>CAWUFW010002214.1:1200000-1800000 GCA_963921515.1 Calotriton arnoldi
GGAAGCTACAGACTAGTACAGATTGTTTTGAAGTCAAGTACAGAAACTTGAAATATAGAGAAAGTAAGTAATACATAGGATAATGTAGGGATAAGAAGGATTTAGAAAACAGATCAAAGTGGAGTTGGAAAAAATTAGGAGACTGGCACAGTAAAAAGGAAAAAGTAATTCTAAATGTGGAGCGGTAAAAGAAGAATAAGGATAGGGAAATAAATAATATTAACAGGAGGACTTACTGGGCCCAGTAGAGCCATCTGCACTCATGGAGGCGCCTCCAGCCTCCTCACCCACCTGCACCGCGGTGGTGGTACTTCGCCGTATCTCTCCTGCACCTGGATGCTGATGTATGAAGTAAACAAAATAAAATTTAAAAAAGATTAGTGGTACAGTCAATTTCCCCCAAAAACTTTTGTCTGGGAGAGGCAAACGCAGTAACATTTGATTTAACTTTTATAAATCAGATCTCTTCTCCTATTACTATCGTGGACCTTTTCCTTAATTTCCTAACCCTATTCTAAATTTCCTAAACTGCATTGGTACTACTAATAAATTGCAACGATTCATCTTTGCTTCTCATCTCATTCTCGATCTCTCAACCTTTGACGGGTCACCTCAGTCGGCATTTTTTAAAAATTTTTATTTAGCCACAAGGTACACAAATATAAATCCATCACAATTCCATTATTTACATCACTAAATTCATTATGAGCAGGCTGCAACGTAGCCTAAAACATTCTAATTATACTATTGAATTTCATGTGCGATATAGTACTGCACAGAGAGAGTGAGAAAAAGAAAGAAAAGAAAAAAAGAAAAAAGAGAGAACAAAAAGCAAGCAAAAAGCAATAACACTCCTTCCTTCAAAACATTGTATCAATCCTCTATAAAAAGCCAGTATTCCTCTCATTGTATTATAACAACTTATAGCTAAGTCGATCAATCCTCGTGTCTTTTATTGGGCCACTTGATCATGGGTGCCCAAATCTTATATCCTTTCTCCCTAGCTCGCCACCCCTTATTCTTATACAAAGACATTTCCTGAGTATGTATATTTAGCAAACGATGGAGCCATGCGGTGTACATGGGGGTTTGGAGTCCTTCCATGCCGTGGCTATCAATAACCTAGCTACTGCAAATGTAATGAATACAAAATCCCTTTGAGATGATGATAGCCCAGCTCGGTTATCATACCCAAGTAGCATTAACGGTGGGCTCAGAGTAATCATCTTGTTGGTTTTTTGTTGCCAACATTTTTCAATGCCAGATTTTAGAGGCGTCAATTTGCTACATGCATAAAACATATGTATAATATCGGCAGGACTATATTGGCACCTTGGACAATTATCACTTTCCCGTTTCCCCCATTCAAAAAGTTTCCCAGGAGTATAATACAAATTAAACAGGGTCTTATAATGTTGAGACTTAAGATTTGCCGATAGAAAGTCAATCTCCTCATCCCCCATTTTTTCCACCCACTTTGTCTCTGTTTTTTCCAGGTCATCGGTGAGGGTTTCCATCAGTATATTATAATATTCCCCAATCCTCGCATCCCCCCGGTATACCATATCCAATACCGGTATTGCCCCAAGATTAGAAGACCCTATAGCCAGATTTTTCAAGCAGCCCTTAATTTGAATATATTTAAATTGGGACCTAATGTCTATCCCCCATTTCTGAACTAATTCCGGGAAAGGTATGATCTCTAGACTGTTATTACATAAACTCGCAATCCTTTCTATGCCAGCTTGTTCCCACCTTCTAGCCATGCCATCGTATATCTCTGCTGGAAGGGCTGAAGAGCCCCATAAAGGGGCATATCCATTATATTTTGGGATTTTCAATATTCTACTAATTTTATTTCAGACCTTCCAGGCTGCTTTTAGCCATTTAAATCAGATTTTTTTTTATGATAACTAGGCTCCAGTTGTCTGAGAAATAGCCCTGTGGCTTCCTCACCAACGGCTATGTGGTAGATAGAAGGTAAATCATCCTCTCTCCTGGACCTATCTGTTGTCAACAAACCGCCCATCTGTTGTATAATCGCTGCCCAGTAATAAAATAGGAGATTAGGAGCAGCCCAACCTCCCTGATCCCGCGAGAGAGTTAGCAATCTCAGGACGCGCCTAGTTTTTTGGTAATGCCATATAAAATTCGAGAACATTGAGTTCATTTTCTGAATTGCAGTAGCGGTCAATTCTAAGGGGATAGAGCGAAATAAATATAATATTCTAGGAAAAACTTTCATTTTCCATACGTTGGCCCTACCGACTATTGTTAAGTGTAATTTATCCAGTCGCCTTAGCTCTATGCCTATATCATCCAGCACTGGGTCAAGGTTGTTTGACCAAACCGCATCCAAATCGGATCCTATCCTGACCTCCAAGTATATTGCCAATTCAGTCTGACGCAGATCTTGTATGGTACATTGACTTGTACAGATTATCTGTGTTTTACCCTTGTTCAGTAGGTATCCTGACATGCTCCCAAATTCCTCTGCCATATTCTCAATTTCTTTGATTGCCGTCTCTGGCTCGGACGTAGTGATAGCAATGTCGTCCGCATAGGCCAGTACCTTGGTCTCATAACCTTTAGTTATTATTGGTTTAATCCCAGGGTTCAAAATCAGTTGCTTAATAAAAGGATCCAAGTATATGGCGAAAAGAATTGGGGAGCACGGACATCCCTGCCTCGTTCCCCTAGCCACCTCAATTGCCCCTGATGCGTTCCCCATCACCTATAACCTTGCATAGGGTCTATAATACATTGCCCAAATAGCTGTAATTAGTTGTGGGCCAAACCCCCTCTCTGATAAAGAGGCATTTTTTTCCAATGCATACATGCTGATGCATGCATAATTACTAGTTACTTACTACACATCACTGGGAAATCGCTTGGGGTTGTGAGTTGAGACTGTATGAGCTACAAAAAGATAAAGGCACAGAGAAGTGAGAGAAAGCGCTAGCTCACTAATACCAATAACTACCACTATCTCAGTGACAGGACAGAGGAGTCTCTGCATGACTTCTTAAATAAACAGTCCAAGCGAGTGCCAATGACAAGAGTAGGATTAGGTAGTGCTGCCTACTCTAGGAGGATCATCACATAATATTTGTAACATAAACTTAAATTATCTGAGTGTGAGCAGCATGCTTGCTATTTGAGAAAAAAATATTAGCATAGATAAAACACAATAAATAAATAATTATTACTCACCAAGCCCAGCAATCTCCACCCCAGCAGGTCTAACAGGTCCTGACCCGATCCAGTATGTCCGCCCACCAGTGCGTCAGCTGTTTTTGGGTGCGTCGGACCCCAGAACAGCGGCGAACAGCCCGGCGCACCCTCACCCAATGTTGCTTCCTCTACTGGAGGGCGTAGCCAGTACCAGACCTGCAGCCAGGTTGGAGGGGAGGTGGTGCTGCACATAAAAAACATGTGCTGCCACATCCACCTCTGTGAATAGTGTGTGGGGTTGCACCCCTTTGCAGCTTGGCCTACCGCCAGGTGGGCTGCTGTGGCTGGTGGTTCGGGGGGGACTGGCGCTGCTGCTCCCCTGCTCTGCCATGGTGCTGGGTGGGGGAAGAGAAGAAAATAGAAGAAAGAAAAAAAAGGAAAAAAGAAAGGAAGGAAAAAGAACGTAAAGCGAAAAAGTACAAAAGTCACACAAAAAACGTAACCAAATTAGAAAAAATGTAAAATACAAAGACACAGGGTAAGATTATAATTAAAAAAATGAGGGGTAGATAGGTTTTAGAGGAGAAGAATTAAGAAAATTTAGGTGGAGATTGAAAAATAGGGCCTGCACAATTAAACAGAGAAAAACCAAGATGGACGCACCCATGCGAACCGCGTGGTGGCGTTCGAGTGCGTTTTCCGGCGCAAGAAAGCACTCCTCGTTACGTATGCCAGAAAACGTCACGTGAACGGGCACAGCAAGCAACTCTGCCTGCTCGCGGAACTCTGCGTAGTGAAGCAGAGTTTTTTACCACTTCACAGAGTTCCGTGTAGCACAGCTGCGTGAACTCTGCCCGGGCCTACACTAAACTTCCTTCCTTCCTTCCTCCCTCCCTCCCTTCCTCCCCTCCCTCCCTCTTAAAGGCAAGAGGCTTGCAACCAATGCCAAACTGATTGATCTTTTTAGGTCTGTGTTGGCCAAGACCTTTTTATTTAAGTAAAACTATGGGGCTTATTTACAAGCCCCTTGCGCCGCCGGTGAGTCACTTTTAAAATGGAAAAAAGTGACGTACCGGCGGCGCAAGTGGCTTGTAAATAAGCCCCTATGTGTATAACATAGTTACTTACAGGGGTTTCCGCTAGATTCTATCCCTTAGTCTGTGGGTGTGTCATTCACATTTTTCTTCCACCCACTTGAACATGCATTAAGAGCCAATGTATTAGCCCACTTCAGCCACCGGCTGATTATACTACGAATTACGGCATGCTACCGTTTCACAAGGGACACATCCACACACAAACGAGTTCCATTCAGTGCCAGGGAGTACTATGGTAATGTGTATTTTTTGTAGACCCCAAAAAAATTTTGCCCGTAGCAAAAAATTATTTTTCCGATTTATGACGACCCGGTATATTGCCAAACAATAAAGTTTTGCAAAAACCATGACACAAAACAAGAATTGCCAGAAGGCTGGCTGCCAACGCCAGACCTTTTGGCTTTGCCAGTGCTTATTGTTAAATGGTATGGCCGAGCAAATGTTTGATGGCATTAGCAGTACCAGCTGTGTGTCCTGTTGCAGATGTAAACTTGGTTGAAAAGAATGCTTTACGCTGGTGCTTTGGAATCGCTAACATTCTGCACGTAGGCCCCTGTTTCATCAACTATAAAAGCCTCAATAGGCCATAACAGCTTTCTGTTTATCATACATTTACAATGAAATAGCTTCTACGGGCCATATATTCTGCAGTAATACATATTTCATTTTCTCGGTAACATTATTTTCGGAGGGGAAGGGTACAGGAAAAACATGCGCATAGATTTCACAGGCCTATCATTTCTGGCTCAATGTGAAAAACAAAAGCCACGATGTTCAGTTTTCCTTTCTCGACCCTAGGGCAAAATATTATCTTCTCTCAACCCCGAGGCAGAATATTTTATACTATCAATGGCAGTGATAGAATAATAAAAATGAAGGTATTCAATTTAAATTTTGTTAAACAATAGTGATTCATCCTCCCCTTTTTTATGCATTTTATGCCTTTTCGGCGTTGTCCCTTTTTATATAGTTCCCTTAACGTTTTCCATTTAACCAGGCCTCTCTATAGAAGAACTTTAAAATATAATTACCGTAATAAACGCACATCTTTTATGAAGCATAGAAATTATCTTTGTCCATTCACGTTCCAAGCCTTTGATTGGTTGCCTCTCTTGCAAAGCATGGGAAGGCACGCTTGCTTCCTCACATTGTTCGACCCAAATTCGGTGCAGAATTTTTCGAGTTTTTCTTAGCTTACAAGAAAGCAAAACTGTTCTCGAAAGAGGCACAATTTAATAGAATAAGGAAGGACGCACAATTTAATATAAAAAGAACAATTGATGGACAGAATGCAGAACAATGTCATACATTCACCCCAGTACAGAGATCTGGGCCTAAATCCATCGGGGCATATTTACGTTCCCTGTTGCATCACTGCATATCAGCAGGGATGCGCCAGGGAAAATGCGTCACGCAAGTTTACCCTTGCGCCACGTCCGATGCGCCGCATTTACAATGCGGCGCATCGTGGCGCAAGGATAAGCAGATGCGTGACGCATCTGCCGGCGGAAGGTTGGCACAGTGCTGAAGTTGTGTCGCAAGCGCGACGCAACACCAGCACTGTTCCAATCTTCCCTATCCCTAACATGGTGCGTCAATCCTTACGCCTGCTTGAAGCAGGCGTAAGGATTTGACGCACCGGCGTCGGAAAAGTGACTGCGTGTAATCTTGTAGATTTCACTACGTCACTTTTCCGAGGCGTTCCTGCGCCGGAACGCCCCCCCCTGCGCCGGTACGCCCACATGAAACCTGACGCAGGTTTCATGTGGCGCAGGGGTTTACTACGTGACGCATCTCCCTAGATGCGTCACGTTGTAAATATAGCGCAATGCGGCGCATGGTTTGCGTCGCCGCTGGGTCACATGCGTGACGCAACGGCGGCGCAGAAGTGGCGCAAGGGGCTTGTAAATATGCCCCATCGTTTTTTTGCTCACCATGCCAGACTGAAGATAACCACTAAACGCTGACAATTGAATGTGTATAGCACTTTGGTAATACTGCCAGCATTTTACCTTTTATTCTGTTTCTTTGTGATATTAGGAGCTGCTGTGTCGCCAAAATGCTAAATTTGATTTTTAACAACCTCTTCCCAACCTTTTAAAATTTGTATTCGCTCCGCTTACCTGCACATAAAATTGACTTACCACATCTCGCTGCTTTGGCGGGAATCGAGAATCGCCGCTCTTTCTCAGCGCCATCTTGGGTGTAGGGACTCGTAGTTTGCTGCACTTCCGGGGTCGCGCTCTAGTGTTTGGGCATCAGCACTCGCCTGCCTATTTAGAGCAGGCAGTGCAAGCGTGCAGATACCTAGACTGAAGATAACCACTAAACGCTGACAATTGAATGTGTATAGCACTTTGGTAATACTGCCAGCATTTTACCTTTTATTCCGTTTCTTTGTGATATTAGGAGCTGCTGTGTCGCCAAAATGCTAAATTTGATTTTTAACAACTTCTTCCCAACCTTTTAAAATTTGTATTCGCTCCGCTTACCTGCACATAAAATTGACTTACCACATCTCGCTGATTTGGCGGGAATCGAGAATCGCCGCTCTTTCTCAGCGCCATCTTGGGTGTAGGGACTCGTGGTTTGCTGCACTTCCGGGGTCGCACTCTAGTGTTTGGGCATCAGCACTCGCCTGCCTATTTAGAGCAGGCAGTGCAAGCGCGCAGATACCTAGACTGAAGATAACCACTAAACGCTGACAATTGAATGTGTATAGCACTTTGGTAATACTGCCAGCATTTTACCTTTTATTCTGTTTCTTTGTGATATTAGGAGCTGCTGTGTCGCCAAAATGCAAAATTTGATTTTTAACAACTTCTTCGCAACCTTTTAAAATTTGTATTCGCTCCGCTTACCTGCACATAAAATTGACTTACCACATCTCGCTGCTTTGGCGGGAATCGAGAATCGCCGCTCTTTCTCAGCGCCATCTTGGGTGTAGGGACCCGTGGTTTGTTGCACTTCCGGGGTCGCGCTCTAGTGTTTGGGCATCAGCACTCGCCTGCCTATTTAGAACAGGCAATGCAAGCGCGCAGCGCGCGCGCGTGCGCAGCGGGCGTGCCGATGGCGCGCCAGAGGCAAGCCCGTCTGCGCCCGTCCGCGCTCCGGGCGCGCCCAGCGCCAGCCACGTTGCCCATTGTAGTCAAAATCAGGGCAGAATAAAATACTCCAGGGACCAGCTACTTAATATGGGTAAGAGGGATGAGGGGGGGAACCATCAACCTTCTGTTGTTACGGGCTATGATAAAAACATTCTAAACTGCGGGCTGATCAATTGTAGATCCCTGATGAAACACTACCAAGAGGTATCCAACATGTTAGAGGACATGGATCTGGACGTTCTCTTTCTAACAGAGACTTGGACTAGCACTGACTCTTCAGCACAAATGGGCTTCGCCTGCCCAGATGGATACAAAATATTCCATAAACCGAGGGCTGTTGGAAGAGGAGGGGGTTGGGGTGATTTTTAAGGAAAAGTGGAACTTTGCACCTCTACAGGTAGATGATGTTATAGGGATTGAACTGTTGGGCTTCTCACTTCAAGAGGCTAAAGGTAGGCTACTTACTGGGGTGGTCTGTTATAGACCCCCGGGTTCTGATACCCAATTTCAAGCACTATTTAATACCATCACTGATCTGAGTCTAACCCATTCTAGAATGATTCTACTAGGGATTTTAACTTATGGGATAACGGCAGCCTAGATAATCATTTGAGAGACCTAAGGCACACATGTGAGAATCTTAACTTACACCAACTGGTACAACAACCGACTCATCTAGGAGGGCATGTTTTAGATCTTTTGTTTGCAAACCAGGCCGAGACTGAGGTGGTTGATATACTGCCTCAAAGTTGGACCGACCATTCTCTAATCCACTTTTGTATCACGACACCTAGTTTAGAGGATAATAATAATCGGCCGGTGATTTATCGAAAGGGAAGAGAATGGGCTAAGTTAGTGAAAAATAGGACATACCCGACCTTTCCGAATTAGAATCTTTTTGCTTCTTCTGTCTCTGTAGGTGAAAATGATCAAACTTACTGCAATTACATAGCTGGAACCCTTGATTCAATAGTTCCAGTAAAATGACTCAAAAATAGGAAATAAACATCTGCCCCCTGGTATAATGATGAGTTGAAACAGCTACGAGTAGCATGTAAAAAGGCTGAGAGAAAATGAAGGAGGGCCTATTTAGAGTCAGATAAGAAAGATTTGAAATTAGTACAGTCCCAATACAAGGAGTCCATCGCCAGGGCCAAAGCAGATTTTTATGCTAAATCTATTCTGCAGGCACCAAATAGCACAAAAGCACTCTTTAATATTTTTAGGGATCTCTCTAGCCCAGCTTGCACGAGCAATAAGGTGGTCGCATCGCAGAAACTCTGCGACGAGATTGCCTTTTATTTTGAAGAAAAAATATTTAAAATAGTTGGAGATCTTCACCCGACTGACACCAGTGGTCAGGATGATTCACCCTGGAAGTTAGATGCAGAACCCCAGGTAGACACCTCCCTGGAATACTTTCAAGTCCCTACGGAGGACTCTTTTAATCATCTTGCCCAAAGTGTGTCCTCGGGATCCCCCTTAGACCCCCTTCCACATAAAATCTGGAAAATATTTGGGCAAGAAACCCTCCCTTGGCTACGACAGATTTGCTGCCAGTCTTTGGAGGAAGGAGAGGTACCAGAGGTATGGAAGCAGGCAGTGGTGACCCCCTTGCTCAAAAAACCATCTTTGGACCCTACAATTCCAGCAAATTTTAGACCAATCTCCCTCCTGCCATATCCTATCAAAATTTTAGAAAAGGCAGTTAGCAAAATTCTATCATGCTATCTTGAGGATAATTTCTTGCTGGATAGGGACCAATTTGGTTTCCGCCCAGGACACGGCACTGAGACCGCCTTGGCAACCGTAATGGATAATCTACGAATGCATGCTAACAATGGGAATTCCTCTGTCCTAGTGCTATTGGACATGTCAGCCGCATTCGATACGGTGAGCCACACAGTGCTAGTGGAAAGATTGAAAAGTATAGGGGTTAAAGGACGGGCCTTGCAGTGGTTACAATCTTATCTGTCAGGAAGACAATAGGCTGTGTCTATGACACCGTTCACCTCTGGCAAGTCCCTACTATACCACAGGGTGCCGCAGGGCTCGGCGATCAGCCCTGTTCTTTTCAATATCTATTTACGCCCTCTATTCCCCATTATTAAATCTTATGGAATTGACCTGGTCAACTACGCAGATGATACCCAACTGGTGTTTTCCCTGGAGGGGAAACAAGCGGTATCTATGGATACCTTCCAGGAATGTATGCGCCAGACTGCTGGTTGGCTCAGGAAAAATTCCTTACAGTTTAATGGGGGGGAAACAGAGGTGGTGTATTGTCCTGCTACCAGAATGTCCTGACACCTACCGGTGGAGTTCAAGCTTACCCCCGAGGATGAACCCTTGACTCCTGTTAAAATGGTGCGTAATTTGGGGGTCATGATGAATGATAACCTCCAAATGGAATCACAGGCTAACAAAACTGCTAGTGTCTGTTTCTCCCTGCTACGCATGTTACGGAAGGTTCTTCCGCTACTACCAAAAGATACTCGATCTCTTGTAGTGAGGAGCATAATTTTCAGCAGATTGGACTACTGCAACTCCCTGTATTTGGGAGCACCGCAATATATTCTGCAGGGGTTGCAGAGAGTCCAGTCCATGGCAGCTAAGCTGGTGCTAAATAGACAGCGTAGGTCTTCCACGGCATTGGCCTTGAGAGACCTGCATTGGCTGCCTATTAAGGAAAGAATTTGCTTTAAATCCCTCTGTATTGTACACAGAGCAGTACATGACCTGGGTCCAGTTCCCCTGCAGGAGATGTTCACCTGGTATAATCCCAGGAGGCAGCTTCGCTCTTCGAGTGCAAATCTGATAACAACCACCAGATTTAAGAGATCCAGGATGGGGGCAGAGCTTTTGGTGTGAGCCGCTGCGCGCCTATGGAACGAGCTGCCTCAGAACCTTAGACAGGCCAGTTCTCTGACCTGTTTTAGGAAGAGTCTGAAAACTTGGCTATTTCCAAGGAGTGAACACTAGATCCCCCCACTGACAATTGGTTCTGCTGTTACAGTGGCTATTTTCAATGTAAGCGCCAGGATACCCGTAGGGTGGCAGTTTTGCGCTATATAAGTTTTTAATTCAATTCAATTCAATTCCAGTTTGGACCCAGCCATATGCAAATCAGTCTTGACCCTGCGCCCAATGGGAACAGTCCAGCCCGAACTGCCAGGCCAGGTCCTCCCTGGACTGGAAACAAGCATCCTAGGACCGGTTTCGGGGTTTCACCCCTCTTCAGCCAGGATAGCTTGATTCCAGTGGCATGGAGAGCACGGGACCCACGTCTGGGCATACCCGTCCCACTCGGGGTGACAAATTCAAAAAGAACAATTGATGGACAGAATGCAGAACAATGTCATACATTCACCCCAGTACAGAGATCTGGGCCTAAATCCATCGTTTTTCGCTCACCATGCCATTCCAGTTTGGACCCAGCCATATGCAAATCAGTCTTGACCCTGCGCCCAATGGGAACAGTCCAGCCCGAACTGCCAGGCCAGGTCCTCCCTGGACTGGAAACAAGCATCCTAGGACCGGTTTTGGGGTTTCACCCTCTTCAGCCAGGATAGCTTGATTCCAGTGGCATGGAGAGCACGGGACCCACGTCTGGGCATACCCGTCCCACTCGGGGTGACAAATGCAAAAGAACAATTGATGGACAGAATGCAGAACAATGTCATACATTCACCCCAGTACAGAGATCTGGGCCTAAATCCATCGTTTTTTTCTCACCATGCCATTCCAGTTTGGACCCAGCCATATGGCCAGGTCTAAACTGGGGTGGCATGGTGAGCAAAAGAATGATGGATTTAACCCAGATCTCTTGACTGGGGGTGAATGTTTTGATTTGTTCTGCATTCCGTCCATCAATTGTGTGTCTTTTGCTTTCTCGCCATAAGTGCGCCGGGTATGCCCAGACGTGGGTCCCGGGCTCACTGTGCCACTGGATTCAAGCTATCCTGGCTGAAGAGGGGTGAAACCCTGAAACCGGTCCTAGGATGCTTGTTTCCGGTCCAGGGAGGATCTGGCTTGGCAGTTCGGGCTGGACTGTTCCCATGAGGCACAGGGTCAAGACTGATTTGCATATGGCCAGGTCTAAACTGGGGTGGCATGGTGAGCAAAAGAATGATGGATTTAACCCAGATCTCTTGACTGGGGGTGAATGTTTTGATTTGTTTTGCATTCCGTCCATCAATTGTGTGTCTTTGCTTTTCGCCATAAGTGCGCCGGGTATGCCCAGACGTGGGTCCCGGGCTCACTGTGCCACTGGATTCAAGCTATCCTGGCTGAAGAGGGGTGAAACCCCGAAACCGGTCCTAGGATGCTTGTTTCCGGTCCAGGGAGGATCTGGCTTGGCAGTTCGGGCTGGACTGTTCCTATGAGGCACAGGGTCAAGACTGATTTGCATATCGCCAGGTCTAAACTGGGGTGGCATGGTGAGCAAAAGAATGATGGATTTAACCCAGATCTCTTGACTGGGGGTGAATGTTTTGATTTGTTCTGCATTCCATCCATCAATTGTGTGTCTTTTGCTGCACAATTTAATATAACAATAGAACTCCAAATTCACACACATCTGTGGGCTGCAAAACCACTTACAGGAAGTAATAGCTGGAGGCCTTTGTTAGTGACTGTGCTTGGAGTGAACATTGTCGCTCCAGGCTCGCTCGCGGGAGGCCTTGAAAATAGCTCGCTTTTCTGTCTGTGCATTTCATTGAGGGAAGTAGTAGCCAATAGGGGTAGCTTACAACTGAAAGCTCCTTCCATCCATTCACACACTCATCTCTCCTTTCATGCTCTCAATCACTCACAGCTTTTTACTCGGAGACTCTTTCTTGATCTCATGCATTTATTAAACCACCCATGACTCATTCTTGCATTCACTCACTCATCCATCTACAATGCTACATATACAGGCTCAACAATCAATGAAGGGGTGCTTTCAGGCACACGTCAGGCCCGTTGGCTTTGCTGCTGGTTTGTGAGAGAGCTTTCGGTAGTGTGTGACTGCTAATCTATGAGGGAGGTAAGAATTTTCTCAGTGGTGTGAGCCTACTACTCTGATGGGGACCTGTAGGGGAGCTGGGTATTCATGCTCCCCGCCCGGAGCCACAACCTTTCACCCCCCCCCCTCACCACTTGGAGATGTCACCTCAGCAAAGCTATTATTGTATCTATTGATTATAGCAGCAAATGTCTCTGGCTAGTTCTTATGTTACATGTTATGCAGTTTTTACGCAATTCTGTATATAGCGGGAACCATGGCTGATTTGCACCCCTGGATATCATGAGATATTCCAACAACTTGTTAAAGATTGTATCCTGGTGCAGATGCAACACAGTGCAACTAGAGGTACCTAGTGCCACACAGTGCAACTAGAGGTATCTGTTGCCACACAGTGCAACTAGAGGTACCTAGTGCCACACAGTGCAACTAGAGGTACCTAGTGCCACACAGTGCAACTAGAGGTGCCTAGTGCCACACAGTGCAACTAGAGGTACCTGTTGCCACACAGTGCAACTAGAGGTACCTAGTGTCACACAGTGCAACTAGAGGTACCTAGTGCCACACAGTGCATCTAGAGGTGCCTAGTGCCACACAGTGCAACTAGAGGTACCTAGTGCCACACAGTACAACTAGAGGTACCTGTTGCCACACAGTGCAACTAGAGGTATCTGTTGCCACACAGAGCAACTAGAGGTACCTAGTGCCACACAGTGCAACTAGAGGTACCTAGTGCCACACAGTGCAACTAGAGGTGCCTAGTGCCACACAGTGCAACTAGAGGTATCTGTTGCCACACAGTGCAACTAGAGGTACCTAGTGCCACACAGTGCAACTAGAGGTACCTAGTGCCACACAGTGCAACTAGAGGTGCCTAGTGCCACACAGTGCAACTAGAGGTATCTGTTGCCACACAGTGCAACTAGAGGTACCTAGTGCCACACAGTGCAACTAGAGGTACCTAGTGCCACACAGTGCAACTAGAGGTGCCTAGTGCCACCCAGTGCAACTAGAGGTACCTAGTGCCACACAGTACAACTAGAGGTACCTGTTGCCACACAGTGCAACTAGAGGTACCTAGTGCCACACAGTGCAACTAGAGGTACCTAGTGCCACACAGTGCAACTAGAGGTACCTAGTGCCACACAGTGCAACTAGAGGTGCCTAGTGCCACACAGTGCAACTAGAGGTACCTAGTGCCACACAGTACAACTAGAGGTACCTGTTGCCACACAGTGCAACTAGAGGTACCGAGTGCCACACAGTGCAACTAGGGGTACCTAGTGCCACACAGTGCAACTAGAGGTTCCTAGTGCCACACAGTGCAACTAGAGGTACCCAGTGCCACACAGTACAACTAGAGGTACCTGTTGCCACACAGTGCAACTAGAGGTGCCTAGTGCCACACAGTGCAACTAGAGGTACCTAGTGCCACACAGTGCAACTAGAGGTGCCTCACATCTCCGCACCTCACAGCTCCTGATCGGCGACCTCAACAGAACCAGCTCAGCATGAAGCAACTTGATGCAGGACCTTGCATCGCATCCCCTCTCAGCTCCTGATCGGCGGCATCATTGGAACCGACGCAGCGCAACACAACTAGATGCTGCATCTTGTAGCTCCTGATTGGTGGCCTCATTGGAACCCCACACAGTGCAACTAAAGGTACATGCTGCTAATGCTGTATGAAGAATACGACATGCCTAGAGTCCTGTGAAGTGTACTTTAACCTGATTAAAGTTCATACTCACTGTAAATCTTGCTTTGTGAAGTTTAATGGATCACCTTAAGCTTGAAAATCAATAAAGTTTTTTTAAATCAAAGTGAGACTACTGCTCTGTGAGGAGTGTGAGTGTGTGTGCGCATTGCAGTCCCTCTCAGTTCCTGATCGGAGGCCTCATCGGAACCAACGCAACGCAACTATATGCAGCATCTTGTAGCTCCTGATTGACGGCCTAATTGGAACGCCACACAGTACAACTACAGGTACACGCCACTAATGCTGTATGAACAATACTGCATGCCTAGAGCACTGTGAAGTGCATCTTAACTTGACTGAAGATCATACTCGCTGTAAATCTTGCTTTGTGAAGTTTAATGTATCACCTTAAGCTTGAAAATCAATAAAGAATGTTTTTTAAAAGAAAAGTGAGACTACTGCTCTGTGAGGAGTGTGAGTGTGCTTTGTTAGAGAGTAGCTGGTAGTCTCTGAGGGGAATCAGACTACTGTTGGTAGACTGTGATGGCCAGTGTCATCTTAAGGATTTTGGGGGCCTCGGGCAAGAAATATTTTGAGGGGCCCCTATTGGAATCAGTTTTGAATTTTATGAACCATCTTCTGCAAGTTCAAACTCCATGATTTTAAACAATCTTGAATTATGAGTTAATGCTTGAGTCAGATTAGAAAGTAATTAAACTGAAGCTAGAAACAAAGTTCACTTTCCTAGGTGCTCCTTGGTAGGTGGGGGCCCTGGGCAATTGCCCACTTTTCCTATGCCTTAAGATCCTTGACCCTTGGCTGGGATCAGAGTGTACTGCTCCTTGCCCAACTGTGGGTTCCCTCAGAGCCGACACAGCAGACGCACCTCGTCGCAGGACCTCGCAGCTCCTGATCAGTAACCTCATCAGAACCGACATAGCGCAATGCACCTCAGTGCAGGACTCTGCATTGCAGCCTCTCTCAGCTCCTGAGCGGCAGCCTCATTGAAACTGATGCAGTGCGATGCAACTCGGTGCAGGACTCTGCATCACAGTCTCTCTCAGCTCCTGATCGGCGTCCTCATCGGAACCGACACAGTGCGACGCAAATAGATGCCGCACCTTGTAGCTCCTGATTGGTTGCCTCATCGGAACCATCGCCGGGTGATGCACCTTGCAGCTCCCAATAAGCAGCCTCATTGGAACCGAGGCAACTCGATGCAGCATGATGCAGGACCTTACATCTCAGCCCAAGTGCAACTAGGTTCACTGCCCAGTGGGCCAAACTCTGTCCTGTACCTGGCCCATACTCTATCGCGGTCAGCCTGAACCTGTGACCTTGTCAAACGGCGGCGTGACCAGATACCTACAGTTCAAAGCTAACACAAGGAGATGATGGACAGAGTGCTGAAACTTTTCAGACACTCACCCCCAGACACAGATCTGGGTTGAATCCATCATCATTCTTTAGCTCACTTCTCCACCCCAGTTTAGACCCAGCCATATGTAAATCAGTCTTGACCCTGTTCCTCATGGGAACAGTCCAGTCCGAACTGCCAAACCAGGTCTTCCCTGGACCGCACACAAGCATCCTGGGACCGCTTTCAGGGTAACACCTTCATCAGCCAGGCCAGCTTGAATCCAGTGGCAAAGTGAGGAAGTGACCCACATCTGGGCATACCCTGCAAACTTAGGGCGAACAAAGCAGACACAAGCCTGGCTGTTGAGGGGTGATTCCCCGAAACCGGTCCCAGAATGCTTGTTTCTGGTTCAGGAAGGACCTGGCGTGGCAGTTTTGGGCTGGACTGTTTCCATAAGGAGCAGGGTCAAGACTGATTTGCATATAGCTGGATCCAAACTGGGGTGGCGTGGTGAGCAAAAGAACGATGGATTAAACCCAGATCTTTGAGACTGAGGGTGAATGTTTGCATTGTTTGGCATTCCGTCCATCACCTGTTCCTTTTGCAGCTACCTACAGTTGGCATTTTGAGCTTTTTGGCACTACTTTTACTTAAGAGTTTGAAATTGCACATCTCTACTTCTACTGCTACTGACTATATTTTTGCTGTTCTGATATAATTTTTTTTTATTTGCTCCATCTTTCTATATTGGTGTGGGATTTTTCTTGTTTTGAGTTTTCACCTTATTACTGTTTGAGTGCTGCATAAATACTTTATACATTGCCTCTAAATAAGCCTGACTGCTTTCGTACCAAGCTCCCTGAGGGTTAAGCAAAGGTTAATTTAGTGACTTTTATGGTTCACCCGGCGAAGACTGTGATTGTTTTTCAGAAGGATTTTACCTCCTCAACAATAACCCATTCTCTCAGAAGCAGATATTCACACTAGCACTGAAGAGTGCCATACACCCATGCAATGCTGTCCCTGCCCACTAGATGGACAAGTGGTAGCTCAGCAGGAAACCTGGCAATGGTCAAAACAATACATCATAGCTAAGGGAGAGGCAGAGAACGTTCTGTAGCCACAGCAGAAAGGCTAGTTATAACACGTAACGCCAGCCAACTCACTCCGTATGTCGCTGCTTCATAATGCTTAAATGCTGGGACCATCTTTGGAGTAAGCAAACTAGATCGATTTATGCCATACTGTACTGGCCTAGCTACTTCTCTGCAAACAACACTGCAGCTGTTGGAGCTTTCAGAGGCATAGCATGGATCACCTTACCACTGGATCTAGAAAGAGTACCATGGCCACCTCATTGGCCCCTGACTTCAGGGCAGTGAGACAGAGCAAACCAAGGCTTATTCAGGAGAGTGGAGTGAATGAGAAATGCAGAACATCCATGGCGGACACTAAAATGAATGTGATTTTACTTTTAAAATGAAAAAGTACTTTAATGCATGCACAACTAAATACTAACATAGAATTACAAATGCATCCATGAAAACCAGGCCTTAATTTACCTCCTCCAGAACTAGAAATGTGTGTAAGTGGGTCTCTTAGTGTTAAACCCTGTAAAGAACTTTTCTACAGGGGTTGTCAGGGAGACGTTAAGTGGTGAAAAGTGCACATCCAGAAATTGTTAGGAATTTATGAACATTCCAAATAGTCTGACTTTAGTTTTAAATTTTTTTGAGTAAATGAGACAATTCAAAGTAAATTCATAGGTGGCTCCCAGACCCCATACCGGAGGTCCAGGGGTAAGGGGGGGCCGCTAGGGGCCCCCAAAGTTACTTTCCGCCTGCCTTTTCATGGCGGGTTGACCAACATGAAACGGCTGGCGTAAAGGGACATTGTAATCCCTACGGCAGTGCCTGAGCAGGCACCAGCACTATTGTAGAGATTGCAGTCCCTCCGATGGTCCGACGGGCTCAAGGAGCCCGTCGGATGTGTGGCGGTCGGTCTCTCCGCCATCCCTACATCCGCCCGCCATCGTAATGCAGTTAATGGTCCTGCAGGGTCCGATGGTGGTGGGAGTGCCACTGACGGCCTGACGGTGGCGGTCCCACCGCCATCGTAATGAGGCCCATGTTACATATGTAATTTTACTCTTAACAGTTTTGAGCAACTTTACTACTTTTGGCTATTTAACATTTGCAGTCTAAAATTACTCATAAGTGTAGACTTGCAGGTATCCAACCCCTGAAACAGGAGGAGGAGCCACATTTACAAATGTACTGCTACTGCCAAAAATGAGCAGTAGTACGTCCAGCACCACATATGGCCAGCCACTGATGTGGCAACACCCTACATCTACCGCACATGGTAAAAATAGCCCCTGCAAACAATCGGATGGCTGCATTTTTTAATTTGCACGACTGCGGGACTCTTGCAGAACTCTCGTGAATCCAACCGTTCAGACATACAAATATTTTTTGAAACCTAATTTCTCAGACACTACTGAAAGGATTTATACCAAATCACAAAAAGAATGCTTTCTTGACCAAGGTCTAGCTTCCTCCATTCAGCCGTTTGGGCTGTAGCCCTTTTCAAAAAAGTATTTGTTGTGCTATGGGACCCCTTTTCTCTTGCCATTCCTTTTTGACGGTCACCTCAAAACTTTCCATGGAGAAACTAAGCGAAAAAGAGTACTTTTTGGGAAAGTTTCATGAAATTTCATCAAATGGCACAAAAGTTATTAACAAACCAAAAAAAGGCATTTCTATGGAAACGCGACAGCCACTGGGTAATATCTATCTATCTATCTATCTATCTATCTATCTATCTATCTATCTATCTATCTATCTATCTATCTATCTATCTACATGTATATATTGTATGCATATTTACTATTTAAAAAAGTATTTAAACATAATTAGAAAATACATATTTTATTATAAAGACTGGAGTGGGAATAGTAAATCTAACCCCTCTGGAGTCCTACACTTTCCGTACTATTGGTTAGACTGGAGTGGGACTGATAATCTAACCCTCCCCAAAGTTTAACACTTTCCTTAGTGTTGGCTAGACTGGTCTGGGAATAGTAAACCTAACTGCTCCGGAGTCCAACATTTTCTCTACTGTTGCTTAGAGTGGAGTGGAACAGTAAATCTAGCTCCTCTGGAGTTCAACACTTTCAGGGCCGGACTGGCTACCGGGCGTTTTGGCATGCTGCCGAGCTGGTGGCTGATTTCGTTGATGGGGACCTGCGTGTGCTGAACGAAATTCGTTTTGCTTTGTTTATTTCGAAGCACACGCAGGTCTCCATCAACGAAATTAGCCCCCACCGTAGTGACATCAGCCCCCAGCTCGGCAGCATGCCAAAACGCCCGGTAGCCAGTCCGGCCCTGAACACTTTCCTTACTGTTGCTTAGACTGGAGTGGGAATAGTAAAACTAACCCTTCAGGAGTCCAACACTTACTTTAGTGTTGCTTAGAGATGAGTGGGAATAGTATATGTAACCCCTCTGGAGTCCAGCACTTCCCTACTGTTACTTAGAGTAGAGTGGAAATATTAAATCTAGCCCCTCTGGAGTCCAATATGTTTCTCACTGTTGCTTAGACTGGAGTGGGAATGGTAAATCTAACACTTCTAGAGTCCAACACTTTCTCTACTGTTGCTTAGACTGGAGTGGGAATAGTAAATGTAATCCGTCTGGAATCCAACTGTTACTTAGACTGGAGGGGGGGAATGGTAAATCTAACCTCTCCGGAGTCCAATTCTTTCCCTACTGTTGCTTAGACTGGAGTCAAAATACTAAATCTAACCCCTTCAGAGTTCAACTCTTTCTTTAGTATTGGTTAGACTGAAGTGGAAATAGTAAATTAAACCATTCCGGTGTCCAGCACTTTTCCTACTATTGTTTATACTGGACTAAGAATAGTAAATCTAACCGCTCTGGGGTCCAACATTTTCTCTACTGTTGCGTATAGTAGAGTAGAAAGGTTAAATCTATCCCCTCTGGAGTCAAATATCTTTCTTACTGGTGCTTAGACTGGAGTGGGAATTGTAAATCTAAACCTTCAGGAGTCTAACACTTTCTCTACTGTTGCTTAGTCTTGAGTGGGAATAGCTAAACTAACCCTTCAGGAGTCCAACACTTACTTTAGTGTTGCTTAGAGATGAGTGGGAATGGTATATGTAACCCCTCTGGAGTCCAGCACGTCCTTACTCTTATTTAGAGTAGAGTGGAAATATTACATCTAGCCCCTCTGGAGTCCAATATTTTTACTACTGTTGCTTAGACTGGGAGTGGGAATAGTAAATCTAAACCCTCAGAAGTCTAACACTTTCTCTGCTGTTCCTTAGTCTGGAGTGGGAATAGCAAATGTAACCTCTTTGGAATACAACTGTTGCTTGGACTGGAGTGGGAATAGTAAATCTAACCCCTCCGGAGTTCAACTATTCCCCTACTGTTGCTTAGACTGGAGAGGAAATAATAAACCTAACCCCTCCAGAGTTCAACACTTTCTTTAGTATTGGTTAGATTGGAGTGGGAATAGTAAATTAAACTGTTCTGGTGTCCAAAACTTTCCCTACTATTCCTTAGACTGGACTGGGAATATTAAATCTAACCCCTCTGGAGTCCAACACTTTCTGTACTGTTGCTTATACTGGAGTGAGAATAGTAAATGTAATCATTCTAAAGTCCAACACTTACCCTACTGATATTGGGATGGAGTACAATTTCTAAATTAAGCCGTTGCAAGAGATATACTTTATGTAATGGTTGTTAAACATGTTTATAGTATTTATTTTTGTCTTGGTATTTAATATGGTAAGCTATTCTTTTTCAATTTTATTTTTTATTTTTCATAAATGTTTGTTTTTGAAATTAAGCATTTTTGCATTGACTATATTACCTCAATACCTTACATATGTATTATATTTTAATTATGTTTTTATAATTTTTCTACATATATATATATATGTATATATGTATAGATATGTTGTATATTTAATTTACAGTGTTAAATATAACATATTTTCATATTACTATTTAAAATTACTTATATATTAGTGTAGGGTGTATGTATTTTTAAATTTTAAATTTACTTTTACTATTTTAATTTAAATGTTTTTTAAAATGTTTATATAGTGTAGTTTTAATATGTGTGTGTATATATATATATATATATATATATATATATATATATATATATATATATTTTTTTTTTTACCAAAGGGAGATATTCAATCAGGCATTCTGGGAGTTGTAGTTCTTATACTTTATTCATTTATTTTCATTCTGCTTAGTGCTTTGTCTGCTTAGTGCTTCATTTTCTCATATCCCATCACAATGCATTATTAATCACTTTATATCATTTCAGCACAGAAATGTCCACCAACCTCCGAGCCCTTCCTCCCAAACAGCAATAACGGGCCACATCGGTGCTTAACGGGCAGTGAATTCTTACTCTCCATATTGCTTGGAGAGTCTCTACCACAGCGATGAAGTCGTGCTGGGCGCAGCTGGAAGTCCCAACCTCAAGCCTATTAATGTCATCCAGGGTTTAGTACCCATGCTGGAGATTCGTATCTCCTCGCCAACTTCCTTCGATGTCATGCACAGCAACGGGCGCTGCTGCTGATATTATTTACTCTACAAAGTGGTCTTCATGCAACGCGCTCAAACTGCTGGTGCAGGGTTGGGAGTTAAAGACCACAAACCCCCTCAGTATTTTTCACCAAAGGGAGATAACGCTGCACTCCCGGGGGTAGTAGACAGATCCTTATTCAAACAACAGATTCCCACGACGTGTTTTGACCTTGTGTCTTTCTCAAGTGGGTTTTGACTGTTTGTCGTGCTAATTACCATAATTTATATTCAATCAGGCATTGTGGGAGTTGTAGTTCTTATACTTTATTCATTTATTTTCATTCTGCTTAGTGCTTTGTCTGCTTAGTGCTTCATTTTCTCATAACCCATCACAGTGCATTATTAATCACTTTATATCATTTCAGTACAGAAATGTCCACCAACCTCCGAGCCCTTCCTCCCAAACAGCAATAACGGGCTACATCGGTGCTTAACGGGCAGTGAATCCTTACTCTCCATATTGCTTGGAGAGTCTCTACCACAAAGTGGTCTCTTCACCAACTTCCTTCGATGTCATGCCCAGCACTGGGCGCTGCCGCTGATATTTGTTACTCTACAAAGTGGTCTCGATGCGGCGCCAAAGTGTCTACCAGGACTTGCTGGCTTGCCTCATGTCAGAAGTCTCAGGGACATCAAAGACTCAATCCACAGCATCTGGACTCTGCCACCTGAGAGTCTTGCCCGGTCAAATGGTGCCAATCCAGTCCTGATCCCTTGGAAGTGGGTATAAAGTGCTGAAACTACTAAACATCCACGCATCGCTGTCGGCTCAGAACCAGCAAATTGCCTTTGATGCTGACACATCGCCACTTCTGCAAGGACCGAAGACATTGCATCGCCGACTGTGGGGCGCATTGCCTCCAGTTCCCAATGCATCCTCGACATGTGCAGCTCAACGATGATGCATAGCCAACAACTTCAGGTTCGACAATGACACATCTCCGACTTGGGCGGCCCGGAACATTTGCATCGCCTACATCTGAAGGAATCAACGATGACGCATCGCCTCCTCTGCTCCATGCATCGGGTTCTTTGTCGACAACACAACAAGATACTTTCAGTGCGACAAGGTTAGTCCCTGTATCCAAACTGTGCTCCATCGCGATCGGCCTGAACTTTTGGATTTGACCAGGTCTAGCACGACCAAATATCCCTGGTTGGTGCTTTGTGTTTTTAAGCACTATATTTCAGTTTAATCTCTAAAAATTCATAACTCCGGTAAACTTATTGGGTTTTTGTCATTTTGGTCTGGTTTTGTTCATTAAATGAATCTCTATTTTTCCAACCAGGTGTGCTATCTTTTTGTCTTTACTTCTTGAAGTGTTGTACAAATACTTTACACATTGCCTCTTAAGTTAAGCCTGACTGCTCTGTGCCAAGCTACCAGAGGGTGAGCACAGGTTAATTTAGGGTGTGTATTTGACTTACCGTGACTAGGATTGTGGCTCCTGCTTGTATAGGGTGCATACCTCTGCCAACCAGAAACCCAATTTCTAACAAGGCATAACCCTACGGGAGCAAATGTTTGACTTCTATTGTGACATGAGCACCTAGATACTATGCTTGTACTTCTTATGGTTCATTCTGGGTTAATATTATTGACCATCAGAGTCAGATTTGTCTTTCTTTCAAGAATACAAAGATTGTTCTGGAGTGCAGCTACAACTCCAGTGACCTCATGGAACATGAATCAAATATCCAATAGAGACCTTACACCGTCCAGTACTTCCCTAGCCATATAATATTGACTATTAGCGTGTTTTTCGTGCACCCAACCCTCCAAATTGAAGAATAACACTATCAGTGGCTATTATTTAGTGAGAGCTTAAAGCTGATTTTGTTGCTATAGCACCATTTATTTGTAGGCCATGTTTAAACTTCAGGACTTGTCACAAGCAAATAAAAAAATATAAACACACTTATTTATGCGCAACGTCCGCATTAAAAAATGCCACAACTAATAAGGGCATTTAACAAAAATATGTCACAATGGTGTAAACATGCAGGAATTAGGAGTTTGAGTTGCAATATTCATAAGATTCCTTATTGGCCATGTTATAGATCCTATTTCAGTAGTTCTATATAGCAGGCCTCGTTTAGACCCGGGCAGGGGCCTGCCCACCAGATCAGCTGAAGTCATAGACTAGCTCTCCTGGTGGAGAACTGCTTCCCAAATTTAGAGGCAGGGATTTCTGAGCCTTCAGTGCAGCCGCTGGTGTGGTGTCTCCAGTAAAGGCAAGGAACATAGCCAGACGGGAGCCATGTTTGAGGCCCTTGCTTGAACAAAGTATTTTGTTCTGTAGGAACAAACTCACGAAGCAGAAGTTTGCTCTTGTAGAACAAAATAACAATGGTTACAACACACAGGGAACTTTCTCCCTGCACTTTGGAGTAGGATACCTATGAAATGTAAAGCATTTTTTTTATTAAACCTAGGGTTCATATACACAAATATTAAAGTCTGGGGCTCATATATTGTGGTTGCATACACAGCTTCACAAACAGCCTTTTAAGGAGAAGCATTACATTTCTCTTGTCATAATAATACAAGTATGTCTGTGAGTTTGTACAATATCATCTTACAGATAAAAAAAAAATATTGACTATAGTTATGGTCAAAATGTACAATACAAACAAATCACCATTTTGAATCCCCTCCACTCAGTGTGTAAATGCCATGACAGAGGTCCCTAAAGATACTTATGGATGTTCATTACATATAAAAAAGTTAAACCATAAGGAAATAAGTAATTGGATGACGTGACGAGGATGAACAAAAGACAAGCTGCCTGTTCTAACCAACCACAACTTAACGATTACAGCACATGGCAAGCATGGGAAAATTGTGGCGCATTGGCAGCGAGCAAACTTCTTAGAAGATATCAAATGAGTTAATTATTGTATGTTTTAGCATGGATATGTGATTAAATTATTACAGGATGCAGCAGGAATGTGATAATTGACTGATAAGATTTCCTTCGGATCAGCTGTTATTGCAGAATAGTTGATGGTGAGCATGTAAGGAAGTAATCTGTCCTACAACAAATTATTACCATCATAACTGCAAGGTTTTTTTTGCATGTAACCGTAAACAAAGTAGATTTTAGGTGGCACTGTAATGACTAAACACCCTGTGGTTGATAATAACGGCAGTAAATGAAATAGATTGTTGGTGGTATAGTAATGAATAAATATGCCATAGTTGATAACATCGAGAAAAGGACAAGGGAACCCAACTCACTAAGGAACCTGGGTGGGTAAATTATTGTCAGAAACAGTGGTTCCTGTGGAATAATAGAATCATATATAGGTAATAAGATGCACAATCGTAATGGAAGGGTTAAAATGATGTCAGAGGGCGAAGAAACCACATACACTATGTATTTTATATTTCACAAACAAAATTCTATATACAATGAAAAAGAAAAATGTGCGTAGTGTCCCCAGTGAGAAACAGGAACCTAAAATATTGGTGACATAATTGTGACAGTATTGTACAAGGTTTCCAAGGTATTAAAAAAAGTTGACCATTTAGCAACTCAATACACAATATACAGCAGCTATATACAATAATACGCGCTGTTAATGGTTCGTTTTCTTTTGTTGCCGACGACGTTTCGACCCTATACCTGATCTAGGGTCTCATCAGGACCTATGGATTTAGGGACATCTAGCAAAAGAAAAAAATAATGAAATAAGCATATGGCCCATGTACCGGCACAAATGCGACCAATTGGATGTATGTGGTTTCTTCGCCCTCTGACATCATTTTAACCCTTCCATTGCGATTGTGCATCTTATTATCTATATATGATTCTATTATTCCACAGGAACCACTGTTTCTGACAATAGTTGATAACATCGGCAGTAAATAACAAGGACATGTGTTAAATGTACAGCCTGGAATGTTCAGGGTTTGGTAAATCATAGCAAGGCCAAAGTAATTCCAAGCATAACTACCTCTGAACCATAATTTCAATGCCTCCTCAGAGGCAGTAAGCGCTATATAAATTAAAATCTCACAAGAGGGTTTTTGCGTGTTGTTAGCCCAGAGGACCCTAAAAATTGCTTGTAATAGAGTATCAAATAAAAGAGATGATTTAGGTGTGATTGGGAGGTATGTTGAAAGGTATGTACAGGTGGTGCTGACACTTAGGGACTGATTACGAGTTTGGTGGACGGGTTACTCCATCACAAACGTGACGGATATCCCGTCTGCCATATTACGAGTTCCATTATGTTCCATTGGATATAATGGAACTTGTAATATGGCGGACGGGATATCTGTCACCTTTCAGATGGAGTAACCCGTCCACCAAACTAGTAATCAGACCCTGAGTGTGATGTTTTAGTACTCCAGTGTATGAGCTGCCCTACTCTGTATCGGACAGCTAAGTTTCTATTCCAGCCTTAGTACAGGAATAGTCAGATATTACTATTTGAATAGACAAGTTACCAAGTTCTACAGGAATAGGAGGTGACTTGCAAGGCATTGCCCTAATGTAATAAGAGAGTTGTAGTCAGCATGTTGGTGAAGTGAGAACCGTTGGGGGTTGTCCTATAAAGTGGTATTCACAGAGGATAGCTGTGCTGTCTGCATAGCATCCTCTGAGGAGTACATTGGAAATGAATACATTACTTAGCAGTAAACTTCATTACCCTGATTAGGGTCCTCCTTGCCTCAGTCCTAACACAGTGAGGGCGCCCCGCCCCCAGACTGGCCATCCACATGCTAACCCTTTTTCTATTTTAATAGAAAGTTTAAAGGCTCCTCTCGCCCTCCACCATTCCTGAAAGTGGCAAGTCAAAAACAGAGGTGCAAAATCATACAGGAGGGAGGTATGGCCAATGACTGGTACGAAGAGCACCCTAATTAGGGTGATGAAGTTTACTGTTAAGTAATGTATTCATTACCCCCTCATGGGTCCTCCTCGTCCTAGTCATAACACAGTGAGGAAATTACAAGCAATAAAGAACATTTTGCACCATGTTTGAAGTGCAGTGTTGATTTATTGAAAAAGACAACAATTACTTCATTGCTGCAGTGAGAACACCTACTCCAAAAGTATCCACAGAAGAACTCCGGAGATCTAAATGATAACGTTTAATAAAGGTAAGATGGGACTTCCATTTAGCAGCCCTCAAATCTAGAGGATAGAACCCCCCCCGCCTCTGCCCAGGAAGAAGAAACAGCTCTAGTGGAATGGCCATGAAACTGAGACAGAGGAATCATCTCCAAAGACTGTCAAGCCTGACAAATGGTCTGGCGAATCCATCTACTTAAAGTGGCTGTTGCAAAATTTCCTTTATTGCCACTCCAAAGGAAACAAAAAGAGAATTAGAAACTCTGAAATCTTTTGTGTGTTGCAGATAAACAAGCAATGCCCTTTTCACATCCAAAAGCGACAGACAGAGTTACCCTCCTCCTGCAAGACAGGAAGCACAAATTTCTGTTTTACATGAAATTTGGAATAAACCTTAAGGGTGAATTTGGGATCAGGACAGGGGCGGCTCCTCCACTAGGGCAGATGAGGGTCGCCCCACTGCTTTCTCGCAGTGCGAGAAGCAGAAACATAAAATGGTAATAACTTCCCGTTACTACCATTTTATGTTTAGTTGCGGGCGGGCGGGTGGTGTGCCCACTCCTGAGGGCGCAATGACTGTTTGGTTGCCCCTCTGGGACCGCCCAAACCAGTCATGTGCACTGTGCCCTTTCTCCATGCAGGCTGCAGCCTGCATGGAGAACATGCCCTCCTCGTAAGCCCTTGGCTGGGCGGCGGCCCTACCAATCACAATGCTGCCATTGCAGCATTGTGATTGGTTTAGGGGAGGGGAGGGAGGCTGCATGCTTTCTGTTCCTGCCGGAGGCAGGAGAGCAGAAGCAGGAGCCGAGAAGACGCGAGAGCGGGCCGGCGGAAAGGTACGTTTTTAAAAATTATTATTAAATTAAAACTCCACGTGCGACCACCCTCCCTGCACGACCCCCCAGCCCCCTCCCCACCCGCCAGCCATGTCAGTCGCGACTGGATCAGGATGCAGAATCAAACAGTCAGGAAGGATTTGCAAATAAGGAAAAAAAGTAACCAGAGCTCCCAGTCCACCTAATCTCCTAGCCGAAGTAATGGCTAATAAAAAGCTACCTCGGCAGAAATCCACATCATGTCTGTCTGTTCAAGAGGTTCGAATGGAGAAAGCAGGAGACCTTTCAACACAGTAGGCAAGTCCCAAGAAGGAAGTGGAACCTGAGAAATTAGTTTCCGCAACCTTTAACTGCCCGAATTGCTGCCCATTGCGTGGCTAAGGAGGCTGGGGCCAGGTTCTTCTCAAACCCTTTTTTCAAAAACTCTAAAATCATGAATGGATCCCCCAACACAGGATCTATCCCTTTCGGAGACCATTTAACAAAAGAACCCAAGCTCTTCTTCTAAGAATAAAAAGTAGACGGTTTATGGGAGTGCTGTATGTCCTCAGCAACCTGGCTAGAACAACCCATAGTCTCCAAGGCTACCCTCCCAAGTGTCAAGTCGTCAATTTTAGTTGTTGAATTTGATGCAGTGGAAGGATGGGAAACTGAAGAGCCAGACAAACCTGCCCCACGAGAGGTTGATCAGAAATGGAAACCACTTGCATCTCGGCCAGAAGGGAGCAACTATTATCACATCCACCATCTCCTCCCTAATCTTCTGCTGCACCCTTGGGAGGAAGGGAATTGGATGAAAGGCCTACAGAAGGGCCTGGGGCCAGGGAATCGCAAGGGCATCTAATGCCCTTGCTTGAGTGGCAATTTGTTTACGTGCAAATAACTGGGAGAAGAAAATTGTGAGAGGAAGCAAAAATATCTATCTAAGGGACCCCGACACTGGTAGTAGCAGATGGCAGAGAAGAGATGAGGGACGATTGCAACTGAGGCTGTCCTCATGATAGTTTTTTTATTTATTTATTTATTTATTTTTAAATTTTTCAAAAACCTTTATTGTAAGATTTTTACGGTACATCTGTGTATGTAAAACGCAAATAAAATGTCTCATTGTATTACATTTCGGTAACACTTTCCCGCAACATTATATATGTACAGTATGAATATTCTCCCCCCCCTCCCAAATAACTTTAACATCAGTCATAAAACATTAATTTGCAGTCCGGTTGCTAACAAAGTATAATAGTAGCATATTGTACAGTTCAACACACTTTCCAATATATAGTAGTTGGTAACGATATGTATCACAGTGACAGCACAGATATCGCTAAGGTCTAGAACAGTGGTGATATCACCCCCCCTCACCCTGGTTGTAAGAGCGAAGTCTTTTTGCAGCTGGTAATTCGATTTCCCCCCCCCCCCTCCGAGATTCTTTCTTAGTGCAGTACTAGTGTTCATTCAACTCCCCTGGTGAGGTCTGGGATCTAGGCCTGTGCCTGGTTTCATTCTCCGTTGTTTGGTCTGTACTTTCCTGGTCCCTCTCTTGGTTCCCTTCCTGCTCAAGAAGAAAGGAAATGAGCGGGCCCCAAATATTTTTAGGGCGGGAGTTAATCGGCAATAATTCTGCATAATGATGCATGTGATCTTGCCATGTAGTCATAGTGTGTATCCAGTCTTTAAACTTAGGAGCCCGACCCCTTCCCCATTTGCACGCTACCTGCCGTTTCGCTAACAATAAGCCCATCGCCAGGAACTTCTTATGTGCTGTAATTATCCCCTGAGATAAACCCACCATGGGGCAGGGATCTATCCCGACCCCCACCATGGCCGACAGTCCCTCAAAGGTCTGTGTCCAGTACGTAGCCACCTGGGGGCAACTCCACGCTAAGTGTAGGAAATCCGCTCCTTCCCTCCCGCATCGCGCACATCGATCATTGTCCCTGAGGTGGAATCTGTGTAGCTTAGCTGGGGTATGATATAAACGATGCAAGAACTTAAAATGAATGAGGCGGAGCCTGCTATTCCCTGTAATTGCTGCTGTCTGCGTACAACTGCTTTCCCATTGTTCGTCAGTCAGCGGGGTACTTAGGTCTTTATCCCATTCCTGTCTTGCCCGAAGTGTATTGATGGGTGGTGCATTTTGTATATGTTTGTACAAAAGGGATATGACATGACGAGGGGCCGTTCCCTGTAGCATGGCATGCAGAGGTGCAAGTATATCTGGTTCTTCGGGAAAAGCAGGGGTTGCTGCCTTCACACTTTGCCGGAGCCGAATATATATAAATGTGTCCAGCGCCGTGGGTATGCGTGTTCCAAAGAATAAATCCTTGGAGCGGAATTGTCCTCCAGCATAAAGGTCTCCCCAGGCGTGGTACCCTAGACTTGTCAACAGCTTCCGGCATATCCCTCACTAGTAACTTGTAGTAAGGGATTACTTACTAGGGGCATCCTAGGTGAGTACAGCATAGGGCTCTCTAGCTTGCGAGCGATCTGTCGCCACGCTACAATGGTACAGTCTACTGTGGACGGGTCGCGCCCCGCTCCTTCACTGTTGTAAAGAGATAGCTTGCCGGGGGCGTCGGAGTCATATATCCATCTTCCACCGCCAAGTGAGGCATAAAGGGTGGCGGATGGAACCAATACAATGCGAAGTGGGCCTGTGCGCAGTAATAATAGAATTCAAAATTGGGGACATCATACCCTCCCTGATGATATGGTAGCATCAACGTGTTCAGGTTGAGCCGCGGCTGTTTCCCTCCCCATACCAGCCTCGTTATTTGAGTTCTTAATGTATTAAAGAAAAATCTCCCCGGGTGATATGGTATATTAATAAAGAGGTATAATAATTTGGGCAGCAGAACCATTTTGGTAAGAGAGATCCTGCCCGCCATGGAGAGGGGAAGCCGCAACCACCTGGTGATGGTGTCAGTTATCTTATCCATGGCTGTGCCATAGTTAAGCCTCATCAGGCTGTCCCTATTCCTTGTGAGACGTATGCCCAGGTATGTCAGCTCGTCAGTTTCCCAGACTAATGGGTAATCTAGTCGATGTGGCGGGGTATTATCCGTTAGGGGGACTACTGCAGACTTAGACCAGTTTATTTGTATTCCTGATATGGCCCCAAATTTAGTGATCTCCTTAATACTGGATTGAGATTGTCATGGGGCTTTTTGATGTATAACGTCATATCGTCTGCATATAGAGAGATAAGCAGTTGTCTAGTCGGATATATCAGTGCCTTGTCTTTGTGATGTTGTCGTAGTTTTGCAGCTAGAGGCTCTATAGCTAAAGCAAACAAGATAGGGGATAATGGGCAGCCCTGTCGTGTTCCTCTGCAAATAGTAAAGGTGGGAGACTTGGCGCCATTCAGGAGCACTGACGCTATCGGTTGGCTATAGAGCAGTTGTATCCAGCAGAGAAAAGTAGGGGGCATCCCCATATGTCTCAAAGTGCCCAGCAAGTAGTCCCACTCTAAAGAATCGAACGCCTTGGTTGCGTCAAGGAACACCGCCACAGCCGAGCAGTTCGGGTCTATGTCTTGTAGCACAGCAGCCAGGGTTCTAAGGTTATGCGATGTAGCTCTGTTGGGGATGAATCCCGCTTGGTCAGGTAGTACAAGTCGTTCCATCAGCAAATTAAGTCGGGTCCCCAGAACCTTTGCTAATATTTTAGTATCGCTATTTAATAGTGAGAGGGGCCGGTACGAGTCGCAGAAAAGTGGAGATTTACCAGGCTTTAGTAATGATGTTATCAGGGCCTCGCGCATAGTTCTGGGTAAGCACCCTTCCTCTAATGATACATAGAACACCTCCTTCAGGATGGGAGCTAAAAGTGAAGCATATGTTTTATAGAATTCTATCGGCAACCCGTCAGAACCCGGGGCCCGTCCCGATCTCATCTGCATTATGGCTTCAGTAATTTCGTCCAGTTCTAAGTCTAAATTCAAGAATTCCCGTTGGGTATCTCCCAGCCAGGCCAGTGCAGTGTCTTCAAAATAAGTCGGCAAATCTAATGGGGTGCCTCTTTGGGAAGAATAGAGGGTGCTATAGAACTCTCTAAACGTATTCAGTTGATCTGGAAGGTTCCGATGTGTATTACCTTGTGCATCTTGTATCTCCGTTATGTGGTTGGAGAACCTAGGGGGTCTGGTCGCATTTGCCAGAGCCTTCCCTGGGCGGTCTCCCTCACCATAAACCCGTGCCATGTGTGGTTTGCCCCTAAATTTACTTTCCCTCTCCGCAATTGTCTCATATTCAGTGAGCTTGTCTCGTATATTGGCCCTAATTGCATTGTTTCCGGGACTGGTATCGAGATCACCTTCCAATTGCTTGAGTTCCCCTTCCAATTTATGCAGGTCATTACGTAGCGTTTTAAGGATACCCCCTCCCTTAGAAATACACCAACCTCGAGCCGTGACTTTGAATGCCTCCCATACTATCGTGATGCTAGAAACGGACTTCACATTGCGCTCAAAAAAATCCTGAATGTCTTGTTCAATTTCAGCCTTGAACACAGTGTCCTGGAGGTGCAATGGGTTGAGGCGCCAGCTATTGTACGGAGAATGATTAAGGGGGGCATGCAGGTCCGCCATTACAGGGGAATGGTCTGAATACGTACGGGCCAGATGGGTTACGGGTCCCAACCAGTGGGACATTCCTATCGACACAATCAGGTAATCTAGCCTAGCCCAGGTTGCATGAACCGCTGAGTAATGTGTGCCCTCCCGTTTCGTTGGGTGTTTGTACCGCCAAGAGTCGAGTAGGTAGTTGGTGTCTATGATGTCTGTCAGTGTTCTTTGCGTGTTCGTAAAGTGCATTGGGGTTACTCGGGACCTGTCCATTCGGGGCTGAATTGTTGTGTTGAAATCTCCCCCATATGACGTAGGTAGTACCAATCTCCTGAATTTTACTCCACAACAGGAGAAGAGCATGAGGATTGTCCGTATTAGGGCCATAGTAGTTGGTGAATGTCACATCATAGGAGTGAAGTCTTCCCCACACTAGGCAGTACCTACCCCCAGCATCAGTTTCCGACCCACTGATCGCGAACGCCGCCCCTCTCTTAATTAGAATGGCCACTCCTCGGGAGTATCCTGAATATGACGCAAAACAGCGGTGTGAGGCCCATCTCGAGGCAAACAGGGGTGTAGTGCCAGGGTGCAGGTGTGTTTCCTGTAATAAAGCGACTGTGATGTGATGCCTATCTAGATAACCTAGAATCTGTCTTTTTTTCCTAGAGTTATTCAGACCCCGTACGTTCCATGATGTCACCTTAAAGTTATTAAGATCCCGTGTGTTATCTAACATTTCTACGTCTGTAACACTCTGTACTTAACCACATGTTGTAAGCTATATTCAACCGGACATGATGCATCCCTACGACAATGTAACTTCCACCCTCCACCCACACCGGCTTCCCCAACTTGCCGGGCATTTGTACCCTCCCAACCCCGAAAACACCCATTACCCAACCATTCTTTTCCCTCTTAAGTGGAAACTCTGGGGTTCGCCCTCGTAGGAACATCACTAGGGGCCCACGACCTGCCCTCTTCCCTCCTTACTTGCACCCACCTATTCAAGGTGGGACGGAGGTAAGTGGCCGAGCAGGATATCACACATAATATTAGTTATGTCCATACTTCACCAATGTAGATTAGTTCTTCAGATTCAGTTCATTAAGGATAGTCCCGAACATACCACTGCATGTTATGTGCTTCAGTCTGGTTTCGACAGTGGTGACTGGGATCTGGAGCGCGCCCGAGCCCCCTCTTCCGTGGATGCTGCACGGCGGTTTTGTTTGAGGTAATCTTCAGCCTGTTGTGGGTTCTGGAAGTAGTGTTGTCTCCCACGGTGTGTTATCTTCAATTTCGCCGGATACATCATGGCGTAGGGGATTTCCTGCGTCTGGAGCTTTTTCTTCACAGCCGCAAACTTTCGCCTGGCGTCTTGCACTGTTTGAGTAAAGTCCGGGAAAAAAGACAGTATGGTATTTTCATGATGAACTTGCTTTTTTTCTCGCGCCAGACGTAGGACCGCATCTCTGTCCCGATAATTTAAAAACCGGACTATCACAGGCCGTGGCGGCGCCCCTGGGGGCGGACGAGCCGCTAGGGACCTATGTGCTCTCTCCACCGTGAGGTGCGCTGAGAAGGAGCCCCTGCCAAACAACTCCACGATCAACTTCTCAATGAAATCTTCCATACGTCCCGTATTGGTTGATTCTGCCAGGCCAAGGATGCGCACGTTGTTCCTTCGAGAACGGGCCTCTAAATCTTCGTTCTTGTCAGCAATGATTTTAAGCAGCCTATCCATTTGCGATATTTGGTTCCTACTTGCGGTGGCACCATCCTCTAATTCAGACACCCTGGTTTCTGCTTCCTTAAGGCGGTGCTCGTGTTGGTCCAGTTTCGTAACCACCGAGTCTATCCGCACATTCATCGTGTCAATTTTAGTGTCTATGGATGTGAGGCTTTGCTTCATTCCAAGGAGGAGCGCTCTCCAGTCTTCCTCTGGCGAGTCTGTGGCATCCGAGTCTGTATGCTCCGCTGAGTTGGGCGCAGGTGTTTTGCGCGTGGAAAAAGGGATTTTGGTTTGTTTGGCGTCGGTGCGGCCCATGATGTAGGAGGTCGAGCAAAGCAGGAGCACAGTGCAGGAACCCACTAGGCACCCTCCTCGGCCCAGCTTCGCTGACACCCTCAAAGTAGCTTCCAGGAGTGTCCTCTGCGTATAGATTCTGGCCAATAATGCTAGCAGCACGGTGCGCGGAAATGTTGCTTTTGGATCTCAACCAGTTCAGGCTGCGTTCAGCACCTCTTCTAGGCCCACTCCGAGGTCGCCCCACACTGTATCGGCACAACGCCCCCACTGGGGCCTGCTTTTGGCCCCGCGCAGCTGTTAGGCAAATCCCCTGTACCACCGGTGTCACAAGGAGCACCCGGAACACAGCAATCAGCCAACGAGGCTTCCAGATATCAGGCGGTGTCCTGCCAGGTGTTTGTTGTCTATAGGGGGATCAACGGCGCCATTCCCCACTCAATGCGAGCACCACCGACAAGTGACCCAGCCTAAGCGCCCCAAGTCCGCCGCCCGATAGACACCTGCAACGCGGTGCCGGCCGGGTGCAGCAATTGCGTGTTGTGTGCACAGGTTCTGCAGCACGAGGAGCGGCCAAGCAGTGTCTCCTGAAATTTATAATCTACGGGCGATGTGCCCTCAGCTAGTCCAAAATGGCGGCGACCTCTCGCTGCGATAATGGCCGAATAACGGCTCCAGCACCCCAGTCCGGTTCGCGGAGCATACGTTGACGGTGTCAGGCAGGGGCACCCCTGGGCAACGACATTTACAACTGCATTTATTTCCTCCGGCCCCTCTCAGCCTCCAGCGTCTATATGCAGCCGGCGGTTTCTTCCTCCGGCGCCCGGCTGATCCTGATATCACGGTGTCATTACTGCATTCCCTGCATATGGCATTGTTCACGCTTCAGTAGCGTTAGTGTAATTGCGCCCCCATTAGCCGCCTCTCACCTCGTCCAGCAATTCACGTATTTCAGCGGCGGTGAACCTCGGCAGGCCGCCATCAGCTTCTACACCAACTGGGCCTACTCAGCCCCGGCTTTTCCCAACTGCCGCGGCCGCTCGTCCGCCTCCGGTCCGGATCCCAGCAGCCCGCGCCCAGTTTCGGCGGTCGCCGCGCCCGCCGCACTCCGGGTCCGCTGTGCCTCAGAGGTATCGCTGGCTTCAGCAGTGTAGCGGGTCTGTTCTGGTGAGGTCAGATGCGTGATTGTGTTGTTTAGGATGGGTTTGAAGGATATTTCCCCGCTCGCCAGGGCTGGAGCCTCACAGGTGTGCGGCCATCTTGGTCACGTGCCACCTAGCGACTCCGTCCTCATGATAGTTGAGCTCTCCTTGGAGATAAATCTACCGCAAGGCCTCAAGATGTGCATCTGCCCAAGAGCAAATCATCGGAGCCAGGGAGTTTAGATGAGGACGCCTCATGCTCCCTTGATGATTCAAGTAACACCTTGTCATCTGATTGTCTGTTTGGACCACCAGATTTGAACCCAACAGAAAAGGATGAAAAATTTGACCAGCCTGCCATACTGCAGCCAACTGAGTCTGTCTGATTCCGACCACTGCCCTATGGCCTCCCTCTCTCAGAGTCATTTCCCAACCTCACAGGCTGGTATCCGTTGTCAACAACAAGGGGGGAGGCAACTGAAATGGGACACCCTTCTCCAAATTTGGAGTCTGAAGCCACCAACCCAACTCTTGCACAATGGTCGGGGACAACGGGACTTGGACTTCGTAATTTGCCATGGCTGGATTCCAATGATTCAAGAGAGAGTTTATCAGAGGTTTGAGATGAAGACATGCCCATGATAGCACCAATGTTGTGGCAGCAAGTACCCCTGAACCTTCAGCCAGAACCTGACCGATGCTGTTGGAAGGGATAGTAAAATACGAAGATTAGACTGCAGTAATTCGATCCAGTCATGAGGGAGAAATACTGCTCCTTTCTGTGTGTTGAAAATTGCAACAATAAATTGCTGCTACTGACTGGTATCGCGACGTGACTTTGTCAGATTCACTCTAAACCACAAATGATGCAGAAGGTCGATCTTCAAATTCACAGCTTCCTGACCCTTAGTTAGTGAAGAAGCGCATATTAACCAGTCATCGAGATAAGAAAAAAGAGAGGCACCCTTAAGTTGCAAAACTGCCACAACTGGAGAGAGTACCTTGGTGAAAGTCCGTGGGGCAGTCAACAGCCCAAAGGGAAGGCCCTAAAACTGAAAATGTCTTCCCTCCACTGCAAACCGCAAAAACCTCTGGCTGTCTGGGTGGACTGGAACATGGAAATATGCATCTTTGACATTTTTGGTAGCCAAAAAATCACCTTTCTGAATCAAAGTAATGATGCACTGAAGAGTCACCATTCAAAAGGTTTCCGATTTTATGAATTTGTTGAAGTGCTTCAAATGCAGAATGGGGCAAAAAGAGCTGTCTGGCCTTTTTACCAAAGAGTAAAATCACACACCCTCTTGATCCACCAGTACTGGCACCACTGCTTTTTTCAGAAGCAATTTCTGGACCCCACGGAGCGTTGCTTCTCTTTCTACTGGATTTCTTGACAATGGTGTAGACCTGAAGACAGCAGGGGAGGCTGACAAAGAAACGGGATCTGATAGCCGTGACAAATAATGCCCACTGATCCGAAATCAACCTCCTCCACTGAGGAAAGAACAGCCGAAGTCTGGCTCCCACCTCCGGATAGTCACTTCTGACTTGGTTCCTGAGCAACATGTCTCTATGGTCGGGACTTGGCAGCAAACGTGGTTCCCTGACCTGGAGCTTGGCCACAAAAGGGAAGAGAGGTATCCTGCTGTGCTTGAACATTCTTCTTAAGAAAGAAAGACTTCCATCCCTGAAACAACCTGAAGGGTTTCAGCAGTTTTTTCTCCTCTGCTGAATGTTGAACCACCTCGTTCAGCTCTTTACCAAAGAGTTTAGGACCCAAACATGGGAGTTTGTGGACTAACATTTTCTGGTTAGCTTCCAGTTTCCAAGGTTTCATCTAGAGAAAATGGTGCCCCGCGACTGCAGTTCCAGAAGCAGAAGCAAATGCCCACAATTTATCAAAAGTCTCATCAGACAAAAATTGCGCCAGAACTTCCATTTGTGCCAAAATTGGAGTTGGATCACCTTTTTCCTGTAGGCAATCAAACAGATTTTCAAAGTCTTTTAACAGCACTTGGGAGGCATAAGCTTAATATGTGCTAACACACAAACCAAAATTACATGCCTCGTAAGAACATTTTAAAGACTACTCAACTTTCCTGGTGAGCAGATCTCCCAAAGTAGAGTCTTCAGATACCAAAGAAGATGCCGAGGACATGGAAGTCAAAATTGTATTGACTTTAGGCATTTGTGGAAATTGTTCATCAAATAGTTCCAGCAGATATCTCTGGTTCAAAAAACGGGGAGCATTCTGCCTATCCACATCCTTCCACTCCTCTGTAATTAACTCCTTTATGACATCATGGAGAGGGAGATCATCAACAAAGAAGAAGCACTATACTGTACATAAAACCCATCCTCTGCAAGGGTTTTTGGAACAAAATACAGGACTTCTCTTATGTGTCACAATATGAATGAAAAAATCTTTCCTTGGACATATTTCCCCTTAAGGAAAACATCCGGGTCATCATCAATGTCCACTTTTTGTTTCTTGGCATGTGGGTTATTCAAAACATCCTCAACTTCCTGGTTAATCATCGTTTGGAGGTCTGTTCTGGATATTTGCAATAAGTCCTCTTCCTCCAAAGCCTGCACATTCCGCCTTTTCTATGCCACTTTGCCCCCAGCAGACTGTGGAGACCCCTCTTGAGAGCTGAGCGTCATGATATGACGTGAATACCAGAAACTAGGAAGTGAGAAGTGCTAAAAGCCACTTCCTAATTATAACCGTAACCAAGCAACCAAATCTCGACTCTCGTGTGACTTGATTGCTTAATGATACAGCCTGCTACCTCCCCACCGGCTAACTATACAGACCCTCCAGCATTTCGCAATTTCGCGATTCGCAAAATAATCACGAAATCAGCTGAGGAGGTCAATGACCGCGATATTTCAGTTTTCGGCCGCAAACAAGGCCTCAAAAGACAGCAAACAAAATTGTGGTATGTGATTGGCTGTACGCGCTCATGTCACTACGTGGTGCTATACAGCCGTACTTGCTAATTTAGAGGTGGTGAGTAATTGAACAAACTTTATGGATTAGAGGGGTCAGGATAGCTCATGGCTCCGGCGAGACTTTCACCTGTGAGTGGGGGCATTGATACAGGGGGATCCCGACACCAAGCCTGAGAGGCATCGTCTATCTCAAACAAAAAGTGTTTTGATACATCTGTTACACCCTCAAGCTGGTGTTGTCCCACCCGGAGTGTTCCGAGCATCTTTTTTTAATTGCTCCAGTCACTCTCTCACGTTCGCCGGATTGCCATTTGTCATGAAGAAAGACTTGCTTCCTAACACAGAAATTAAAGAAACATCAGAAGTCAAAGGTCATGTGTTTTTGTCGCATGAAGTAAACAGGCTACTGGCTGCGGGCAGTTTCTACTGTTAAATGCCCAATCGAAGAGCAGACTGCAGATGAGGGTTTATCTTTCTCTTCAAGATTACCGTGGCTTTAACTCTTAAAATGTATCATATTTGAGCAGTTTTGAATTAACTCCACAGGTAGAACTTCTACCCTTTTTTCTGGAGTCTGTGATGTTTTCTAATCAGAGCTTTCAGTCAAGGTTTTAGGCAATGTCTGAGGGGAGCTTGAAAGACAGTCTGTTCCAGCCTTGACCTCTCCTTAGTTGGATAATTTTGTGGCTTTATTGTACTGTCCTTTTCAAATATTTAATATACTGGTTGTCCCTCTAGCAGCTGTAAGCTGCGGCTATTCTGGGCCTGAAGTTCTTTTTTGTTTCGTTTTGTCAAAAGTTACTTGTTCTGTTTAGACTTTTTAACTGGTTCTAATTCAGGGTCTGGCTCACTTATGACTTTTTGGGTTCCCTTGATAGGCCACCAGGCTGGTGATGCATTGCCATCCATTCTGTTAATTGTCCTGTAAGCGTCTTGTTTGTTATTTTAATCCGATTAATCGCATCTTTATTTGTATTGGTTGTAGACACATCTGTGGTGTTATGTCAAAGTCTTTGATTTTACTTATATTTGTGTCTAAATTTATGACCTTTTTTATAAGTGCATCACACCGATGATTGGCTGTAATCGGTTGTCCGTTCTGCTCCACGTCTACATCTTCATTCATATAGCAGACCCTCCAGGATTTCGCGATTTGCAAAAAAAATCGCGAAATAGGCAGTTTTGTAAAAAGGTTGCGATTTTTACAAAACTGCCCGTGAAATTTGAAAAATGCGATAATTTGTTTTTCTACAAACCACAGAGGAGAGAATCACAACAGGAAACATATGTGGAATGCACTCATCACCATTGACTCACAACACCATCGCCAGCAAGGACTTTGAAAGAATTTAAAGGTCCACTTAGGATACCCCAACATGAATCAGTACTGTGACACCTGACACTAGTTATAGTGGCCAGTGACTGGCTAAAAGGACCAGAGGTGTCCTGCCTCACGGATCCGGGAGGCAAGGGTGCATACATGGGCACTAGAACATCCAAGGGAGAAATACAGCTCCCTCCCACGAGGTTAGGACTGGAGCTGTGCTTCCGTAGAGCTGCAGACACTTTAAACAGGCCTATTGCAAAGTGGAATACTCTGCTAAAACAGTTTCATTGATTTCAGGCTGAAAATGAATGATTATAATTAAACAAAGTGCCGCAAAAATGCCGCTAAATTTCTATATTTGTGCCGCTAAATTTCCATATTTGTGCCGCGAAATTTGCTAATCCATGCCGCAATATCCTGGGGGGGTCTGACTATACACAATAGAAGTCATTGCGGGGTCCGAATGACGCCTGAAGGCTCAGCACTTGAACTGCCTGCCCGCATCACGCTCATAAAAGCTCCCTGCCCCAGCCATGCACATGAGCGAGGAGTGCAGCTGCAGGCAGAGCACAACAGATATACCTTGCCATTGCCAACAGCAGTAAGTCTAGAAATATGCACAAACAGCCGAAACAGCACACATAATAAACATAATGGCTGCTATTGAGGACCAGGAAAATTAATTAATGAAGAATTTGAGGTTTTAAATACAACATAATCTGATTGTCATCAGTGTAGTTAAAATTGAAACTCCAAACGCTCTGTTTGATAAAGCCAAAGGGCCTGAGGTAAATGTAAAAAGGAGACAGCTGACAGCCCCGATATAGCGTCTCGTAAATTTGCAGAGGATGTTCAGGTCTGAGGCTTCTCTGGGATATATTGATTGTGGAATCAAAGACGTGTTCAAGCTCGAGCACTAACTTAGAGCAAAGGTAAGTGCAGTGTTTGGGGGGCATGCAGGTGCCTAGCAATTTCTGGCCTAGTATTTGAACCGGTTAAAGCGTATCTGGCGGGCTTTGTTGAGAATAGACTTCAATAGCAGAGAGCTCAGTAATTTAAATTACGAACATTTATTTGCAGTGGAATGTTGTGAGTGGGGAACGGCAAAGTGGAATTAAGCAGGGATATTACAACTAGTTCCAGGTTTGCTTTGTGTGTGTGTGTTCAGCGCTATAAACTGAGTGAATTTGTAGCTGAGAGTTTTCTTGGTACCTTATAATGCCAACCTGATGGAGGTAATGGGATCATACCACAGTTGTGGTTCTGCCTCTATCGAATGTAAGTTCTATGCCATAAGGAACTCTGTAAGCAAAAGTGTACAAGACAAGAGTTGCAAGTCTGCTGTTATGGTCCGCCAACTAGTAGAGGACCAGGTTAACACGTGGTTATACTGCTTAAGACTTTACAAAGTTGAAAATCTTAATCTGTTGAGTAACACGATTAGAAAATGTTAGTGGTAAGCCCGTGAACATTGACTGCTGAAAGTAGTAAATATTTCCATTTGAACTATTTTCAGTTGCCAATGTCTAACAAGCCATCTGATAAAGGGCTCTGTGCCTGGTACACAATGCTATATCCATACATGCTCTGTAAAAAAAAATACTAACTTTCTGATAGGAACAGTGATGTGAGGTTTTAAGAACAAGGCATTTAATAGGGAATGTTCTATAAGAGTATCATAAATGACTTGTTCTCTGTTCTGTGTCTCGATATGCTTGAGCAAAGATGGTGTTTGTTAAGATTCAACAGGTATTTTAGCAACCCCAGATTTTTTGCCTTTTGCTGGACCTTACATTTTTGCTGTCTTTAGAACTCTGTACTCTACCCCTGCTAATCAGGGGTCAGATATACGAAGGCTGTTTTGTGGTCACAAACGGCCCAATTTGCAGAATGCGCCCGTTTGTGATCACAAAAAATGCCTTTTGTTGCATACAAACCACAAGTTGCGCTTTCTGTAAAACATTACCGAATCACATTCGGGTTTGCGACACTATACCAATTTTGTATTTCAAAGGGGCGAGTTTATGGCCTCCTTTCCAAATACCTAACCAGAATGCTATGTATTAATGTTTTGGGTCGTGTTAGGCCCTGGGTATATGGTATACCACTTTACAAGAGCCTTACAGGTAAGCTAAATATGCCAGTCAGGTATACACCATTATCATCATGTTTTAGGGGAGAAGCATATACACTTTAGCACTGGTAAAGCCAACAAACAGATACAGCAAAAAATGGAGGTTAGCAGGAAAGAATTTGGGGTAAGACCACACTCAGGATGACAGGTCTAACACGTGCCCCCCCACCTGAAAGTGGAGTAATCTACCCAACCTCTAGAAATTTCTCATCACTAAGGCGGTAAAACCTGGACAAACCATCAGCACTGGCGTGACTTACTCCTGGTCTATGTACCACACTGATGTCCATACCCTGTAGGGAAATGAGCCACTTCTACAATTTTGGATTCTCACCCCTCATTTGCATGAGCCACCTGAGGAGCCTGTGGTCAGTCTGAATCAGGAAGTGAGTATGGCCTCAACCTCTTCAGTGCCCAGGCCGCAGCAAAAGCTTCTCTCTCTATAACACTCTACCTCTGTTTCCTGGGGTGTAATCTCCTGGAGATGAAGGCTACAGGTTGGTCCAGGCCCTCTTCATTTAGCTGTGATAACCATGTCCACATGCCATGTTCTGAGCAATGTTCCCTCTAATTGTTTTCCTCTGTGTGCGGCAGTGGTGGGTCTCTGTGCGCTGCAACCATGGCTATGTGTGCCAGGAACCAGACCGCGTGTGTGTGCAGCGCCAAATATCACTCCAAATGTTTACTTAAAAAAGTGAAACGATGGTGCATTTCCACACATACAGCGCCGCGTTAAGGGTCTTAAGGGAGGTTTGCAATTTGGATAAACACTCCATGACATGAATTGGTTACACAGGCAAGTACACTTCCGGTTTAGAAAAGCACAAGACTCCAACGGTGGTACCATCATAGGATTTTACTAAATATTCTTAACTGGAGTACTGTTCATTGGGTGGGGAAATGTTGAGAGCCTATACAAGATCACATATACACAATAAGTTACAAAATTACATAACATATTTACAATTTGATGTGAAAGCTACTGAGTAATGTTGGGCTATACCGCCAGAGATAGTTTGTAAAAGTGTGACATCCAGGCAAACATGGACTGTGGGAGAGGGCCGTTCACACAATCACTAGATGGGTGACATGGTTGCTTCTCACGGCGATCCTTGCCATTTTTCCAGTGCTGATAAACTCTATCGAGGTCAACTTTCCCATTCAGGAGGTAGGCCTTTGTCCTCATCAGCATATCCAAATGCTTCTGCTCTAGTCTATTTCTCAATTTACTCTTGATAGTATTCATGAGGCTGAATCCTCGTTCACAATCTGCACTAGATGATTGAAATGTTGCGCAGACATCAACAAGCTGAGACACCACACTATACTGAGCAGCATTGCGTACAGTGAAATTCACCATGTCTTGAAAGGTGGTAAATAACCCACCCTTTACATGTTCTGCCACCACGTATTTATAGTCTCTGTATTGTCGAACAACATCTTCCGGTGTTTCACAATCACCCAGGACCAAGACATTTTTATACTTTTCAACAAGTCTTTGTATATTCTCAGTCCCAAAATCAAAATGTGATTGTGTTGCTATTGCCTGGAATTCAAAACTTGCCCATTCTTTCAGTTCATCTTCAGGGAACCTTTTTTGCATGTGCTCACAAAGAAGGGAAACAAAAGACAAAATAGGCCCACTGTCAAACTCTTGCCTTTCCTTGTACAACACTATCAGATCTCTTACATTGCTGCTCCAAAAGACAGTGTCCCCCAAATACTGTTCCTTAATTTGGCCAATCTTTGCTCTTGCATACTGTACAGCTTCAACAGTAGTGAAAGAATTTTTTGGAATAGTTTGCACAAAGATGCAAATTCACCCACAATGTCATTAAGTACTGCAAGGGAAATATGGTAGTTGGAGTCTGATAGCTTTTTGTAACAATATTTAGCAACTGGATCATTCTCCTCAACTTTCTCATGCTCAAAGTACTTAAGAACAGCCTCTTAATTACGAATTAGTGCACCAACAGCAAAATGCCTTGAAAGCCACCGGACTTCATTCAGTGGTCGAAAAGAGACCACTTCACATTCAGTGATTGATGAAATTTCATCCAGCTTGGACTTCCTTGCAGGAGATCTGGAGAACACAGTGTAGACAGTCCTCAATAATGTCTCCATCGCTTTAATCATTGGAACCCTCTTCCAGGCATCATCAACTCCCAAATCTTCTTGATGGGCGACACAATGCTGCTCAACTAGATGAGGAATGGATTGTTTAAGGCGAGTAGCAACATCATTATTCTTACCCAGCATCACAGACGCACCATCGGATGTGAACATGACCATTTTCATGAGGACCAGTTCATTGGCAGTGTAGAATTCTTTCACAGCAGTAGTGATAGCCTCAGCATTACAACTAGTCAGCTTCACTATGCCCCCAAACAGTGTTTGTGCTCTGTTGATGTTACAGGTCGGAACTTGAAGTACAGGATGAGCATTTTTGTAACAGAAATATCTGTGCTCTCATCAATTATCAATGTGTGATACAAAGCGTGACGAAGTTCTGCCATAGCTTCACAGTGTATCACGCTATTGATGGCCTCAAGGAACTCAAAGGCATAGTTCTTGCTCCTCCAGATGTCTGGTATCTTCACATACAAAGCTAGGTGGTCATGGATGTCTTGTACAGATAACATTGAAGTATTCATCTTGACTTCCAGCAACACGTTGTTGATGAGAATCTTTATCTCCTCAGGCATAGATCTTTGTCGTTCAACTACTTCCATTCTATTTGCTTTGTCAGTGGCAGTTTCTGTCAGCATTGCCCGCACTCCATAACCAAACCTGGCAGCAGCACTTCTGTTTCTCAATATCACCATGGCAGACTCGTGAACTTTGCTAATTAGATGGCATTTCATGTAATCCAGTTTCCAGCCATCACTCCATTTCACCCCTGTAGAAAAGTCCCCAACAATCTTGGCTTCGACACATGCTTTGCAAATCAAGCCCACGTCTGGACTGTATTGAAATAGTTCCCCGAGTTGCACGTGAACCTTGCTTCGTGATTTCTGTGTCTCAGCCTCCACAATTTCTTTCATCCACTCTTCCTTGAATACAAGGCAACATTTCTTCCTTTGTGGTGAAGCACTGCACTCTCCCAAAGTTACAGCTTTGCGCTTGAACATTTCTGTGCCCACCGGTTTGAACCTGCTGTGCCACAAAGCCTGCAAAATAAAGGAACATGGCTTACGTTGACGCCTATGCTCATGAATGCAATCTGTCACATAGTACTGAGGCATCGCCAGAAAAACTGTACGAGTGTAATTACCTGGATTCTTCTGTTCTCTGCCCTACCCGTTCCAAACTTATATGTAGCACTGTATGTAGAGCCTTCAATAGAAGTAAAGATTGTTATGGCACAGTGTGATACAGCACATTGTGATACAGCAATATACCACGTGCACCATAAGGGAACTCGACTAAAACAATTACCTGTTCTGCTTGTACTCACGTACACCCGTTTAAATATGTGGGGTACTGTCTGCAAAACCTGCAACAGAAGAAAACATGGGTAAGGTATGTTGTTATACTACAATGTACAAGATGCACCACAGTTTAACTCTACCAAACAATTACCTGTTCTGCTTGTACTCACGTACGCCCGTTTAAATGTGTGGGGTACTATCTGCAAAACCTGCAACAGAAGAAAACATGGGTAAGTATGTTATACTACAATGTACAAGGTGCACCACAGTTTAACTCTACCAAACAATTACCTGTTCTGCTTGTACTCACGTACACCTGTTTAAATGTGTGGGGTACTGTCTGCGAAACCTGCAACAGAACAAAACATGGGTAAGGTATGTTGTTATACTACAATGTACAAGATGCACCAGTTTAACTCTACCAAACAATTACCTGTTTGTTCTGCCTGTACTCACGTCTGCCTGTGCAATTGTATTCGTAGTACGGTCTCACAAACCTGCAAAAGAAAAGGGGTGCAGATTGTGAATCTATTTACCCAGCAACCCCCAACCCAACAAGGAACGTAAACAGAATTACCTTGTCTTTGTGGGTACTCGCACCTGACCACTCAAATCCAAATACCTTACAGACTGGAAACCTGCAACTGAAGACAAGATCGTTAGCAAACGCTCAAAGAGTTACAAACTATGAATGGGACCGGTCTAGAGACCCCAATAGGAAAAATGACCGAATAGTTACCTGGGATTCCAGTTTAGGCCAAACAGGCACGTGCCCATGTGCTTCATTATTAGCATCCATTATCTTAAACTGGTCTATAAATCTGTATTTTGTGTTACACCTTCTGTGATGCAGCTTTTCCCTGGCATTCAAACTGCGCAAATGATTGAGTTTGGGTGAACAAGGAAATTCACAAGGAGGACTGAGCAGCACACAAGCCATCAAAAGATCCCACCTGAAGATGATGCCGTGGCGTGCAAAATATATGATAAAGACTATCTAGCAATTTACAGGCAACCATAAAAATGTCAAGATAACTCTGAAGATTGATGGACCTGCTGCAGAGAGATCTGAGTTTTGTCTAGTGGAAGTTTTGACTCATCATAAAGTAGCGGAGGAGGTTAAAATGCCTGATGCAAAGAAGCTGGTGAACCATACAGATCACAAATTGCTTGCAATGTAAATAGGTCAGTGCATTACTGCTTCTGTCAGACAGCCTCTTTTGTTACTTGCAGTTTGTAAGTTTAAATCCCAATATAGAACAGTGAGCTATTAACTATGAAAGAGCTGCATTTGCATTCATTGCAATGGCAGAAAACCTGCGACAAACCACCTGAGCGGAAGAGTAACATAGCTTTTGATTGTAAGAACTTAAGGGTGTTTTTGAACAGTAAATAAAAAATAAAAAAAATTCTGCCTTAAATTCACAAAATCAGCATCAAGAGGAATAACCTTCAATCATGTTTTACTTGCAGATAAGTTTAAACAAAACACAGAACAAGGCACAGTAGGGCGGCCTATTCAAGGGAGTTCCTCAAATACTAAAATAGATGCTTTGATCTTATTTTGTCATAGAAAACAGTTCAAGAAATGCGTGCCTTCGCCCAAGTAGCTCGCTCACCATGAGGTTTCCTTCTGTTTGCTTTGGCTTTCCTGCTGCCAATTTCCCCTTAGGCTAAGGAAGCTCCACTAATGAATAACAGTTCTTATGTATTTAAAAGTCATCGACCCACTGCGCTTGTTAGTCACACATGCAAGAGGACACGACAGGAATTTTAGGCACTTCTCTAAAGAGAACAGCAAAGACAATTATTTTTTTACACATGCAGTGTGCTTTAACATGAATAGCAATGCAAAAAGAACAGGGAAATACGTTTTGATCGGTACCCTCTTTAGCTGGAGGGGTATTTGCAGACCGCAGACCTTTTATATTTCATTTTGTTCATGTAATTCAGATACAAATACATGCTGCCTATCTTCTCCAGGTGGAACTGAAGTGCCGTTTATAGAAATAAGGCCAAAATACTGGAAAACGATAGATGAATCTGAACTAATACCGTAGTCAAAAAGGCAGAGACTGCTACACTGCAAGAACATTCAATTATTCGCACAGAAAGATTGCAGATTGTCAAGATAACTGGTGAATAATGTTTCTTGTTAAGCGAGATTAGGATTTAGTTTGGTGACAGTTTTCACTCATTATAAAGTAGCGCAGAGGGTTAATATGCAGATTCACGCTGATCTCTGAAGTCAAGCATTTATGGGCTATATTAAACAGAAATACAGCTCTGTACTGACTGTACTCAGCAGTCTAGAACATTGGCTGTTCATTAGTTGGGGTCCGGAGTCTGCAGCTATGGTGCACTGAATCACAGGCTTTTTACTTCAATAAACAGCTTAAATTTTGCTGGCAATTTGGCATATATTTATCACTACAGGGCCTCCTGCAAAGTTAATGCCCTCCCATTTATTATGCTTTGCAGCAGTTTTAAGTTGTTCTTAGAGTTTCTCATTGCTCAAATAGGTGATATTTCTGATTTTTATATATTTCCCTCATCTTCATTGCTTTGATTTTGCTCACAAGAAAGTGTCACTCTTAGCCATCGAATGTCACTCATCATAAGTACATTGAAATTATGAAAATGTCACACATAAGCAATTTGAAACCTTGGCAGCTATGCGCGCTTTACTAACAAAAGAGTACAGCAAGTTTAAAAACAGGGCATGTGCTTTCAGAATAAATTGAAAGTACACGCTGTGTTTTTAAACTTGCTGTACTCTTGTTAGTAAAGCGCTGCTGTGAGGTAGATTGTGGCCTTTTGTTTAAGTATTCATGTTAATCACAGCTGGTGAAGGGCTGTGATTAACATGAATCATTAAACAAAAGCACACACTCTGCTCGCATCACGTGCTTTACTAACAAAGAGTACAGTAAGTTTAAAAACAGGGCATGTGCTTTCAGAATAAATTTTAAACTTGCTGTACTCTTTTGTTAGTAAAGCGCGGTGCGGGCAAATTGTGTGCTTTTGTTTAAGTATTATGGAGAGAGAACAAACACTTTACCACTGATTAGCAGTGGTAAAGTGTGCAGAGTCCTCAAGCCTGCAAAAAAGAAGTTGGCGAAACAGAAGGGTTGAAGGCAAAAAGTTAGGGGAGAACCATGCCAAGGAAACAAGGTCTCCCACTCATCCATTGTTGGAGGTCCAGAAGCATTCAAAGGTTCAAAACTGAAATTGGGGCCTGATAATCCAACCAATTGCAAGCTGCGTTTCATCCATATATGAAAGAGCATGGCAATCATAAGATCTGATAAGGGTGGCAAGAGCGCACATACTAGTAATGATATATAGATAGTATGGAAGACAAGGAAGAACCATCTGGGACCAAACAGAACTAGACAGATTGAGGATCGAAATGGAGGGAGCGAGCTGGTTTAGAAGAGATCCTCTAAAAATGAAGAAAACCAATATAAAGCTGTTTTAGAAATGTATGCATCAACGAAACCCTCGTTCAGGATCTTTTAGTCAATGATGTTGAAACAATCCCTTGTTTACCAAAGAAAAACATGGAAAGCAAGAGAGCCTCGACTGGAGAAGAACAACAGGCAAATTATGTTGATCTTTGTTAGCTGAATTGGTTTTACTATCTGTTTTATGACATCAAAGACTGTAAAAATGGTAGTGAGCTTCTAGCACACTTCAGAGACAAAAACAACATTAGCTTCGTAAAACAATTAGAATGGTTAGCTGTACAATGAGTAAGAAAAGAAAGTCCGATGTTATGGAAAATAGGGCTTTTTGTGACATTTCGTCAGTGACTTATACCTTCAATGCGAGTCTTCAGTCTTCACCTTAATACGATCATTATGGCAGGGGAGCAGTTTTTTCATTTTTAACATCATTATAGAAAAATAAATTAGTGTTTTTTGAGATGCTGACTTAGTAGGGCCCCAACATTTATACATCGCAACGGCATGCATTAAAATGTCCAAAGTAAGCAAGATGGGCTGCCCACAAATCCCTCCCCTCCAGGAGACTGCTGGGTTAATACTGCAATAACCAGACAAGGTTTAAGAGTAAGGATGAAATTATAGAAAAGGTGAGACTAGTGATCCAGCGGTAATTTCACGGTAATTTCTCAATGCAAAACATCATTTACCTCTAGTTTACCACTTTAAAAGGGGATGGACCTTTGCCACCGTGTTATCACCTTCAGGAGACTTTACATAAACATGAAAAATCAAAAATACAATTAAATTTAAGCCAATAAAGAGAGTTGTGAGTATTTTTAAAGGGTTTTATTTTCTTGTCAAAAGTTAAGTTTCTCTGACCCTTTATTCATTAGTCAAATATCAATCAGGTTACAGAATTGGAAAATAGGAAAAATAGAATTAATACAGAACATATTATAGGTTGCATACAAAGCACTCCATAAAGGAGGGAAAACCCCTAATTCTATGTCAGTCAAAACTCTTTAAAGAGTTTCAGGAAAAATATAATTCAAGAGTGAGTTTTGCAAGGCTAATCAATAATTAATAATTAGCAAAAATCTCCCATAAAGAGAAATAAATGCATAAGACAAAAACCTGTCCTGATCTCTCAGCTGCTCTCTCTTCGCTGGTCCGTTCATCTGTCTCTCTCCCTCTCCATTGTCTGGCAGAGAGGCTGTTCCTTGAAAATGCCCCTCCTTCACAAGACCACAGAGGAATGTGATCTGCCTTGCCAAAAATATGACGTGCAAGGACTCTCTGAAAAGAAATATGAGCAAGACCCCCACCTCCCTCTGTCTCTCCTCGGACGCAATCTCCTCCCAGGCTGCACCCGCGACGTTCATGTACCTAACCCATATGATGTCTGGTCGGATCTGCTCCCTCCTCATCTCTCCTCTAAGACTGACACACCCCCTAAGGGGTCATTATTTATACTCTAATTCTTGGCTGACTATACTAATAATGTTGCAGTTTCAGTAGAAACTCGCACTGTGATTGGTTAGCACAGGTGACATAGGGGTCTCATCATCCTGTTCTCATTGCAAATCCAACCCATACCAGTTCTGACTATAGAGGCTTAATGCTAAGAACAATATACATAGCATGTATCAATAAGAACATTTCTTGCAACAAAATGTATCAATCAATTTCCTGTCTCTCTTTCACATCGCACACAGGGATGACACTTTCCCACAAACACTGGTACGTTGGCACAGTGACAGGAGTGTGCAGATCATTGCGGCCTTGACCCATGTGTCTTCACTTGAGGCACTTGGCAGTTCATGCATCTGGCACAATCTTCTGCGCATGCGTCTCTCATTCAGCACACTGCTATCAATTCTCAGCCATGCTGGATTCTTAGGCAGCCATTTTTATTGTGGGCCCAAAAGTAAAACAAACACAAAAGAATATTAATTTATTAAATAAAACCCATTCTGTTCACCTCCCACCATTCTAGTACCCTGTATTAATTATTACCTAGCAAAAGCTATTAATTTAAAGCAGCTTTTCTATTATTTGTGCACAATATGCAAAATGTGCAATGTACAACATAGCATAAACATGCTGTAGTGCAAATTTTCAAAGCGCAAACAGTTAATACATACTCATAGCAACATGCTCTGTTTTAGATAGCTTTTCATGCAAAATGAGTTTGCCCCATGTGTAGTGTTGGTGCATGGTTGATTAATTAATACACATTATGAGAAAGATGTATTATGAACTGAATATGCATTGTCTAAATATGCAGCAAAGCCAAAGTCTCTTGAGACGGGAATAGGGAGTGTAGATTACAAGGAAAAGGAGCTGGGCAAAGCTAAAGAGGCCACAGTGAGCCTTCTAAAGGACCTGAAAACACGAGTTTTCTACACTGCAAAAACACATGTTAATTCAGCACAATTATGTGCTACTTTAAAAGTTCAAAAACACCATTCTCTAAATTAAATGTACATTCTATAGTGAGGTTAAATCTAAACTAAACACATTAAAGATCCATGATTAATTAATTAAGCATGGTTTTACATGATTTCATTTGCAGGCCTCTTTCATGTTTTTCACTTTGCATGCACCAAAAGTGCCATTTTAAAATGCAGTCTGTCTGAAACACAAAAATAAAGCAATGCCTGAATCCAGATGAAATCTGAGCTACATCAACCCTCCCTTTGATGATAACAAATCATGATACCTCAAATGATTTGTAAATCATCACACTTATTTAATCTCACAGGTGACTTTTTTATTGCAAAAGCTGAGCATATAACAATTTTACCTCTATTTCTAAGGCAACACAAGTTTTGTCTGTAATCAGATCATATATATCCAAGCTCAAAATTTTAGTGCAGAGTTCTGTAAGTAGCTTCCTGGAACAGTTAGTCTTCTTTAAATTAAGTAACTAAAATAATAAAAGGAAAATTCAACAGTACAGCTTTTTTTTTTTTTTTACTTCTTCTTCTTTTCTTCTTTTTCTTTCATCCTTCAAAGATTCCTTTCTCTTCAGCTCTTGACAATTCTCGGTTATTTGTTTCAGCATTTCTTTTTCTCTTTGTCACCAGCTTGCCATCAGGGTGGCTCATACAGTTCATTCAAAGTGGCATTCTGTACTTTTTCCATGCATTTTGACCACTCAGGTGCTGAGAAACTCTGACAGAGCACCATCAATTCTTTGCACTTTTTCAATCCAAGCCTTTCACTTTTATTTTCACTTTGATCAGATTCATATGTTTCAGCTATGGGTGCAAATGATTTTTCAAGGGACCACTGTAGACGTTTTGGATACCCTTTCAGCCAGCTTTTTCCTACCTCCACTCGTAGGCCCACAGCACTAATTTCTTCTTCAGAGGCTGCATCTGACTCTTTCACCCTTTTGACACCGCTTTCATCTGAGTCAGTTTCCAATTTTTGCTTTTCCAGTGCCACTTCAGTTTTCTCTAGTGCTGCTTCAGACTCTGTGTGTTCCCTTACAGCTTGACTGACCCTCTTCTGTGGACTTTTGACCACTGCTGGCATATCTTCTTGAAGAGGCGCTGTTTTATCAGGGGGACACAGGACCATACGCGTGTGAGAGGCATGCACCCAATTTGGAAGGCCACCACATTTCACAACAGTCTTTGCCAGGATCATTTGTAACAGGCCTTTCCATTTCACAGCATCTCTCAGATCAAAGTTTTGGCACCATTCATTATGCAGATCTTGTGTAGCAGCTGCAATCTGGTGAGAAACTGCACGCTCTACATCAGCCAGACCTTCACAGTATTGGCTAGTCTTTTCATATGTGTTTTTCACAAGTGCATTTGCGTTTATATATTCAAGCCACTTCAGTGATGCTGAAACACAGTCTTTTGCAAAGTGTAACTCTGTGCTGTCTTTGTGTTGCTTTATTGTACTTGAAACTTCAGGCAGGTAGTTACAATCCAATCCTTGTCCAATCTGTGGTTCTGCACTCATCATCTTTGAGACCTCATTATGATCTGATTTCAGAGAAACTGGCAATCTATACCTGGGCATCAGTTTTTGCAATAACACATTTGCTACTATGCAGTTGTCATTTTTCTCAAAATTTGTTCTGATACAACCTTGTTGTTCTGCTTCTGAAACATTTTCTTGAGCCTCTATTAATTCACCTGTGAAAATTGCATTGAATGTATATGCTAACAGAACACAATTTTGTGCAACTGAATTAGCATTTCTCTCTCCCATGACAACAGTGACTCCCATTTGAGCAAATATACTGCATGTTATGGTAAGGGCAATCAATTTCGAATTTTGGGCTGAGGTAACTACTGAAAGCCATGAAGCTTTGACAACATAATGTATAAGGAGCACAGCATGTGCTGCTTTTAATGTGTCATTGTTACCTTTCAAATATGGGCCATCTACAAAATGGACATTGTTGGGCTGATTCAGATGTTCATCATTAAAGTCTAACCTTGGCTTCATGCATATATTCATGATATCTAGACACTCATATTCAGTTTCATCACAAACCATTTGATTTGCTGGCATTTCTGTGACGTTAGGGTCAAAGAACATTGGGAAATACATCACAGACCTTTGAACACATTCATGTTTTTGAACAGGCACTGAGAGAGCGCAGCCCTCCCTCTCACTGCAAATTGGTGTATTTTCTTTTAAATAAACTTGCATTCCTAGTGCTGGGGCGCGACACTTTTTCTCTTTCAACTCTAGGAATGCTTTTGTGCAATTGTTGTCCAATGGAAGCGGATCAGACACATCCTTGTGTGTCAGCCTCAGTAAAGGCTTAGCCACTAGGGAAAGGTTTAGTAACCACTCTCTACAGCAGCTAACCATTCCCAAAAACTTCCTGACTTCTTTCTGAATTTGAGGTGGATTCATCTGGTGAATTATTTCCACTCTCTCTGGTGACACCTTTCTACCTCCCTTTCCAATTATGTGTCCCAGACATTCATTTTCTTTTTGAGAGTACTCCTGACTATCTTCATGCAATGGCATTGTGACATGAACTTGACAAAAATCAATAACAGTAAGCCATTCTTCAGCACATGGAATATGAAAAAATATATTGGCTGGATTCGGTACCATAGGACAACATAGAAAAGTTATGCTATTAATTTCCTGCACTATTCTGTTCTTTTCATTTAGTTTCTGTAAAGCTGTGATCAGAAAGTTACATAAACTTCCAATCAATTCCATCAAAAATCCTTTACTCAGTTTATCTCCAATTATTGGTAACATTTCTGCAACTGATGGTGTTCTTGAATACATGTCATCTGGTTCTAATTTGAATAAGACGTTCTGCACTTTTTATTAATCTGACATCTTTCTGTGTGAACTCTCTTATTTCTGTGTTTATTCTTTTTTTTAAATCAGAAGGTAATTTTTCAACTGTTCTCTCTGAAAACAATGCTACAGCTGTCTCTTGTTGGGCCATTTTAAAATGTACATCCTCATCAGGAATCTGAAAATTAACATCATCTGGTGTACAGTAATCTGTGCTGTTTAATTTGCAAAACAATTGTTTTCCTGCCAGGCCTGTATCACAAACAGCTAATTGGTAACTTTCATCAAATGGGCCTATTTTTGCTCCAACCTTTTCTAAAACTGGGTTTGTAATTTCTTTGTTTAAAACTCCTACAACTAAGTCTGGACCTTCCACTGTTTTCACAATGGACTTGGTAAATTCAGAATTGTTAGGGTTAAAACTCTCATTTTCAAATACAGCAACCTGTTGAAATGGGTTCTGTATTTGTTTCTGGAAAGAATTCACATTTGCTCTGGACAACTTATTTAAATTAATTTGAGCATTTTCCATATTTTGTGGGAGCATCTGAGCTTGAAAAACTCCTGCCGTTGGTACCTGTTTCTGAACTGACATATGCATTTGCTTGGCTGGCACATTTTGCACCTGCATTTCTCTCTGTTTTTGCACATTTCCAATTGCTGCATGTTTAAATTTATATTTCTTCTTCCAATGCTCAAATCTGTTATAAAGATGGCAAAAGGATACTTTTTCCAGCAGTGCAACATCCATACCTGAATTTGCACAAACCAAAACACCTTTACTTCCATCCTGTGTTCTTTTAATCTGTACCCAATTAACATCCTTTGCTGGCACTCTGCCTTTCAGGAAAGTAATCACTGCTACGTTTTTCTCCATAACAACAGAAAATGATGGTGCATTCATGCAAACCTTTTTCATTGTCTCCTCACCTGGCCTTTGCACAACAACTTTAGATTCAAACCACAATTCAGTTTGCATGGCAGTGTCAAAAATCATTTTCAAATTAATACACAACTCTTTTAAAATTTCAACAAATCCATCAACTTGTGGGTACCACAGCATAAGTTTGTCTCTCAATTTTGGGAATGTGTCCAGAAATGCTGCAAGTTCACTTTTGTTCCGTGGCACATGAACATGCACTTCTCCAACCTTTTCTCTCAATGAGTAAGCAAAAGCTTCTACCTCATCCTGTTTATTATTTTCCTCTACAAGGTCTGGTGGTTTCTTTTTCTTGTCCAGTTTCCTTGCTAGGTCTGGTGGTTTCTTTTTCTTCTCATGTTTTCTTGCCCACTTGTCTCCTAATTTCTCAAACCCATTGCATTTGAAAATATATTTTATTATTTCTGCAATGTGCAATTGCATTCTTGAAGAACACATTTTCTCATTTGCTTCATCATTCATATGTACCCTGAAATTTTTTTGAAATGGAAAACTTCCTGAAATATCAATTTCATATTTTTGAACCAAATCAGTCAGTCTATCATGTGTAGTTACTGCACATGTAGCTGTTTCCTTAATCAGGGAAATTAATTCTTTCTCCTGACACTGGTTCACATTTTTATGATTTAAACAGCAGGGACTGTTAATTTCTTCATGTTCAAATGTTGAATTTAAAACATTAAGCTGTTTCTCTTTTTCAGGGTCTGGGTTAATTTGTTCCCCCATGCTCTCTATCTTTTTAAGCACTGCTGCTTCTTCAAAGCAGGTTTGAAAAATCCCATCTTCAAATATATTCATTTTATCCTGGGCTGCAGATGTTGTAAAGACCATTTCCCCCCCACCTTTCAGTGCTTGAACTGTCTGGGGTAGTTTCTGATCAATAATCTGTGAATTCTGAGTTTCTGAAATAAACCCTGACATAATTACTCCTTCTGCAGCTCTTTGAACTTTTTGAGTAGGGGCCATATTAATTCGGACAGTCACAATTTGTCTAGGCACTGCCTGTGCATCTGCAGTTTGTAATATTTGGACTGAATCAGTCACATTTGAAGCAGTAACACCTGGAGATATCACTGTCAGTGCTGAATCAACAGATAGTGGGTCAATCTGAAATATCTGCACATTTCTCTCAATCTGTATTTCTCTCTGTTCAACAGAAGCAGTAGCCACTGTAGTACTTGCTGGTACACTATTTTCAGTATTTTTAATGGAAACCACATAAGGTGGCGGACACTTAGTTAATAATGCATCTATTATTTCATCCCTTGAATCATTATTTATTTGAAGCTTTTTGTCATCTTTAATTTCCTTCTCCTGTATCTGGTGCTTTACCTTTTTATCCTCACTTGCTTTGTCTCTTGCTGCCTTTTCCCACATGCTTAAAGCCTCAAATTGTGCAGCTCTAGATGGTGCCTTTATTTCACATAACACTTCCCTTAATTTGTCAATAATTTGCAATTCAAAAGTACCATCTTTTGGAAACCTCAAAGGACCTTCTTTTTCAGTAATCTTGCACCATTGGTGAACCCACATACATGAATTTTGTCCCAAATTGGTAGACATAAAATGCACGGGTGTTCCTTCAGGAGCATCACCAATTAAAAACGAATTTTTCACTTTCTTTAAACTTTAAACCTTCAAACAATTTCATTTCTGCAATAGTTCAATGCAATTTCTTTTCTCCAATGCTGTCAGTTTCAATTTCAGTCAGTTTAGCTCCTACTACTGACCCTCTGAACTGCAATATTTTTCTGAGTTTTTCTTAATCAAAATTCTGTTAGTAACAACATAAAAACATTCGCTACTCTGTCTGTTCCACTAAATAAAGGATAGATTTCTTTTCACAGCGAGTAACACATTCCGCTTACTCTTCACAAAGTAAGAACTTCCGTTTACTCTTCAAACACTGCGAGTAAATCCCTTCCGCTTACCCTTCACTCAAGCTTGGAAGAACCTGCTACTCCTTCGGTGTTACTCTTTCTAGGTTATGTAAGACCCAAAGTTTAACCAGCAAACTCTTTGCTATTAATCACTCTCACTTTTACACCGAAAATAGTCCCTACTTTAACACTGCCAGCCCTGCATAGCTTCTCAGTGCTATTCCAACAGACGAGTAACCTCACTGCAGTGTGGTTTCTATCGCCACCCGCTATTCATTCCCCAGGAATTTTTCCAGACAACATAAAACAAGACGCTGACTCTTTTTGTTAAACATAAATCAATAATCAATAATTCTGTCCTATGAAATTACCAATATAATCAATAAAACCATCAAGTCAAAATGACCAAAATTTCACCAACAGTCAAAACCCTTACTATTTTTCAACACTTCAAAAAAAAAAAACATACCTTCTAGTACATTAACAACATTTCACAACCCTATTGATACTCACACCACTCCAGCAATCGCCTTCTTGCATTACCTTCCAGTACTGCTTTGCCAGTCTTCAGGTTCTGAGCATTAAAATCAAGAATCAGGACTTTCTTTTGAGAATCTGGACATTTATCTAACTTGGGCAATTATTTTTCTAGCGCTATTTTAGGCTTTAAACTAAACTATGCTCCTTTTGGTGATGGTGTTAACCTTACCTCTGCTACCAGAAACTGATCCAGCGGTAATTTCACTGTTATTTCTCAATGCAAAACATCATTTACCTCTAGTTTACCGCTTTAAAAGGGGATGGACCTTTGCCACCGTGTTATCACCTTCAGGAGACTTTACATAAACATGAAAAATCAAAAATACAATTAAATTTAAGCCAATAAAGAGAGTTGTGAGTATTTTTAAAGGGTTTTATTTTCTAGTCAAAAGTTAAGTTTCTCTGACCCTTTATTCATTAGTCAAATATCAATCAGGTTACAGAATTGGAAAATAGGAAAAATAGAATTAATACAGAACATATTATAGGTTGCATACAAAGCACTCCATAAAGGAGGGAAAACCCCTAATTCTATGTCAGTCAGAACTCTTTAAAGAGTTTCAGGAAAAATATAATTCAAGAGTGAGTTTTGCAAGGCTAATCAATAATTAATAATTAGCAAAAATCTCCCATAAAGAGAAATAAATGCATAAGACAAAAACCTGTCCTGATCTCTCAGCTGCTCTCTCTTCACTGGTCTGTTCATCTGTCTCTCTCCCTCTCCATTGTCTGACAGAGAGGCTGCTCCTTGAAAATGCCCTGCTTCACAAGACCACAGAGGAATGTGATCTGTCTTGCCAAAAATATGACGTGCAAGGACTCTCTGAAAAAAAATATAAGCAAGACCCCCACCTCCCTCTGTCTCTCCTCGGACGCAATCTCCTCCCAGGCTGCACCCGCGACGTTCACGTACCTAACCCATATGATGTCTGGTCAGATCTGCTCCCTCCTCATCTCTCCTCTAAGACTGACATGCCCCCTAAGGGGTCATTATTTATACTCTAATTCTTGGCTGACTATATTATTATTATTATTATTATTATTATTATTATAATTGCTTGTAAAGCGCAGCTGACACCCTACGGGTACCCTGGCGCTGTGATAAGATGTTAGCTGGGTATGGAAAGAACTGTAGAAAGAACTGTAACCCCTGCCCAGAAGGAATTAGCAGGGGACCAGGGAGCATACCCGGGGATAGAGCCAGGTTTTTATCCTTTTTCTGAACTGCAGAATGTTGTCTATATGTCTAATATCAGATGGAAGTTTGTTCCAAAGGCGTGGAGCTGCCGTACAGAAAGCCCTGCCTCCTGATTTAGCTTTCTTAACTCTATGCACCCTCACCAGGTTTGCCGATGAAGAGCGAAGCGTTCGAGGGGGGGCATACCAGGTAAATTTTTCCTGCAGTAATTTGGGTCCATGTCCATGCAGGGCCTTGAACATTATGCATAATGCCTTGAATTGAATTCTCTGCGAGACCGGCAGCCAATGCAAATCAGAGAGTGCCAGGAATGCAGAAGAACGGCGCGATCGCCGTAATGCTGTTTTTGCAGCCATGGTCTGTATTCTCTGCAATCTCTCAATCAGATATTGTGGAGAATCTAAAAGCAGAGCATTGCAGTAGTCCAATCTGCTAAGGATAGTACTTCGGACTATCAATGTTCTAGCCTCCAAAGAGAACATCGGAAAGATTTTCCGGAATGCTCTAATCAAACTAAAACAGCTTCCAACTGTCTTGTTGACATGTTTCTCTAATGTCAGTTTGTTGCCAAACATGACTCCCAGGTTGCGTACAGTATTACTGGGTGCCAGTGAGGTACTGGAAGAAGTAGGCCAGAAGTTAGATGGAAGTGTAGAGGGAGTTCTTCCTACTGCACAATGTAGAATCTCTGTCTTCTCTGAATTAAATTGAAGAGAGTTCTCCCTGAGCCAAGTTGCTATATCCTGCAGACATGCATGAAAATCTGTTAGAGACACTGATTGCTCACCCTCGAGAGACAGGATAAGCTGGGTGTCATCTGCATAATTCACTAAGTTAACATTATGTGATCTAATAATGGCAGGTAAAGGGCTCATATAAATGTTAAATAGGATAGGACTGATTGCTGATCCCTGCGGGACTCCATACAGCATGTTAGAAAACTTGGACCGAAAAGGGGGAGGGCTACTGCTTGTTGTCTGTTGGATAAGTAAGAATGAAACCACTTAAGGGCAGTGCCCGTCACACCCACCTCTTCAAGCCTGGACAAGAGAATCCCATGGTTCACCGTATCGAATGCGGCAGACAGGTCGAGGAGGACCAGTATGGCCGACTGTCCCCTGTCTGCTCGCATCCGTAGATCGTCCATAACGGTCACCAGGGCAGTCTCCGTCCCATGGCCTTGTACCTTATCAAGAATGTTATTTATTTCTAAAAACTGGGAGAGTGCTTTACTAACCACTCGTTCCAGAATTTTAACTGGATAAGGTAGGAGGGAAATGGGTCTATAGTTCTTTAGACAGGCCGGATCAAGTGTTGCTTTTTTCAGCAGGGGTGTAACCGACGCCTGTTTCCAGCAGGCCGGCACAGAGCCATTCATCAGGGATTGGTTACAAATTTGCTGTAATGCTGGGAACAGTTCAGGAGCCAGCCCCTTCCAAATTTTATGTGGCAATGGATCCAAAGGAGATCCTGAGGATACTTCCATTGCCATTTTTCAAAGTCATCTGCAGAAAGCGTTTCAAAATGGTCTAAGGAGTATAGTTTCTCCCCCCAGCTCGACTGGCGGAAAGTGACTCCTTGGGCGTATTGCCCAAATTCTAAGCCATTGATGATGTTACTAATCTTGTCCTCAAAGAAGATTGCCAATCTGTCACATAGTACCTGACTGGGCACAATCTCATTCTTTGAGCATTCTGGATTAATCAGAGTATCTACAATCCTGAATACATCCTTGGTACTATTTTGTGCCTTCAGGATGGAATTTGCAAAATACTCTGTCTTTGCCACCAGAATTTCTTTCCTATATTCCGCTATGGCTGTCCTCCAGGAGGTTTTATCCCCCTCAGTATAGGCTCTACGCCATTTCCTTTCCGCTTGCTTGCAGCCAAGTTTCAAAGTTCTAAGTTTTTCGTTAAACCACGGGGCTGATGGTCTGCCAAGTTTTTTGTGGTTTTTTACCGGGGCAATTTGATCCAGCCTGGTGGTTATATTATCGCAATAAATTGCATAATTCTCCTCCACCATCTTATTTATGTCATACTTCTCAGCGGGCATAAAAACTGGAGAAACCGTTGCCTTCTTCAGAAGGCCTTTCCAATCCCTACTTTGGAAATTCCGGTCATTCTTAGGAATTGAATGATTCAATCCAAGATTATATAACTGGAAAATGATCAAATGGTGGTCCGACCAGCACACCAGTAGGGCTTCAATTGGTCCCATTATTTGTTCATTAGAGAACACTAGGTCCAATATATGTCCCCCCCTGTGTGTGGGCTCCATAACCCACTGTTGTAAATTAAGGGTTTCACAGGATTGAATAATATTGTAGTATCCTGGATCTAATATCCCATTAGGCCATAGATTGAAGTCCCCTACAACAAGTAGTCTAGAATGGGACAATGCCAAGTTGCTCAGGACTTCAATAAACCCTTGTTGAAATAGAGGGCTGGCTGTTCCAGGGGGTCTGTAAACCAGTCAGTATTTGTCCCTTGGGATCTTTTATTGAGAAGCCCAGAAGTTCTATACCCTCCGGCTCATCAATATTAAGAGGGAAAAGTCCCAATTTTCTTTAAAAATAACCCCCACACCGCCTCCTCTACCACCCAAACGAGGTTTATGGAAGGCTTTATATCCAGATGGACAGGCCAAACCTAGCTCCAGATCTGACCCAGGATGTGTCCATGTTTCAGTCATGAACAACACGTCCAGTCCCTTCATTTCCACCAGCAATTGTGTCTCCAGATAATGCTTTGGCAGAGACCTGACATTAAGCAGCCCACACTTCAGACTATCTCTTTTTGCATAATCAGAATCCGACCCTGCGGTCTCCTCTAGTCTAACCCTACCTCTCCTACCCCCCACTACCCCAAGCTCAAGCAACTGTTCCCTTGAATAGTAGTACCTCCTGTCCTCAACTCCGGTTTTACTGGTACGTGCAGCATGGCTGGCGCTGTGCGCGGTCGGTGCGCGGAAGGGCGCAGACGGGCTTGCCTTAGGCGCGCCTTTGGCGCACCAGCGGCGCGCCTGCTGCGCGCGTCCGCTGCGCGGCCACGCCAGCGTGCTGCTTTTATGGGTGTGGGGCTAAAAGACTAGACCGGCGACCTCAGCGAGGGCGGGTCCACTCTAACAGGCGGGCACCGCGAGGTCGGAAGAATTCCGGCAAGCACACAAACAGAATTGTAGCCTGCAAGCAGTTCGAGCAAATTCAAAAGGAATACAATACAATTTTTGCAAGCAATTCGAGCAAATTTAAAAAGGATACAGTGCAATTTTTAAAAAAAAACAAGATTAAAATGCAAAAAGTGCAGCAGCAGCCAAAATAATATACTAATTATGTTGCAGTTTCAGTAGAAACTCGCACTGTGATTGGTTAGCACAGGTGACATAGGGGTCTCATCATCCTGTTCTCATTGCAAATCCAACCCATACCGGTTCTGACAATAGAGGCTTAATGCTAAGAACAATATACATAGCATGTATCAATAAGAACATTTCTTGCAACAAAATGTATCAATCAATTTCCTGTCTCTCTTTCACATCGCACAGAGGGATGACACTTTCCCACAAACATTGGTACATTGGCACGGTGACAAGAGTGTGCAGATCATTGTGGCCTTGACCCGTGTGTCTTCACTTGAGGCACTTGGCAGTTCATGCAGCTGGCACAATCTTCTGCGCATGCGTCTCTCATTCAGCACACTGCTAACAATTCTCAGCCATGCTGGATTCTTAGGCAGCCATTTTTATTGTGGGCCCAAAAGTAAAACAAACACAAAAGAATATTAATTTATGAAATAAAACCCATTCTGTTCACCTCCCACCATTCTAGTACCCTGTATTAATTATTAACTAGCAAAAGCTATTAATTTAAAGCAGCTTTTCTATTATTTGTGCACAATATGCAAAATGTGCAATGTACAACATAGCATAAACATGATCTAGTGCAAATTTTCAAAGCGCAAACAGTTAATACATACTCATAGCAACATGCTCTAATGTTTTAGATAGCTTTTCATGCAAAATGCGTTTGCCCCATGTGTATTGTTGGTGCATGGTTGATTAATTAATACACATTATGAGAAAGATGTATTATGAACTGAATATGCATTGTCTAAATATGCAACAAAGCCAAAGTCTCTTGAGACGGGAATAGGGAGTGTAGATTACAAGGAAAAGGAGCTGGGCAAAGCTAAAGAGGCCACGGTGAGCCTTCTAAAGGAAACTGAAATCACGAGTTTTCTACACTGCAAAAACACATGTTAATTCAGCACAATTATGTGCTACTTTAAAAGTTCAAAAACACCATTCTCTAAATTAAATGTACATTCTATAGTGAGGTTAAATCTAAACTAAACACATTAAAGATCCATGATTAATTAATTAAGCATGGTTTTACATGATTTCATTTGCAGGCCTCTTTCATGTTTTTCACTTTGCATGCACCAAAAGTGCCGTTTTAAAATGCAGTCTGTCTGAAACACAAAAATAAAGCAATGCCTGAATCCAGATGAAATCTGAGCTACATCACTAGCACAGGAAGTTTAAGTGGTTTTCCCAAGATCACAGGATGTTGAGCCAATGCCGGGATTTAATCACAGCCTGTACTTTCAATTTATTCAGAAAGCACATGCCCTGTTTTTAAACTTAACTCTTTTGTTAGTAAAGCGCGGTGCGGGGCTGATTGTGTGCTTTTGTTTAAGTATTCATGTTAATCACAGCCCCTTCAAGAGCTGTGATTAAAATGAATACTTGAACAAAAGCACACAATCTGCCTCGCAGCTGCGCTTTACTAACAAAAGAGTACAGCAAGTTTAAAAACATAGCGTGTACTTTCAGAATAAATTGAAAGTACACACTGTGTTTTTAAACTTGCTGAACTCTTTTGTTAGTAAAGCTGCGGTGCGGGCAGATTGTGTGCTTTTGTTTAAGCTTTCATGTTAATCACAGCCCCTTCACAAGCTGTGATTAACATGAATACTTGAACAAAAGCACACAATCTCTCTCGCAGCCGCGCTTTACTAACAAAAGAGTGAACTGTATCAGCCCTTGTTATGTAGTAGCTCCCCGATGCTAAAGTCCTTCCGCCCCAGGGGCAAGTCTGCTATGAGTCCGCAACATGCCCCCCAGGTCAGCGGGCCCTACATCTCACACTTCTGGGGCTCTCTTCAGCAGTCTACAGTCACGCTGGACCACAAATCCCCACCTCAACCACACTGTGCAGGCACGTGTTTTACTCAGTATGAAGTGACCCACTGGTGTTCTGAAACAGCCATATGGCCTTTAGTCCTCTTCTGTCTCAGCTTCCGCTTCCTGCAGTGTCTCTGGTACAACATCAGCAGTGAAACCCAGCAGCTGTGTTTTTAAACTTGCTGTACTCTTTTGTTAGTAAAGCGCGGTGCGGGGCAGATTGTGGGATTTTGTTTAAGTATTCATGTTAATCACAGCCCCTTCACGAGCTGTGATTAACATGAATACTTATACAAAAGCACACAATCTCTCTCGCAGCCGCACTTTACTAACAAAAGAGTACAGCTAAGTTTAAAAACACAGCGTGTACTTTAAGAAAGTACACGCTGTGTTTTTAAACTTGATGTACTCTTTTGTTAGTAAAGCGCGGTGCGGGGCAGATTGTGGGCTTTTGTTTAAGTATTCATGTTAATCACAGTTCGTGAAGGGGCTGTGATTAACATGAATACTTAAACAAAAACACACAATCTGCCCAGCACCGCGCTTTACTAACAAAAAAGTACAGCAAGTGCCAAGTGCCAACAGCCCCAAGCCATCCTTACCTGCACTCCCGACTCTTCCTCTGGCACACCGCATCCAGGAAGTGCCTGTTTTTCGCGCCGCTCGCTTTTTTAAAGCGGCGGCGCGAACTCTCTCGCGGGATGTCCTGTGTGTGCGCGCACTCCACACACGGGAGTGCGTGCTCGCGGGAAGAGAGGTGCACGCGCACGCACCTTATAGGGAACAGTGGTTCTGAGGCATCTATTTGAATGATAAACTTCTTGGAGAAGTCAAGGGCCTTGCGCACAGGGGCTGTGCACATGCGCATGCTTCAGGGAGTCAAATGCAGTTTGGCATGTCTCTGTACAAATCATATTTTTGGGCTGCTTCTTAGAAGTCAGCTCTGTCAAGGGGGCAACAATGGTGCCATACGACTTGACAAACCTCCTATAGTACCCAGTGAGGCCCACGAATGCTCTGACCTGAGTCTGGATTTTGGGGGGCTCCCAGGCCATAATAGTCTCTATCTTGGCCTTGAGGGGCTGCACCTTACCCCTTCCCATTAGGTGTCCCAGGTACACCACAGACCCCTGCCCTATCTGGCACTTACTGGCCTTGATAGTCAGGCCTGCCTGTTGCAGAGCCTGAAGCACTTCCTGGAGGTGAAATGGGTTGTTCTTCTAACTGCTACTGAAAACAGCTATGCCATCCAGATAGGCAGCTGAGAAGGCCTTTATACCAGCAAGTACGTGGTTCACCAACCTCTGGAAGGTGGCAGGGACATTTTTGAGTCCAAAGGGCATCACTTTAAACTGTTAGTGGCCCTCTGGAGTGGAGAAGGTTGACCTCTCCTTGCAACCTTCTGTTTGGGTGATCGTCCAGTACCCTGATGCAAGATCAAAGGTACTTAAGAACTGGACAGCCCCTAACCTGTCAATCAGCTCATCCGCCCTGGGGATGAGCATCAGTTTTTGTCACAGAATTTAGCCCTCTATATTCCACACAGAACCTCAGTACAGGGGTGTTGCCCGCTGGGGAAGCTTTTGGTACCAGAACCACAGGACTGGACCAGGGGCTACTGGAGGGTTCTATCACCCCCAACTCCAACATCTTAGAGACTTCACTCTTGATGCTGACCCTCACCTTATCCAGCAACTTTTAAGACTTATTCTTAACAAGGGTTGTTGTCCCCTGTATCCCCATCATGGGTACACAGGTGGGTAGTCTCAGGAGTAAGAGAGAAAGGAGAAGAGTACTGCTCAAACATTTGGCGGCAGTCACTCTGAAGTTCAGGAGTTAGAGTGGGGGAAAGGATTACTCCTTCCACAGACCAAACCTTCTCCTTGTAGTCCAAGAGATCAGGGAAAGGCTCATCCTCCTCTTCCTCTTGTCCATCTGTCACCAACAGCATGGAGAGCTCAAACCTCTGAAAGTGGGGTTTGAGGCAATTGATGTGAAGCATCCTTTGGGGTTGCCTGGGGGTCTTAAGCTTCATCAGGTAGGTAGCCTTACCCTTCTTTTCAATCACCTAATAGTGCCCAGTTGACCAGTCCTGGAGGGCTTTCATCACAGAATGATTGGCTTCTAAGTTGTGAGAAACTTGTTTCCACAACTTAGCCATCTGGTGTCTGAAGGCCAGTATGTAGCTCACTACTTCCCAAGGAGTCTTCCTGGGAGCTTGCTCCCACCCTCCCCTTACCATACTCAGAGGTCCTCTAACACGGTGCCTGTACAGAAGCTCAAATGGGCTAAGTCCACTCTCTTCTGTGGTACCTCCCTGTAGGCAAACAACAGCCATGGCAAAAGGATATCCGACTTATTCCTCAGGGTCTGAGGTAGGCCTCTAATCATGCCTTTCAGGGTCTTGTTGAATCTCTCAACAAGTCCATTGCTTTGAGGATGGTAAAGGGTAGAGAACTTGTAAGTTACTCCACATTTCTTCCATACTGACTGCATATAAGCAGACATGAAGTTTGTGCCCCTGTCAGACACAACTTTCTTGGGGAAACCCACTCAGATAAAAATCCTCATCAGGGCCTTTGCCACCACAGGAGCAGTCATGGTCCTCAGAGGGATTGCCTCTGGGTATCTAGTGGCATGCTCCACCAGAACAAAGATGAGCCTGTTGCCTGACGCAGTATGGGAATCTATAGGCCTTACATGTTGATGTCCACCCTCTCACAGGGTGTGCCAATGACTGGCAGTGGGGTAAGTTGGGCTTTAAGCCTTTGCCTTGTCTTCCCACTAGCCTGGCAGGTTACACAGGTCCTGCAGAGTGCATCTGAGGATGTCCTGATCTTGGGCCAAAAGAAATGTGGGACAAGCCTTGCAAAGGTCTTATCTTGGCCTAAGTGCCCTGCCAGGGGAATACCATGCGCCGTAGCACTGGGAGACCACCAGGGCCCTTACTGCCCCATGCACAGGAGACTTAGGCTCACTATAAAGGAGGTTGTCTTCCCAGCAAATCTGATAACTCCTAGAAACACCACCTGCTGCTTATACCTCAGCCTGTTTCCTTATGCCCTCAAGGGTTGGACACTCCCTCTATGCCCTACAGAACTCCTTTTTTTGTGGGTTCCCCTTCTACATGCCATTCAGCAAGTGTAGGCAGGTCAGCAAGGGAAGCGGTGCCCTCCTCAGTGGGCTCCGGGGGCGGCCACCACAGGTGCCCCATCCACCTCACTATGAAGACTCTCAGGGGCTGGTTTACCACACTCTTAGCCTTTCCCCTTTTTAGAAGCTGGATGGGCCATTGTTCTAGGCTCTAGCTCTTTTTGACTCCCATCCTGCTCAGCCATGGACCTTGTTGTTGCACAGATCCAATCAGGTAACCCCAACATCTCCACATGAGCCTTGAGCTCCACTTCTTGCCAGGCGGTGTGCTCAAGGTCATTACCCAGCAAACAGTCCAAAGGCATGGGAGGGTTCACAGCAACTTTCAGAAGACCTGTAACCCCTCTCCCCACTCAAAGGGCACAAGGGCCATTGGATAGTGACCCTCTGTATTGTCAGCCACCATAACGTGGTGGAATGCATTAGAAATTACCTGCTCTGGGGACACCAGCTGACTTCTTACCATTGCCATGCTGGCTCATGTATCCCTCATAGCCTCAACACCTTCCTACTGCTGGTGACCTATTGCCTATACTTAGTAGTACTTGAGGGCACATGGATCTTAAGAACCACCTCACTGCCACTCCCCCCACTGACTAGGACAAACTCCTCCCCCAGCAGTACACTAGCCACCCCTCTTTTTGTACACTTGGGATCCCCCTTTAGTGTCCATACTCATAGCATTCATAACCCTTAATGGGCTTGGGCTACTGACCTTTGTCAGGGTAGCTTTTCTTCTAGTGGCCAGATTGGGACTGAGAACCAGACCCTTTCCCCCAGTGAGTTGCTTTGGGGGCCTTTAGAGAGCTCTGTCTTTTTATCACCCCCACCTTCTTCTGGTGGGAACCCTGGCCACCCTTTTGGTAGTCCTCCCCAGATGCCTTTTGGACATTCTGGTGCTGATCAAGATGTCCGCCTCCTCAAAACGTTTCCTGGGAGCAGTTAACTTGCTATCTACTAGGTGTTGACACATCTCTGGAAAACAAATCCCAAGCATGTGCTCCTTCAAAATCAAGTTGTACAGCCATGAATAATCATCAACCTTGCTGCCCCTCACCGAGCCCTTCAGTGCCTTGCTGGCAAAATCCAGTAAATCCACCCATGTCTGTGATGAGATCTTGTGACTGCCCCTGAATCTGAGCTTATATCTCTCAGGGCCAGTCCAAACTTGCTTACTAGGATGGCCGTCATTCCAGTGTAGCATGTCTGGTCTTCTACCTTCAGTATAAGGAGTGTGTCCCTTCCCACCGTGGGCATATACCTCCACAAACTACCACCCCAGAACTCCTCTGGGACCTTGTGCACTCTTAGAGCCACTTCATAGGCTGCAAACCATTTGTCTAGGTCATCTCTCACCAAATAACTGGGCACCAAATCCTTTAAAATCCTGACTCTGGACACACCCGTGAACACTGCAGGTATGCTGCCACCATTGCTTTTGCTGGACTCTCTCTAAGGGCTCTGATGTCCAACTCTCTCATGCTGAGCTCATGGACTTTTTTTCTTTCCTTCATGGCTAGCTTTCTCTCCTCAAGAGCCTGCTCCTTCTCCAATTTAGCAAGGGCCATCTCTTTCTCTAATTTGGCAAGATCCAATTTTACTTTCCTCTCCTCCCTCCTCTCTGCCAGATCCTCTGGGACACTTTCCTTGATGATACACTGCTGCCTGGTATGTTGTGGACTTCCAGTCCTAGGAGAATTTTACCCCCCACATCAGCAGGCTGAAAGACAAGACCTCTATCCTGGTCCTTCTGCAGTCCTTCCTCCTCACACTCTGACCCCACCACCTCATCCACATCTCCTTCTGGATCGGCCACTGCCCAAGCTCTTAAGGCTTTCTGAAGCTCTGCCTTCTTGGAACTTCTCTTATGGAACACCCATCTCTCCTGGTGGAACTCATTGAGCTGGGATACTTCATATGCCTCCAGGTTGGCCAGCTCAAATTCCATATTGTGAGGCAGGACCACAGATACTGCAGAGAAATTGAGTATGGGGCAAAAAGACTTTTGGAAAAATCAAAGATGTCAATCAGGGAGAATTGAAAATGGTTTGAATTGGTCTTACGTATAGAGTTATAGTGAATACAGAATTACTATATGGTATTAGACAAACACAAGTCCTATACCACCTCTGCCACCGATGCTAGAAATTGGGTCTCTGGTTGGCAGAGATTTGCACCCTGTCCAAGTAGGGTCCACAATCCTACACACGATAAGCTAGATACACACTTTAAATTAGCCTGTGCTCACCCTCTGGTAGCTTGCCACAGAGCAGGCAGGCTTAACTGAAGAAGCAATGTGTAAAGTATGTATGCAACACACACAGTAAAACAATGAAAACACCACAGAAAGACTCCACACAGGTTTAGGAAAATAGAGAATATTTATCTCAGTAAAACAAGACCAAAACGACAAGAATACAATAAGGTGAACTGGAGTTATGAATTTTTAAAGAATAAACTAAAAATAGAGCTTAGAAGTCAATAGAACTAAAGAGTTACTTGAAGTTGCGCTAGATTGGGGAAAATCCAAAGTTGAGGCCAACCGCGATCAAGGGTGGGCCGACTACAGGAGTCGAAGAGGTGCTATGTTGTTGTAGATCCGTGGATGGAGGTGAGCGTCGGTGCCGATCTGTGCTGTTGATGGAAGCTTCGGTGTCAAACTCCTTTGTGATGTAGGCACTGCATTGATGTCGAGCCACGCTGTCCTTCTGTAGAATTGTTGTCATCGAGCAGCTGCTGCTTTGGCATTGAAGGCGATGCATCGGTTCCGGTCAGCGCAAAGTCACCGCTGCGTCGAGGTAGGAAAATCTGCAAGAACCTACTTCTGAGGCCCAGGACTGGAGGGGCACCTCAGGCAAGGGTAGGACCCACAGACTGCAGAGTCCAATAGCACCATCAGAATTGTAGGATGTTGTTTGTATCCCTGAGACTTCAGAAAACAGAAGGCAAGCCAGCAAGCCCTTGGAGTCACTCTACGTTGAAGTAGAATGAGTCCAGTCCTTGTCCTCAGCAGGGCAGAGATCAATAGGCAGCAGGGCAGCTCAGCAAAGAAGAGGAACAGCTATTCAGAACAGTCAGTCAAGGCAAATTGACAACCCTTACAGCACAGCAGTCTTTACTCCAGCAGAGTTCTTCCCAGGTCCAGTAATATACTGATTTGGTAGGGTCAGAGCCCCAGTACTTATACCCAAATGTGCCTTTAAAGTGGGGGTGATTTTAAAGCAGCTCCTTGAAGTGTACAGGTCCCCTTTTATCCAAGCCCTGTCTGCCAGGCTATCTGTGGGGGGTAATCAGTCCTTTGTGTGGGGACAGGACACAGCCTATTCAGATGTAGATGTGTGCTCCCTCTCCCCCTTCCTGCCCAGGAAGGCTATCAGAATGCAGATGACTACTCTGTCACACCCACCCTTCCTGTGTTTGTGGCTGTCTAGAGGGAATGCACAAAGTGTAGCTGTCACCCGGCCCAGACGTGTATTGGAGACAGGCTGCAGGCACACAGAACAAAGTTAAGAGCAGAGAAATGTCCACTTTCTAATAGTAACATTTCTAAAATAATAATGTAAATCCAACTTTACCACTAAAGAGAAATTGTCATTATCATTCCAAAGATAGGAAACATGATATAGCCACTCCTTTCTAATCAGCAATTACAGCTTAGAAGTGTTTTTAGGAATTCCCAATGCTAGTCTACGAGAAGAGTAGGCCTCAGAGTAGTGAAAAACTAATGTAGCTGTTTATCACTATCAAGAAATGTAAAACTGAAAAGTGCATGTCCTACCTTCTACACCTATGGCCTACCTTGGGGTGACCTATGTGTAATAAAAAGGGAGTTTAAGGCTGGGCAAGTGGTTTTAAATGCCAAGTCGAAGTGGCAGTAAACTGCACACACAAACCCTGCAACGGCAGGCTTGAGACAGGTTCGAAAGGCTACTTGTATGGGTGGCACCACCAGTGCTGCACGATCACTGTTAGCATTTAGATTACAGGTCCTGGGCATATGGTATACTAGTTTACAAGGGACTTACAGGTGTAGTAAGCTGGCTCTCTATATAGTGCACCAAAATAAGGTACACTGTGCAGAGTCCAGGCGTCCCTTACTGGTTTACAGGGGCTATAATAATAATCTCAAATGCTCTTTTTGTGGTAGTGTGGGCGAGCAGTTTAGGCTTATCAGAGGATAGTGTTAAGCATTTATTGCACACACAGAGCCAGTAAGTGAGACGCACACTCAATAAACCACTGACACCATTTTATAAAAATTACACAGATTTTTATATGAATTTAGACACCATGATCATTGCAATCGGGTAAGTATTTCTTGAGTTATGAGTTTTGAAGTCACAATAAAATACACTTATACTGTAGACTTCAAGCGGTAATTTTATCCTACGGGGAATAAATATGTACTGCTTAGAGTTACTTAGCAATGACATACAGGACTTTTCTCCTGGACTTAAGGGGAGTAGGGTGCAAGGTCCAAGTCAGCACCAACAGGTCACCTCGGGTGGTGCTGAGGAGTTCGAGTCCAGAGGTGCGTTTCAGCGTTGGGTGACCCATTCACTTCAATGGGAAATGGTCCTGTTGAAAAGAGGCTGCAAGCAGGGCCAGGGGGCCAGTCTGGCTGAATCAAAAGAGGGGCTCAGATCTTGAGGGTCTTGGGCATGCAGGGACTTTGTCAGCCCACTCAAACTTGGGCTGGGGGGCTCGTGTGCAGTGGAACTTTGTCTAGTGCGGTTGCGCTTCCGAAGACTCTTGCAGTTCTCGGTCCCTGCAGAAAGAGGCTGCAGGTGCCAACTGGGGAACCAGTATGGCCAAACCCAAGAGTGGGCTCAGCTTTTGATGGTCTCAGGACCCCATTGTTACTGTTGCCTCCCTCAGACTTGGGCCGTGGGCCTCGGGTGCAGGGATGTTTTGAGGCGTTGGGTTGCAGTGGTCAGAGACTCACTCTGTGACTTGGTGACCTGGTGAGGAGGAGAAACAGGACAGCAGAGCCAATCTCAGTGCTGGACTTGTGGATCCTGATGTCCCTTGATGGTAGGTCTGCCTTTGTGCTGTTGGAGTCCGGTTTAGACCACCAGCAAGTCTCGATTGCTGCAACTGCTCTAGCACCTAGGGTATTGGTGCTGGGTAGCTCCTGGGGTTCCTGGCAACTCCAAACTTGGAAATGAGACAGATCTGACCGCCTGGAGTATGAAGACCTTCCCTTCTCCTGTTGCCCTGCTCCTTCGGTGGGCCGGATGGCCAGCAACCCGGTGAACCTGGCAAATGCTTTTCGGTGCCTACAGATGCAGGGAAGCAGCTCCTCTCTCCAAGGGAGATCTTTTCCTGTTTTTGAGGTGCTGGGCAGTCCTGACAGGATTTTCGGGAGGATGTTCAGCTCTTGGCAAAGTCGGTCCCAGTGATGGTCTAAGTGCCAACAGCCTGGCAGGGTTTTGCTCCAATCTTTGGTGCAGGCTTTCAGTTTTTGCTCTCTTCAGTACTTCTTCTTTCTTCCACAGTTTCCAGTTATCAAAACTGATTTCTTGGTATCGGGGGGCCACCTAAACACTCAATTTAGGGGTTTCAAGGTGAGTGATGGGTAGGAGCCAATGGGCTACTTTTCCCTCGGTTACTACACCCCCTAGATGACCACTTCCTGTGAATATTGGGCATCACCCTGTCCCATAGCTCCTAATTCCACCACACACAAGATGGTGGAATCCTTTCCTTCATGTTCACTTCACTTCAGGCTGCCCATCCTAGAGGTGTGTCCAGCCTGGCGGTGCCACACGCCTCCTGACTATCTAATTTCCCACCTGTCCTGGTGCCAAATGGGCCTCAGGGCAAGGGGTGGGATCTCCCAGGTCTGGATGATGCCGGGTTCGCATATCAAAGGCTGCAGAGGCTTTGAAGCCTCTGGCCTTGACATGCAAATTCACTAGACTTCCTGCTGGAGGAGGTGGTAACACCTTCTGCCAGAGCAGGCATTGTTCCAGATGTCCTGAGAGCAAGGGCTCTCACCTTCAGGATGTCAGACACCTGTCTGTGGTGGCAGGTTCGAAGAGTCTGGTCAGCAGCACACTATCAGACTAGTAAGGTTTCAGGCAGCACCTCTAAGATGCCCTCTGGGTCCATGTCATAATAAATCTGGTACTGGGATCAGTAAAGATTTATTAAGACAAGGTGTTTGATGCCAAACACCACAGGTTTCAATGAAGCCATGATGTAGCTGGCTAACTCATTTTGACCAGTACCCAGTTAATACCTTGAGATGGCTTCCCTGCTCACTTGCAATATCTGGTAATAGAACCAGACATCTCAGGGGCATACTTGCTCATGCAGTTATGTCTTCAAATAAAATATAGTGCATCCTGCCTTAGGGCTCAAAGGCCTGCTGTAGGGGTGACTTACAAATATACAATGCAGTGATTTTGGCATTTGACACAGGTGTGTGCCATGACATGTTTTCATTCATGGTTTGCATCATGTCATGCAGTCTGCGATAGCAGTCTATGCGGAATTTGTGTGTGAGTCCCTTGGGGTGGCATAAGATATGCTGCAGCCCTTAGGTACCCATGCTCTATGTACCAGGGATACTATTTACTATGGACTTACAGAGATGCTAAAGTACTATGCCAATTGTAAAACAATCAGACATACCTTGTTTTAAATGGAAGAGCACTGGCACTGAGGTCTGATTAGCAGGCCTCAGTGCACTATCAGAGTGAAAAACCAGCATCCAGTAGCTAAAAAGGGGGCAAATATTGTGTGGGGGGTGGGGGTACTGCAACAAAAAACCCAGTTTCCTACAGCAGGTAAACTAAATGTGCCAGTTAGGTATACACCAATGTCACCATGTTTTAGGGGAACGGAGTAGGCACTTTAACACTGGTTAGCAGTGGTAAAGTGCTCAGAGCCTAAGGCCAACAAAACGGTACAGCAAAAAGTCAAGGTAAGCAGGCAAAAAGTTGGGGGAAGACCATCCTAAGGATGACATGTCTAACAGGTCTGAAATCTGGTTGCAAAACATTAATGTTTTACCGACTACTAGAAAAATATTTTTTAGTAGTAGGCAGTGGTTCTATGGACCAGTGCCTACTCTCCAAAACATGTTAGATAAACTTTTAATTTTCTTTAAGGAAAATGGGCTCGGTAAAAGTCAATACGCAATTTCCACCGACTTTTACTGACTCCATTCTTTGTACATCTGGCCCTGGGAGTGTGCCAGTGATTCCCCTTTAAACATGGTAACATTGGCTTATTCGAAATTGGCACAATTAACTTGCCTTTAAGTCCCTAGTGTAGGTCCGGGAACCCTGTGGGGGTCTGCGACATCTAGTCAAGGGGTCCGCAACTGCTTAGAAAATTAATTATTATGAACAGATTATTAAAGTGTATATAAATAAAGAAGCAAAATGTAAAATTTAGAATTTTAAAACATTCCATAAATTTTGAGCAAATTGAAATTGGAGGTTAAAAATTAAGTTGGTGCCCTCAGATTTGTGGGAGCAGTGCAAATGCATCAGACAGAATATATCATGGAAGGTAAGTGACCTCAGTTGAATTTAGAAAAGCCACAACCTTCCCATTAAAATGAACATTTTCATTTTTTGTATATTTGTGAATTCAATAAAATATTTCATAGCTAGTGTATTTGTTTGATGAATGCTTGTTTCTGTATATTTTGTGTATTATTATTAAGTTCAAAATAATCACAATTGCTTAAGCTTGCGTCCCCGGCTTCCAGTAATAACTCACTGGGAGTCCCCGGATTCCAATAATGGTTCAGATGGCGTCCCCAGATTCTAGCAATGATTAAGTGGGGGTCCAGAGAAATCAAAAGATTAAGAACTATTGGTGAATAAAGTATACCCAGGGCCTGTAAGCTAAATACTAATTGTGAACTGCTGCACCTATTGTGCCATCCACTATAGTGACAGTACAAACATGGCTTCAGGTCTACCCTATGTAGCCTGACTGCTGCAATGTAGAACCTGCACTGCAACCAGTTAAACTAACCCTTTTTGACAGGTAAAACCTCACTTTTAAATGTTAGTAAGTCAATTCCTATGTAAGCCTTGTAGCCCTCAAAGTAGGGTGCATAGTATTTAAATGTGGGCCATGGATAAAATTAATTTACAATGTTCCTACAGTGACAGGCCCTTAAAAACCTTTTTTTTTTTACTTTTTAGAACTTCACCCTTTACCTGCCTGAACTGCAAGAAGACTTGACCGGCCTTTTGAGCCACACATCACCCTCTGGCACACTTACAAGGGAGAGGACAGGATGCCAAGACAATTCTTGTGCATCCCCAGTCTGGTTAGTGAAGGACCCTGCTTTTTTCCTAACAGATTTCTGTCTCTGGGTTTGTTGTGGACACAATACCTGCTTCAAACTCAATATATAGGAGTTACACTGATGGTTTCCCTATGCTACTCCCATACACACCCCCAGCCATTGGAACCCAAGTTTAGTGTGGCCATCTTGAAAATGCCCTGACACATGGCATTTTGTGCCTATTTATAGCAAGGCAAACATGAACTTCTCCAAAAATGGCTATGTTTACCCCTGGGAACTTTTATCCCACTTGTGAGGGGGAACCAGGATGCACCCAACCCACCAGTTGATGTCAGGCATTACTGAGGCACCACCACAAGGCACCTAGATAGAACTTTTCTGGACCTGCTGAAGAACAGAAGAGGACTGCACCTACTGTCTGTGACCTGAGAGGAACCCCGAAGGACTGGACCTGGCCCCGTTGTACCCAGGACAAAGAAGTGGGCTCCAAGGATCAGTTGGCTGGCTTCCTGTGTGGCTACAGGGGCATCACAAGCTGCAAGAGGTATTTTTCCTAAAGTGCCCAACTAACTGGTGGGAAAAGGACTTAGAATTGATTTTGCTGTTGGCCTCTGCCTGGCACTCTGAGACTCTCTAAGTGCCCACCCTTGAGGTCCTGGGAGCCTTAGAAGTGTACTCCTGTGATTGGATGGGACTTTAGAAACTATGTCAGAATGGAAACTCTTTGACCAGGATGAACCTGGCTAGTGTATCCAACCCATGCTCTATTGTAGCCACCCTCAAGTCAGGCCTAGGTCCCAGTCTACTGCGACCATTGACTATTGTTGTCCTTAAGTTAAGCCTGTCTGCTCTGTGTCATGTCTACAAGGGGGTTAAGTGTAGGTTAATTTAGTTACTTGAAATGTTGACTTTGAGTAGGATTTTGATTATTCCTAGAAGTGGACAGTTGCCCACCTCCAATAAAAACAATTTCTTACAGATATGAAATGGTACCAATGTATTGCACATTTGTTGAACAATACTATTCCACAATTTATAGGTGGGCATGGGTTTACCCTTATAATGGTTGGCTACAGCTCTTGATTTGTGGTGGACCATCTACATAGCAGTCTCTAATTTTGTGTTTTGATATGACTGACAGCAGGGTTGAGAAAAAAATATCACATGTGTCAATGATAGGGGTTCCAAGTTGACCAACTTAAAAAGGTTAGTTTTTAGAACTTGGTCTTAAGATAAAATCCTAACTTAAGTTAAACTTAAGTTAGATTTTGTCTTAAGTTTGTCTTAAGTTTTGTCTTAAGACAAAATCCTAACTTAAGTTTAACTTAAGTTAGGATTTTGTCTTAAGACCAAAACGTAAGACAAATTTAAGACTAAATCCTAACTTAAGTTTAACTTAAGTTTAACTTAAGTTAGGATTTTGTCTTAAGACCAAAACTTAAGACAAAAATCCTAACTTTACTACTCTTAAATGCCTTTTGTGAATACCGAAGTCGTAAAGTTAGGATTTTGTCTCAGATTATTTTTGTGAATCGAGCCCTATGTTATTTGAGCCTAACACTGCAGTTATGGAGCCTCTCTGAACCAGAGGTCACTCCGATGAGTGAGAAAATTCTTAAATCGCATACACATGGTTTTGAGTGATACATCCACCATGTGACCATATACATATATTTTGGTACACATATGACATCTAAAAGCCCTCACTAGTTAGTGGCTTGCATTCAGGCATCCTGCTAATGTTTCCCCTGGTTCAAAACTAGTAGGCCCTGCAGCCGTGCTACCAAGGAGGACAAACCCTCACCCATAGTGTGTGGCATGTTTCATCATCGGATCAGTTATTGTTGGTACATTGCCCCATCATTGATTAGTTTAGAATCACTTTGTTTCTGCCTCTCGGACAAATGGACTGCGTTCATGAAAGTGTACATTACACTCCATGTTTTTCTCTGGGATCTCTTCACTGGTGATCTATCCCCTGCCATCTACCTGCTCTTAGAGTGCAGGAATTGCCCTAATGTTAGCCCTACCGGGTATGTCATTGACACCTACCTGATCTTCCAGAAAATTATAATGTATAGGAGTGGGAAAGGGCCATTTGAATTATTCCCTTCTATCACAAGGTTAAAACACCACAATGGGTAAGCTATGTGCACCTCTGAATCACTTTAGCGTATTGGCGTAATGGCAACATGTTTCTGTGTGCATTTCAGCCCGAGTGTCATATATATTCATCAGGACTGTATCTGTGCCAGATCAGCGTGAAACATAAGGATGATTTTACCTGCTCAGCACCCTTTTACAGACATGATATACAAGTGCCTAGAGGGCACTGTGATCCTGGTACCACTATGGTTGTTGTGATGGACCTGCAAGAGATGGTAGATATCTTACTATCCGTACATCATTGCACCATTTAAGTGCTACCTGGAACCATTAGTTATAGAGCTAAAATGTTAATGTTACATTTGTGTTCAGGAGGCCTCATTGGGGTTATTACTATAAATAAGGCAAAATTGTCTACTAATTTAGGCTACATTAATGTTGTCTGAAAATATAAGGGCCCCCTCAATCAAGTGATCCAGTTTTCACTAAGGGGGAGATTTATTATTTTTGCCTCGACGCAGCTCCGCAGCCAAAGTTTCTGCTCTCTGTTGCACGAGGGAAAGAAAGCCGCGCAGACCCATATTTATTAAAACGCATTGGCAAAGCCAGTAGGTCTCACCTTTTGGACCTATTGCCCTTACCAATCCAGTAAGCATCCGCAAAAAAAGGAAAAAAAGGTGCGAAACCCGACTTGCATTTTCACTATGTTAGACCTGTTGCTAATTAAAAGGGATGCTTTTGTTCCACATTAGTGCATTATGAGTGCCAATCATTAGAACCATAAACAATTATATTGCCAGGATGTGCAAGGATATGGTGTTTCCCTAGGCTCTGTGTTACCTGCTTGCTTATAACAATGCTTTTATGCACCCACTGTCGCACCACTCTTTTGCACATCTGTCATAATGCATTTCTCTTACAGAATAACTTTGTACCACCATGCCTCACTTCACAGGTAAAATTATAACTTTTCCCTCCCTTTGCATTTTGAATGCACCTCTCCTTCCCTTCAACTTTCTGCATGCCTCTTTTATATATAGACTACTGTAAATCTCATGCCTGTCTGTTTTAATCTTTCTTTTTAACCATATCCCTGCAACCTAACAATATCTGTTCATTCCAGCACTCATTTGCTTCGCACATAGCCCCCTTTAATGATCACACCGTGCATTAATGTACTAGAAAGAAACTAGAGTAAATGCACAGATGGTTTCCTTCAGCAAACAAGATTTATCCCAATAATCAATTGACTAACCACTAACTTTGGGCTCCCAGATAGCGTGCTACGCACAGTATAGCACTTCAACGCCTCGTTAAGGGTAGGAAGCACTATATAAATGCAATTTCAATTCAATTCATGACGACAGCTACTGACCAATAGTCCCTCATGCAAAATAAGTGGCAGCAGAAATGCAAGCCTCCATTGCACACAAAACAAGCACGCCATTGGAAGAAGCAGTGCAAGCTTCTCTCATACACAAGTGTCACAGGCAGCAGCTCAGAAACCCCCATCACAAAACAGGTAAAGCATGGGAAGCAGCATCACAACAATCCCTCGTGCAAAACATACTAAGCAGGAAGCAGCTGTGACGCCTCACTCAAACCAACCAGTGAAGCATGGGTAGCAGTTGGTCAAAGCTTCCATGGCTATCAGGTATACCCCCATCATGTGCTGTGCCTTCAGCCCGTCCAGGCTTTTTAGCGGATATTCCACGTAGTGTCAAGATTCTTTAACATTCTGTGAGGGCATGGATCAGGTACCAGTGGCGGCTCCTCGAGAGAGTGCTGCGGGCGGTGGGCGGGGCGGGGGAGGGCTGGGTGGGGTAGAAACTCCAGCATAAGGTCGAAGGGAGTTAAGTACATAAATAAATAAAGAAACGAATTACATTGCGCGCTGCAACGCCAAATCGGCGATGCGGCGCGCGCAATGTAATTTGTTTTCTTTATTTATTTATGTACTTAACTCCCTTCGGCCTTATGCCGGAGTTTACTACCCCCCACCCAGCCCCTCCCCCGCCCCCCCTCACCGCCCCGCAGCACTCCCTCGAGGAGCCGCCACTTGTACTATTCAGGCTTTCAGAATCTGCATTTGGCTTCTACCAATATGTGATGCAGAGCCTCCTTATGCTTCAATGTCGGTTATGCCACCTTCCTAAATTAAAGTGCTGTATCTAATAAATCTCATCCTTTCCATCATTCATCATTTGCGGTGAGGCACATAGGCAGCAGCTTTTGAAAATACAGCTCAGGAAGAAGTGGGAAGAATGCTGAGGTAACAACTGCTGCCCAGCAGCTCGCCTGGCCTGCAAGGGAAACCTCTTTAGAAGGATTATATGTTAAAGTTTAAACAAATTGCCGATGTGAAACTGTAGCTCCTTCATTGCACTGCATCTCGCGTTGCAATCTCAGCCAAACAATAAAGGTCATATGCATCCATAAACATGCACGCATAACTACATGTATACATATGTGTACATTCACTCAACTTAGATATGTAAATAAAGACAGGAGTGCATGTACGCGCAGACTCACAGATAAACACACAGACACATAAATGCATGTATATACATACATATTCTTAAACACTCATACATACACACATGTACACAAACTCATACAAGGATACCAATACACAAATACATACATCCCCACATAAACTGATATATGTACCTGAGTGCTATAAGATAAATGCAGTGACAAAGTGTTAACTTTGTTTCACTGTCTGGACATTGATGTGTAAAGCTGCGCTGTCTCATAAGAGATAAAGAAGTCCCGACATTTTTAGGTTTCGCCTTGGCAGCGCTTGCACTGTCTCTTTGAGACATGCTGTATTCAGGATATGGGCATGAAGCCCTACCTACTTTCCGGTGACAGGAGCCACATCTTTTTAGTGGCTCCTGTCACTGTCCTTTCTATTTTTTCATAAAAACTTTATTAGGTTTTCAAAAGGTGCATACAAGTCTCACAATTGTGAAAAATAGATAAGCAAATATTATCCAGACGTTCAACATGGTACAATTACGTATATGGTAAAGTGGATTGTGTCATGTGCCACTAAGAACTCATAGAGCAAAATATTTCCCTAAACGTTTGGCCCCCCCCCCCCCCCTTGCTGGCATCACTGTCTTTTGTAAATGGTGGCTTTTCATTGGTCAATAGGCTTACTAGTCCCTCCTTAGTACTGCCTATTCTCTTCTTGTAACCTCCCATGAGGACACCCCCTGTTACATATGCTGTTACTCTGTAGATTTTAGTTACAGCCTCCAAGCACTGTTTTCTTAAATAGTTTTCTCCTTCATGATGTTGCAGGCAGGACACGCTCTCCTGCAACACTTTTTTTTTATGTATGCAGTGCGACACGCCTCTACAGGAATAATGGCAGCCGCACCTTTCTTGTATTATTTGTGGTGCCGTACGCAGCTGCATGCCTTTCTTTTTCTCTTTCTTTTTCTTGTTTTTTTTTTACAATGGGTGCACAGGCTCTTCAGGTGGAAAGAAATAGCATTTTTTTCCAAATTCTTTAATTTTGAAGCAAGCGCGGCACTCACGCTTTAGTTTAAGATGTTTAAAGCTAAAGCGCTAGTGCCGTGATGGCTTTGCAATGCAATAGCTCTCGCATTACTGAAAGCTTGAGCTATTGGCGTTGCATTAATATTAGCAACGCCAATAGCTCAAACTTTCAGCAATGCAAGACCTATTGCATTGCAAATGCTTGTTTAACTTATGCTCCTAAGCAAAGGACATGGCATTACAGCGCTATACATATAAAAAAGATGGAAGCAGGTGGGCAAGCCAGTAGTGGAGAGGAGGTTGGGCAGAAGAAACACTGTGAGGTGGGTGGGGGCTCCTAGAGAAGCATACATGGGAGACAGCTGGATAAAACCTGCACTTTCATGGAGTGCTTCATGAAAAAAAAAAAAAGTGCCCAAAAAGTAATCACACGTGGAAGAACAGAAGGAGCCAATCAGAGAGGTGGTAAAAAGGCTGTAATCCACGGAAGGGACAAAGACATAATGGAGGGATTAAAACAAACAGAGCCAAGGAATAGTAAGCAAGCATCTGTGAGTAACAAAATGCAAAGCCAATGGTAAGCAATAAGCAGAATCAGTGCTTAATTGTGAAAGAATGAGTGTCAGTGTACTTAGCTCTTCTCAGAAGCACGCGGCTGGCGCTGTTACATGTCTGTGCACCGAATACCGAGGCTGGTGCGTAGTCTTAAATTCATCTCAGGTCTCTTTACTCAACTGCAAGACACGCCCCAATATTTCTTTTCAACTAGACATCTGCGCTGACTGGTAGCTTCAATCTAAGAATGTCCTGCTGTTGCTCCCATCATTGCACTGGCTCACAAACAGGCTGCCTAGCCAGGGTCAGACTGGCCTATAGGGCAATAGGGCAGTGCCTGATGGGCTGGTCCGACACATCAGTGTGTGGGCGGTTTTTTGGCTGTTCGTGGGCTTGTACTATGGTCTGGTGGGCCGGTGTTTAGTGTTGATTTTCCTGATATTAAAACAAACACTGCCCGCAGCAAGGTCAAATCCATGCAGTCTGTCCTACCTTTCAAAAAACACCCATATAGGGTGTCTTTACAAGTTCAAAACTGCCCTGGTTTGCAAATGTGGGCCTCTTTTTAAGCTATGTAATTCAATAATGAGGGCCACTTTTATTTTGGTGCCCCTGACTATTTTCACTCCCAGTCCAACCCTGTGCCTTGCACCACGCACAACCTTTACTCCACGGTGCCGAGGTGTGTGGATGATGTCTAGCATAGGATTTGTACTGCAAGCCTACTCTTGAAGCCTGCCCCTACATATTTAATAATGCAACCTTCTCTTTCTATTCATGTAATACAATAATCGTATACCTTCATGGTTAGTTCTTCAGTGTGGCGAGTCACCTGTGACCTGCCTGAGCTGTACAGATAAAAAAAAAAAAAATTGGGACTATTTTCTATGACGTTTACTATAATGGTAAAGCCTCAAACTTCACAGTTGCAAAATTTAAGCATGCATCGTGTACTAGTGTATAAATGCACAATGTAGACTAGTATGTATAAATCACACTATCAGTGTTTCTCCATTCCTGAACACTAAGCGTTGGAGCAGGTGTTCCAATTATATTTGTGAGTGACTGACTGATGTGTATTTATGAAAATTAATGTGCGGCTTGCTCAAGTCTTTTTACCTTACAGTGACTAAATTTTTGCTGGACAGTGCAATTTCTTTTAAAAAAAGCATGATCGGTCAGAAGATGTGCTTACTACGGTCCCTGAGCCAAGAGCATCTATATGATGTGAATTGGTTTTGAATGCGCTTTTGATTTTAAAAGTATTGATTTAAGGTTTAAAAGTATTTTGGATATTGGGAGTATGCTCTGGAGTACTGCTATGGGAAAATGTGAAGTCTGAAATCACAATGGGCCTGATTTCCCAAATATAAAATTTACACCTGCAGATTGCCTGATGTGTAAATCTACTGCTGCACCAAGGTGTAAATCTACACTTTTTTAATATTCACCATTTCCTTTTTGTAATTCACCATACTCAAGTCAAGAAGTACGCCTAAATGTAGACTTACATCTCCATTCCCCTGGTGGAGTCTCCTATAATAGGATTTAGGAGTATAAAGTCACTAATAGTAACGTTTCACATGTAAGTGGAGATCTCCACCACTGTAGAGATCTCCCTATGGGAAAGAAAGTATAGGGAAAAATATAAAAGTTTATTCTATAATTTACAAAAACAATTGTTTAACATAAAATATAAATGTTAAATATTTGAAAAAATGTATTATAAACCTAAAACCTTTATAATGAAATGTTACAGCACAATCATACATTAAATTAAATGTGTATTAAATAACTTACTTAAAATATATTTATCTTATTTGTAAATAATATTTTTAAACAATCATTTAAAAAAATCCCACCCATAGTAATATTTTTCTTTTTATTTAATATGTATTACATTTTGTTGAATGTTATGCGTGGGATCAATTTAAATTATTTGTTTAAAAGTTTCATTTAATATTTAAATTACATTTTCTACAAATTTTAAATAATCATAATTATATATATGTAATTGATGACCCAGTTGAAGGCTACGGCTGAAACGCGTCAGTCAGTCATTGTCTTGTCTTTCAGAATGAAAATAATTGAAAAAAAGATATCACGCAGCTCACCAAAGCTGTGCCTCTGTGTTTGTGGACTCTCGTTTCAGTGGAAATGGAGAAACGAGGCCCGAGAGCGCATTTGTGGAATATATATACTTATTTATTTATTATATTTAACATTAAGAAAAACATATTTGTAATCAGTAATCATTGTATTTATTTAGCCTTACTTCCTGTGGGGTGTTATATTAATTCCATTGTCCCATTATTTTCCATGAGAGTGTGGTGCAGTGCCTGTGATTGGCCATTTTTGGTGCTTGACTTACTCCAAGGCTAGACTAGAGTTTGTTGACTACTATTTTGTCAACTTTGGGCTATAGTAACTTTTGAAGTGAACTTTGTGAATAGCAATGGGCTTACTCTTTTTGTAGGTGGGTGTTTGTAGTAGCCTTAAACATCTTCTTACTTTCCCTAAAGGCCTTCCATTTTGCAGTGAGTATTTCCCATTTTCCAGGCACTCCCCTTGTCCCTCCAACATTTACCACTAAAACATAGGCTTACGAGTGTGGAGATGCCTGCCACTGTGGTAGAGATTTCTGCATAGAAAAGATGGGCAAGGCTGAGGTCTCTGCCCGTAGGTTAGTGAATAGCATTTTTTAGTATGTTAGTGGTACTACTGTAGTACTATTTCACATACTACATAATGCAGTTTCTGAATAGGCCACTGCATGTTTTAAGTGCAGAAGGAAAAAACATTTTCTTTTACCTGACATTCCGTATCTGTACTCAGTGGAAGTGTGCCTGCACACAGAGTGGTGCTTCTGACAATTTGAATTAATAATGGTTGTCCATTTAAACAGAGTGCAAAACACAAGATGTTCTTACGAGCCTACTAGAAATACCTCAAAAAGATGGATTTCCTTATGATTACACTTGAATTTTTCATAAAAGGCCATAGCAAGGGCACAGTGACATAATATCATTTGAAATTGCACTGGGAAACATGTAAACCCAGTAATGCATCAACAATTATATCTAATAAAAGAAACCTGACCAACCCCTCCATCATCTTTTCCCAGTGCAATGCATCCTTAACTAAGCTGTGAATGCTGACAAACTACAGGGGCAATAATCACCTGAACAATTTGAAATTCTGGAGCCAGCAGTGCGGATCAGGGCACATTTTCGTTGTCCAAACTCAGAATGTTCAAAAAGATCATCCAAAGAGTGTCAGAAAATTGGGTTATTCATTTGGGAGGTTGAGGCCAACAATAAAAAAATCAGATTAGGCCAAAAGACAGATCTAGGAGAATCTCTGCTCAATTCCTAGCTGCTATGGCACAAACAGCATTAATCAGAGAAATGCTTGTTAAATCCAAGCAGCACCAGCAATTTTAAAGCTGATCATCAACACAATAAAAGTTTCCTAAACTAAGGAGGTCATTACGATGGCGGACGGAAAAACAACCGACCGCCATGGTAGCGGGAAATCACCGCCCGCCGCTACCGCGGTAAAACCGACGGCTAGATTATGATCTTCGGCGGTAAAAATCCAACCGCGGCGGAAAGGAGACCCGAGAAACCGCCGTTCGCCTGCGGAGAAGGCCCAAACCCGTCCGCGGCGGTCGGTCTCGCAGCGGAAACAGCCCAAACGACTGCAACCACAGCGGAGACACCGCCATCGAAATTATGATATTGCCGACATCCCCGCGGTGCAGTGCGCTGTTACCGCCCGCCGCGGTCAACAACATTGATGAATCAGTGAGACGGCGGAAGCGCCGTAGCCGAGCCACCGCTGCGGACGCTCCGTTAAAAAAATGGCGGTCGCGAGAAAATCACACAACATGGCCACAAAGTGCACCAACCAAACAAGGCATGCACCCAAAAATACCTAACACAGCCCAAAGACACCCCCATGGGAAACTCAAAAACTACAAATACCAGGTTCACACACACACCACACCTGCTACCAATACCCCATCCTGACACACCCACAGACACCAGTATAAATCCAGCCCCCAACTGACCACAATCCTTTGCAAAACTCCACAACTGAGGGGACATCCACCACAGATGACAGGAGAGGCAAATCTGCACAACACACACACATCACCACCACCACCACCACCACCACCACTTCCACACCTGCACCTCTAACACCTTTGCACAGCACACACCATACACATCACAACCACCACTACCACTTCCAAACCTGCACCTTAAACACCTTGACACATCACACACCATGTCACCACAGAGAATGCCCAAATTCACTGAGAGTGAGTTGAGGGTCATGGTTGATGAGATAATCAGGGTAGAACCACAATTGTTTGGTAACCAGGTCCAACAGACACCACTAGCAACAAGAACGCTAATGTGGAGAAGGATAGTAGAGAAGGTAAATGCAGTAGGGACCGTGCCACGCAATAGAGATGAAATCGTGAAGAGGTGGCACGATCTGAAGGCAGTGGTCAAAAAGAAGAGAGCCAAGAACCATGAGCTGACTCACAGGACAGGCAGTGGCCCTCCCGTTCCACTCAAAACATTCACTGAATGGGAGGAGAAGGTGCTTGGCATTCTACATCCAGAGAGTCTCTCAGGAATACCCGGGGAGTGGAGGCTGGTAAGTACAAACAAATGCCTAACATCACACAAATGTACTGTCTTGCACTACTACAAAGTAATAGCTCCTAGGTACAAATGTATTCATGTGCACAACACTCCCCCAACACATCTCTCACAGATTCAACAGACACTCTCCCTGAAGCCCCCCAAAGGTAGCTAGCAACATCACCATGGGTACATGTGTACATGCTGCCAGCACTACAACTCCCACCAGGGCCCCTTGTCCCACAGCTGAGCAGGAAGGAGCCCTCCCCCCACCCAGAAGCATGCCTCAGCCATTGTGTGCTTCACCCTCACCTAACAGGTAGGTAGCCATCTTTACAGGGAGGTGTCTGTGGAATAGGGAGGCCTGCACTACAACTCCCACCAGGCCCCCTTGTCCCACACCTGAGCAGGAAGGAGCCCTCCCCCCACCCAGAAGCATGCCTCAGCCATTGTGTGCTTCACCCTCACCTAACAGGTAGGTAGCCATCTTTACAGGGAGGTGTCTGTGGAATAGGGAGGCCTGCACTACAACTCCCACCAGGCCCCCTTGTCCCACAGCTGAGCAGGATGGAGCACTTGTCCCACCCAGAAGCATGCCTCATCCATTGTGTGCTTCACCCTCACCTAACAGGTAGGTAGCCATCTTTACAGGGAGGTGTCTGTGGAATAGGGAGGCCTGCACTACAACTCCCACCAGGCCCCCTTGTCCTACAGCTGCGCAAGATGTAGCCCTCCACCACAACCCATGTGCCAACCATAGCATTGCTCACCTGAACCTAACAGGTAGGTAGCCATCCCTACAGGGAGCTGGGTGGGTGTTTGGGAAGCCTGCACTACAACTCCCACCAGGCCCCCTTGCCCCACAGCTGAGCAGGATGGAGCACTTGTCCCACCCAGAAGCATGCCTCAGCCATTGTGTGCTTCACCCTCACCTAACAGGTAGGTAGCCATCTTTACAGGGAGGTGTCTGTGGAATAGGGAGGCCTGCACTACAACTCCCACCAGGCCCCCTTGGACCACAGCTGAGCAGGATGGAGCACTTGTCCCACTCATAGGCATGTGACGTCTGTGCAGCCGCACATGACACCATGCCACTTAGTCCACAGTCACCGACACAAATAATGCAAAACAGTTGTGTTGTAGTCACCATGCACAAGTCTCTGTTCAAAATTGACCCACATTGTGTACACTGTGCCAGGCATCACACACTGCAACACTAACAACGATCATGCTGCCCTGCAGCAGTGTCTGGCCTTTTTTTTTGCAAAGTGCAAATCACCCATGTCATACCACAGTGTTGCAATGTAAACAGTGGAAGTGCACTGTACTCAAAAACTACACTGCAGCTGGGACTCACAATGCTAAACTAAGCACATCCCAAATGTCCTGCAACACACCCAGCTACCACAGTGCTGCACTGAATTGCAGAACAGCACCATGTCTGAATAAAATTGTAAAAGGTGTCTTGTTTGGACCACCAATGTGTGTATGCATTGACAATGTTCACATCTCACACTGTCTGTCTGAACAGTGCTGGTGTAGTCTGGCCCCAAAAGCACACATTGTCTGCACAGGGCTGAGTACATCTCACACACACACCACTGTTGACCACAACATGTCAGTGTATGGATGCCCTGGAACAACTGCTTCACCAGTACTGTGCTCATGTTTTCAGGTCCCCAAATACCATGAAACCATGACAGTGTGGAAATGTATGCTGGGTGAGATGTTCACCCTGCTGTCAGTTGCTGATGCCCCTAGTTCAGTCAATGAGACGACATTGTGCGTTACATTGCACACACAGACATTGACCATTATCTCCATATGCTATGCAACACATAAACTGGACAGTCTACATTCCATTACACAGCACATGTGACATGTGCGAGTGTATGTGCCCATGCAATGTATTGGCGACCCATATATGGTATGTGTTGGTGACGTGGAGTGACATGTCCCTTTGTGCATTTGCCCTCATGAGGACCCTTCAATTGTTGAGACACTGGGCACTGTACATGTTGGCCTATGCAGAGAGCTGGAGGACACGTTAGGTGCAGCACAGCTACTCCACAACTCCATTAACGCTCACTCCAGGCACTGTCTGCCAGACATATGGCGGTGCCTACCGCCTGGCCCCTGAGGTGTGTCACCGCCCATAACCCATGCACGATTGCGGGAGTCACCGCCAGATATGTATGTGACAATAGCGGTCACCATGCACCGCTACCCAAATCACGATCACGGTCACTCCAGGCACTGTCTGCCAGACATATGGCGGTGCCTACCACCTGGCCCCTGAGGTGTGTCACCGCCCATAACCCATGCACGATTGCGGGAGTCACCGCCAGATATGTATGTGACAATAGCGGTCACCATGCACCGCTACCTAAATCACGGTCACTCCAGGCACTGTCTGCCAGACATATGGCGGTGCCTACCGCCTGGCCCCTGAGGTGTGTCACCGCCCATAACCCATGCACGATTGCGGGAGTCACCGCCAGATATGTATGTGACAATAGCGGTCACCATGCACCGCTACCCAAATCACGGTCACTCCAGGCACTGTCTGCCAGACATATGGCGGTGCCTACCGCCTGGCCCCTGAGGTGTGTCACCGCCCATAACCCATGCACGATTGCGGAGTCACCGCCAGATATGTATGTGACAATAGCGGTCACCATGCACCGCTACCCAAATCACGGTCACTCCAGGCACTGTCTGCCAGACATATGGCGGTGCCTACCGCCTGGCCCCTGAGGTGTGTCACCGCCCATAACCCATGCACGATTGCGGGAGTCACCGCCAGATATGTATGTGACAATAGCGGTCACCATGCACCGCTACCCAAATCACGGTCACTCCAGGCACTGTCTGCCAGACATATGGCGGTGCCTACCACCTGGCCCCTGAGGTGTGTCACCGCCCATAACCCATGCACGATTGCGGGAGTCACCGCCAGATATGTATGTGACAATAGCGGTCACCATGCACCGCTACCCAAATCACGGTCACTCCAGGCACTGTCTGCCAGACATATGGCGGTGCCTACCGCCTGGCCCCTGAGGTGTGTCACCGCCCATAACCCATGCACGATTGCGGGAGTCACCGCCAGTTATGAATGTGACAATAGCGGTCACCATGCACCGCTACCCAAATCACGGTCACTCCAGGCACTGTCTGCCAGACATATGGCGGTGCCTACCGCCTGGCCCCTGAGGTGTGTCACCGCCCATAACCCATGCACGATTGCGGGAGTCACCGCCAGATATGTATGTGACAATAGCGGTCACCATGCACCGCTACCCAAATCACGGTCACTCCAGGCACTGTCTGCCAGACATATGGCGGTGCCTACCGCCTGGCCCCTGAGGTGTGTCACCGCCATGGACCATGCCCTTGCAGCCAATGGGAAGCAGCCTTGCGGTAGCCTGATGTGAGTTTGAAAATTGCGGTAGGCGTGCACCACCCCCGTGGAGGCGGTCACTGGAGGCATTCAAAAGATGCACCACCGCGGTAGCGCGCGCCTGGCCCCTACGGTGTGTCACCGCCATGGACCATGCCCTTGCAGCCAATGTGAAGCAAGTCCGCGGTAGCCTGATGCGAGTTTGAAAATCGCGGTAGGCGTGCACCACCCCCGTGGAGGCGGTCACTGGAGGCATTCAAAAGATGCACCACCGCGGTAGCGCGCGCCTGGCCCCTACGGTGTGTCACCGCCATGGACCATGCCCTTGCAGCCAATGGGAAGCAGCCTTGCGGTAGCCTGATGCGAGTTTGAAAATCGCGGTAGGCGTGCACCGCCACCGCGGAGGCGGACATTGGATGTATTTGAATGAGGCAGACCTGGTACACCAATTGCAGCACCCTGGGACCACTGACACAGCCCCAGGGGCCTATATAGTGTGGGAGGGTGCACCACATTCCCACAGCTACCAGGGACTGCTGACTGACAACCCTCACCTGCTGCAGCACACCCTGCACCTGCTGCTGCTGCCTCAAGGGACTGCTGGCTGCCACCCTGCACCTGCTGCCTCAAGGGACTGCTGGCTGCCACCCTGCACCTGCTGCTGCTGCCACATGTCCATTGTGATGTCGAGGACTCAGAAGATCCGTGCCAGTCCCTTCACCAGCGAGGAGCTTGGGGTCCTGGTAGACGGGGTGCTTGCACATTACCCAAGGCTTTATGGCGGCCCTAATGTCGTGGTAAGTCTCCCAGACTGTGAGTGAGGGTGCAGGGTGGGCACACGTGAGGTGGAGGTGCTTCGGCATGTGTCAGTGGTTGTGGGGCTCTGACATGCACTGCCTATCATGTTTACTACAGCGGGAAGGGCTTGGTGGGCTCTTTCACACGTTACCCTGCATGCCTATCCTGAGTGGAGGGACATGTTCTGTAGTGTCAGCCATACAGTGCAGCTGCATTTTGGTGATGCAGGAGTCTGGCCAGTTATCGTTTGTGTGAATGGCTGTGTTGCTCCCAATTTACCCACTCAGTGTCAGTCCACCTGCCCTGCACAGTCCTCGCCGAATGCCACATGTCCACATCACTGCATGTACAGTGTGTTCCATGTGTGTTTGGTTCATGCCTCTTCATCTAAGTCCCATCTCTGCCATGTAGATTGCACAGGAGCAGCCGTGGGAGAAGGGTGTGTGTATGACAGTTGTTGTCACTCTATGTGAGTTCCAGGACACAGTGAGGCTTTCACAGGGCTAGGACACTTAGGTCTGCGCAGTGTTGGACACAGTGAGTCCAACAACAAGACACATGTATTGCTATCTTCTCTATGTGTAGTTGTAGGTAACTGCAGACAGTAGCTGCGGCCAGACTACATGTTGCTGGCTGTGTTGGTATCCTGCATGTGAATGGGATGTGGAGGTACTGTGTCCACCATCGAACATGCATGCCTGTACGTCTGATTGACCAATGACAATGTACCATGTTCACAGCAATTGTTGGCTCTGTTACAGTTGTAGCTGGAGTTTTGGATGAGTCACTGTCGTGCTACTGCATTTTCGTTGTGTTGTCATTGTGCACTGTGTCACTGGAACCTCACCCCTCTTGTCTCCCATGCCTGCAGCTGAAGGTCCACCAGCGTAAAGCCGTGTGGAGGGCCATTGCCTCCAGAGTCCGAGATCTGGGTGTGTCAAACCGAAGGCACACCCACTATCATAAAAGGTGGGACGACATTTGCCGGCTGAGCAAGAACGTGGCCGAGATGATGCTGGGGCTGCTCCCTCGGACTGGCAGGTTGGCTAGGCGCAGCATGACATCACTAATGGCCCGCATCCTGGCTGTCACACAACCTGAGCTGGACAGACAACTGAAGGAGCATCAGCAGCAAGCCAGGGGTGAGTATGTGTTGCAGGCTTCCTTTGGATGGGAGTGGGTGCATGTGTCTACAGAGTATGCAAATTGTCAGCTGTGTGACGTTGGTTGTGTGGTGCAATGATTTGTGAGTGGCCTCTGTGCTGGGTGTATGTGCCATGCATTTGCCCAAACGGTGCTTCATGAAGTCAGTTTTAGCACTGTGCATCTCGCTTACATTTGGAGTTGTGGCCTTCAGGTACCTTCTGCTGTGGGGTAGTGTGTGAATTCAGATGGATGGGAATGCCAGTGTGCCAACTGTGAATGCGTTTCAATGAATGCGTGCTATTCCAGACCTCAGATGTCTGCCAGTCAGACATCTGAGGCCAATGTGCAACAGTAGATGTGCCCATGAACTCGATATGGTGGATGGCATGTGTGCAGGGTCATTGTGGGCTGGTATGTTGTGGTCTGTGTGGTCCCCTACTGCTCCATACATGTAGGTAATGTGCACCATGTTGTGGTGTTCATCCTTGCCAACATCGGGACAGTGTGTGTGCACAGGCCATTTTGTGGCTGTGTCTGATGTGAGCCAACAGCAGGATGGTGTGCTGTGTGAGTCACCTGGGGCACTTATGGCAGGATGTGTGTCGGACATGCACCGTTGGGTTGATATTTTGGGTGGCAAGATATATGTGTGCACAGGGTGGCATGCGATGTGCTGCACACCTCTTCTAGGATGCAGATGTATTGGCACGTGTTAGTTCTGTTGATGCCACTCATCTCACAGTACTTCTCTCTCCTATGCAGCAGCTCCCGTATGTGCAGAGGGAGAGGGGACGGACACAAGTGGTGAGGCTTCCAGTGCAACAGCCGGACCGGAGCAGACTGACACAGATGTGACCAGCGCCGAGGAGGGGGACAGGAGTCTGCTAGAGGATTCACAGCCGGAGACACAAAGCTCTACCTCATCTGACGCCAGCGGTGACGCATCCATGTTGGGGGGTACAGGGAACGGGGACTCGGCCTCCTCCTCCGCCACACAGCGTCCAGTGCCCAGCCTCCCTTCAACCTCCACTGGTGCTGCCCGTGTCCGCACGAGTAGGAAGGGAAGAGTCACCTTAACCCCAGGCACAGCTGCCCCAGCCCATGTCAGCCCTGCTGCCCTCAGTGCAGAAGCAGTCGAGCTATTGCACCAGCTGTGTGTGGGGCAGACAGCACTTCTCAATGCCTTCCAAGAGCACGACAAAAGTTGGGGCAGGTTATAGCTTTCATGGAGGGCATACATTCCGACGTAGGTGGGCTACACCGGTCTGTGCAGTCCTTGTCATCAACTGTGACAGCAGCCCTGCAACAGGCACATAGTCAGGAGTGGCTCCCAGCACTCGGTCCGGCCCCGTGTCACTGTGCACCGCTGATGACAGTGACAATGCTCAACGGACCCCAAAGTCCCGATACAGAACCCGCAGCACACAGGAGCAGCAGCAGCCCAAGCGTACAAGGGCGCAGACACCATCCCCACATAAGAGTAAGGCCACCCCAGAGCGCAGAGAGAAAAGCCCATCAGGCGACAGCAAGGGCCACAAAGCAAAGAAACAAGCATCAGGGTCACAGGCCTCACCTTCCTCCCCCGCCAAAGACTCCCTGTCCCAAAGACGTCTCGCAGAGGCAAAAGACAGTTTCCACACCCACTGAGAAGGTGTTGCCTGCAAACATTACACAGGATGAGGGCCCCATGGATAATCCATCCTTGACCTCCACTCCCATCCCAAGCCCTGTGAAGCCAGCACGGGAGGACACTGTAGGGGGCAAAGCTGGTGGACAGAGGGAGGCAGGGCGGCGGCAAACACCAGGCAGCGCACAGCGGGATCGAGCATGTCCCCAGAGGGAGGGTCAACATCCACACCAGAATTAGCTTTGGTAGTGGGGTCACCTGTTGTGTCTGCCCCAGTTCCCCTCAATCCCCAGACAGGGAAGCCTTTCAGGATCCCCAAGAAGTGGAGAGGCACCCCTCCACAATCTTCGGCACACACTGTGTCTCACCAGGGCATGAGTCCACCTCCCCAGGCCACCACCCCACCTGGTCCAAGCAGCCCCCCAGCTCCCACAAGGACAGTTGGCTCTTCCACAGTTGTTACTCCCACTGCCCAGGGCAGCCCTCCAACTGACCCCAACACACAGTCAGCTCCAAGTCCGACAGACAGCCCCATCTGAGTGGTGGTCACCCTCACACACCTGTCTGTCCACAGGGGTGCGTGTGATGCCCATTGTCAGGCCCATTACTCTGTTGCTGGGCATGGCATGGTAGAGTTGCATACATTCCCTGTGTAGCTTCTGATGTCACTACTCTGCACAATGTCTTTGCCTTGTTGTTCAGTGCTGTTTGCCCCTTGCCTGTGCAGCTTCTCATGTACCTCACCTGCACTGTGTCCTGGCCACTGGCCTTGTTGTTCACTGCTGTTTGCCCCTTGCCTGTGCAGCTTCTCATGTACCTCACCTGCACTTTGGACTGGCCACTGGCCTTGTTGTTCACTGCTGTTTGCCCCTTGCCTGTGCAGCTTCTCATGTACCTCACCTGCACTGTGTCCTGGCCACTGGCCTTGTTGTTCACTGCTGTTTGCCCCTTGCCTGTGCAGCTTCTCATGTACCTCACCTGCACTGTATCCTGGCCACTGGCCTTGTTGTTCACTGCTGTTTGCCCCTTGCCTGTGCTGCTTCTCATGTACCTCACCTGCACTGTGTCCTGGCCACTGGCCTTGTTGTTCACTGCTGTTTGCCCCTGGCCTGTGCAGCTTCTCATGTACCTCACCTGCACTGTGTCCTGGCCACTGGCCTTGTTGTTCACTGCTGTTTGCCCCTTGCCTGTGCAGCTTCTCATGTACCTCACCTGCACTTTGGACTGGCCACTGGCCTTGTTGTTCACTGCTGTTTTCCCCTTGCCTGTGCAGCTTCTCATGTACCTCACCTGCACTGTGTCCTGGCCACTGGCCTTGTTGTTCACTGCTGTTTGCCCCTTGGCTGTGCAGCTTCTCATGTACCTCACCTGCACTGTGTCCTGGTCACTGGCCTTGTTGTTCACTGCTGTTTGCCCCTTGCCTGTGCAGCTTCTCATGTACCTCACCTGCACTGTGTCCTGGCCACTGGCCTTGTTGTTCACTGCTGTTTGCCCCTTGCCTGTGCAGCTTCTCATGTACCTCACCTGCACTTTGGACTGGCCACCGGCCTTGCTGTTCACTGCTGTGTGCCCCCTGACTGTGCATCTTCTCATGGACTTAATCTGCACATTGGACTGGCCACTGGCCTTGCTGTTCACTGCTGTTTGCCCCTTGCCTGTGCAGCTTCTCATGTACCTCACCTGCACTTTGGACTGGCCACTGGCCTTGCTGTTCACTGCTGTGTGCCCCCTGCCTGTGCATCTTCTCATGGACTTAATCTGCACATTGGACTGGCCACTGGCCTTGTTGTTCACTGCTGTTTGCCCCTTGCCTGTGCAGCTTCTCATGTACCTCACCTGCACTGTGTCCTGGCCACTGGCCTTGTTGTTCACTGCTGTTTGCCCCTTGCCTGTGCAGCTTCTCATGTACCTCACCTGCACTGTGTCCTGGCCACTGGCCTTGTTGTTCACTGCTGTTTGCCCCTTGCCTGTACAGCTTCTCATGTACCTCACCTGCACTTTGGACTGGCCACTGGCCTTGCTGTTCACTGCTGTGTGCCCCCTGCCTGTGCATCTTCTCATGGACTTAATCTGCACATTGGACTGGCCACTGGCCTTGCTGTTCACTGCTGTGTGCCCCTTGCCTGTGCAGCTTCTCATGTACCTCACCTGCACTGTGTCCTGGCCACTGGCCTTGTTGTTCACTGCTGTGTGCCCCTTGCCTGTGCAGCTTCTCATGTACCTCACCTGCACTTTGGACTGGCCACTGGCCTTGCTGTTCACTGCTGTGTGCCCCTTGCCTGTGCAGCTTCTCATGTACCTCACCTGCACTGTGTCCTGGCCACTGTCCTTGCTGTTCACTGCTGTTTGCCCCTTGCCTGTGCAGCTTCTGATGTAACTACTCTGCACATTGTTCTTGCCTTGTGTTTCACTGCTGTTTGCCCCCTGCCTGTGCAGCTTCTCATTTAATACTGTGCATATTGAAATGCCCACTGGCTTTGCTGTTGCCCAAATTTGTTGTCTCAATATGCAAATTGTGAATAAACACAGTTGGTCCTGCTGTGAGTTGTGTCAGTGTCCTTCCTGAATAAAGTTGTTTCTGTGTGTGCATGGTTTACTGTGTCACATGCTCAGTATGCCACTTCAACATTGCCAATGGGTTGTCTCACATTTCATTTTTTTTGCAGGGGTGGGAGGCACTTCATTTGTACCTGACTGTGATACTTATGGGTGCAGTGCAGGTGGTTGGCAATGAATTCTTGTTGTCATCTTCCTTCTTTGCTCATGTTATCTATGGTGGACACATGTCAGGTTTGTGGGCAATGGCAGCACAGGGTGGGAGTTTGGGCACAGGCTTACAGGCAGGCAGGCCAGGGTCATGGGGTCTGTGTGAGCTTCCTTTCTGTGTGCCAATCAGTGTCGGTGTATGGACATCTTGTGGTGAGGAGTTATCCAGGTCCCATGGCTTACTTCCAATGTGTGCACTTGGGTGGTGGAGAAGTGTATGGTGTGAAGGGGGTGACTTTGTTGTGACTGGGGATGTGTGTGCACCTGCATTGTCAACTACTGCCATGTGTCACCTTGGAGTGGTGTGCCTGTATGTGTACTTGTTGAGCCCTGTGGTTGTGTTTTGTGCACATGGCAGTATTGTGTGTTGCTGTTGTGGGAGGAGGTACGTGTGACATATCCTACTTGTGCTTGGCTGTCATGTGGTGTGTCACTGGGCCCTGTGTGTTGTGCAGCAGACATTCTCTTGTCCAGTATTTGGATGCCTATGTGTGTCTGGTCAGTGTTTGAGTTCAGGGCCTTCCTTACATCCCTGTGCCTATACATGGGTGTCCTTGCTTCTCCAGGAGTTGTTGCATTGGGGTGACCGTGGTGTGTGTTGACTGACTGTGTCAGCCATGTGTGCTGTGATGGGCTGTGTGTGTTCTCACATGTGTCTTGTCTTGCATGAGCATCACACATGCTTGATGGTTGTGTCACTGCCCTTCCATTTGTGGGCACCTCACTTTGGCTTTCCTATTGGTTGTCCTCCATTACTGCTGGCCTGTGGTGTGTGTATGTAGCTGTGAGTCAGGGTGGTGTGTGTGTGTGTGTGACTTGTCAGGTAGTGTGTGCAGTGAAGTGTTTGGTCCTCATGTGTGTGTGTGTACATTTTGTGCCTGGCCTTAGTGTTCTTGGCTTGTGTGTGATGTTGTTGTGGTGTGTGTGTTGGCTGGGGACTGGGCTTCTGTGCTATGTGTTCCTGTGCAAAGGGTCCTGCTGTGGCTGTATATGCAGTTGTTGGGACGTGGGCATGGTGTGGCTGTAGTTGTGTGGTTGTTGTGCAGGAGTGGCACTTGGGAGGCACATGTTGTGTCCCTTCAGGGAGGTAGCTGGTGTGTTGTGGATGGAGTTGTGGCTCTGTGCGATTTGTACGGTGCCCTTGGCATGCGCTGGCCCTGGGCTCTGCGTTGTGTGCATGGTTTCATGCACACTGACCGCGGCAGTGACGTGACCGGGACATTTGTTCATGATGGTGGTATATGGGTGGGCAGTATGTGGCGATGTGTGTTTGTCACAGGTGGAACATGTGTGTGTGCAGTGATGGCTGTGTGCCTGTCCCCACAGGGGTGTGTGGTGTTCCCAAGCGAAGTTTTTCCACCCTGGAGCTGTGTATTGTGTTACTTGCACTGTTGTGTCTGTACGTACCTGCGGTAGCGTCCGTGGCGGACGATGACTTGCAGGTGGTGTATCATGTACAGCACCGGGAAGGCGTGTAGGGCAGGATCCATCGCGGTGTGTCCCGGGTGTCTCTTTTCTGTCTCCGCTGTGGTGTCTCCGCCGTCTTTCGCTGTGCGGTTTCTCCGTCGCGTTCCGCTGCCATGTTTCCGGCATCGTGATATCTTCGGCGTACGGGACGTCATTCCGCACGGCGGTGTGTGGTGATTGGCTCACTCCGCCGCGGGGGCGGGCGCACTTTGATGGCGGTCGGCGTCGCACCGCAGCGGGCGGGAAATGGGCAATGTGTGGCCATCCTAATATGGCGGGCGTGAGGACCGCTGCCGGCGCGCAGTAAATTGCATTTTTCCGTACCGCCAGCGCCGCGGTGGTGCTTCTGCCCGCCATCGTAATAGGCCCCTAATTTAGGACAAGAGAGAAAAAATTATCAGCAAAAAGAAACCAACAGGATTACAATCAAATTAGGGAATCGAAGGTTTGAATTTGTAAAGTTATAAGGCAAAAGACAGTTAGAAAAAGTAAAGTGCCTCAGAAAAGTACCAGTTCATGGCTGATTGCATCCTAGGCACGTTATCAGCTGACTGCGATGAAGGGGAGGTCTGATGCACCAAGCTGGTCATCCCTGTCTGAGTTTTACCTTTAGACGTAAACGCTTTTTTGGTTTTCAGAATCCTACAGTGTGTAAGGCTGGAATCTTTAGTTGGACAGGGCACCACAGGGCCGGATATCTTTCATGTGAGGTCTTGTTGAACCTTTTTCAGGGTGGCAAAAGGTTCTGATTGGGCCAAACCTGTTTTTCGGCTTGCCTTTTGTACTCATCTCTGGAAAAACTGCAGGCCCTTATCACTTTCCTCCAGAAGTTGAAATAATTGCTAAATAACACTTTTCTTCATCGCCTGTGACAATTACTCCTTGTCACTCTTACAACCCTCAGTCCCTCAGAACAGGCTTCTACGCACCAGAGCTCTCTCATACCAGGGCTTCAGCAAGGACCAGTCCTCAGTGTGTACCTATAGAAGGCAAACAGGAGGAGACCAGCTGCTTGGTCTTTACAGAGTAGTTCTATTCCCTGGACCATTGCCAGAATCAGGGATTCTTACATCTTCTTTCTCTAGTAGGGCTATCTTCTTAGATGGCATCTTTCAGGCTCTAGGAATGTTCTGAAGAGGTGGTGGTGAGGTTCCAATCTTAACCTGTGCACGAGTAAGTGTATGGAGAAATTTTCCTACCCAATCCTCTCTGCTTTCCTGCCTGATGCCCATCTACTTTTGCAGCACTTCCCCTTCACTGTACTATAAAAATTCCCAGATGCATGTGAATCCAAAATGGTTAACCCCTCTTCGATCAGAAAGGTCTCTGGCTCTCCCTAAATCATGTCCCTATTTTAATAAGGTAACCTTTCCTCTGTCAAGGTCAGCACTGGGTGTCTTTCCAGCTGGGGGTGGAGACTAAAAAAACATTGATTTCTCGATCACATTATATTTTTCAAACTGAATGGAAAATAACTTTGAATCACTTTGCCAGCACTTTCCTAGGTGAAGATAGAAATTGAGAGACAAATTTATCAAAGAGTTGTGTCGCCCTTGCGCCACACAACGGGGTGCAAGAGCGATGCAACTCTTACGTTAGATTAACCAAACCACACAAGTCCACCTTTCATAGCCCTGAGTACCTTGATAAATGTAGAGTAATGCAACACAGCGCAAATTGCTGAGTTGCGTTACTGTGCACCAGGGAGGCGTTACATGGATGGAGCGTAGATGTTCCAATGCACCCGCCCATGTATTTTGGCACATTCACAGATTTACCATTACTGGTAGACCTGGGAATGCGTCCAAATGCTACGCATCCCCAGGGAGAGCGTGACAAGGAGAAATATGCTTATTTCTCCACGTTTCTTCCTCTTTCTATGTGTGTTGCATTCTGCAGCACACATAGAAAGAGGAAAATGCCTCAGGGGATTGTTTTTGTGCAGGAATGTGTCCCTGTCCGCTTATAATGCAGGCACTTTTGCACCATGGTGCAAGGGTGCCTGCTTTGGTGCTAGGCAGCACATTGTGCACCAGCACAGGGAAAATACAGGAATGTGCAGTATTATGTTAAATGCTGTGCATTCCTGCCCTTTCCCTATCACGCAGCCCAGCAAGGTGACGTGCCCGCTGCATGATTTTTTCACAAATATGCCCCTATAGGATTTTAATTTTACCTATGTTAGTTCATGGAGAACCTACCTAAACCTACACAGTAAAAACAGCTTATGAATATTCATTCACTGTGAGGGCACACTAAGGGGCATATTTATGAAAAAATCATGCAGCGCAGCAAGCCACCTTGCTGTGCAGCGCTGCGTGATAGGGAAAGGGCAGGAATGCGCTGTATTTAACATTATAAGGCACATTCCTCTCTTTTCCCTGTGCTGGCACACACTTTCCTGCACAAAAACAATCCCCTGAGGTATTTTCATCTTTCTATGTGTGCTGCAGAATGCAGAATATATTAAGCACCCAGACCAGTGGCAATTAAAGGCACACTTGGGGGTTGCTCAATAATATATACAAATATGTTTTCCTATATGGCAAAGGCACTTTTTCTTTCTATGTATCACTGCAGTGTTTTTAAACTGCAGCCCAGCCAGAGAAGAATAGTCTCAATGTAGATGTATATTTTTGTCATGTATGTGGGTGATGTAAATATACACTGCAGTCCACATATGACATTTAACTTCAATGCCATTGGCGCATTTTCTACACTATCTACCATAGCCTTACAGGAAAGTTATGTAGCCCAATCAGGTTAAACCACTTTTGACAGTACCATTTTAGGACCAAGTCACATGTACTGTGGCACTGAATATCAGCGTGAAAGTGCACAGCAGAAAGTGCTTCAGCAGAAATAGAGTCCATAAAATTGTGAACAAACTGATGTGGCCTTGCAGAAAAGGCACATTTACCACAAAGAGGAAAAGAGGCAACCGATACACCTGATGTTTAAGTTCCTGCTCATGAAGGTCCTTGATGAGGATCACACTTGATTCTCTGACACACAGCATGAGGTGTGAGACTGTCTTCAAAGAAAGAAATTCAGTGAAGCAGAGGGGGTCTACCCAAAGAGGACTATAAGACAGATGAGGAATACAAAAGCATGTTGAAAAGATGGAATGGAAAGCTTGGACAATGACCAAAATGGTTGAGGAGTATTCTTAGGTGTAATTTAAAGAGGCAAATAGTATCACTGGATAACAGATTGTCAGAGCTTACAAGTTTGGGACTGATGGCTCAGATGATCTTGTCTTGATCATTGATAGTGTTAGCCCAGGCATTCTTTCCAGGAATTTGGGACGAACCTTGTAGGGCTACAATTACGTGAGAGGCAATGAACAAATTGAAGTGACCGGACAAGAGGAAAGAGTGGAAAGATTTCTTAGTAACTGCAGACATACATTGGGTGCAACTTGAATTGGATGCTCAGAACTACATATACAGTGTTCACTGGTCAGAGCACATAGAACCATAATCATGGCATTTCCTCTTGTAGTTTTAAAGATAGGAGACTTGTAGGTAGGGAGGTGAATAGGAAAGAAGGAAAAAAGGGACTGTTAATTTTTGGTTTGGTTTGTAAGGCCTTGTTGGCCACAGTGGCGGCAGGGGCATTTAGAAAAAAAAAGAAGACTTACCCATCCTCGCTGTTCTCCTGGCTCCCGGCAGCACCCAGGCTCCCCTAAGCCAATCACGATGCTGCTGTCACCATGACAGCAGCGACGTGATTGGTCTGACCACCATGGTTTGGCGCTCAGACGGGGACTGGGAGGCTGTGCATGTTCTCCACCAAGTCTGTACAATACAGCAGGTGGAGAACATGCTAAGTGCGCATGAAGGTTTGGCTACCCCAAGGTAGCCAGCCAAACCGTCATGTGCACTTGGTGCAGCAGCAACCACTCCTCCTCCCTCTCCCTGTGACAAGCCCAGCCCTGCCCAAACCTGGCTAGCTTCTTACAGAAGAAGAAAATGATAGTAACATAATGTTATTAACGTTGCGTTATTAACATTTTCTTTTCTTTTACTTAGCGGGGCGACGCTCCTTCGCCTTAGCGGAGTAGCTGCCCCTGGTTGGCAACCATAAATACTTGCATGGAAGAGGTAAGTGGGGATGCTTCATGGGCATACAAATGAGAGTCAAAAAATGATGTTCACAGTATCATTACATGGGAAAAAAAGCAATGAAAGGTTATCTTTGTCAGAGGCCAACCCAGCTCAGCAAATATCAATTCTGATTAAAAGCATGCAACTGGATCCTGTTTGCAGGGACATGGCAGCTACATTGTAATGCTTCAAGAGACCCATGTGAGTTAAGAGGAGTACACAAGGTTGCCCAACTGCTGGAAGGCAATGTTATATGCAGTTTCTTGCTCAAACCTTTCTAGGGAGAGTGAATTGGGTAGCAAGTGGATTTCCAGTATCTGTGACTGAAGTTGTGGGTGATTAGGGGGTAGGGTGAATCACAAGGTATCATAGAAAGAAGCAATATGTGCTTGATTAATGTTTACACCCCAAATACAGATAATGACATCTTTGGGACAAAGGTGGCAGGCAAGAGTTGCTTGCCTGTTGCCATGGGATCATTCCCCTATGGTTTGTGTACTGTAGTTGAGTTGGTTGATGAATCCAGTGTGAACACTGACGTCAAAGACACACACAGAACCAATGTTTAAATGGGAATCAGGGTATGAATGCTAGACTATTTCCTTCATAATTTAGGACACTGTATGGGAGCTATTTAAGTTTGTAATGTGAGGCAGTGATAAAACCACCTTCTACAGGGTCAATGCAGAGCTGATAGCAAGACTCACTAGATTATCAAATGAGGTTACAGCATTACAGGATAGGGACTCATCAGATTTGTTCCACAACCATTAGGAAAGGAATACGCTGAACATGCTGCTAGCCTTTGGTTAGCCGTAAAAGAAAAGGTTAGCAGGCACTTATGTCCACAGCTATAAGTGATGGCACTGCGCTTCACATCCAAAGGAGAATCAAACTGGGTCTGGCAGTTTTGTGCTGCTCTATACTCCCAGGGAGCAACAGGTCACAGGTGTTGTCAGGTTTATTAAGGGGAGCAGAACACATGTGCCTAGCAGATGAGGAAAGAGGCAAACTGGAAGACTTATTGTGGAGTCAGCAATGATATTCATTGCGCACAAAGTAACAAGGGACCAGGGAGTAATGGCCTTCTGGTGGAGTTTTGTATGACATTTAGGGATTAGCGCTACCGCCCTAACACATTTATGAAATGGGAAGGGCAATGGGGTCACTTCTAACCTTCTTTGCGGAGGTGGATATACAAGTCTTGCAAGAAACTGAAATGAATCCCAAGAAGAGAATATCATATCAGTGCTGAACCTTGACTTAAAATTACTCAGCAAGACAACTGCGAGCAAGATGTAAAGTAAGATGATAAGGCTGGTTGAAAGGGATACTCTAGATGTATTCAGTGTCTTAGCTTTTGGCTTTATCTGAAATGATTAATCACAAGTGAATAGCATACGGGAAGATCCACATGGGTAAGAAGCATGGTTGCTTTTTTTTGCTGGTTCCAAATTATATATATATATATATTTTCATTACATGTGGCTGGGTAAGCAGCAAAACATGTCTTTAGTCATGTGCTAAAGTGGAAGGCGTTTGTATCATGTTGCATACTCAGATTACCTGAGCTGCTTTTGAAACCTATTAATTCTTAGGCCATTTTTTATGGGAATTATGCAGTAAAATGTACCCCATGTTTTTAAAATATTTGTGGGGTGTAGTGGTTACTCCCCTTCATTACTATCCCAAGCAGAATGGGGTTCCTCAGCAGTCAGTAATTAAATAAAAATGTCATGCCTTCCCCATCATAACAGCCAGTCAAACCTCAGGCTTTCTAGCTCATTTCTTGGAAAAAGATGCTGTTAACTACATTATTTGAACCTGTTATTGTCAGAATCTTTTTGAGGCTGGCACCCCCCTCCAAAACCGTCTGGCGGTAGAGGGCATGAAGCTCGCTCAGTGAAACTCAGGCCAGATACTATGCCCCACCGCTGTGATAGTTCACAACTGCCCCTAATTCACACCTATGGTCTTCCGGTAATACAAAGACCTCTTCAATAGGTGTATTAAAGCCATGCACTATCTTACTAGCAAATAATGTCAGATCATCAACAGCATGCACCTCACGCCATGATGAGGGCAGAAACAGGAGTAAAAATCAATATTGTATCTCAAACTCCATAAACAAACAATGCAGCCAGGAGTTTTTGAAGATAAATCTGAACACTTGGCCCTCTTTCTTGTGAAGATGACTAGATAATCCCATCTTACATGTTCAAGAGATAGCACTGCTCTCGATCGTCCTTCCCTATCAATAAACTACTAGTCCTGCTACCAGCTCACATGTCTTCCCAGGCTTTCGTCATATCTAAAATGGCAGCCCTTACATGTACCTTGCCTTGCCCCCACAGTTTTCTCCCTCTTCGTAAATTATGTTATAGGGTCTTTTCTTAATGACAACATAGATGACCCCAAGCTAGACGGGGCCTGCGTCCCAGCTCTTTTATTCACAGACAACACTTTGCTGATCTCCCAGTCTCCTATGGACCTGCTGCTAATATTGAAGAACTTCCATGATTTTTGTGTATCCAAGGGTTTGGAGTTTAATGCTTCAAAAACAAAATACATGATAATTGGGCCCCACAAGTCCTTTAAGTGCGCTTTATCTTTGGACAAGGGGAAACTGGAGCGTATTTTCAGATTTGAATATCTGGGCATTATGTTAGACAGTATGGTGTTGTGGTCCCCACACATTAAAAAGTGGAAGACTGTGCTTCAGCACCAAGCATCGGCTATTTATAAAAAAAACACCAGGCATCATTCACAAGAGCCCTACTCCGCCATGGAAGTGCATCAGCTAAATGCCCAATCTGCGGCACTCTATGGTGCTGAAATTTGGGGTCACGCGAATACTGAGCTATTGACCCTGAGCGAGAACAAGTTTGTTCGCTCTCTTTGGCATCTCCTCAAAAGTTCTCCCCTGATCCCAATGTTTTTTGATGTAGCACTCGAAAGGGTGGGCTGTAATGGCTGGTTACGAACTCTGTTACACTGGGTGAGGCTATGGCCTACTGAGGAGCTTTTGCCATTTAGAAATGTTGCAAAGGAACTGCTAGCCTTAGACAAGAATATTACCTTTCCACGGTTTAGGCATATTCAACAATGGTTCCTTAGACTGGGCCTTCGTTGGTTCTGGACAGAGCCAGAAGATCGAACTATAGCCTCTAAAAAGCAATTGAAGTGCGTTTACTGGGATTATATTACAGTTAATCATTCCCGCAACCCAACTCTGGGGATATTATCAGAAGAGTTCTTGTTTATCAAGGATACTTCATATTATGACAAAGATAGTATCAAGGAGCACACTAATATCTAAAGCAATTCAAATGTCAAGTATAATATAATCTTTTAAATCATGGAATTAAGGAAACAAATGTAGACGGGAGTCTTGATAGTTCTTGAATTCAGGTATGTTGCTTTTATTTTCACAATTAGAAAAATGAATACATGCATCAGCCCAGCCAACATGTTTTGTCCATAAAAGGACTTCATCAGGGCTGTAAAAACAATTAAATAAACATTTTTTAGTATCAACTAAATAACTTCAAAATTTAAGCACAAAACTTAAATAAAGACACAAGATAGACAATACAACTATCAGCAAGACTAGTATGTTCTGTCCATAATTCTTAGACCAAGAGAGCATCCATTAATCATTACACAGTCAAAATTGCATAGCTGACCCTCTGCCTATATACACTCTAATTTACAATAATGATAGCAGTTATTTTCACAATCATTTTATACTCATTTTATAATAGATCTACGTAGATCATGACATCAAGAAAAAACACAATGCACAAAGAATCTATACAATCTTATAAATTCTGGCTAAGTCGATTTGTTCTCAATGCACTAAGCAGGATGGTAACCAGTTTCCTATAAATGTCACCTTTGAAGCTAAAAAGAAGATAGGTCAATGGTTTGAATGGTTGAGTAGAACTTGCTCTCTGATTGGCCGCGTGATGTGGCGGACCAGAGTGAAAACCTCTATCGGTTTTCTGCATGACTATTATGCTAAATCTAGGCTTGACCGAGCTTTCATCTGATAGGAGGAGATACTAGAGTGGAGAGCACATTGAACCGCCCTTGAATGGTTAAGTGAAACTCGCTCTTTGGTTGGCCGCGTGATATGGTGGACCAGAGTGAAAACCGCACCTGATTTTCGGCATGACGTTTGTATTGGGTTGGTTAAGTGCGCCTCTGATAGGCTGATATTTTTGGCGGCAACATGAATGCTTGATGATTGGTTGTGTTACGGTTTAAAAGGAGCATAGGTGATGGGGAATCCTCACTCACAGATAGACGCCTGGCAAGAAGACTGATGCTATTTGCTCAGGAGGTGAGAGGATTAATTGTAGGCGAGCGCCTGTACTTTTTGCTAATAACCGCACTTTTGGCAACTTGGCACTTTCTTTGTGGGTACATTTTTTTTACGAAGGGTGAAATTTTTTCTTGGCTAATTTAATAATGAATCAGCTATTCATGGGTAGATAGTTTGTCAATACTTGTGGTTTAAGCTAACCTTAACCCCTTCGATGCTCATGATGGAATGGTTCCGTCATGAGCATCGGTGCTCCTGTGCTCATGACGGAACCATTCCGTCATGAGGACAGGGGCACGAAATCCCTCTGCTGCAGACAGCAGAGGGATTTCTTTATCTCCCCCAAAGCCTCGGGAGCTGGGGAAGAGCTTCCCCAGCTACCAAGGCCCCCCCCCCTGTTTCAGTGAAATGAAGATCAGCGCGCACGTCGCGCTGACTTCATTTCACTGAAACCGAAACTCATTTCAGTTTCACTTTCTACGTGCTCAGGGGGCTATCTCAGCCCCCTGAGTACGTAGAAAGGCGGGAGAGGTATCATTGGAAAGGGAGAATCTCCCTTTCCAATGGTACTCTCTCCCAGTGGATCCCTGCTTGGGGATTGCCCCAGGAGGGCGATCCCCAAGCAGGATCCACCCACTAGACACCAGGAGGGGGGAGCGGCCCCTTGGGCAAGGGCCTTTGCTCCCCCAAATATATTTGGCATAATTTAGTCTTTTGCCGCCCCTGGGAGGCAGATGGGGGCAGTAGCCCTCAACCTGCCCGGGGGCAAAAAGCCCACTAGACGCCAGGGATTTAAAAAAAATTATAATAAGTGGTGGGGCTGCCCAATATGGGCATGCCCATGCCCCCACCCACCCCGCAAAAATTACAGCCTTTCTGCCCCCCCAGGGGGGCAAAAAGCCCACTAGAAGCCAGGGATTGTTTGGGGCAAATCTGAATTAGGGTGGGGGCTGCCCAAAATGGGCATGCCAATGCCCCCACCCCTCCCCCACAAAAATTACAGCCTTTCTGCCCCCTGGGAGGGCAAAAAGCCCAGTAGACGCCAGGGATTTTTTTGGGCAAATTTTAATTAGGGTGGGGGCATTGGCATGCCCGTTTTCGGCAGCCCCCACCCTAATTAAAATTTGTCCCAAAAAATCCCTGGCATCTAGTCGACTTTCTGCCGGGGGGAGCAAAAAGCCCACTAGATGCCAGGGATGTTTTTTGGGCAAATTTGAATTAGGGTGGGGGCTGCCCAAAACGGGCATGCCCATGCCCCCACCCCCTCCCCCACAAAAATTACAGCCTTCCTGCCCCCTCTGGGGGGCAGATGGGGCAGTAGCCCCCAATCTGCCCCCCCGGGGAGGCAAAAAGCCCACTAGACGCCAGGGATTTGTTTGGGCAAATTTTAATTAGGGTGGGGCATTGGCATGCCTGCTTTGGGCAGCCCCCACTCTAATTAAAATTCTTCCCCAAAATCCCTGGCGTCTAGAAGGCTTCTGCCCTCTCTAGGGGGCAGATGGGGCATTAGCCCCCAATCTGCACTCCCCGGGGGCAAAAAGCCCAATAGTCGCCAGGATTTTTTTGGGCAAATTTGAATTAGGGTGGGGGCTGCCCAAAACGGGCATGCCCATGCCCCCACCCCCTCTCCCGCAAAAATTACAGCCTTCCTGCCCCCCCACTGGGGGGAAGATGGGGCAGTAGCCCCGAATCTGCCCCCCCGGGGGGGCAAAAAGCCCACTAGACGCCAGGGATTTTTTTGGGCAAATTTGAATTAGGGTGGGGGCTGCCCAAAACAGGCATGCCAATGCCCCTCCCCCACCCATAGAAATTTACAGCCTTCTGCCCCCCCTGGGGGAAGATGGGGCAGTAGCCCCCAATCTGCCCCGGGGGGCCAAAAGCCCGCTAGATGCCAATGATTACGCTGGCTTTTTTTATGCGTGGGGGCTGCCCAGAATGGGCATACCAATGCCCCCACCCCCCAAAAAAATAGCCAGTGTTTCTGCCCCTCTTGGGGGCATATCGGGGCAACCCCACCCCGATATCCCCCCCAGGGCGGCAGAAAGCCAACTAGACACAGATTTGTTTTTAGCAATATGCCTACCTGTGGATTTTGGGCCCTAGCGCAGCCGGCACATAGGGAAAACTAGAAAACCTGTACATTTTTGAAAACTAGACACCCAGGGGAATCCAGGATGGGGTGACTTGACTGGCTCTCACCAGGTTCTGTTACCCAGAATCCCTTGCAAACCTAAAAATTTGTTTAAAAAAACACATTTTTCTCACATTTCTGTGTTGGAAAGTTTTGGAATCTGCGTGGATCCACAAAATTCCACCCACCCCGCATTCTCCAAAGTCTTCCGAGAAAAATGGTACCTCACTTGCGTGGGTAGGGCTAGTGCCTGCGACAGGAAACGGCCCAAAACGCAACGTGGACACACCACATTTTCACAGTGAAAACTGACCCTTTTTTTGCAAAGTGCCTAGCTGTAGATTTTGAACCCTAGCTCTGCTGGCACCTAGGGAAACCTACCAAACCCACACATTTCTGAAAACTAGACACTCGGGGGAGTCCAGCAAGGTATGGTTTGCGTGGGTCCCCCAAGGTTTTCCTACCCAGAATCCCCTGCAAACCTCAAATTTAGCTGAAAAAAAAATCACTTTTTTCCCAAATTTCTGTGTGGGAAAGTTCTGGAATCTACGTGGATCCACAAATTTCCTACCACCCAGTGTTCCCCCAGGTCTCCCGATAAAAATGGTACCTCACTCGCGTGGGTGGGTCAAGTACCCGCGACAGGCAAGGGCCCAAAACATATTGAGGAGACATCAAATTGACCTATCACAAAACAACCTGGTTTTGCAAGGGGAGTCACCTGGGTTTTTGGCCCCGGGATTGGCGGTCATCTTCGGAAACCTACCAAACCCACACATTTCTGAAAACTAGACACTCGGGGGAGTCCAGCCAGGTATGGCTTGCGTGGGTCCCCCAACGTTTTCCTACCCAGAATCCCCTGCAAACCTCAAATTTAGCTGAAAAAAAATCACTTTTTTCTCAAATTTCTGTGTGGGAAAGTTCTAGAATCTACGTGGATCCACAAATTTCCTACCACCCAGTGTTCGCCAAGGTCTCCTGATAAAAATGGTACCTCACTCGCGTGGGTGGGCCAAGTACCCGCGACAGGCAAGGGCCCAAAACGTATTGAGGAGACATCAAAATTACCTATCACAAAACAACCTGGATTTGCAAAGGGGGTCACCTGGTTTTTTGGCCCCGGGCTCGGCGGCCATATGGGGAAACTTCCAAACCCACACATTTCTGAAAAGTAGACACCCGGGGAGTCCAGCGACGCATGGCTTGCGTGGGTCCCCAACATTTTCTACCCAGAATCCCCTGCAAACCTCAAATTTAGCTGAAAAATCACTTTTTCTCAAATTTCTGTGTGGAAACTTCTGGAATCTGTGTGGATCCACAAATTTCCTCCCACCCAGCATTCCCCCAGGTCTCCCGATAAAAATGGGACCTCACTTGTGTGGGTAGGCAAAGTGGCTGAAACAGAGAAATGGCTCCAAATCCTATTGTGGAGACTTCAAAATTACCTATAACAAAAACTACCTGGTTTTTGGGGGCACCTGAGTTTGGCCCCGGAGCTTGCCGCCATCTAGGAAACCTACCAAACTCCACATGTTTCTGAAAACTAGACACCCTGGGGAGTCCAATGAGGTATGACTGCGTGGACTCCCAACGTTTCTCTACCCAGAATCTCTGCAGAACCTCAAATTTAGCTAAAAACATATTTTCCACATATTTATGCGTGGAATCACCGTACTGGCACAAATGTTCTACCACTCCAGCGTCCCCTTGTTCTCCCGAGTAAAATGATACCTCACTTGTGTGGGTGTCCAAAGCAGAACTGGCTAAAAACGTATTTTTAAAAAAATGTAGCGCTTAGAATTCTCGGTGCTATACTCTAAATCCCTATGTTTTGGGCTCTTCCTAGTCACAGGCCTTTGGCCCACACACACAAGTGAGGTATCATTTTACTCGGGAGAACAAGGGGAACGCTGGGTGGTAGGACATGTGTGCCGGCACGGTGATCCCACGCAAAAATGTATGGAAAAAGTGATTTCTTCAGCTAAATTTGAGGTTTGCAGGGTATTCTGGGTAGGAAAACGTTGGGGGACCCACGCAAGCCATACATCGCTGGACTCCCCCGGGTGTCTAGTTTTCAGAAATGTTTGGGTTTGGTAGTTTCTAGATGGCAGCCGAGCCCGGGGACAAAAACCCAGGTGACCCCCCTTGCAAAACCAGGTTGTTTTGTGATAGGTCATTTTGATGTCGCCTCAATAGGTTTTGGGCCCTTACCTGTTGCGGGTACTTGACCCACCCACGCGAGTGAGATATCATTTTTATCGGGAGACCTGGGGGAACGCTGGGTGGGAAGAAATTTGTGGATCCACGTAGATTCTAGAACTTTCCCACACAGAAATTTGAGAAAAAAGTGATTTTTGCAGCTAAATTTGAGGTTTGCAGTGGATTCTGGGTAGGAAAACGTTAGGGGACCCACGCAAGCCATACCTCGCTGGACTCCCCCGGGTGTCTAGTTTCCAGAAATGTGTGGGTTTGGTAGGTTTCCCTAGATGGTCGCCGAGCCCAGGGCCAAAAACTCAAGGGACCCCCTTGCAAAACCAGGTTGGTTTGTGATAGGTAATTTTGATGTCGCCTCAATAAGTTTTGGGCCCTTGCCTGTCACTGGTCCTTGACCCACCCACGCAAGTGAGGTACCATTTTTCTCGGAAGACTTTGGGGAACGGGGGGTGAGTGAAAATTTGTGGATCCACGCAGATTCCAGAACTTTTCACCACAGAAATGTGAGGAAAATGTGTTTTTTTGGGAAAAATGTTAGGTTTGCAAGGGATTCTGGGTAACAGAACCTGGTGAGAGGCAGTCAAGTCACCCCATCCTGGATTCCACGGGGAGTCTAGTTTTCAAAAATATATAGGTTTGCTAGGTTTCCCTAGGTGCCGGCAGAGCTAGGGTTCAAAAACTACAGCTAGGCACTTTGCCAAAAAAGGGTCATTTTTCACTGTGAAATTGTGGTGTGTCCACGTTGTGTTTTGCGCCGTTTCCTGTTGCGGGCACTATGCCTACCCACACAAGTGAGGTACCGTTTTTCTCGGAAGACTTTGGGGAACGCGGGTGGGTGGGAAATTTGTGGATCCACGCAGATTCCAGAACTTTCCAACACAGAAATGTGAGGAAAATGTGTTTTTTTGACAATTATTTAGGTTTGCAAGGGATTCTGGGTAACAGAACCTGGTGAGAGGCAGTCAAGTCACCCCATCCTGGATTCCCCTGGGTGTTTAATTTTCAAAAATGTATAGGTTTGCTAGGTTTCCTAGGTGCTGGTAGAGCTAGAGTTCAAAAACTACAGCTAGGCACTTTGCCAAAAAAGGGTCATTTTTCACTGTGAAATTGTGGTGTGTCCACGCTGCGCTTTGCGCCGTTTCCAGTCGTCGGGCACTAGGCCTACCTATGCAAGTGAGGTACCATTTTTCTCAGAAGACTTTGGGGAACGTGGGGTGGGTGGAAATGTGTGGATCCACGCAGATTCCAGAACTTTCCACCTCAGAAATGTGAGGAAAATGTGTTTTTTTTTTTACATTTGTTTAGGTTTGCAAGGGATTCTGGGTAACAGAACCTGGTGAGAGCCAGTCAAGTCACCTCATCCTGGATTCCCCTGGGTGTCTAGTTTTAAAAAATGTATAGGTTTTGCTAGGTTTTCCTAGGTGCCGACAGAGCTAGGGTACAAAAACTACAGCTAGGCACTTTGCAAAAAAAGGGTAATTTTTCATTGGGAAAATGTGGTGTGTTCACGTTGCGTTTTGAGTCAGCTTTCGTGTCGTGGGCACTATGCCTACCCACACAAGTGAAGGTACTATTTTTATCGGGAGACTTAGGGTAATTCAGATTTGTAAAGCAACTGTTATTACCTATTGACTTTCAATGCATTTCTGCCTTCCAAATGAAAGACAATATGTAAAAGAAGTCATTTTAAAAAATGACCGATAATTCTCATGCTAGTATGAGTATTCCCAATTTCGGAAATGTGCAAATATCTACTGTTTCTAAACTCTATATTTTGTTCCCATTTCAGAAATACATAGGTGTCTTTCATACCGATTTTTCCATGTATACATTTTCCCAGAATAATTGCTATATATACCCGGTACATAATAAAAAACCATTGCAAGTCGCTGCTCAGTTTTTGGCTCTGGGTTCGTCGGGTTCTTGGTGTGTGTTGGACTTGGCCCTTTTTGCAGGGTCATCCCTGAACTTTTTGCCTTCCTCCTGTATTTTCTCTGACCTGTTTTTGTTGGTTTTATGACTCTGGGCACTTTACCACTGCTGATCAGTGCTAAAGTGCATATGCTCTCCTATTGTAAATTGATGTGTTGATTAGTGACTCCATGATTGGGTTATTTGATTTACTTGTCAGACCCTAGTACAGTGCACCATGGGTGCCCAGGGCTTGTAAATCAAATGCTGCTGGTGGGCTTGCAGCAATGGTTGTGCCACCCACAGAAGCAGCTTGTAAAGTGTGTCTCAGGCCTGCCATTGCAGAGCCTGTGTGCAGTCTGTGACTGCCATGTCGACTTGGCAAGTGCACCCTTGCCAGTCCCTAAACCTTCCCTTATCTTCATATCAGACACCCCTAAGGTAGGCCCAAGGGCAGGTTGCATTGTAAGTATAAGGTAGGACATGCCCTGGTGTGTGTGGCATGTCCTAATAGTGAATTACAGCCATTTTCGTTTTCACTATTGCAAGGCTACCTGTTCCCCATAGGCCAGAATGGGCAGTTTGATTATTACACCTTATAATCCTAACTGACCCAGGGAACATGGTAGAAAAACGAATTTAGTATGCCTGAACTCAGAATGATAAAATACATCTTTTAGTGAAGTTGGTTTTAACATTCTGTGTTTAAAAATACCACTTTTAGAAAGTAGGTATTTTCTTGCCTAACCATCCAGCTGCCTCTGCTCAGGTTGTGTATTGTATGTCTGGGTTTGTGAGTGACAGGGGCTGGGGGATTCCAGGAGGCAGGGTGAGTCAGCACTAGGCTGAATAGGTCTGCGTGAAGGAGGATGGGTGGGAGGAGTTGCACCTGGGTCTGAATAGGGCTGTGCCTGCCTTCCACAATGCTGGCTCCACCTCCTGCCGGGCGCCTGATGGCTCTGCCCCTCACTCTCAAAGGAAAGAAGGAGCCATGTACACAAAGTGCTCCAAGACTGACCAGAACTGGTTTGGACTAGGCATAGGCCTCTCTGCCTTGAGAGAACAAAGGATTTCTGTGTATAAATACTGGGGCCCAGACCCCATGAAATTAGATCACTTCTGGGAAATCAAGAAACCTGTTGCCAAGGAGAAGAACCGGAGAAGCTGAAGGAGGAGTACTGCCCCTGTGCTGTTTTGCTGATTGGGGTTGGCCTGCAGTGGTTGCTTTCTGCCAAGGACAGGAGAAAAGACTTTGCTGTGCTTATCTTGAAGAAGAGAATCTCCAAGGGCTTGAACTGAGCTTGCCTCCTGCCTGAAGTCATAGGACACAAAGACTTCACCCCTTCTGTTTGCCTGCATCTGGAACTGCTGTTTTAGCTGCTAACAGAGGGAAATTGCAACATCGACGCCGGCGAGCGACGCCGTAACCTGCACCGAAGCCGTGGGCACCGCTCGTGAAGAGCACGACGCACCGCCCCGACTCTGCACCGTAGGCCCGACGCCTCGCCGACGCTGGTGCGACATCGACTCCGGGCCGCCATCGAGGCCGCTGCCTGCACCGGAGCCGAGGACACCGCCGTGACGCTCACGACGCACCGTCCCGAGTCGCACCGCAGCCCCGACTTCACTGACGCCAGGGCTTCATCATCGCGGAGCCGATCTCGACGTGGGTGACCCTCGAATCCATCGACGCCGCACCATCGTAAGGAACTGACGCCTCGCCGCCATCCGTGACGCCACCTCCCCGACACAGTAAGGAACCGACGCTCACCTCCCTGCGCTGCAGTAAGGAACCGAGACATCACCTCCCTGGGGTCGTAAGGAACCGCCGACGCCAACGAAGCATCACCTCCCCGACGCCGTGCACCATCTTTGTTTTCATCGAATTCCAGGTACTGTTCTTTGTAGGTCTGCTCGACTCCGAGCCCGACGCTCGCGCACCTCGCGGTCGGCGCCGTACTTTGGGATTTCCACCGGTCACGACGCCGTGATAACTCCAAGTGAGTTATTTGTTGCTACAAGCTTTATTTGATTGACTATCCTATTTTTGAAGATAACGTGAACTGTCTCTATCATTTTAAGTCTATTTTTAGAATACAGTATTGTGGATTTTTGCTATTGGGTCTTGTGTTAAGTCTATATAAAGATTACTTATTTTTACATACAACCTGTGTGGTGTCCATCTGTAGTGTTTTCACTGTATTACTGTATGTGTTCACAAATGCTTTACACACTGCCTCTGAGATAAGCCTGTCTGCTCGTGCCAAGCTACCAGGGGGTGAGCAGGGGTTATTTTAGGAGTGTATCCCCCTTATCCTGACTAGAAGCAAGGGTCCCTATTTGGACAAAGGTGCAAACCATTGCCAACTAGAGACTCCCAGTTCTAACAGTGAACCTACAAGTCCTATATATCCCCACAACCAGTAGGGTCCCGCGGATGTAACGGTATATTGCTTTCAAAGAGCTGTCATAATTAGAAGAAGTTACAGGTGAAAACGTTAACACAAAAGGTTTTTTTCAACCAATTTTCAATTTTTCCTATATTTAACTGTTAGTTTCTATAAAGAAACATTGAAGGATCTACACAAATGACCCCTTGCTGAATTCAGAATTTTGTCTCCTTTACTAAAATGTATAGCTTTCCAGGATCCATTATTGCTTTCATACCCATTTCTACCATTAACTGGAAGGAGGTTGAAAGCACAAAAAATAGCAAAAATAGGCTATGTCCCAGAAAAATGCTAAAACTGTGTAAAAAAATTTGGTTTTCTGACAAAAGTCTGTCATTCCCTAAAATCTGGGAAAATGGTGATTTCAGCCCCACAAACCCTTTTTTGATACTATTTGCAGGGAAAAACCCAGACGCTTTCATTTGCAGCACTTTTTCCCCATTTTTCCCAACAAAACAAAATTTAGCTGTATTTTGGCTAATTTCTGCGTCCCTCCAGGGGAATCCACAAACCCTGGGTACCTTTAGAATCCCCATGATTTTGGAAGAAAAGGACGCAAATTTGGCGTGGATACCTTATGTGGTCAAAAAGTTACAGGGGCCTAAGCGCGAACTACCCCAAATAGCCAAAAAAAGGCTTAGCACAGGGGGGGAAAAGGCCTAGCAGCGAAGGGGTTAAACACTTTGGCATTACTATTTGGACCAGACTTTTCTGGAATGAACTTATTCTTGCTGACAGACCTCGATCTTCCAAGCGTAGATTAGGAAGAACTTACACTGTCTTTCGGTGAATTTTATCTTTAAGCAAATTTGCTCAGGGGGACACTGGTGACTCATATTGGAGATACTAGATACATCATTGTGTATATTCGGGCAATGAGTATTATGATGATATTTTACTGTTGCTCTTTGTTCATAGACCTTACCTTCTTTACACTACGGGGAATCCCAGCGATTATATATTAATCAAGAAGGATTTTTTCTGATAAGATTCAACTGCATCTATTGTCCTTTTATGGACGAAACGCGTTGGCTGGGCTGATGCATGTATTCATTCTTCTAATTGTGAAAATAAAAGCAACATAACTGAATTCAAGAACTATCAAGACTCCCGTCTACATATGTTTCATTAATGCCATGATTTAAAAGATTATATTGTACTTGACATTTGAATTGCTTTAGATATTAGTGTGCTCCTTGATACTATCTTTGCTATTAGAAGAGAAATTAGTTTTCTCTGAAATTTGACTACTCAGTTGTGGGGTCAAGTCAAGTGTGAGCACCTTTGTGCTATATCAGATTTTGAGGACTTATTTACTGGTGCAGCCCATATAGCCCACACTACTGTTTCGCTACCTTTTGTATACTTCAAATTATGAGACTTTTTTGGAAATGCCACATCAACATCTGGCAAAAAGCCTGTATCTGAAGTTCTTCTACGGCACACTAGAAATAGGGTCCTTTACATCTTTGTGGACTGTAGGAAGGTTAACAGACCCTACTGATATATGCCCAATGTGCTGTATGCCTTCCAAGGAAAATATCAGTCACGTGCTGTCCTTTTGTCATGCCTATGCAAATCCAAGAGCCAAGTGGATTCGACCACTATTCATTTGGCTTGGCTTCAGATGTCATCATGAAGTTTTAAGGGCCCTGAAGGGTGGCAAATTGATTGACATTGTGTTTTCCTTGAGTAAATATTTATAAGGGGTGGGGCTATTGAGAAAAAAATTAGGATTTAAAGCTTTTGCCCTACTTAATTTTTATGGTTTGGTTAATCTGCTCCAGGTTTCTTTTGTACCAGATTCTAGTCAGCATCTTTAGTAATCTAACATTTGAAATACTGTTTCCAAAATGCTGTTGAGTGTTCATAAATCTTAGAGACATTGGTGCTATAATATGCAAGTTTTTTAACTGTTTTAAACAAGCCTTGATGTAATGGACTGTACCTTGCACTTTATCAGGCACAGTGTTAGCATAAAACTTTTGAGACTATAGGTTTTAGGACCCATTTTCTATCTTGTGTAAGAGTGGAATTGTTGCCAATTGTTTTATTTTGTGTAAACTCTTTTTCTGCTTAAGTAAGTTTTGATTTTTGGGCAGCGCTAGCACTTTACTATGAATGCTGCCAATTTCGGGGAGGTGTGGCTAACAAGCCAAGATGGCGTTCGCAAGATTCTAAAGCTTCGCACCAACACCCTCGATTATCCTGACAAATCTCAGTAATCCCGCCCGATCGAACAACTGATCACGGCGAGATACTATCCTATATGAAGGACACACAAACTTGGTGAACCTGATAGCCAAAGAAGTGTGTACAGCGGCAGGAGAAAGTAAAAGGCCTTGCTCGTGGCGTACCTTCCCAGCTCTGAAGCGGCGTGGAGCTGATCGCACCAGACCAGAGAGGACACCGCCAGCTCCTGGTGAAAAGGGGACACGGAAGCTGTGAGATTGGCCCTGGCGGGACCCAGGAGGGCACCTGAAGTTGGTGGCGACACTCGAGGCCCCCACAGATACCCTGAGGTAGAGCCGTGGAGCAGCGAACACCTCAGAACGGTGCATCTACCGGGCAGAGCTGAGTGCACTGATTCCCCTATTCTGGACCTGGGATACGGGAGTCGGACGGCAGCCACCACGATCCAGCCTCCATACACAGAACGGACGCATCATGAACATCAAAGTGGTGACTGAAGCCATAGGCGAGACCCACACCAAGACACAAGAACAAAGAGGTGGCTAGAGAGGCCTGATGGTGCAACCCGACACTGGCTGCGCTGGCTCGGTGCGGGGAAAGCAGCCGCGTGTGGCTCGGCGGATCACCGCCTCTGACTGGAGGTGAGACGGAGCAAACTATAGAGCTCTAAGCATAAGACGTGGCTCGGGGTCCAGATCAGCCCTACGCCTCGCTGCAGAAATATGGGACCGGACACAAGGGTTGGTTCGGGCCTAGTCCCTTACGAAGTGACGAGCGAGAGGAGCAGGGCTATCTGAGTGTTGGTGCCCATGAGTCGATACAGCTGCTGTGTGAGGGGAGACACCCCGGCTGGCTTCAATATCCAGAGGGAAGCCAGGAGCACCACGGCTTGACCCGCAACTGTATGAGGCACCCCCGGCGGTGGCCTATTGATGCTCAATGAGGTCGTGTGGGATCCGGGGGCTGGTTTTGGGCCTAGATCCCCACGCTGGTGGAAGCGAAGAGAGGGCCTGAAACTGGACAGAAGTGCTCGAGACCCCTGTGGCAGCTGTGGCAGGAGGCCCCCACGGAAGCGGCGCCACAAACAGCTCGGAGCAATACATCAGCTTGGCAAAACCAGACACATTGATTACCCCACACCGGCCCTAGGACACGGACATCAAGTGGTGTCCGTTGCGATCCAGGCATCCACCTACTCAGAATAGAAGCGGCAACACCTCTGGTTGGCGAAGTCAGCCGGGGACGAGGCCAACATCACGGCACAGGAGCGAAGATGTGGCCTGAGGGAATAATCAAAAGCTGACGGCGCTGGTCCGGGGCACAGAGGACAGCTGTGTGCGGTCCAACAGAGCATCGCCCCCAACAGGAGGTGAGACTGCACAAATTATAGTGTTCTTAACACAGAATGTTATGCGGGGGCTAGACGTAGCCTAAGATTTGCTGCAGAGACACAAGACCGGGCACGAGGGTCGGGTCAGGCCCAGGCCCATACATAGTGGTGCATGTAAGACACATAGACATTCACGTGTCTGTGCTCTGAACCCAGGGCAGTGGCAGTTTACAGGACAGTGTCCTGACTGGTATGAAAGACTAGAGGGTAGCCCAGAGTAGTTTAGCATGTCCTGCACCTGCACGCAGCACCCTCGGCGAAGTCGCATAGAGGCCCAACGTGAACGTGAGAAACTCGGGGGTCAGCTCGAGCTTAGGTCTCTCAACAAATAGAAAAAAGAGGTTGACTCTATCACACTCAGACAGCGAACCCTACGTCCTCCCAATACCCAATACCCTTTAGCCCCTGCTGACGCCGATTAAAACATTGTGGAAAATACAGGCCCCGGGGCTAAACAACACATAATTGAAAAGCAGTTCCAACTGGCGCTTGAAGAGACGGCTAGCAACTGCAGAATAAACTTCATTATCGCCCCTGGTCAGTGACAAGAGACCCCACAGCTCCCCGAAAGGAGCTCTCCGTAAACTTTATATGCCCTCAGCGCAAAAGCTAGTTATCGGTCGCCTGCCCTCGAATGCCCCGCAATCAGCTACGCACTCCGAGACACACCTGCAGATGATGACAGAGCCCACAACATCCAGCACTCTGCATTATCCACCAAACTTGACTTTGTCCTCGCCGCGGTAGAGACTAGGCACATCGCTGGACCAAACACTTACGTCCCTTGAATCAAAAATAGATAAGGTCATGTCTGACTTTATGCTACTAAGAGCAAACCACCGCAAATTAACTGACAAGGTCCAGGCCAACGAGCTTGCACTCTCGGATTTACAACCAACCACCCATAGTCACGCAGCAGCAATACAGGACCTTCTGGATCGAGTGAATACCCTTGAGGACAGACTGGAAGACGCGGAAGGACGTTAGTCTCGTAATTATGTACGAGTGGTGGGCCTTCCAGAGAGAGAAGAGGGACAAGACCCAGTATCCTATGTCGAGCGATGGTTGAGGGCGGTACTTCCAGAAGATGCCTTATCACCCCAGTTCATGGTAGAGCGAGCTCATAAGGTACCAGCCCTCAAAACAACCGCCAGGAGCCAGACCAAGGCCATTTCTCTTCAAAGTGCTAAAATACAGAGACAGAGACGCAGTATTAAGGGAAACACCTAACTGTCAGACATCAGAGTACAAAATGCTCAAATCATGCTGGTCCCCAACTACACTGCGTAGGTACAAAGACGGCGGAGGTCTTTCACCGCAGTGAAGCTCCAAATTTGAGATCTAGACATTCGTTACTCTCTGCTCTTCCCAGCCCGACTGCGGGTAGCTGCGAAAGGTGCAACTTGCTTTTTTTATGTGCCCTCAGACGTTTGGGACTAGCTGGAAGAAACGGGCCTACTGCCGGGGCCCAGACCACCCACCAAGCCTATGGCACCCAGACGAGACAGGCAAAATCATCCCAGCGGCAGGGTCAGAGGTCCTAACTGTGCTATGCCACTGATAACGGTTACCGATCTGGAACAGAGACTAATGGAGAGGCAGGAGGCACTTCACATGGCTGCAACGATCCGGTCCACAATGCAGGGCCCTGACTAAGATGCAGGGTCTACCCGCACGATGAGTGTTGATGGCTCTACTCATGCAAGATCTGAAGATTTGGATTCCTTGAACTTTCCGGATATTATCCCGCAAACATCAGATGACATAATCTGAACATTCACCAACAGCCTGATAAGTGATCAATAATGCACAATGTACCAAAGTTGTGATGCTCTATTTTCATGCTTGATCCCTCCAACAGCGCGTGCGCAGCAGGGAAAGGTCAGTCATTTAGAATGTCTGATATAGAAGCTAAGTACGACATGGTGCTCCATTTAGTAAGATAAAGTGCACACTTCCATCTACAACTTAGAAGGGATTACTCAACATCCTAACAGAACATCGAGGGGGTGTTAAAGTCACAAACCGCTCAACCCCTATAGCCAGACACAGGCCACCATAGTAGTTGCCATGGGTGGGCAACCTTGTTTATACAAACTCCAGTCGTGAGCTGCTCTCATACGGTTATGCAGATTATATTTGAATCCCCAGTTCCGTTTTTATTTTCGACACCTAGCGGAGCACTACACAATCGCCTGGTCCCCTGCTGCACACTCGCACCCCATATCACAATAGCGGCAGCATTGCTGACACATGGCACAAGCAAATGTTATCACATGGAATGTGAGGGGAATGCACATGCCCGTGCATAGATACTCCATCTACGCATACCTACAACGCAGATCTACTAACATAGCCCTCTTGCAGGAAACACATTTGACCCAGGTAGAAGCTGAACACCTTCGCCGTCGCTGGCGGGGCCAGGTATACAGCACCGATTATTATTCCCAAGCAAGGGGGGCCTTAATATGGATCAAAGCAGGGGTCCCCTATGTGATGGAGGAAACTGTACCTGACACAGAAGGCAGATACGTATTCACAAAAGGCAGACTGAACGTCCACACTCTCCTTATGGGTTCTATATATGCCCCCAATGTGGAACAAAACTCGTTACTCCACAAACTGACCGAAGTTCTGGCCCGATGGAGTGGAATCCCCTGCTTGATTGGGGGCGACTTTAACTCTGTATTAGATGTGGAGTTGGACAGGTCATTTCTACCCCTGACACGAACTACTGCCACGTCCAATGCACAAGCACTGGCCGAGTGGCTGGCCCATTGGTCTTTGACTGACATATGGCGCGCTTTCAACCCGGACGCGTGCATTTACTCGTCCTACTCCCCAGTGCATAGCTTGCATGTCAGATTAGATCATATAGTAGGGTCTCACACCCTCTTCCCCCTCATCAAGAGGATTGAATACCTGGGACGCACACATTCCGATCATAACCCCCCAATTGTTACCACTTCAATGGGAAACAGGCCCACTGCCTGTCCCAACCTGACGTCTTCAACAAGCAGCGCTGGAAGACCAGGCATTTCATGCTTCTTTAGGGACAGCAATCCTGGACTACTTTGAAATTAATGACGGTTCCATATGCGACACACTTTTAGAATTGGATGCCTTTAAAGTGACCACCAGGGGCTGTTGCTTAGGACTTACCTGGAATACGCAAGCAAATAAGCGAAGCACTCAACAAAATCAAATGTCAGCTGCTGAACCATGAAACCAACGCAGCAATGGGTGTGGGGGACACTCAGAGCTTAGAAGAGCTGCGTGCTGAGCATGCAAAACTATTAGAGAGGCTCAAAAGCCACAATTACGTGGCACACTCCGCACGCACACACGCCACAGCAGACAGAGTGGGCTGGATGCTTGCATGGCTCTTGCGCCAGGAACAACCTCGTCAGCCCATATGCACTATACTAAACGAGGTGAGGCATATGCTGTACACAGCATGAAATACATGCAGCAATGACTCATCATTACACGCTCCAATATCAGTATTCTGGGCAATGCGACGAACATCAACTGAACGCCTTCTTAGACACAGTGCATTTACCCGAGGTAACCCCAGAGCAAAGAGAGATATTAAACGTGCCAATCTCCCCTGACGAAATTTGTGATGCAATAGTGGCATTGGCAACAGGCAAAACCCCTGGGCCAGATGGCTTCCCGGCTGAGTATCATAAAGCATATGCCACATCATTGATTCCACGCCTGCATACACTTCACACTAAGGCCTCCACTGAGCAGAGACTCTCCCTATCCATGCGTGAAGCAAGCTTGGTGTCACTAATTAAACCCACTAGGGATCTCACAGACTTGGGCTCCTACAGGCCGCTAGCCCTCCTTAACGCGGACTATAAGATATTGTCGAAGATACAAGCCGACTGACTGGCACCTGTGGTCCCGGCACTGGTTCATGCGGACCAAAAAGGGTTCATGCCCTCATGAAGCACCTCTCAACTTGAGACACTTTTTTAGAGTTGCAACACACTCTGCGCCCCGCTGGCCGCACCCTGGGTGTCTAATACTAGACCTTGAGAAAGCCTTTAACTTCCTGGAATGGGAGTACCTATTTTCTGCACTAACACGTTACAGGCTAGGTTTCACATTCATACGCATTCTACAGCTTTTATACACCGAGCCAATGGTGCGGGGGAGAGTAAGCCCATATATATCTGGCCCTATATCAGTTAGAAGAAGAACTAGGCAGGGGTGCCCACTATACTCTCTCCTTTTCTCGCTAGCCATAGAACCACTAGCAGAAGCCGTCCGCACAGGGGCATCCAACTTGGGGATGGCACACACATGATATCACTGTACGCAGATGATCTACTAGTGTACATCTGAGACATGCGCTCGATTTCTCTGAGACTGGCACATATTTTAGGAGACTTTGCCTCCTTATTGGGACTAAAAGTTAACATTGACAAATCGAGCTTATACCCCTTTGAGGAGAAGAGCCAAGACCCGACATATGTCCTTAATGGGATACGCTTGAAGTGGCAAGTAGACACCTTCTGCTACCTAGGAATAAGAATATACAGACAATCAACGGATCTGCTAGATGGTAACCTGGGAAGAGCGCTGACTGTGGTCCGCTCTCAAAAGGCATTCTGGGGAACACTTCCACTGTCGGTGACTGGCCGTGTGGCCCTCACCAAAATGGTGATCCTCCCATGGTTTCTATATTATTTCGTGAACCTGCCACTATACATTCCTCCTACTTTTTTTCTCCCACTAAAGAGATTGGTCAGAGACTAAGTCTGGGTGGTGAACTCCGTTCTGCTCACGGAGTTTGAGGAGTTTTCCTCACTCTGCATAACGCGGAGCTCGCGGAGTTCTGAAAAACTCCGCTCAGCATAGCAGAGCATAGTTTTTTTCCTCACTCGCGCTCGTCAACATCAAGTAGGCGAGCACAAGCGAGGAAAATCCACCTTCCGGCAAGTTTTTTCCTCATTCACGCTCGTCAATGTCAAGTTGGCAAGCGTGAGCGAGGGAAATCAACCTCCCGGCAGTCGGATTTCTCAATGCGAGTGGCCGCGCATGCTCGCGGCTACTCGCGTTGAGAAACTGCACGAGCAGCAGAAAGGAAGCAGCGCCCGCTTGCGCTGTGTACAGGGGCGGTTTCTCCATTAGGGCTGTGGGGCTGCGCACCTCTGAAATTCTACACATTTACATAACAACATATTAAATAGATCGATTTATTTAGAGATACGATCGTATCTCTAAGTAAAATGATGTATTTAAGTCTGGGCTGGGATGTGTGTTTCAGGCAGCTTCGAAGCAGGAGACGGAAGCCAGGCAGTAAATCAACTTTCTGAACTGTGATTCAGGACGCAGGGCTTTCTGTTTTAAAGCCCTTCATTGCTATTGGGTCTATGGTTGCATGCACTCTGTAGGCCAGTGACGCAATTAGCGTCATGGTTTTGGGCGTGGGAGACTTCATCCCTGCGTGACTTCAGACGTCTGTCATTCAAAGGCGTAGATCCCACCCTTTCGTCATACGGGAGAGTGGATGCAAGCACGTCTGGTCCAGTTCCTTGTTCTCGGTAATGGTAAGTATTTGCAAGCTAAATTTGTGTTATGTATATTGTGCTGAGACCCCTCATCACACGAACCTCCCCCACTGTGACACCCCAGGCCCTGACTGCACATAGCTGGCCCTGTTAGAAGTGGAGCTGCAGCATTTGTTCCACCGCGAAATGGATCCAAATAAAGAGCAGGGTTCATTCTTGTTCCCTTGCGAAGTTGATCCAAATATTCGAGTCAAGCAAGGCGAGAAATATGTGCTTACAGTGGACAGTTCTCTGATGTGTGACATTAAAACTGCCCATGGCTTCATGCCCCTAAATTAACACTGATGCCAAAAACATGGATTGACTTGCAAATAATGAATGTTAAAAAAGTTGAGGCAATACATTTCAGTGATTTAGTTCCTCTCTTATTTCTCATACTTTACTTAATCTTGCATTCCCCAAGAGTTAGTTATTTTATAATGTTGTTATCTGTATTTTTTCCTGTGCATACTTTGAGGCTTGAACCATGCCAGGTGTTTATGAGGGGCTTTGATTGAGTGCACAGGCTCTAAGGCTGAAGCCAAACAAAGTGCGTGTCAGTGGGTTGGCCTCTCTGCAGAGCACAAAGAACAATGTTTGTGTATTCCATTTGTAACTGAAATATTGTGGATGTGTGTGTAAAGGGGTACACAGATGTCAAAATATTTGCAAGGCAAAAGTAGGATTAATAAAGTGCTTAAATTTGGGGGAGTGCAGTGTATGCTTGGGGGCAGTGAAGTGACAGAGATGAAAGGAAGTGCATTCAGGAAGAGTGAAAAGAGGATGTTGAAGAGGAAAGAGAGATGGTTGAAGATGTGCAGATGGACAAAATATGCAGAGAAAAAGAGGATACATATCTACATAAAGCACACATAACTGAAGGCCAAACCTCCTTCCACAGGCCTCAATGCTGTTTAATTTACAGACTTACTCCTTCAGAATTGAAATGTTTCCAATGTTAATTATTTATAACAAATCATTGTTGTTACTCATTTATTTTAAACAGCTAACACCCATTGACAAAGCCAATGATAGTGAAAGGTTTTACGTGTAGGTCAGTTGTTATGTCATTTATCTGGATACAATTACAAATACTGGTCGGTTGGCACACTATGGGAATCACAGAAATTTATTTGACATGTTCCTTTATAGAGGGCCCTTACTTTTTTCAACCCACTTAGAGACCTGTCTGCACATATTTCTATATGACTGGTTGTAGCCAGCAGCTGTAGGTGCTTCCCGAAGCCTGGTGGTTAGAGCATTTTGTTCCAAAGTTAATGCTGCACGCAGTGCAAGACAGTGGGCAAGCATACATTTTAAAGTACAAAAGTTGTCATGCTATATAATTTACACATTACATTAACTGCTCAACATATGAATGCAGTAAGATATGGGGCAGTTTTTAATGTGTTTAATATTTCAAAACTATACTTTCCCACTGCTTTATAAGCCTTGCTTTATCGCTACATTCATTTACTTTGAAATGTCTCATTTGGCAATCTTTTTTCATTTCTTTCTCGGGAGAGGGTCCCACCCTGTATCCCAGGTTCTTCCATTAAACCTGTTCACGTTGCTCGCTATATAAAAGTCATGCCCAATGTTTACGCCTCACCACTTTTAAATGTCACCAGCTGCCACTGGCTGTGCATGGTGCCGTTTGCAATACTTTCACAGCGCGGACAAACACCTGGTGCTGAAAATTACCACAAACTGCATTTTTTCTAACTCAGTCTGCCACTTGTGGAGCTCTGCGTAGCGTGCTGAGTTTTTTTTGCACTTCGCGGAGTTCCGCGTCACGGAACTCTGCGAACTCCGCCCAGGCTTATCAGAGACTTCATTTGGGGCAGCTCCCGACACCGAGTGACAATGAGGAAGCTATTCTTGCCCACGGACCAGGGAGGCCCCGCGGCCCCAAACCTGGAACAGTATTACCTAGCGGCACAACTAAAATGGGTGGGAAGATGGATGGCGGATCGCCAACTCTGTGACACGACAACTACTTAACCTCCCTGCTCTTTAGCTGCCCTGACCAGACTATTCCATCCTTGCACAAAGATAAAACCACTGGAATCATTGTTACTCAGTGTGGCGCATAGATGTTACCGTAGGAGCCTATATATAACCTGACACGTGATGCCATACTCGCCTGCTCTACCTATAGAGGGAACACCCAGAGGACACCTGATGACCACGGCAGCTGAACTGCGGGGCTGGCGAGAGGTGGGGATTCAGGATACAGAAGATCTATACCAGGAGGGTGTCCTCATCCCATATGACACACTAGTAGAAGATGACGGGCTACACCCAGGTCAGTTCTTACTACATCGCTTGCTATTGGCTGCCCTTGCTTTTAAAGGGGGGATTTACCCAATGAACCCCAAACCCACCTCACCATACAGTATTTACACATAATGGGACGCAGCGAGCACCTCACCCGCTGGTTCGCTGCTTCGCTGAGACAACACACAGCAGTCACATTGGCACCGCTTCGACGTCACTGGGAGGGAGACTTGCACCATCCGCTCACGGACCCCGAGTGGGCCTCAGTGCTGGAGAGCTCTGTGCACATCCCCAGGAATGCACGCCTACCCCAAATACAATATTACATTACACAGAGAGCATATCTCACACCCGCAAAAATTAACCGTTACTTTGGCTGAGTGGATGGTGCCTGTCCCCGTTGCTCCCTCATAGATGCAGATCTACTGCATATGCCATGGGGATGCCCCAACTTGCATAGGTACTGATCAGGGGTAGCAGACACCCTTACCCAATGCACAGACAGTTCCCTTCCATTTGAATGAAAAGTTTACATTTTTCATCTCTACCGTAGAAGCGGGAAACATAAAGTGACTTCGAGATTTCTCGATCTGGGCATCGAGGTAGTGAAGAGATTGATCACCCGGAGATGGAAGGCTCCAGATCCCCTCACATACTAGCATGGAGACGCTTGATGCTGACATGGGCTAAGGTTGAGAGTATTGCGCTACATCGAGAAGACACCCTGGGTATCCTCAGGACTCCATTCACCGCAAGCTGGGACGTGGTGCTAACCGAGCTGCAAAACATACACAATACCAATATGGAAGGTTCACCATCGGCTAACGCCACTGCATAGGGGTACACACTAGAAGAGGAGGGCATTGGCTGCAAAAAAACCTGATCTGAGAAAATAGGAGGCAAACAAAAATATGTAATATGTGTTACCCAATACTGCCCCTTAGACGCATATCAGATTCCCTTATCTGTGTGACAGTACAGAGGGCACACTAAGCGGGGGGACCAGGGAATGCTCCGGTTTATTATCACGCAATTACCTGTTATGTTCTAAGTTGCCCCTGTTACATTATTACCCGCCTCCCCAGTTCACACACCGCTACAAAGAGAGGGCTCGTAGAGTCGGCATGTAACATGCACGTGTCGCAGGGCCTACATGAATACCAGGCATAAATACTCAAGACACAAGTACACATAGCAGCAACATATGTACGCTGCAGTCAGGAATGTGGATTTCGTTTGCTTAATTCTGCTTTGATGTATATTCATTATCAATGTACCCATCAAATGGGCACTATTAACAGGAATTTATACTGTGTATGTCTGCCCTGTTTAAGGAAACTTAATAAAGACAGATTTAAAAAAATGCTGCCGATTTTGAAAACTGCGAGATTTCTTGCTCCTTCGAACCACTTCTTGCTTTGTCTGAGTTTTAAATAGTTATAAAATATCCCTTGCTATTTTACTGTATTAGCACTTTAGCTCACACAATATTGATCCTAGCGCTGCTATACATACATAAACTACTAGAGCTTCTAATGCCATATTAGTTGGTGTCTCAAATTGTGTTAAACATTTTTTTGATCGCATTAGCACTCGACTCAAAGGCCCTAATTTCGTGCTGTGCAGTACAGGAGCGAGATTACCGTGCGGTAAAATCACCAGTGGAATTATCGTGTGCGGTCTATAACCACACGGAATTCACCACCCCATTGAATTTTTCCACATACATTTACCACCCGCTTTGAGGAGGTGGTAAATGTATGCAGAGGACACTGCGTGGAGTGGGGTGAGGAAAGGATGTGGGGGGAGAAGGGGATGGAAAGGACAGTGTTTTTAGGTCGAGCCCTGAGCCAGCGCGCAAGCGCTGCTCTGGGGTTGATCTGGGGTAGTTGAGTATGGGAGAGAAGCCATGCCCACTCCCCCGCCCATCTTTTTAATTGGCTTGTGTCTTTGTCCTTTCTAAATGCTGCCTTCCGATTGGTCTATAGGCTTGTTAGTCCTTCCTTATGACGGCCATGTCGTCATTTGTATCCTTCCGTGGGTACTGGCCTCTTTACTTCGAGTGTTGCACGGTATGTACATTGAAACATTGTGAACACTATCTATCTGTGCCGTCTCACCCCCACCCGCACTCCCGTTGCTATTGACTGAAGCATTTTCCTCCAGACATAGCTCATCGTGCTCATCGCGCTCATCGCAATCCAAATTACACCGAAAGAGGAATATAACTGTGCGTTTTTCCTTTTTATAAATCTCTGCAAGTCAACGAAAAAGTTGGTCTGGTTTCAAAATATATTTTTTATAAATGTATTTTTTATAGCAAGAGGATTGTTCTGTCTCGTGATATCAAAATTAATTCTCTCAAACGAATTACTCCTAGTCTGTACCGTAATTTGTGCTACCTATCATCAGCTGTGTCTTTCTTTTTTTATTTTGTGTCTGGAATCTCCGTTCCCACTAAAGACAAAATATTCCCTTTCCAACATGTCGGCCACGTTGGGGGCGCTGTTCGTGTCCTGCTATGACGCGCTCTCTCTGGGCGGGGCGTGGACACCGTTGTACTGGGGGTGCTGCCAGGGGGTCCACACTGATTAGTTGCCACTTTTAATACTTCCAAATATAAACCTTCTACATGCACCATAGAAGGGAATGTGAGTGGCGTGGCTGCTAAAAGTTCAACAAGTGACTACAGCGAGTTTGTTTTCACGCTGGTACCATGCCGGAGTGTTGTATTCCGCTTTAGGTGTCCGTATATAGGTTTTCCAGAAACATGTCCTTATATAGGCACAATTTGCATTGCCCTTATATAGGCATAAGATCCCAGTCCTTATTTAGGCATTAGCCATGCAATCCAAATACAGGCATGGTCACCTACATCCGTCCACCCCAACGTCACAACGAGTTCTTAGAAACCAGACCCTTAAGCTCTTGGGAGTTCCCCTAGCACAGGATTATTGATTTATCCAAGAACTCATTTATTATGCATGAACCGCTATTCTTTAAGGGTTCATTCCTGACGTCTTCCTCTGCCCGACTTTACGTCAATGCTAACATTCCAAGGCACCTACCAGGTATAAATATACCTTCCCTTGCCCAAGCAAGTAGGAGGAGACCTCGACTTTAGAGGAGCCCATGTCCCGGCCTGACGCACTGACAAGAGACGCTGTCATCCCTGCTCGCAGAGAATCCAGCTTCCAGTGTTCTGACTCCTTCGCGGGGTGTTAGAGTTCGAGACCCGGAAAGAGATTCCCACCTCTCTCATTCTCAAGGTATGGAGCTGACTAGAACCTAGAGGGACTCTTGGCATACTATAGCATACCATACTATAGAAATACATCACCTACTTCTTACCTTGCCCTACACCTAGGTTAGGTACACTGGGGTAGAACTAGTTAGAGAAGCATCTTATGAGTACTCACATTTTTAGCTTATGTTATTTATGTATATGAATATATGTGTCATAGCTAAAAGATAATGCTAGCGCAGTATTATTTCTTTCTACTGCTTACGCTGCACATTATATATCTCGCATACTGTCTTGTGATCATAACAGCTCATATCTCTTACACGAGAAACAAGACTGTTCAATAAATCCTTTTATTGAAACGCCCGTCTATTCTTTCTGTGTAACTCAGAAGAAACTAAGCATGCACGATTAGCTGAGTGAAACTGTTATCTATTGTTTCCACGATTCTGAGAGTGTTCCGATTCTAAAGGGAAACAAAGTTGTCATGTTTATGCGGTTGCCAGAAACTACTCCCTTCTTGTTTTCAAGGAGTTTCTAGTGGCCTCTGAGCTAGCTGGCACAAAGTAATTAAGTTTAATATACTCGATAGGGACATACCGACCTCAGTCCTATGTCAAACCTATAGGGTATATTATTCCAATGCGCAGAGCCTATTAGGGAAATAGGAACTACACTACATGGCGCCCAATGGTTTGGTAAGGCACTAATTTAACGCTAGATACTGAGTAACTCAGTCGTGCTTTTCTCTCAGAGACCCCCTCTCACATACTCCATAAGACGTCTGGAGTGGGTAGGGTTAAATATCCGCCAAAGCTAAATAGGACAAAAAACCCTATATATTAGCTATTTTGGTTTGTTCAACGTTGAAGGATACAGTGTTCCAAAATATTGTGCACCTTATCTTTTGTTTCCTTGAAACTTGTTCTACATTTTTCAAAAAACAAATGTCCATACACAGGGACAATGACACCGGGAACGGTGTAGCTGCGGCTGAACCAGTCGTAACAGCTTATAACTTTACCGGTTTAAATGAAACCGAGGAGGGTGTTATAGACATCGCTCCAAACTTAAGAAGAGCCATCACTCTAAAACTTATAAAACACGGCCTACCACCAAGAGGGGGTAGAGCAGTTTTCGTGATAGAGGCACACAAATCCTTTCAGACAGAGGTATTCTATTCATGGATAGTATTCCCAGAATCAAATCCAGTAACAAGAGTGTTTCACTTCTACAAAGAAGATGAACCACCAGAGGAATATATTCCTTTCGAGGATATTGAAATTCCACTAACATACCAGGAGCATCAGCTCTGGTTTAAAGGCGCCCTAAAACATCACAGAAACATTACCAGGCTCGGTCCACTAGGTAGACCAGGAGCAACATGGCCGATTCTAGCCGGCTACACTCCTCACCCTGACCTCGATATAATGTCAGACGAGGAATTACTTACTCAACTTACAGAGTTAATAAAAATTTACAGACAATTAGTCCAATATGTCATGCGGACTTTCACAGTCCAACCACCATTGACCATTCCAAATCAAACCCTTCAACAGGGGAATACACTAAAAATTACTCCACAGACTTTATACGCAGTCATGGATAAAATGCCCACAAAACGTGAGCAAATTCCATTCTGGATAGCTCAAAAAATTACTCCAATTGAAGCAGTATTTCCAAATACTAGCCCTTATGAGAAACACAGAATCCTAACAATCTGTTTACCAATGGGGATCACACCACAACTGGAAGATTGCACCACTTGGGGCGCAGTCTTTGCTGCAATCTATACTAAAACACATGGTGTTCCATCAATTGCAGTAATACCAGATGTCCTTAAACAAATTCAAAACGAATACGGTGCAGAACCTGCTCTGAATTTAGGTATGAAATTACTGAAAAACTTCGACCAGGTCTCAACAATAATATTATCTAATATTAAAGGGGAGGCAGCATCAGTGGTGATCCGCCAACGATTAAGGGAATTTGATGTTACAGAACATCAAACAGAACTACCCAGAATAATAGAACAATCTTATGCAGAATTAGGCAGAGATAGTTTGGGTGGAAAACCATTGAAGCCAAAACTATCTGAAAGTCCTGAGAAGGACTCTATTAAACAAAATCCTACATCTTCTAAAAGAAGTGGGAAACTAATAAACAAAATTCAAACGAGAAACGTTCTCAATCCCGAGGTAGGTCTCCTCAAAAGGAGCCCTCTGAAAGGAGGTATAACCTCAGGAATAGGGATAATTTAAGAAAGCCTGACAGGTATCAAGATACTGATACACGTTTATTTATTTATTTTTCATTTGTATCGCGCAACGAATCATCCCCACAGGGATCTCTCGGCGCTTTTGGCTACACAGTGCTGAGAGGCTAGGACAAAATTGCGGATTTAGAACAGCCAGGTTTTTAACTGCCCCAAGCTTGTACAGGTGCATAGCTCATCCGGCAAGCGGTTCCAATGGAGCGGGGCTAAATGTGAGAAAGCGCGCCCTCCCATTTTGACTTTCCTGATTTTACAGGGACGTAGTAAATTACGATTGCTAGATCTCAATAGATGGGCAGGTATATAGGGAACTAACTTCTTCCTTAGGTAGATCGGGTCAATGCCCTGCTGTGCTTTAAACACTGACGTCAAAAGCTTAAACACTGCTCTCTTCCTCATGGGCAGCCAGTGTAGTTGTTGCAAAAGAGGTCAGGAGGGGGTATGTACTGGTTTGTTGAGGACCAGTCGGGCCGCCGTATTTTGCACTACCTGTAGCCTAGATGCAAGGTCCTCCCTAATTCCTACTAGTAGTGCATTCCCATAGTCCAGTCTACTAACTAGTAGTGCCTGTACTAGGGTCTTCCTGGCCTCCAAAGGGATCCAAGGAAAGATCTTCCTCAGCATCCGCATGATGCCAAAGCATGTGCCCGATACTGACTTCACGTGTTCCTCCATTGAAAGCTTATTATCAAACAGGATACCCAAATTCCGTGCCTGAGTGGTTGGATTGGGTGCCTCCCCCAATTCCTCCGGCCACCAGTCCGACGACCATAATTCCGTCGCCTTTCCAAACAGAAGGATCTCCGTCTTATTGGAGTTAAGCTGCAGAAAATTCTCGCTCATCCAAGCGGCAATTTTCAGCATGCAGGATTTAAACTTTGCTCTGGCTTTTGCTGGGTCCGTCTCGATGGGGATTATCACCTGCGTGTCATCCGCATTCGAGATTGTCTCAAAACCGCAAGATCTTATGATGGTGGCCAGCGGTGCCACATAGATGTTGAATAATGTGGGGCTTAAGATGGAGCCCTGTGGGACCCCCTTGTCTACTGCAGTGGTCTGAGAGACGAATGTGTCTAATTGGACACATTGTGCTCTATTGTTAAGAAAGCTCTGCAGCCACGTCCATGCCAAGCCTTCGTTCCTCTCGTACCTTTCAGATATCGTCACAGACATCGGAAAGAAGAGGACGGTCAGAACATAGAGAAGAACGCGTGAAATCCAAAGATGACAAACACGTTCAGAAAAATAAATCAAAACCTCAATTCTCAAAAAAGAAGGTAGCAGGTCTGAAGATCAGACATGCCGAGAATACTGAGAACACAGCTCAAGAATGGAGAATGGGCTCAGACAATGCTGGACAGTGCAGCAGAAGTCACAATAGCTCGCCAGAACCTGAAGGAACTTCTGGAGATAGTGGACTTGAATGAGTACATCACAGTAGAGACTGTAAACACCAGGGTTAGTACTCCACAAAAGTTATATGAAATAACACTCCGAATGGAGGGAGACATACCAAGAAAGGTGAAAACACTATTTTGGGAGAAACTTTCAAGGGGTTATGATATACTTCTAGCAGAAAAAGACTGGCCACCACAATTTGTCAGGGAGTGCCCACATGGTGAGGACATTATTATGCCTGCCTTCTCCAACCATATTCCAATTCACCTAAAATATACTTATGCCAGGAAATGGGCAGTTGCCCAGGCCCCAGCATTATACAAAAATCATGTAGGATGGGATGAGGACTCACCTCACCACAAAATACATCTAAAAAATGAACCTACTGCACAAAGGCAGTACCCAATAAAGCAAGAAGCTAAAAAACAGGTCAGGGAGATCTTAGATCAACTTGAATACCAAGGGGTGATTGAAACATGTTTATCAAAAAGGGGGGGACAGAGGGCTTAATCAAGAGGTCCAGCGTACTTGCCCTATCAGAGTGAACGCAAAAAGAGGTACGCAGTTCCTCAGTATGCAGGTAGTGTCCCAGGCACCCAAAAAAGGAGGGAATTCCTCCTTTTGGAACTGAGGCTCCTCACACACCCAGCAAGCTAGGTGTCATGCTTCATCATATGGGTCTGCTCCTCGTCGGGTCGGCGCTGCAATACCCGACGGGCACCCATAGAGGGGCTCTTTGCCGGAGATCTTTTGTTCCTGCCGTAAGGGTGCCGTGGGTGTAAGGGACCTAGTGTGAGTGTAGATGTGCTGGAAGTGAATATAAAACAAGAGGGGATTCCTATGAGAGCAAATTTTATTCTAAATGGATCCCTACTTGATTAAAAATAGTGAGGAGAGGCGACTAACAAGCTACCAGGGTTCAAGAGGCGCTCTACTCCTTGATGGTCGACATGTTTCACGCCTGTGGCGTTTCTTCAGGACCGTGAGAAATGACTATCTACAGTGAAACATGCACCTCCTCAATGAACAATCCTTTGTTTCCTGTATCCAAACCAGACAATACATATCGTCTAGTTTTGGATTACAGACACTTGAACACTTGTTCAAAAACATTTGCAGTACAAAATGCACATAGTACAGCATTAATGAATAACATTGTGCGCAAAAAATACAAAACCACATTAGACATTTCAAATGGTTTCTTTTGTCAAAACATAGCACCTGAAAGCAGGTACTTAACAGCTTTCTCAATAATGGGGACCCAGGGTCAATTTTGTAGACTCCCACAAGGGTTCAAAAACAGCCCAGGGTTATTCTCAGTGAGGGTAACAGAGTTACTACAAATTTATGATAATGAGGCATTGTCATATGTCGATGACATCTATCTGACAGACGATGACCTAGATAGGCACTTGAACAGGGTGAGTACCATTATATTGGGCTTCGCCTCTGAGGGCTATAAACTCAACTTTAAAAAATCCAGAATTGCCCATCTCAATGTCCTTTTCCTAGGATATGAGCTTTCAAGTGAAGGCAAGAGCCTGGCAGCTAACTTTTAGAAAAGTGTGCGCTGCTCCAACCTCCAAAAACGCTAAAAAACTTACAATCCATCTTGGGTTTCCTAAATTTTGGAAGGACATACATTCTAAATTACGCAGAAAGGGTTAAACCTCTCTACGAATTAATCAAACCTGATTTTTCAATTAAACATTGGACACAGGAACACACAGAAATCTTGCATTCACTCCAAGCTAACATGTTAGCAACAAGTCACTTACAAACACGCGTAAGTCAACGCAATTTAGTGATCCGAATAATTTCGGGTCAATGCGGATTCACCTACTTAACATTTAATGAGGGTGAAAAAGTACCAATAGCATACAAATCATATTTGTATACACAAGCAGAAATGCGCTTCACTTCAACAGAAAAAATACTGACAGCAGTTCAAACCGCTGTAGCAAAAGAAAGAGCTCTAGCCCAAGGGAAACGCATTATTGTCGTAACTCCAGTACCAGCCTTAGAGGCGGTTACTAAAGCGAGCATTCCAAATGCTAAAGCATTACATCCTAGATGGATACAATGGGTTAATTCTCTTGCTGCAACAGATGTTGAATATGTTTTTGATCCTAATCTAAAAACACAAGCGTTCCTGCAATATGAACATGAATGTCCTCTGCCCACTGAAATTCTGCCTCTAGATCAGTACAAATTTATAATTTACACTGACGGATCAGCACAACCCGCTACAGGGAGTAAGCAAGCTTACAGTGCAGCGTGCGCAATCGTTAAAGGTCGCATGCAAGATGGTAACTTCAGACCAATGGTCACTAAAACTCAATCTCTAGGAGATTGCACAGCTCAGCGAGCTGAACTACAAGCATTCAAACTGGCACTTGAAAGTACAGATCGCGAATTCCCCACACTAATAGTGTGCAATTCTTTCTACTGTGTTCAGTCGTGTAATGAATATATACAGAATTGGCTTGAAAACGGGTTCAAAGATGCAAAAGGTGGCACAATAAAGCATAAACGCTTTGGGAACAAGTAGTTCAGTTAAAAAACGAACTACCAAAAGCTCACGTGATACACACGCTGAGTCATCAACGTGATGGCGTTCACGTTGCAGGGAATTCATTGGCTGACGAAGCCGCAAAGGGGGCTGTTCAGACGGCTTCCGTAGCTGCGATCACTCGTTCAAAAACGAGAATAGACAGTGAGAAATTGTTGGCTGTCAATGCTTCAAGCAAAGGCAGTGGTGCAGCGTTACCAAAGAAGTTTCCACTCAAGTACTCTTATGTAATTGATGCGAACAACGTTCCTTTTGCTCGAATCCCTGGAGTGGGGGATAGGGTAATTCCAAACATGGAACGTAGAGCAGCTTTAATTTATGAAGCATATCTGGGGGAGGGTCTGTCACATCAAGGGATCTCTAAAACAATATTGACGTTAAAAAAGATGTGCTGGTGGCCTGGAATGACTAAACAGATTCACATCTTCATTGATGACTGCATAGACTGCAATAAACAGCGTGATGCAGAACGCCACCAGACACCATGCTACGAAGTAGCCTGCCCAGTACAGACACCATTGTTAGATAGCATTAAACTATCTACGCGCAGGCGTCCTTTTGGACAAATGCAATCCGACAAATACTAAGTCAAGGTTCCTATGGATATGGCCTCAGCGCTCGGCTGATGCTCGAACTGTTATAAAAGATTTGCGAGTCTTTATCGGCACATACGCAATTGGCACACTACATTCTGACCAGGGCCCTGCGTTTAGCTCTCGGGCTTACAAAGAAGCCATGGCCAGTTTGGGCGTTGCATTGCGGTACTCCTCTACGTTTCATCCTGAGGGAAATTCTGTTGTGGAAAGGAAAAACCGGGACATAAAGCAGTCTATAACAGCTAGAGTATTAGGTTCGGGTGATGGGTGGGTCAAACATCTTTATGGGGTCCAACGCTCATTAAATAATTTGCCAAGAAGTTCTCTAGGGGGGTCACTCCATATGAGGTCCTATTTGGGACAAGAATGTGGGTTCCTGATCTCGAATGTAAAGGCACAGTGGTGGAAAATAAACCCTTTGATATCAAAGATTGTTTGGCTGTTTTACAGGATCTAAATGAACTAAGATCGAAACAAAGCAACGTGTTCCTGAAGCCAACCACCACTTGGGAAAAACCGGCAGTCCCAGCTAGGCCTGTCTGTATCCCCAAAGTTGGGGATCTAGTCAGAGAGAGGATTGCGGACAAGAAGGAATTTGGACCTTCTTACAGACAACCAGTAACTGTCCTAGCCGTCCACGGAACAAGAACAGTACTTCTGCCGCCCCTTGCTGGAAAAAAGGAGAAAAGATTTGTGTCAATCGACCTCATCAAACCACAGTATTTGGTCAATACTAAATAGTAGGCCTCGTGGACTCCGAGCTAGTAGCAGACGCACTCCTCTCGCTACTATCCAAGAGGTTCAGACTGAAAGACTCATAACCATCGAGAATTCAGCAGTAAAAGATGAAGGACTAAGCAACAATGCTATGGAACTCATCCCTCTTGAAACTCAAGTAACAGTTCGTCCAGATACACCTGTCTACACCAACGTAACACGTGATCAACTGGTTCCAGCGATTTCTATGAATCCTGATGCAATTTCAACAATTGACCGAACTGCTTCTGGCTATTTCATTAACTTTGATACGTTTTCTGAGGATCCGAGTGAGCCTGAAATGACGCCAGCCTTAAAAACTTTCATACAAAAAGTACAAGACTTTTTTCATTTTCTGAAAAAGACTTATCTGGTTTCACCATGGATTGAACTGTGGATTATTTCTGGAATATTTTTCTTTCTGCTTTGGCTAGCTTTGGTTATGACTATCAGCGTGCTTATAAATGGCAGATACATTCGTATGGACACTGAAAGTAAAAATGTGAACTTACTTTTAAAACCACACAAATCTTCCCATCGTGAAGCAAGAGACTTGTCAGCAGTGAACATCACAGCCGTTCCTATACAGGATGGTATAGTGTGGGACAAAACCGAATTCGACATATTCGGCCCGACGGAACTTTTGAAGATTCCACATTTGTTTAAAATTTCATTAAGTGACTTTATTACCTCCAGTACCTATTCTGATGATTGGGACTTTGAGACTGTTAATGATGTGATGTCTGACCTAGAAAGGTCTGCTGCGTTCTCTAACAATGAATACTTAGAGGGCTCATCAGACTACGAACAGCTTTATTGTTACAACCACTATGGTCATCATTTCTTGCATAAATCTGCAACACCTAGAAATGTTTTTATGTTTAACCAATGGGAACATTGTCCTACACCACCAAAGGGTAGTTCAAAAACGTTTGCAAATAAGTTTCCATATTTTTCAGGGTACAATATATCTGATCCAGAAACATTTTACTATAAAAATGTAAACAAAACAGGACAGAAAATGATGTTAACTAATACAAAACAGATTTATTCTGCAGCCTTTATTACCCAACTGTCTAGAGAAGGATTTGAATTTTGGAAAGGCACAATAGACACAAAATCTGTCTGGGGTTCTAAAGATTGGCAAGTACAGGGGATAGAAGCTTTGTTTAGAGCATGTATCATCCCTCAGCAAATAATGTTTTTGAATGACACTGTGCAACAAACATCTTGCCTTGGTTTAGCCAAGATCAAAGACATGAAAACACCTTCTGTACCAACACCTGCAAGTAATAACACTACACAGGCAGCGGTTACAGTTGACACAATACTACAAACCAACAGATCCTGATTGGAAAAACTGGTTACTCTGGCCTACAGACACAAACATCTGTCAAGAAAGATTCCTGAATAGAAGACAGGGCTTTACTATCCATAGGCCAGACCCACGATACGTTCAAAGACAACATCCGGGGGTAGTAACAACATACAGTGTAGGAAAATTGTGCCTCGACTGGCTACAAAAATCTACACTTGAGGATGTGAAACAACACTTATCTTTACTTAAAGAAGATGCAGACCTTAGGGAATTCTTGCTAGGACCAAGAAAACCACGTCAAAAACGTTTCATATATGCCAGCATTTATGCTGCTTATAATGAGATATGGAAGGTTTCACAGGCAGAGGCCGCAGAACGAATACGTGAACTTGATCGTATTAACTTAGAGAAAACTCTCTCTGTGGTCGACAATGGGTTAACAACTTTGTCATCCAGAATTTATTCATTGGACAACATTGTATCCTCTGCTATTGACATACTGGAACAAGATTTAGCCATGTTACAACAAGGCCAATCTCAGTTACGTTCTATTATGTTATTAGGCTGGACGCTGCAATCTTTGCGTGCGGGCTATGTGCCTTGGCGTTTTATCAACACGTCGTCTCTGTTTGCAGACTACAATCTAACGGATAAACAGATCGAACTGGCACAAAGGGGAGCAAAGTATACAGTGCTGAGCATTGAAAAACTGGAAAAATTACCATTTACGGTAGCAGAAAAACCAGCTACAGAATGGCTTATCCATGGCAAAATCACTCTGCCTGTCACTACTTTTCAGTTTCAGTATTGCCTCAAACAAATGCAAGCAGGCAAATATGAAAGGTTGGGTAAAGAATACATTAAGACATCCTGGGATTTACCTTACGAATACAGATGTTGGAGTGGGGATCGTGAAGTGTTTCTAAGCGGTACACACTGTGAAAATGCACTAAGCGGTTCACTCATATGTCAGGACATTTCTTTACACGGGGCTTGTAATGGTTCTGTGGCAAATTTGTCCTGCCACCAGCAGGGTACACCAGTTACTGTGATTAATCCAACGTTTGGCCAACTTTCTAACAGGAGTTACCTCATGTTGAATGATCAGAGTTGCTGTGGCATGTTGCCAGGCATCCCTTATCTGGTAACGGTCGACTCCAGGGTTACTTGCTGGATGCAAGTATTGTTCCCCCCAATAGACACAGTCAGGGAGTCGCCTTTATGGCCTTCATTGAATGTTTCTTTTATACGTTTTGATACTTTAAGCAGAATGAAAGCCATGCTTTTGCAACAGACCGTGCCTTTATCCTCGGCCAAAGAAATCTATGATTTACAAATTGCAAGGACTTCGGCTGAGATACAGGCTTTAATTCGTACAAACTGCCCTATACATTTCGCAGAAATGATGGGACGTATCTTTAACATGTCTGATATGAGCGGTATTGTGCATGTATTTAAGACCATCTGTTCAGGACTGTTAGCACCCTTCCAGGCAGTCCTCGGAATCATCCCAAACTTCGCACATTCGGTGTTTGGTGGTGTGCCATTAATTCTAGCACTTGTTGCAGGAATCCTATTTCTATTCCTACTATTACGCTATGGCAAGCCTATCCACCGGCGTCACTCCCAGCAATTTGGAGAAAGCTCTCCTAGAACGGAAGTGCCGTGAGCGCATAGTGCAACTTTGGGGCATAACTCGTCCACGGGAACTTAATACAACATGGTTTCTGTCATTTAGACCAATTTGGCAAGATTGCATCTTACCTGTTCTACGCTGCCTGCTTGGCGGTGAAGAATGCGTGCTAGACACCTGCCTAACACTCCCATCAGTCATGCCAACAGATATCGATACTCTGCTGGACCCGATAACGGCCCATGCTCTGTGTTGTCCCCAAAGGCTACCAATCCTGATGACGGCATTCATTGAGATCTCACAGACGCATCCTGCTGAGGTACGAGATGGATCAACAGGCACACAGGTAACAACGGACGCAAACATTGCTGTGGCATCTTATGCTGAAGGCGATGCTTCTCATCTCTGTGCAGTTAACCTTCTGAACGAGGTATTCCAAATGTCACCAACATCGGTAGACAATATTTTGTCAATAGAAATAGATGATTTCATGTTTACACCAGACCCATACACTTACTTTTATTCGGCTCACAGTGTACCAGGGAAGCAATGAATTTGGCCTCCATATTTTCAAAACAGAACAAAACTTGGAACTCTTCCTAAAATTGAACTTTTTCTTTTACTCTATTTTTTTGAAAATACATGGCAACTAAATCTGCTTACAGTAGAACTATTCATATAAAACGGACTTCTTTGAATACTTCCAGGGACACATTGTCACCTTATTTTACTATAATTTCATTTTAGCACCATGTTTTGAAATGGCTTTGATTTTTTTGAAATACTTGTCAACCATTTCGTCATATGTATATATTTCTGTTCATTCATGTTGCATTTTATTTATGATATATGCCTAGAATGAAAAAATGCTTTAAAATGTACAGTACCTATTGCATTACATGTTCAGCAACAGTTTTCTTTTAAAAACCTCTTTTAATATGCTTTTAGACATGTTTTTAGCCACATGTGGTACTCAGTTTAATGTTTAGCATTTAGTATTATCGTTCATTCGAAAGTGGAGTGGGTGTTGTATTCCGCTTTAGGTGTCTGTATATAGGTTTTCCAGAAACATGTCCTTATATAGGCACAATTTGCATTGCCCTTATATAGGCATAAGATCCCAGTCCTTATTTAGGCATTAGCCATGCAATCCAAATACAGGCATGGTCACCTACATCCGTCCACCCCAACGAGTTCTTAGAAACCAGACCTTTAAGCTCTTGGGAGTTCCCCTAGCACAGGATTATTGATTTCTCCAAGAACTCATTTATTATGCATGAACTGCTATTCCTTAAGGGTTCATTCCTGACGTCTTCCTCTGCCCGACTTTACGTCAATGCTAACATTCCAAGGCACCTACCAGGTATAAATATACCTTCCCTTGCCCAAGCAAGTAGGAGGAGACCTCGACTTTAGAGGAGCCCGTGTCCCGGCCTGACGCACTGACAAGAGACGCTGTCATCCCTGCTCGCAGAGAATCCAGCTACCAGTGTTCTGACTCCTTCGCGGGGTGTTAGAGTTCGAGACCCGGAAAGAGATTCCCACCTCTCTCATTCTCAAGGTATGGAGCTGACTAGAACCTAGAGGGACTCTTGGCATACTATAGCATACCATACTATAGAAATACATCACCTACTTCTTACCTTGCCCTACACCTAGGTTAGGTTAGGTACACTGGGGTAGAACTAGTTAGAGAAGCATCTTATGAGTAATCGCATTTTTAGCTTATGTTATTTATGTATATGAATATATGTGTCATAGCTAAAAGATAATGCTAGCGCAGTATTATTTCTTTCTACTGCTTATGCTGTACATTATATATCTCGCATACTGTCTTGTGATCATAACAGCTCATATCTCTTACACGAGAAACAAGACTGTTCAATAAATCCTTTTATTGAAACGCCCGTCTATTCTTTCTGTGTAACTCTGAAGAAACTAAGCATGCACGATTAGCTGAGTGAAACTGTTATCTATTGTTTCCATGATTCTGAGAGTCTTCCGATTCTAAAGGGAAACAAAGTTGTCATGTTTATGCGGTTGCCAGAAACTACTCCCTTCTTGTTTTCATGGAGTTTCTAGTGGCCTCTGAGCTAGCTGGCACAAAGTAATTAAGTTTAATATACTTGATAGGGACATACCGACCTCAGTCCTATGTCAAACCTATAGGGTATATTATTCCAATGCGCAGAGCCTATTAGGGAAATAGGAACTACACTACAGGAGATTAACTGGAAGGTAAGAGTGTGTTCTACGAGTGAGGCTGTGGAGCTTCCTAAATCTAGAAATGCTGTCTCTGGACTTTTCCGAAGAGAATCTTTTTGATGCGAACGTGGCTTCTCCACAGATTGTTCTAGACAATTGGCCTAATTGGAAAAGCACTGCTATACAGCTACAATTGTCTTGTAGAACCATTGTTCGTTTTATTTGAAGGAGCAAGAATGTGCTTTATCTGCTTCCTCCAGCAAAAGGTTTGCATTTTTGGAACTTATTTATGTTGGCCGAAATATTTTTCAAATACAGATTTGGGAGTGCAGCAGCTTGGAATTACCCATACATAATATTGTGTGCTAATAAATGGGTGATTTGAAACGTCAAGCAGACGTTGCTTTAAGGATACATTGTTGTAGTTTGTTGATACTCCAGTAGTAGTATAATAACTTTATTCAGTTAAAATAACCATCAGAGTATACACAAACAAATAAAAACAAAAACACCAGCAATCAGTTCACAAGGAGGGAAAAAATGATAGACATGGCTCAATTTTTCCATTGAAAAGGGACCTATATACACCCAATACAGCAACATCACAATGACCCTAGTAAAATTTCAATCAATTCATTAAAACATTCCTTATAATTCATAATATCCATAATTTTCCTCCAGGCAGTGTAATATACTAAAATACGCAAAAAAAGCGTGATAAAATCAGCAGGTATAAAAATACAAAATACGTTAAAATATGTATTACTTCAGATACTGAACAATCAAGTAACTGGGGCCTCAGGATTCACATTTTTCATTCTATATATGGAGCAGCAGTATATGTCTCCAGTACTTTTACAAATACTGCCCTCACCTATACGATGAAGGCTGTGCAACTAATGCAAAAAAATAATAATAAAGTGACCGGGCATTGTCCATAATGCAATGCGGAATAGGATTACAGTACATAAGAGGGAGCACCAACTAGTAAAACACATCAATCTGTAGCATTTAAAACTTTTAGTCTCTTATACCACATTGCTTGTAAAAATGTACTTACAGCAAATACTATTTTTTGAGACGTGTCACTTTTTAAAATCCTAAAGGCTTCTAGGTGACTGCATGTATCCATACTGCGGCAGATAGGGACTATCCATTTACGGCGTATGTAGTAATACTCCTTGCAAAAGAACAATACATGTTTCTCATCTTCGTTACCCAAACCACAAGTGGGGCAAATTTTAGATTCTTGATTAGTGCACCATTTGCTTGTAAAGGATATTAATGGTAGAATACCATAGCGAAATCTTATATACAAATTCCTAGTTGAAGATGGAAATATTAAATCTAGGAATTCTTCAAATATTGGTGTATGCTTATGAGCCAGAAATATACTGGTTACAGACCCATTATGGCTATTCGTGGCATATCGGTCGTTAATATAAGCCCAATACCGGATTTTTAGCAACTTATTTTCAGATTCTACGATGGTATTGGGATCATCCCACAGGTTCTTCATTCCAAGTTTAGAAAACCATCCAGAGACGGGTTTAACCCATGGAATTTCCCTGGCTCCTTGGAGGTTCAGTACCTCTACCAATGAATCTTTAAAGACTCCAAGATCAGGTATAGACCAAAGTCGGATCCAATATGCTAAGGTCTTTAAGATAGCCAGGTCGGCGACTCTTTTTATCCCAACATCGAGGTACATAGGGGTTAGTGGTGAAGTAGCTGGTAGGCCCAATAGCCTTCTAAAGTAATTAATCTCAGCAATAGTTAGCGGATGTAAGTTAACATAGCCCCATATCTCCACCCAATAAAGAGCAGCTAACTGAGCCGTTGCACGATAAACTTCCGAAATATGCGGCTGCTGAGAAATAATGGTACTTACTAGTCGCTAAGCTAGACCCTGCGGTGTTTCTCTCCAAAATAGCCTGTCAAACCTATTATTTTTTAGTCAATATAGTTTTTAAATGCACTGTAAAATGTATTGATTGATCTAATCTTAAAATATAGAAATATATATTTCTGTGAGGAGTCATCACTCTGTAGGCCCTGTAAAGTAATTGCTGTATAGGCGTGGATTCGCCCAACTTAATGCATTTAGTTCCCAGTCCATCATTGTTCGGATGTGACTGGCTGAACGACTTTGGGAATTAAGGCATTAGATAAAAGACATTCTTGTATATAATAGCTCGTGTTTGAAATGCAACATTCTGCAGTTGATTGATATAGCAGCTGTAAGGTTTGTAACAGGGCTTCTTGCACCATTGCTGAGCTGTTGACTCTTATCATTCTTCCCCACTACTAAAGTTTATTTTATTTTTTTTCACACATTTGCCATCGATTTGCTGCATCACTGCTTGTAGCACATGTTGACTTACACAAGCAGGATGCTCTTTGTACATGATAGAATGACTGCACCCATTTGCAAAGGGAACTAGGCATCCTTAAATTTGGAGAAACACTAATAAGTTAAGGGGTCACATTACAAACTAGCACCTGTTAGGTTGGAAATGCAACAGGTGCCCATAGTGTCAGGCTACAAACAAAACCACTGTTCTCAGCAGTGGCAGACTAGACCTTTATATACCACTCTCCTCCCCCGTCATTATTAGGTCCTGTTATGTAATGAGGGCTACATTTCACCAGATAGGTTAATGAGCAGCCCATGACCATTCTGATCTAATATACATTCTCTTCTGAGCTCTTTAACTGCTCTTTGCTTAGAGTGTCATTGCTCAAAATATGTGAGCAAACATGCAGATTTACCCAGTGACTGAAACTACTGCCCTGAGTACTGCCTCTGGTAAATATTTTGCAGTAACCATTAAGCCTTTGTTTCCATGCCCGCTTCGAAGTACTTGCCTGTTTATCTAGATCATGTTCATTTATTTACTGAAGAAATAGGTTTATACAAACAAAAATTAAGGTGGGTAAATACATGGGTACTTAATGGGATACTGAAGGATGTTATGGTTGCATCACTAGTACCATTGTTTAATCTCTTGCTGGAGCATGTATGGTGGCAGAAGGGGGAGGGGGGTATTAAGTGATTTAATCTTTTCATTATGTATGTTAGCTTTACTTGTAAGTGTGCAACTGATTTGTTAGTTAATATGAGGTTTATGGATGTTGCAGTTGAATTGGGTAAATTAATGCTCCTTAGACTGTTTTAATTTCAGTTTGTATGTATTGTTATCTGCTGTAATGCTGCGTTGTTTTCAATTTTTGTCTGAAAACACAATACTAAAACTGATACACCAATTTAAATCCCTCTTCATGAAAGTGGAGCTTTGTGATCTCAACTTTTTAGACACATGTAAGTTAGAAATACTTCTTAAATGCCCGAAAATCCGATTAATATAGGATCTATTAAATCATCCTTTTCCCAAAGGAAGCATATATCAGCCAAATCTCATTTGTTTTGTTTACTATGTCATTCGAAAGAGGAAGAGCAATAGATGTGGTCTAGATTGATCTCAACAAAAGCCTTCACCCCCCTCCCTCCCGTTGTCGTGCCTTCTCCCCCCCCTCCCGTTGTCCGTAATGACTACCATTTGCAATGCAATAGGTCTCGCGTAAATGCAAGACCTATTGCATTGCAAATACTTGATTTTATTCTGGTACTGCACCAACATTGGTTTCATCTCCTGTATTGCTTCGCCCACTACTCTCCCCGGCGTTGTTTTTAGTTACAAAGTAATTTAAAAGTTCCCCCTGAACTGCGTTTGGCGCACCCTTGATACACTCGTCTGCTGCACACCGTGCATGTGAAAATATGACTACCGCACGTGTTTAGGCTGTCGGCGTTTACAGACACACTTAATATTACTGGGGGTATCTATGGTGCAAATCTACCACCAAGGTGCAGTAGGCATTCTATGTCACAGGGGTCACATCCCAGTGTGTGCTGGTTAGAGAAACACACACTGATGTTTATGTACACCGGGCTCTGCTGAAAGACAAGAGTGCATGTGCACACAACGACGCCTCGTCAGGGGTAGTAGGCGCTATATAAATGCAATTTAATCACAAAAACAGGATACTCGCAAAATGGGTGTTTTGGTTTGCTGCATCTATGCAGAAACGTCGTTACAGGCAGGTAATGTGTGCACAGAATAAGAAAACTCTGTTACTGCTCGAATTAGTAGCAACAGGGAAGAGAAAGATAGAAGAAGGGGTAAGGGCAGAGGTCGCTTTACCAATGCTCTTACCCGCCCACTCTCCAACCATATTTGCCATTGGCTTGTGTCATTGTCCGTCCTAAATGCTAGCTTCTGATTCGAAAATAGGCTTGTTAGTCCCTCCTTAGTACCGCCTCCTCTTCATTTGTCACCTCCCATGGCGACTGGCCTCTTTACTTCGGTTGTTACACAGTTCGTGTTATTTAGACTGTGAGCACTATTTTCTTTCTTCAGTTTCTCTTACTGCAGGCATGACGTGCTTTGGTGCCCTCTTTACCCCGCTCCCTCCTGTTGTCGTGCCTTGTTTACCCCCCGCCCTCCCTCCTGTTGTCCGTGCCTTCTCCCTCCCCTCCCCTGCCCGCCCGCTGTTCGTGCCTTCTCCAACCCTCCCCCCCTCACCCGTTGTCCGTGATGCCTTGCATTTGCAATGCAATAGGTCTCGCATCTACGCAAGTTTGAGCTATTGGCATTGTAAATGACAATGCCTTTTATTTATGTTTTGGTTTTTAAAACATAAATAAAACACATTGTCATTTACAATGCCAATAGCTTAAACTCGCGTAAATGCGAGACCTATTGCATTGCAAATGCTTGTTCTTTCAGGGGGATGCATTGTAGGATTCCAGCTGTTAGACACAAAAAGGTGTATTAACACCTGGCAGCGCTGCAGCCAACATCGCGTGCGGTTTACCAGCTGGAAAAATAGGGTCAGGTTCTTCCACATCTGGTAAAACAGAGTGCGGAAAAACTAGTATTAATCAGATGGAGTGAAATGAAGGTATGAAGGCATGTGTTTATTTCCTTCCGCATGACTTGTAATCGGGTCTTCAAGCATTTTAAATTAACAACGTTAAGTTTTGTCAAAAATGAATAATCTTATGATTACATAATAAATTGGTAAAACTCCAGGCAGCACTCAGACCTTAATCACGAGTTGTACAGAATGGGATTTGGAGGAGATACCAATTACGTGTAGAGAGGCAGGCATATCAAACGTAATCGATAATTCCATTTCTGTGGCCTCTGCACCCTGCAACTTGTAATCAGGGCCTTAATCTTAGAAGATAACAACAAACTAATAGAGCAACAGACAGTCGACCATGGCCGCAATCAGAATTACCTATTAGCCATTGCAAGTTCTCAGAGAAAGGCTTTGTTGCAAAAGTCACATTTAATGTCCACCTCGGGCAATATTATATTTCGTTAATTCACTGTATTTCTCCCAGCATCTTTTGTGAAATATTCCTGGCTCTCAACGCTCGCGCCCTGCCAGTATATTCTCCCGGGCTTCTGAAAAGAGGAATCGTTACCATGGTGAATCCCTCACATACGTGTTTGTTCTCCTGCAATGCCACCTTATTATAGATAAAGTAGATCGATGCAGGCTGCATCGAGCAGGGAGTCGCGCACACGAGTCATAAAACAGAGTTAGGGAACTGAGCAGCGCAGGAGCATACCTCACGTGAAAGGAGATATTAGGTCAGTTGTATTATCAGTCAGGTCGCACTGCCGTCCTGTGTTTTGCAGAAATTCTACCTCATTAATACTCATGAGACAAGGTTCCTGCTACAAGTCTGCGTGACCAATTGAGAATGCACAGATATGGAGGCCTGCAAGGAACAGCAAACCTCCATTTCGGATTCCACACTAGTTATGTGGCAGTATTGCAAGTCTTGTAGTTTAAGTGGCCGGCAAGGTGCAATGGCAAACAAGAGGTGGCGCACTGCAGAATAGACATATTGGAAGCAGGCAGTCACCCCTGGAGTCACTGTTTGCTACATATGATGCCTACCACTGTCATTTGCAAAGTAGAAGCCAGCTCACACGCAGAAATGTTTTAAGGCTTGTGTAAAGTAGGCAATTGCCAGGACCCCCAACTTCCAAGGGTCCCTCTTGGCAAGTGAATTTTCTCTTTATTTGACCTCTGTTTATCCTATTTCTCTAACTAAACCTCTCTCCCTCTCTGTCTACCTCTACCTCTGACTATGCCTCTCTACTCTGTGTCATTTGAAAGATTTTTTGGTCCCCAAAGAAATATATATTTCAACAGTTTTTGTGTGACCAAGTCAACATTTAAGATGTAACTTAGGGGCTGATTACGAGTTTAGCCGTACGACTACTGCTGCACCTGCGGTCCGACCGCCGTATTATGACTTTGGCGGTCGGCCGCCATGAGACTGCTGCTACTGCCGGGGATCCCTGATCCCTCGGCAGTCTTGCAGCGTTCTGAGGCCGCACTATGCTGGCGGAGCTGCTGCAGCACCACCAAACATATTACAAGATTCCTCACCACCACAGTTTTCATGGGGATGAGCCTGCCATAAAAAGTGTGGCAGTGAGTAAACTAAGGGGGCCCTACAGGCCCCCTGGTGCCTCTGTGCATGGGGGCGCATGCAGGGGGGCACATGGTGTGCCCCCCTGTCTGTATGCACCCCCATGTTCCCACACGGAACACAATGCACAACATTGTGCATTTCAGTCCGTGCAGGAACGGGCTGCAGCGCTCCCACAGCGGTGCCTTTCTAAGGGTCTCCTATGAGTCTTAGAAAGACCCTGCCACCGCAGGACCACCCACCAGGATTACAACTCATAATCCGGCGGGCGGACTGACTACGGGTTTGGCGGTCTTGGAGCGGGGCGCTGGTGTGGCGGCGCACTCCAAGACCGCCAAATTCGTAATCAGGTCCTAAGTATTGTTTGGCATCATGTGGACTTGAATCAGCAATATTGTTAATAAAATTCAAATTTGTTCTGCACGGGGGGCCCCCAAATATGACTTGTTCGGGGCCCCCCAAAGTATTTAAAATGACACTGTCCACCCGAACAGCTTTCATTTGGGCACTCAGACCCTTTCAAAGCTTTGCAACTGCTCAGCATTTCCTTCTGATTGACAAAGAAGAGGGGAATGAAAAGAAAGGGGTAATGCCATTTAAATATATTTAGGTCCTTTTTTGGAATTTGGAGGATTGGATCCTCCATCACAAACGTGGCAGATGCACGATCTGATGTTTTACAACTCTATTACTGCTACAAGGCTTGTAATATGGTGGATGGGACATCCCTCAAGTTTTCACAGAATATCTCATTCATCAAACTCTAAAGAAGGTCAGAAGTTATTCTGGTTTCCCGCCTCACAAGGCCTGCCACTTTGCACAGAACAAACTTCAGGTGGGTGAAAAAGACCTCATTTATGGGCCTGTGAATCCCAAAGTCAGCTTATATTATTGTTTAATATAACAAGGGGGAATTAACTAAGACTATAAAGAAAGACCTACTAAGGGTGCTACTTAAATGTCTTCCTATGACAGCCCAAGCCAATGAATAGTTGTTTAGCGCTTAGTCTCATAAGGGGGTACACACTACCTTTCTGATCATTTGAATTCTCTCAAAATGCTGCCCAAGGTTTCTAGGATTTTCTTTTTGACAAAAAACGCAATTTGTTGCAAATATATTTCAGAAATCATGGTTCCAAAACGGATCTATCCGGAAAGTTAAGATTTGTCAGTAGTACTGTAGTGAACATTGTGAGGCATCCCTGGAGATTACTCATGAGAACCCAATATCCATAGTACTGCTGGATTCATGATCCAATTTACAGAGTCCTGACCTCCAGGAGGATTCCTGTAGGGGTTGGAGTGGTGAATATTGCAGCAACCAGGAATCAGGCAATTGCTATAGTTGTGGAAGGGAGTTCCGCTAATCTCAGGACTCACCCTAGGATGAGGATTCTGTGACAATGCATGACGTTGATCGGTGTATATGGGCTAAAGTTAGGATGGATTAGAAAACAAGTCAGTTTAATGTGACCTCTGTGCTTATCTGTTTCTAGTTTGCAAAACTATATTTCAGTATTTCACATGGGGTGAAACAAAGGCACTTGCTCAACTTGGGTATAATTTTCAGCCAGAGTTGTTACTACACGGAATAAAGGTATGTACTTGCCCAAACATCCAATATATAATTTAAATTCAAACTAAAGTAACAGCTGGAAAAGGACTTCCCACATTACACCCACAACAGAAAATGTTTTAATGCCAAGAGTGATTGTAAGTCTTTCTTATAAAATTAATTCGTTGCTTCAGATTCATGTACAAAATTCAAAATTGCAATTATTAGATGCTTAAATAACGCAGTTAGAAGTGAAGACACAATATATTCTTCTGGCCAAATCTGTATTACACAAAGTCCTATTCCTCCTCGTAAGAGAATTTACTTTATTGAGGTATAGCCCTTACCTCAAGAAGGGGGTGCAACACTTGAATGGACCAATGTTATGTCCAGCCTATTCAGAGTGAATACACTGCTATACACGCTACAGAGGGTGGACAGTACATCCACTAACGTTTTTCAGGTAACCTTCATCTGAAAAACTCTAAAAAATGCTGTTTAGTTGTTATGCTTTTTAAAGCATTTTTAGTACAATCTACATCGTTCCTCTAACGGTCGTAGGATATGAAGGAGCTGGTAGGCTGGGCCGATGTGAGACAGATAAATCTTCATGATGTGCAGATGACAGTTAGGGCTCTTGTAATCACAAGAAAGCGGGAAATATGCTTGGTCCTCTCATTTTATTTTGGGAGGCGAGTGTTTGCCTGCTCTGATTCCAGAACTAAATTATCATTTTCAGCAAGTGTAACAAATATCAGTGTATCCTGAGGAAACTTATAGCTGCTCAGCCAAGTTAAACTATGGCCAGAAGGGGTCATTAAAGAAGGCATGGAACTAATAGGTGCGGTACTACCAATAACGCAAAGGTTTGCCGCAGTTGTGCTTGGTGCAAGTTTAAAATCTGGAATGGGAACAACATGATGGAAATGGAGTTTCAGCTTCTTTTTTCTGCATGTTATTCATCACTTTCTGATGGGATTTTATCCAAATCTTTTCCCTAATTTTAGTAAGTAAACAGCAGGGGCGGCTCCTCCGTAATGGCGGAGGAGCGTCGTCCCACAGCCCAGCGGCAGCAGATGATAAATAAAGTGACAATAACACAATGTTATTATCATTTCATTTATGCTGTCTGAGCCGCGCATTGAGAATTGGGCGGGCGGGCTGGGCATGGCAGGGAGGAGGAGTAGTGTGCACTTATAAGTGTGCATGTCTGTTTGGCCAGCCGCCTTAGGCCAGCCAAACTGTGTTGCACAGCCAGGTTGGAGAAAAGCCACAGGCCCCAATGCACTGTCTAAGTGGCAAACGAGGCCGCTCAGACCAATCCTGGCACTGCTCTCATAGCATGTGAGCAGCATCTGGATTGGGTGCGGAGCCTGTGCCTTGAGAGCCCATCCCCTGCCGGCTCGACGAAGGGAGCAGCGAGGCAGTCGGCAGCATCAGCGGAGTGACAGGTAAGTCTTTTTAAAAAAATATTATTTCTCCCCCCACACCCCTGCGGCCTCCCTACCACTTTAGATAGGCGGCAGCCACCACTGGTAAACAGACGATTTTATTAAGGTTTTATGCACCACAGGGTGCAACCAAAGTTGCAACGTTGTTGTTGTGTGAAAGGGAGAAAGCAGAAAAACAGCATATCTACTAAGATACGGAACTGTTTCTCTCTCACCCTGTGCTGGCGCACTTAAGACTGCCTTGGACCAACACATACACTTGCATCATAGTGCCTGTTGTCAAGCACAGATTTTGTACTGCAAGTGGACCCTTCCAAGACTAAATACTATGCTTTGAAATAGTTTAACAATGTTGCCACGTTGTACGCTGTACAGTGCAACATACAGATAACGTGGGAAAGTTTTCTGCCGCTAAAACGGCGATAATTTTAACGTGGGTCTTGCTAATATGCGACTTTCATTAGGAGCTATTGGATGAGTAGCAGCTGCTCTACTCGATACTGAGGGGCAGATTTACAAGCCCCTTGCGCATTTTTGCGTCACTTTTCCCATGTTAAAAGTGACGCAAAAGTGGCGCATGGGGCTTGTAAATCTGCCCCAGAATCTGTATCAAATTTACCGATGTGGATTCAGCATACGTAACCTAGAGTTAAAACACTGAAGGCACGTATGGCCAGAGTTTGTTAACAGTTTTATTAAAGTGTCTAAGTTTACCCAGCCTGAAGGCAGTTAATGAAGTAAGCAGCAGACGAGGTTACTTTAATCCAGTCACAGACAGTTTTTCAAACGTGCAGCGTGACAGCAGGTGTTCTTTTATTAATAATAAGTGTGACCGTTTCTGCTCTTGTGACGTTAGAACAGTCCCTCATTACTGTTGATTGTGTCGAGTTCTTCCCAGAAGTAACGCTGCTGCTGGGTTCAGTGTCGATTGGCCCACATGAAACAGCCGGAATTCAAATTATAAAGCCGCAGTTTCGCACTATGCAAAGAGGGATCTTGGGCACACCACATGAAATTATATCTGCCCTGTTTGTTCAATCCATATTTTACGCATTTGGGGAAACTGAAATAGATTCCGTAGTGCCACTTCACAGCGAGGAATAGGTTACTCCGCTTGATTGGACCTCGCCAGGAAAGCGCATGGAGTCAGTGGCACACATGATTAAAATTGTATGTACTATTCGCTGTAAAAATATAAATAACGACATGAAAGATGATGCAATTAAACAGACGTGCAATGAAGGAATGTTGGCTGCCCGCGGTCCACGAAGGGGACCCTCCTAAGAGGGCGGCCGCCTTAGTGCCACATGAGGGCACACGAGACAGCCCAGTGTTGGGGGGGACCCCCTAGGGGTCCGCGTGCCCGCGTCATATCCGGGCAGGAGTGGGCGGGGGACGAGGTATAAGTACCTCTCCCGCCCACCTGGTGTCCTCTTTACCACTATCCTTGACGCCGTTTAGCACCGAGGTTCCACTCCGTCTGGTCTTGAGGCGTGCTGGTTTCATCCCCTGTCTTGCGATTGGGGGCCGGCCTCGTCGGGTTTTGCGGTGAGTCAACCCCCACCCCCCGGCACGAACGTCGGTATGCCCGCCTTGGGTCACGTCCCTTGGCCGGGACTAATAAATATGTGATTTGATAACTTATAATGGCCGTACATTATGGCTCAGAAAGCATTATAAATCCCCTGCTTTCTCTGTCGTGAGCCTCTGAGGGTTATTTACGATTGCAGCGGTCTCGTTTTGGCCGGTTGCTCGACCCTGGTCTGGCGGTGGGAGGAGTTGTGCATACTGGGGGAACAGTTGAGTCGGGGCCGGGTGGCCCTTGGCCCCGTCGGGTGCGCGGCCTACCGCTGGTGTTTGCTTTCGTCGAAGGGGTCACACTCTACAGTGGCCCCGGCTCACTCTTGACCCTGTGCCGAGTGGCTCGTCTGGACAGGTGCTTCGGGGGTTGTGTCCTGATTCCTCCCCCAATATCGAACTGGCACGCAGCTGGTCATTCGTTGGCCCGCTGTGCCTCTTTAACATTGACAGACTGGGCTCTGCCCGGCGGGGAACGAGTTCAATATGAACATGTTGTCTATCATCCGCTGGAGTATGGCGCCCTGGTGTGGCCACGGACAAGATTTCAAGGTGTTTGGGAGGCTCGCGGGACAGGGAAGGCCCGGGATAATAATATCTGTGTTAATAACTACATGACCGACGTGCCCTTGTGCTGCTTTGGTGTCGACGGATTACAGAGCAGTTGAGGTGTACACCGCTCCGAGACAGCTCGGGGGTTGAGCGCGTACGGCATGCATCAGGGTGGACTTGCAGGTATGGTTACCAGATACTACAGTTGATTATTTTGTACACGCTGTCCAGGACAACTGTGCGACTGCGCCCATCAAGAGCTTTTAACCTGCAAATCCCTCATGCCTGGTCTATTTATCTCATTATTTTGGACGCGCTGTCCAGGACAACTATGCGGCTGCGTCCGGTTCAGAGTTGCCGCGGGGGTGGTCGTCGCATGGTTCGGAGATATGAGGGCGTCGGGTCGGCTGCGGTGGGAGCGGGCCATTATTCCGTCCCGCTTTAACACTGTGGATCCGACCCAATAGCTGCCCAGGGCAGGGGCTTTGGGTTGTCCTGCGTGCCTTGGCCCAGACTGTGATGCGCCCGGGGGGTATGTTGTTCAGGTCGGGCTCACTTGAACACTACCATGAAGTACTGAATGGGTTTGTGTACGCAAATGCCAAGTGGGCCGAGGTCATCGCTTAATTGCTGCTTAATGATTGCCCGCTTTCCACGCTGTTCGGAGCTTGGACCTCGATTGGAGGCTCGCGTCTCTTACCGGCCCAGGAGGGGAACATTGGGGCTGCTGCGGCTGAGCCACCCCTGTCTGTGTGCGCTCCCCCCTCGGTGACGGCCTGTATTCAGCGTCTCGCTGAGCAGTGGGGGAGGGCTGCTTGCAATGAGTGAGGGCAGGCACGGCATTGTTACCCGGAGCTATGAGTGAGATCCCTGGCGAGTGAGGACTGTACAATGTGGGGGGTCTGTGGGCGCTCTTTGGGGACATAGAGCGTTGAAACCCCGGTGCATGGTTTTGAATGTGGTGCGTTGTGATTTTATATGTACAGCTGAAACTCCATGTTTCAGAAGTCGTCCGGTTTTGCAGCGGAGAGGTAGTGTTGGAGGACAGCCCTGGTCCAAATACAGTCCATGTCATTTTACAATTTTGTGTGTTTTGCGTCAGCACCTTGGACTCGCCTTGTGGGAAATATTTTGCAGTGCACGCGCTTAAAGTGTGGTTGGTTCAGAAGTCAGGCGGGGATCTTGTCCAGCTGGCAGAGGACCAGCCCGCGCATTCTCCTCATCGCTAACACTGTTTTAACTACTTTAACCACCAATAGAGGCATCAGTGGTGCGGGAGTGCCTGTTTGCGTACAGTTATTTTCGCAGTTTTGTTTCGCAGGAGCACGTGGTGAACGTTGTCATGGACCAGAGGTCCACACTTCTGCAGGGGGACGAGGCCCAGAAGGTTAGGCGCAGGGTCTCGCAGAAACAGGGCCGGTAGAATCTTAAATGCGCATTGCCAGCGCCGGTTGTATCTGGGCAACTGCTGCCTGAGTGGTGGCCCTTGGATGAGTGTTTCTCATCAGGCCCGGTCCTCGTGCCGGAGTGCGTCCTGATTGTTTATTTTATTTGCAATTTTAGATAGCGCGGCATCGGAGGGCCTCACAACGGTAGCAGGATAACAAGTGTATTTCGGGTTAGTTACAATATTTTACATAGCTGCCAAAGTTTCAGATTGCTATGTGGGACATGTTCCTAACTTCAGTGTAAGAATGTGTGACGTTTTCTCGACTATGGGTGACACTTTCACCTTTACAATATGGGCACGCAGGATTGTTTAGCAGCCCGGGCGTCTGTTTGTTCGCTAAAATGGTTCCGCCCATGGTTTAGGAAAGGGGTTCCGGTGTAGGTGCGGCGACTCCGGAAGTGCATTTGCATTGGTTTGTCGCTGCTGGCAGTGTGGTGCCGGTAGAAAAGTCTGGTCGTATTTGCTCCCCTTTACCCATTGAGCGCAGTTCCGACGGTCAGCATGCCGGAGCTCGCCGTGGAAAGGGTGGTGGCATTTTCTGTTGCTTCTAAGCATTGTGGACCAATTCAACAGGTGAGGCCTCGGCACATCCGGGCTCAGCGTTGACGCAGGGCAGCCCTCAATAAGAAACCCGGGAGACAAGCCGGCAAAGCAACACAGCAAACCAGCAAGTGTTCGGGGTCAGGATAGACGGGCAAAGCAAGGGGAGACAATTTCACGGCGAGGTAACCGCGTGTAATAGGAAGTGAGACTAGTAGGCGTTGACATGCCATGCGCGCTCTCCCGACTTAGATTTGATTCATCTGGCTACTCCTCTTTTGCAGTGAGAAACACCTATCTTGCCCGCTTTGTCCCTGGCTCCAAGTAATGGCAGATTGGGCGCCTATCAAGTTCTAATTGGCAATAACAGTACACTGCAGTTTTGCACTAATGGGTTAATAGTGGACATAGTGTAAGGAGCACTCAGTGTATTGTCCTGTGGGTAATTCTATACGGCACAACCTACCATTAATATATCCGCGCAGTGCTCTCTATCAGTACAGAATCTGTGTTGTGTCCAGTGCACTGGGGTTGCCAACCCGTGGGTGGAAACCTCAGCTGTGATTGCCGAGGCCCGAGCTCAGGACCTACCACTACACACAAGCTAATGTTTGTTTTGGCTACTAGGGGTTCAACTCATGGAGCCAGCCGTCTGCCTTTGATTGGTCCATAGTTTGATTCTGACAGAGCGGGCTGTGAGTCTCTTGCCCTGCAGCAGATATTTGGCCTTTAGAACGTGCTGCTGTGGGATGCTTGATTAGTCAAGCAGCGCCCTTGGCAGTGTGTGTGGTCGGTGTCACAGAGTCGTGTGACGGAGTCGCGGGAGTGCTCGCGCAATCCCGCAAGCTAATCGTGAGGGAGAACATAGAGGGTTCTGGCTTTCTTTTGTGGATGCACTATTGCCAAGGTGTAGGTTTGAGTAGTTCGAATTGGCAAGTTAATTTCATCAAGCGAGGGCATCGCCACGTGGTGGCCAGTACACAGGCATTGTGTTTGCCCCAGGGGGCGGCAAGCGAAGGCAAGGCCCTGTCCAAATCTGGCACCCGAACACAAGGTCCGTCTGGGCCATCCTGACTGTTGGGTGACTGGTGCAGGAAAAGGCTCATTACAGCTCTTGGACAGTCCCATCATCTCAAATTGACGCTGTGCTTTAGGTATATCTGAGCATAAGAGGAAGGCCAGACACAAACCCAGAGGACACAGAACAAGTACACTCTATTTTGAGCGTAGGAGATGCAGGCTAATTACCATTAGTAGCTGCCAGCGGATACGTGCATCACCATGGCCAGAAAGCAGACATGTCCTTTTAAGGTTAGGTAGGACCCATACAGGACAGGAAGGAATAATTTACCTAGGCTATCTTGCCAGTGCAGATAATTTTATTCGGGAACAATTGAGCACGGCACTGCAATGCTATGTTGTTCACAGCTCTGTAGGTATGTCCCCTAAACCCCCCAGCAGCCCCCGTGCACATCGGGGGACATGGTGCTCGATCCTGTCCAAAAGTAGTTACTTGGCTGGGCTATGCCGACAATGTTGCTATTTCACATAGCGGCAGGACAAAGTCTCTCTATATGTCCCCCTTCCCCCCAGTCAGAAGCAACTGGAAGAAATAGTTATATAAAAGATCCTGGCCACCCAACCATTACCAGTTGGCCCCACAGAGCCGGGTGCAACAGATTGTACCCTCTCTTAGCTGCAGTGTGCCAAGCTGTCGCTAGGGCCTCCCTTAATGGCAGGCATGCACGCTGAGCGCAAAGTAACCAGGTTTCACCCAGTGAGGCAGGAGGGTCCTTGCAGGACATTCCAGAAGGGGGGCTGCGTTTGGAACATAACCTGTGAATCTTAGACTTGACATGATATCATCTGGACCACTCACAATTGCTAATATTCACTACCTGGGTAGTGGGTACAGAGCTGTACAGTAATTTGCTGCATGTGGGGAGGGTTAATGCCACCGCATCCAAGGGTTATCATCGACAGTTCGGATGGCTTGGGGAGCGATGAATGCTCAGTCTGCTCGCGCAGGCAGGCGATTTCTGCGGGGGCTGAGCTTTGCATGCTACCCAAAATTGGCCTTACCGACTAGTGTGATGCAGTGGTAAGTGTTGCATGCATGCGACGAGAGAGGGGTCCTTTGATACCATCTATAATCTTAACCTGGTTAGTATTCAGGTCAAGGAGGGCTGCATGACCCCCGGGTGCTGGAGATGGTTTGTTGGTTGGCATGCTTTCCCAGATGTCTGTTGCAAGCTCACACATGTTGTTTTCCGCAGAGTTTGGGGCAGGTTAGCATACCTCATGTTAGGTGCGGAGGGGTTGTACCCCCAGGCAACATGCTCCTACTTCAGGAGCAGGGAGAAGCAGATGCTGGGGCAGGCTAACATACCTCAAGGGTATATCTGTGGGCTTAATGCATGTGTATCTCTGACTTATGGCTGGGTAGAGCCATCCCCACTTAGAGGTATGTCCATGTTAAAATTTTGTGCTTATGACGGTTCTCATGACCATTGCGGTTTTTTGTATCTTTCCTAGTTGAAGAAACATTAATATAGGTACTGCAGCGCTTATAACTTAGCACAGTAAGGCTGCGGCTTATAAGTTCAAGTGGCAACTGGCTGATTTCCATCATTAGCACCAGCAGCTGCTTACATGGTTAGCAGTAAGCTTCCTTTTATTCGCCCGGGATTGGTGCTGGCAATGTCATGCAAACTTTGCAGCCAGAAACGGAAAAGGCAAAGACATATCTGTGATTGTGCAACGCGCACTCAGCAGTGAAGCAAGCTAAGTTTCAGCATAATCCTGGTATACCGTCAGTGAAAAACTTAGGGTTATGGGCTACACACGAATAGGCACTTTCAGTCAGCTAGGGCGTGAGTGTGTCATTCCTAAGAGGGTGCAGTTGCCTCGATAGTGCTGAAATAGAGGGGGTGGATCACTAATACGGACAACTACCAGAGCACATTTTGCATTCATAGTTAGAGGGTGCAGGTACATTACTCATAGGTTTACTCCATGTCCTCTGATCCAAAAGGATTGCATGTTACCAGATGCTTCAGTTAAGCAAATTATCCTTGGGAGTTGTCAGCTAACAATGGGACTACTGTCCCAATTTATGGCCCAGGAATTCTGGACGATGTGGTACTCCCATCAGGGGTGTATTGAGAAGATCAAAACCGGCCCGGGCTCGGCAAGGGAGGGTATTTCTGGTTGCATCAAACTGGGAGATATGTGGTATGGCCCAGTGGGTCTGGTCGCCTCCTAGCTGGCCCTTCTGGAGAGGGTTACTTCCTGGTTCAGGCTGACAGCACACCCCTTACCAATTTTGGGTTGAATAGGTAATGAAGGCATGATTAAATATGTCAGGCAATGCGGGTCCTGGCAGGCGCTTTTGCAGTCACTCTTTTTGCAGGGGCAGCAAGCTCAGCGTTCTGGGCGGGCTTGTCAGCGGAGCGCATCATGCAGGTGGGACAATGGGAATCCCAATGTTTTAAAAGGTACTTCCGTCCAAGCCACCCAGGGGAGTGGCCGGAAGACAGGTTAAGTGTATTATGTACAGGTGAATTTTGAGTATACCAAGGGCACCCCTGTGAGGCACCAGAGGTTTGATGGGGTGCAGTGTTATTGTGTAAATTAGGTGCAAACTTGTGTAGTTGTATAGAAGGGTGTGCAGTGAGCAATAAAGGGTGTTAGCAACCTAGCATTTCTTTATTTTGCCAGGATCAAAGGTCTGGGTGAATGGCCTTCCGTGCGTCAGGAAATGGAGGCATGGGTTTTTCCTCCACTGAGTTAATTGGTTGGGGATCCAAGGCATGCACTGGAACAGCTTGCTGTAGAAGCTGCAGCACAGACTAGGGGGGTGTCTCCCCTCCTAACATGTTGGTCATAAACCTGGGAGACAATGAGTGGACTTTCCTGGGTTGGGGGGCACTGCTGTAAGAATTGGAGTCCTCCATGTGCAAGTAAAGCAACCATTTGGGGCAGGGGAGTTATGTTGGCAGAGATAACCTCATGTTTATTGTGACCAGGGGCCCGGTCAGGGGATGCCGTGGAAACCTCACGCAGGAGAGTTTACAGTGCCATGGCCACATTTACTGAACAGAAGGGGTTTGGCTTTATTAGGCATGTTTGGCTGCATGCCAAGTCCACAGGATGTTTTGAAGAAGAGGGGTTCACCTGTCAAGAGTGGGCATGGACTTGTTTTGCTGGACCTGGGAGAGGTCCAGGAATCAGCAGGATGTAGGTAAGAATGCCGGCCTTGGTGGGGGGCCCTGGTTGTGACGGTGGCCACACCCAGAGCTGTGGCAGAGTTACAGGGCGATCCAGAGGATGAAAGGTACATGGGGTACCCTCTTCAGGAGCACAACAAGGGTGCAAAGGCCAAATATCCCCAGGGAGGTCCTCGCGTTGGACCCTGGAGGAGCGACGGCACCCCGTTAGTCCTACGGGTGGTTGTGGACCTGAGCAACCGGGGGTTGCCTGGAATGCTCCGCCCCTTTCGGGGGGCGTGAGTAATGGGGTGGACTGGCGGTCCACCGGTGGGAGGGGTTACCTCCTCCCCCAAAATTGGTAAGCACCGATTGGCTAAGGCCACGGTGTAATTTGGCTCATCAGGTAGGCAGGCGGCTGTCTGCCCTTGGATCGCCCGTAAGATAACCCACCATGTTGGCATATTTGGTATGCAAATAAACCTGCAGCAATTTTCTCCACGAAAAAAGGTGTTTTGTCTGTTTATTTATTCAGGAGATTGCTGTATGGGGGATGGGGAGTGTTGCTGATATTGGCACTATGTTGGCTGCCCGCGGTCCACGAAGGGGACCCTCCTAAGAGGGCGGCCGCCTTAGTGCCACATGAAGGCACACGAGACAGCCCAGTGTTGGGGGGACCCCCTAGGGGTCCGCGCGCCCGCGTCATATCCGGGCAGGAGTGGGCGGGGGACGAGGTATAAGTACCTCTCCCACCCACCTGGCGTCCTCTTTCCCACTACCCTTGATGCCGTTTCCCTCCCTACCGCTTACCCAGCGTACTTGCAGGGTGTGGGGTGGGAGAGGTTTTCTAACTTGTTATTTTGTGTTGCAGGCGGAGTTACAGGGCGATCCAGAGGCTGAAAGGTACATGGGGTGCCCTCTTCAGGAGCACAACAAGGGTGAAAAGGCCAAATATCCCCAGGGAGGTCCTCGCGTTAGACCCTGGAGGAGCGACGATGCCCCGTTAGTCCTACAGGCGGTTGTGGACCTGAGCAACCGGGGGTTGCCTGGAATGCTCTGCCCCCTTCGGGGCGTGAGTAATGGGGTGGACTGGCGGTCCACCGGTGGGAGGGGTTACCCCCTCCCCCAAAATTGGTAAGCACCGATTGGCTAAGGCCACGGTGTAATTTGGCACATCAGGTGAGCAGGCGGCGGAGGGGCTGCCTGCCCTTGGATCGCCCGTAAGATAACCCACCATGTTGGCATATTTGGTATGCAAATAAACCTGCAGCAATTTTCTCCATGAAAAAAGGTGTCTTGTCTGCTTATTTCTTCAGGAGATTGCTGTATGGGGGATGGGGAGTGTTGCTGATATTGGCACTAAGAGAGCCAGCCGTAAAATGAACAGATTCCACTCCGTTCCGGGAACACAGTAAGATGATAAAGATGTTAAATTTTCTGATCTGGTAAATCAAAAAAAGTAGCCTCAATGTTACATTACCTTTTAAATCTGTCCTTCCTTCGGTCCTTTTAAGGGAGGTCTGCTCATCTCCCAGACAGGCACTACCCTGCAGAGCACTACATATCTAAAACCTTTCACTCCTAACGACCTCTGGAGGCATGAAAAGCCCCACTCTAGCTCACCTCTTGTTTTGTCCGTCTCTTAGGAGCAGGGCCCCTAGAAATATGCTGCAGGGGAGGACCAGATCATGCAGGAGGGTTAACTAAATTATGCGGCAAGGAAAGGCAAATTATGTATTACGTTTTGTGTTATTATTATTTCATTGTTTTGAAATTTCTCCAAATTTTAAAACTATCTGGGCAAGGGTCTCACCTCATTAGTACCACTTTGACACCAAAATACAGAAATCAGTAGCAGAAAGTCGACTAGTCAATCTTTGCGAAACCCTTTTCGCTGCACGGCAACACATGTCGCCGAGTTTTTAGTAAATTATGAATGATCCGTTTCAGCTAGAAACCATTAAAACAAAATCTGCGGATTACACAGCAGATGATGGATTATGCGGCAAATGCAGCAAATCCATAATTTTGGGAAAAACACAGAGGCAGTAAAATCTCATAATTCCAAATAATTCCTCATGATTATGATGAGATAGGTCTTTGCTGATCGTCCTGTAGACGGCTACCTTGAAAAGTCTGTTTTGGGCAGGGGACTGAGCTGTTGATAATGGTACTCCCCACTCAGGGTCACCCAGCAGAGTGTAGAGCAATAACTAGGCAGAGATGTGCTGATTCGGTAGACTGGGGTGAGGGAAGCAGTTAGCAGGGTTTCAGGAAACCAACATGACTGAGCTGTCTGATCCTGGGTTCATCACCTTCAACCCTATCCCCGCTGTAAGGAGGAAGAGAGGTACTGGGAACTGTGTATATAATCTGCCTGCAGTACACCTAAGGGCAATCAGACACCCAGAGAAACACGTGGGGCCATGTTGGAATGGGTGCTTTAAACAGTTTGAAGCTTGAGTTTGCTTTGCACACTGAAATGAGTGTGCTTTGAGTCAGGCTTCCTAATTGTGACCTTTTTAAGTTTAAGAACTCCTTTTTTGTCTGGGTGCGTTTCAAAGGCTATGGTGACCCGAAGAGCAAGGTCTGCCTAGTAGATCTGCTCTAGAATGCTGTCAAGTCCAAGTCCAAGAAGAGTGGGAGAAGCACTTCTGTGAGAGGCGATACGTTCTCTGCAAGTCATAATTGTACAGAGATACACTCAATGACATGAGGGAAACACTGGCTCAGACCAAATGACCTTGAGAAGCATGTGAAAATGTTTAGAATGGGCCTCGTCGCTGTCCCCTTCTTCTTTGTACCCTTCCTCACCTTAGTCCTGGGGGTTAGTGTTAGAACTCCCCCAGGTTTGATGTAGAGGCGAGGTAAATGAAAAAGCTGGTCCAGACCATGGGGAAAGGCATACTTGGTTATTTGTAGTTAGTTCCTCCTTCCAACTCTAGAGTCCCACAGGTGTCCATTATGGTCTCAATAGTGGACCACCATATGGAGGCCAAGAATTCCCCCAGTCTGCCATGAGGATGTTCGTAAAGGTGCTGGTATTGCAGCTCACCCATGTTTGGATGGCGGAATTCTAAGTCCTGGTTCCAGATAGATGTCTACACAAGGATATGTGATCTCCCCGATACACATGAAATTCTGATCAACCATATAATATCATCTCATCGGGGCCATTCACAAGGTCTCCAAATCCATGGACGTTGATTCACCAAAATCCCAGGGGTAGACATTGCTTGCCTTTAAACTATTGATAACATCACAAGAAGTGACGCTACATGATCGTCCTTGACCCCGTTACATCATAGGAAGTGATTTCATATTACCTTTGCATGCTGTCATTGAGTAAGGTCAGTGAGCCCTGGACTGGTGCATTTTAATGTAATTCTGGGTAACTGTAAAGGAGATATAGTAAAATGCTCCATTAGCATGACTTGCTCACCCTCAAGCTACGTTTAGCAGGGAGGCATGGCCATCATATTGACAACACTTTAATATTTAGTCAAACACGTGTTTCTTGCTGAGACAATCAATACATTTTTCCCTTAGTTAAATGCTTTTCAGTAGTTAATCTTGAATATTTGGACCAGCAGTTTAGTATCAGGGGGACTTCACTACTGCTGAAAGATTGGGAGCCATGCACACTGCCTAATAACAGAAATTCAACATGCAACATTTCAAGTTCTTGACATGTTGCCCAGATTTAGAAAAGGCAAAATACAACTTCTTAAGCACATGACCACCAATGACTTTTTAAGTATTGGGCTCGATGCACTATGGTACAATACATGTGTAGATCTACTTGTGTGCAGCTCCACTCCTATGCCTACGGGTAACTCCCCGCTTTTTTGTTATTCAGCACTTCAGGTGGAGGTTTACACCTGAATTTAGACTTATTTACATATCTTCACCTCCTTAAATGACATGGCAGAGCCTTCCGCAACATAGTTTATGAGTGTAAAGCTACTATTGGTAACTTTTCTTATGTTCTGTTCTTATTAAAAATAGGGAAATTCAATGAAATGTATTGCTTTTGAAAATAAATATTTACGAATATTTTAATATAACACATAAGAAAAATAATGTCAAAGAATGAATAATAATCTAGAAACTAATAAAGTAAAATGTTGCAGCACATTACCTCCTCAAATTACCCATGCAATAAATAATAACATGATTGAAGTATATTCATTTAATTTACAAATATTAGTTTTTAAAAAACAATAATTAAAAAGTACCCACTTTCAGTATCATTTTAATTATTATTTAATTTTTGGTCAATTGGATGAATCACCATGAATTTAATTAATTGAAATACATTGTTATATTTTTAGAAAATACGTATAGAAGTTTAGTTTTTATTTTAATTTAATGTGTTATTCCATTTAAAAAAATGAATACAATTAGTCAAAAGTAAAAATAAATGTTGAACAAATTTTAATAATTTGCCATAGGGTGTTATTATAATTCCATGTCGCAACTGTTTTATATGGAAGTGGGTTGCACTATCAGTGGTTGGTCACGTATGGTGCTTGATTTATTCAAAGGCTGAATTGGAGTACATTTACATCTGTTTTGACACTTTAGGACTGTAGTAACTTTAGCACTGTATTTTGTGAACTGCAAAAGACTAAAGGCCAGATGTATCAAGGTTTTTTGCATTCGCAAACGGGCCGATTCGCAGAATCGGCCCGTTTGCGAACGCAAAAATGCCTTTTGTAATGTATGAAACGTTTGGCATTCGCAATATGGGTAATCGCAATTTTTAGCGATTACCTAAATTGCGAATGCAGTTAGGGAATCACAATTTGCGATTCCCTAAATGCAATGCATGAAGCAATCGCTAAATGCAAATTTGCATTTAGGAATCGCAAATTACCATCAACTTCAAGCTGATGGTAATTTGCGATTCCTTTGAAAAATGCACAAAAGTGCATTTTTCAAAGTGCGTGTGGCGCGCACACATGCCCTTAGGGCATGTGTGTGCACCATATGTGCTCACTTACCTTATTTGGGGCTGCATCAGGGGTGCCCATAGGCTTCCTAGCACCCTTGGATTTGCATTCGCAAATTGCGATTACCAATTTGGTAATCGCAATTTGTGAATGTACTCCCATTCATTCCTATGGGCCTATAGGCTCATAGGAATGAATGGGAATGCATTCCTTAATAGCGAATTTGCAATTCGCTATTAGGGTATGTTAAGGAATTGCAAAAAACATTTGTGATTTCTACATACATTGCATTTTGCGATTCCAAAATAGCAAATCGGTAAAATTCGCTATTTTAGAATCGCAAAAGCAGTTCTTGATACATCTGGCCCTTAGGGCCAGATTATGAGCTTGGCGGTGTTGCAGCGGGCCACCACGCCAGCGCCCCGCTGCAACACCCCGAAACCCATAATCTGACCGCCTGCCAGATTACGAGTGTAATCCAGGTCAGGCGGTCCTGCTTTGGCGGTCCCACTGCGGTGCCTTTCAAAGGCTCATATGTGAGCCTTAGAAAGGCAGCACCATGGGAGCGCCAAAGCACATTCGTGCATGGCATGGACTGTGCAGTCCATACCGTGCAGGAACAGGGAGCGCATACAGACAAAGGGCACACCATGTGACCCGCTTCATGCACCCCGTTCACAGAGGCAACAGGAAGCCCTTTAGGGCCCCCTTAGTTTCCTCAAGAAACCCTTTTAATGGCAGTCTCACAGCCGTGAAAAGGGTCGCAGTGAGGAAACTTGTAATATGCTTGGTGGTGGCGCATCTGCACAGCCAGCATTTTACAGCCTCACACTGCTGCGCCACCGCCATGGGATCAGGGATCCCTGGTGTTTGCAGCAGTGCTGTGGCGTTCCCACCACTGTAGTTGTAATACGTCGGGTGGACCGCCAGTCTGGTGGACCAGGGACCGTCACCACAGGTTTTGCGGTGCCATGGACTGCCAAACTCGTAATTAGGCCCTTACACTTTTGTGGGTGGTTTGTATTAGCGTGTCTCTCCCAAACCTTTCCTTAAATTGCCATAAGTCTCACACTTTTGAGTAATTATTCCCAATTTTCTCACCACGACCCCTGGTCCCTCCCACTTTTACTAGAAAATGATATACCTACTTGTGTGGAGATCTTTGCCACTGTGGCGGAGATATCTGCACAGAGAAGATAGGTTTGGCAGAGATCTCTGGCCATAGGTAGTACATGAGTAGTTATACGAGAGTACTACGTTACGGAGTACAAAATGCAGTTTGTGAAAGGGGCCCTTGTATGCTTGAGATATTGCACTGAGCAATTATTTTGAACTGGGCATCATAGTGGACACAATAAAAACCCTCTGAATCCCTTCTCCTGGAGCCTCCCATGTTTAAGCAAGAACAATGTATTAAACAATCCTTTCCAGTAAGCACATTAAGGATTTGGAACTCCTTTCCTCCTACTCTTCATACAACCTCATATCTTGCCACCTTTAGAAAAGAAGCAAACATCATCTTATTTCAAAGACACTTTGGCTAAGACTGTGAATGCCTCACGTAATTCTCATCTCTATGATTCTGTATCAAGCTGACTGAAAGTTTGACTGGTCTGCTCTGTTTTTTTTGTTGACCTTAGGACTCTGTGCAGTTTACCGCTGCTAACTAGTGCTAAAGTGCTTGTGCTCTCTCCCTAAAACATGGTAAAATTGGCTTACACCCAAATGGTGTATTAAATTTCCCTGTAAGTCCCTAGTACATTGGCAGTACCTATGGCCAGGGCCTGTAAATTAGATACTACTAGTGGGTCTGCAGCACTTATTTTCAACCCACTTAAGTAGCCTTTTAAACATGTCTCAGGCCTGCCTTTGCAGTCTGTGTGTGCAGTTTTAAACTTTCATTTTAACCTGGCAAAATAAACCTCTTGCCTTCCTTTCTAACGCATATAAGTCACCCCTAGGAAAGGCCCTGAACAGCCCATAGGGCAGGGTGCAATGTCTTTAAAAAGTAAGACATGTACTTTTAAGTTTTACATGTCCTGGTAGTGAAACACTCTAAAATTTGTTTTTGACTACTGCAAGGCTGGCCTCTCCCATAGGATAGATTGGAGTTGCCCTATTACATTTAATAAGCTGTAACTTCCAGATGGGAACAGGTAGCTGTAAGAAATTGGGTTGAGTGAGCTCTGGTCAAGCAGCAACCATGATTCTTGTCAGAGTGAGGCATAACCCTAAATTAACCTGTGTTCAAACCACTGGTAGCTTGGCACAGAGCAGTCTGGCTTAACTCGGATGCAATGTGTAAAATATTTGCGCAACACTTCAAACAGTAATAAAGTAAAACACCACAGACAGAGGGTCCCCCACCAAGTTAAAAAAAAAATAGAGCCATTTTTAATAAATAAAACAAGACCAAAACAAATATCTAATCAGTAGACCTGGAGTTTTGAATTTTTAGAGATTTTAGTATAATAGCTCCATAAAGCACAAAACACCAACTGTGGATATCTGGTCGCGCTGGACCGGGTCAAAGTCACACTTTCAGGCTGACCGCAATAGAGTGCAGGTCGGCTACTGTCACCAGATTTGGCCCGCTGGAGTTTACCTTCTCAAGTCAGCGCCAAGAGTCCCATTCACAGTGGAGGCGGCCGCGAGGAGCAAGGAGAGTGTCGCGGGAGGCTTCCAGAGTAGCGAGAAGAGCATGCCAGGCATTGCGGATGGTCAAGGCTATAGCGAGAAGATCCTGAAGTCGTTGTGGATGCCATCACTGGAGCCACCTGTTGGCGGTCCCCCACTAGCGGTCAATGCTGTAGCCGAAAAAATGCATCCGGATCTTTGCATTGAATCGCAGTATGAGCGGTGAGGTCTTAGTGCAAGTGGGCCCTATCGCTGTCGCAAAGAGCCCAAAAACTTAAATACAGCTCTCTGAGCCACACCAAGAGTCCAAGACCTGAGGGGCACCAATTGGAGGTCAGGAACTAACTTCAGCTGGGGCCAGGGGCTGGTGCAGGATCTTGGGGAGCCCAGCATAGTAGCAGTCCTTTGAACAGCACAGCAGTCCTTCTTTCTGGCAGAGTCCATAGGCCCAAAAGTGTACTGAAGAGTTGGTGTCTGAGGTCCAATAGTTATACCTGGTGCCCTTCCTCTGGAAGGTGGGAGAAGCTCCTAGAAATTCCCTTTGAAGTCCCGTGGCATCTTGCCTTTCCTGACTTGGCTCCAGACTAGCTAAAAGGGGTAAGCAGCACTTTGTGTGGAAGCAGGACAGCCTATTCAAGTGTAAGTAGGGCTGTGCCAAGCTCCTCCCTCCCGACCTGCTAATTATGGCCCATCCAGGCACACCTGAGCTCCCTATTGGGTGTGGTTAGCTGTCTAGGAGGAATACACAAAGCCCTACTTTCAGCTACACCCTGTCATGTGACCCAGAGACAGGTTACAGGCACTAAATGGCTAAGGCAGGAAAAGGGCAACTTATAAAAGTGGCACTTTCAAAATTGTAACTTAAACTCTGACTCCACCATTTTCATTACAGTTCCAAAGACACCAAACATGAACTGGTTCCTGTTCCCATTTGGAAATTACAGCTTAATAAATGTAATGAGATAATTCCAATGTTATCCTATGGAAGAGGTAGACCTTGCAGTAGTGAAAACATATGTACGAGTTTTTCCCTACCAGGACATGAGAAACTTAAAAGTATATGTAATGATTTTTAAATACACTGCACCCTACATTAGGAGTGACATATGCATAAAAAATGAAGGTTTGGGTGTAGGAAAAGGTTTATTTTGCCAGGTTGAAATGAAAGTTTAAAACTGCACACATAGGCTGCAATGATAGACCTGAGACAAGTTTACAGTGCTACTTAAGTGGGTGGCACATCAGTGCTGCAGTCCCACTAGTATGCTTTATAAGACAGGGCAACCCAGTATACCCCCAATGAACTGGGTAATGTAATCTACAGAAAAAAGCATGTTCCTGGAGGAATTATTTAAATTCAACTCAATCTTATACTGGTCATAAATATGATCCAATTACATAGCAACAATAAATCACTCATGTGCTGTACCAATGGCATATTGTTCTGAACATGAATATATTTACAAAGATTTCATCATCATAACATCAAATCAATTGTACATCATTTCAATACAAATAAAAATATTATAAACAGCAGTAAATCAGTATAACCACACTTGCGCCACCTTACGATCCCTGTAGTTTGATAACATCCATTTAATCTGTGGATCTAAGGAAGCACAACAATCCTCCTAACTCTACAAATTCATACCTACACAGTCCATATGATTTAAATCATTATCTTTCAACTTCTGAAGAAGGAATGAAACACCATAAGGTGTCAGTAATGATGTTAGAGAGGACACATTTCTTGACGTTTCGGTCTCAAATGGCGCAACAGGTCCGCGAGACCATCATCCGGACTCAGTGTTGAAAAGGAGTGAAGCCTGCAAGTACCTCCCTGGATCCCCCCGGGTGTCTAGTTTTCAGAGATGTCTGGGTTTGATAAGTTTCCCTAGGTGGCTGCCGAGCCCCGGACCAAAAACGTAGATGCCCCCCTTGCAAAACCTGGCCGTTTTGAGATGGATACGTTCGATGTGTCCACAATACGTTTTGGGCCCTTCCCTGTCGCAGGCACTTGGTGCACACACACAAGTGAGGTAGCATTTTTATTAGGAGACCTGGGGGAACACTGGGTGGTAGATCATTTGTGGTTTCTTTCTGATTCCGCAAGAGTATAGCACAGTAATGCAAGGAAAATTTGCGATTTGTTCCACATTTTGAGGTTTGCAGGGCATTGTGGTTAAGAAAACTTGTTGGGACCCACGAATGGCACACCACCCTGTACTCCCCTAGGTGGCTAGTTTACAAAAATATCTAGAGTTGGCAGATTTTCCCTAGAGACAATGTACACCTTGGCAGAGAAAGACAGAAAAGACAAATATTACTGAACAACAATCTATTCCTCAAGTACACACACATACTGGTTGGATTTGGCACGACAGTGAGTGAAAGGCTCAAAATGTATATTTTATTAGCAAGAAATTTAATAAGAATGAAATACACCATTAATAATTGAAAGGTCAAAAAACTGAACCAATGACTCACGGCTCGTGAGCTGTAAAGCGACGACAAGGCACCAACCGCTTTACAGACCATTCACACACCTTTCATACATGACACACACAAGACCGTTCCCACCGCCAGCCATGGGCCCAGCACATTACAACACTCACATCAACACACTATGTAGAGACAATGTACACCCTGGCAGAGAAAGACAGAAAGGACACATATTACTTCCCAACCATCTATTCCTTAAGTACACACACATACTTGTTGGATTTGGCACGAGGGTGAGTGAAGGTTCAGAACGTAAAAGTTTATTAACAGGAGATTTCACTAAAATGAAATGCACTGTTAATAATTGAAAGGTCAAAAAACCGAACCAATGACTCACGGCTCGTGAGCTGTAAAGCCACGACAAGGCACCAACCGCTTTACAGGCCATTCACACACTTTTCATACATAAGACATACAAGACCATTCATACCACCAGCTGCAGGCCTAGCACATTACAATACTTACATCAACAGACAGGCTTTTGGCTAGCAGTGTGTGTAGTGACCAGCAGCAGGTCACTACTCACACTGCCAGTCAAATGGCATCTTAAACACAATGCCACCCAAGCGCCAGCTTACAAACACCACCAGCCAAGCGCCAGTCCATGCACACCGCCAGCCAAGCACCAGTCCAGGCACACATCCAGCCAAACTGGAGTCCATGCACACCGCCAGCCAAGTGCCAGTCCACACACACCGCCAGCCAAGTGCCAGGCCACGCACACTGCCGGATGTATGACAGAACAGCGAGTGCCTTTACCACGAATGCCTAAGCCGCACAGTTTTTACAACAAACTAACGAATACGACGCACACTTTCACCACAAAACACACTACCAAGCATATACACAGGGCATTATTAAAAGTGCCATTACCACGCATACCAATACCATGGAGCACATTAGCATGCATACTGTTACATCACGCCTTTACAACAAATACAGAAAATCACTTTAATTCACAAAATACAAAAAAAAATGGAAGGGATTTCTAAAAATAGCAAAAAAAATATGCAAACAAATATCTTCCATAACACATTCTACAAATAAATAAATGAAACATGAGACAAAACAACTAATATAAAAAAACGCATTCCCAAATACATTTGCAACATAATCCTACCTTTATTTTAACCCCTTACTTTAACCTTTACCAAATAAAAATGGCTCTCATTTTAAAACAGTGAAAAATATGTTTTCTTTTACGAATAAAATAATAAGCAACACATACACGATTAAACTCAGTGAAAAACGGACATTCCAACACATATCTTTGTTTCATCTACCACACCAACAACATATAAAAAGGGCCACCAACCATTTCACATGCACTACTATAGTGATTACGTTCGAGAGCACACAGAAAATATTATCGAACAGAGACTTGACTACCACAAACTACACCATCTACCCATCCTAGTAAGTAAAACCTTCCCAATGAAATGCTTATATTTGCACTGCCTACTTATAAGACACATTTATTTATTTTTATTTTGCTAAATTTACAGATTTCAAACATAAACTTTTCAAAGTTGACCCAACAAAAACATTTTGGGTTTGTATAGTTAAAATTATTCTACATACAATAATTTTCAGCTTGATAAAATATCATCTTTCAAACTCAACTGAATACTAAACTCAGGACACTTGCTGGATAGTAACTAAGGGGCAAAATTAATATTCTAGCTCCGCCTACTACTTACCTCAGGGCAAGTGCTGGACATTGACCAAGGGGCAAACTTACTGTTCCAACTCCACTAAGTAATTTCCTCAGAGCAGGTGCTGGACAGTGACTGAGGGGCAAAATTACTATTCCAACTCCACCAAGTAATTACCTCAGTGCAGGTACTGGACACTAACTAGGGGAAAAATTACTATTTAACTCCACAAGTACTTATATCAGGGCAGGTGCTGGACATTAACTAAGGGGCAAAATTACTATTCCAGCTCCACCAAGTAATTACCTCAGGGCAGGTGCTCGACACTAACTAGGGAGAAAATTACTATTCTAACTCCATAAGTACTTACCTCGGGGCAGGTGCTAGACAATGACTAAGGGGCAAAATTACTATTCCAACTCCACCAAGTAATTACCTCAGGGCAGGTGCTGGACAGTGACTAAGGGGCGAAATTACTATTCCAACTTCACCAAGTAATTACCTCAGAGCAGGTGCTGGACACTAACTAAGGGAAACATTACTATTCTAACTCCACAAGTACTTACCTCAGGGCAGGTGCTGGACAGTGACGAAGAGCTAAAATTACTTTTGTAGCTCCACCAAGTACTTACCTCTGGACAGTGACTAGAGAACAAAATTACTAATAAAATGTCATCAAGTACTTATCTCAGAACTGCTGCTAGACAGTGACTAAAGTGCAAATTTAATAGTTTAAAAGCACCAAATATTAAACTAAAACAAAATGCTCAAATTCATACAATACATATTCTTAAACAAATTAATAACATATATTTTGTTCCTTATTTAAACAGATGCACCTATGGACAAAACAACTAAAAATAAACCCAACTACAGGACCTTTACTAAACAACAAAGATAAAAATATTCACATAAGTATTGTAAATTTCAACAGTAAATAATAGGAAAAGCACCATAATCACACATTGTTTTTAAAAACTAATAAACTGCATTTTTCTTTTCACAACAGATACCGACAAAATTGATATAAAAATGAACCTACAGAATACCTCTAAAAAGATACAACTACCAATAACATCATCAGAAACAAACAACTTACCAATTTCAAGGTAAATAAAGAATGATTCTTCAACAATAACAATAATTTTTTTTCAAAGGTGAAAACTAGTAACTAACAATACATATTTTATTTTCAACAGAGAATATAACCTTTATTTTTCTCTCCACATAAGAAAAATCACAAAAGTAACAAAACTTTTTTAATTTTACAACAGGCAAACCAACAAAAGCAAAAATATAATACAAAAGCAAAAACATAAACTTTCACAGTTTTTCTAGTTCTCTTTTTTAACAGAACAAACATCAATGGCATCCCCAGCTACTGAGGCTAACTACGTCAAATCCTGGAGAGACAACAGACTACTAAAGTATGCTGGCTAACTTTATTGTAAGGACAGATTCAGAGAGCCCAGGTTTCATTGGAAGTGTGTGCAGTACGTCTCATCCCATTGCACAGGCAAAACGGTTGCTCTGGAAGACACCGTAGTTAGGATAACTGAGCATAACCACTCTGCCTCTGCAATGGAGATAGAAGTACATGAACATATAGAAATAATTAAAGACCTGGCATCCACCTCTAATGAGCCCTCCGGCTCAATTTTAAGAACGGTATATGACACCATTTCTGGGCACATAGCCAGTAGTATGCCCACAATTCCCAATCTGAGAAGAATGGTACAAAGACAAAATCAGGCAAGTAATCCCCAACGAATAACACCACAAACTTGTTCTGACTATTAAATCCCCCTGAATTAAAAATCACTTTCTCCAAAGAACCCTTTCTACTGCATGACAACGAAAACCCTCAAAAAAGAATACTTATATTTAGCACAAGCCATAACCTTTTCACACTTGAAAATAGTGAAATTTGGATGATAAATGGTACTTTTAAACCAACACCACATCCATTCGCCTAAATTTACACTATTCACGCTAACATAAATAGCACAACTGCCCCATTAGTATATAGTTTACTCCCTGAAAAGAAATCCTCAACATACACTAAATTATTAACAGTTATAAAATCCAAAACAATGAATAAAAGTTCTAGAAAAGTAATATTTAGCTTTGAATTATCAATGATTAATACAATTACAAATATATACCCTACTACTCAAATTCAAGGATGTTTTTTCACTTTTCTCAGACATATTGGCATAAAATTCAAAAATCATCCTTAGTTGAGGATTACTTATCAAACAGTAAACTTCATTTTAAATTTTAAAAAAACTACCAGCCTTATGCTTTGTAGCTCCTGACAGTGTAGACGAGTACTACACAGCAATTTCTGAATCACAATATTTCACCCAAAATAAAGATAAATTGGCACCTCTACTAAATTATTTTGCAGATACATGGATTGACCATCTAACCAGGTCAGGTCACAGGAGGTGACCAAGATTTCCTGTTGAATGAGGGAACTGTAACACGACCTGCTTAGAGGGATGTGCAAAGACTAATAATGCCATTGAGGGATGGCACAATTCCTTCAGCATCAGGGTTAGGTTTGGTAGGCCACACCTCCCAGGGGCTTCTCATGGGGTCCAGATCAAGGGAAGGTTAAAACTCAAACCTGAACAATAGGCAGAATTACCTGAGATTTGAACACTCTAGAAGCAATTCTACTGGGTCTCGATTATTAGTAGGTTGAAGGTGGTAGCATTTAATTTGCAATGTAAACTAATACCAAACAAAAATCTTTGGTGATCAGTCTGCACTCTGGTGACTCTCCCATGTCCGACAGACTTGGGTGCAACTTTTGAGTGCCAAGGAGTGATCTTCTTGGCTGCATATCGGCGCTCTGCGGCGCTTGGCTGCTGACTGGCCAGAACGTGCTTCTTCAGCTGTTATGGCCCTGGTTCTGGAACAGAGAGTCAGACAACTGACTCGTGGAGTTCACGATTTCTATCTGGGACTCTGGCGTGAATTTTTCAGGAGCCAGGCACCACGGGGTTAGTCCTCTCTTTGCTAGCCCAAGGAGCAGCAGGTGCCGTCCAGGGTTTGGGGAAGTCTCTCTTGCCAGGCCCAAGGGCCAGCAGGGCAGTCCTTCTTGGGTCCTCTCTTCAGTCCAGATGTTAACTGAGGTTCTGGCTGTCACGGGTGCCATATATATTTATGCACAGAAAGTGTCCTTGGCATGATGAAGGGGCCACTAGTCAATAGGCTACAAGGTTCCCTACTGCCTTATGACAACTTCTGGCTGTGTATGGCATCAAAGCTATCCCAGAGGGCATTATTCTGCCCACTTGATGGCTGAACCCTTTACTTGGTATGGGGAACTTGATAGACCACCCTAGAGGTGTGGCTACCTGTGGTCTACATGCCCACGAGAAAAAATGGTCTAGCTACCGGTTTCTCCTCTCTGTTCCTACTGCCAGCATGTCTACCTGAACAAAACGGGCCTTCTCTTGCTTGTGATTGCCATTTGCCCATCAAAGACGGCTTCTCCTTTGAAGCTTGCCTTTTGGGCCAACACCCTGTGTGGCTTCCTGCGAGGGGTAGGTAGCACCTTCCTCTGAGGCAAGCCTCTCTTCTTCCTGAGCTTGAGAGTCATTCACCCCCCTGCCCAGGAGGGCAGAGGGCTGCCTGATGGCCACCGGATTAACTGGGCAACAGAGTGGCAACTCTCTAAATGTTGCTTTTCCTTTAAAGTGGCTGTAAATTTGACTTGGGTATTAAGTCGGGCTTAATGTCATGATAAATTTGATACCTTGAAGTAACAACTTGAACAGGGCATTTCAGAAGTTAGTAGGGCTGAGATGTCAGACTGTACCTCTGTACATGTCAATTGGACTACTAGTCGTCCCACAGTAAAAACAAAAATGTTTTTTTTTTACTATTAGGACATATATAAATACATACATAGATCAAGGAAGTCTCTTCCAAAACGCGTTACTTTGAGCAATAAACTACCCTTTCAATGCATCCTGAGAGCGCGAATTATTGGACATTGTTGTCCATCCATCCAACTCCGAAGAGAAAGCGGCACGTACACATGGTCGGTAGGAATAGGGCAGATTTATTGTTTTCAGGTCCTCCACGACCCCACAATAGCAGAGAGACGCGTTTCGCCTGTGCAGCAGGCTTTCTCAATCTGATATATATATATATTTATTTAAGGGAGGTTTGGGCTTTGCCATAAATCGAATAAGGTAGCTGAGACTGCCGAAACGCGTCATGCCATCTAAGCCGTAATATGCAGCAATAAATCTGTAGAATTGAAAACGATCCCTGGCAGTGTCGGTGCCTATTTTTTGAAGTGGAGCGGGAGTTGGAAGTATATATATATATCAAAAAAAGGGAGTCCTTCCAAACGAAAAGACCAGAGGACACAGCGGGGATACCAGATAACCATTTTATTCATCACGGCATAGGCATTATGCATTTCGGCGATTTCGTGTGTCTTCCTCAGATGCCTTTCTTGCCTCGGGTTACACTCCGTCCCTCTTTTTAATGTCTCATGGTGCTCCAAATGGTTGGAGTATAGCAAGCTCCGCCTTCATTGATTGCAGCTGTGGTCCAATGTCTACAGGACTCAACATCCCAGCATGCATTTCAAAGAAAGTCCAGAATGCGGAGCAATGTAGCGCTTCAATGCGTACTATTGTACCTTGCAAAAAGAGGGAGAAGGCTGATTTGAGCCAAGAGAGTCCCGATCATAAAGATGTTAATGGCCGCCTCGGGTCCCCTACGCCTCAACCCCACGAACAGTTCCAAACAGGGCCATGACGATGTGATACAATGATCCAGCATCCCCGTGCAGTCACGGACTGCTAATAGCAGTGGCCACTTGTCCGTAATGCTCCCGAGGTGGGCCAGCAAACTACCAATCCCTTGGTGATTTCTGCCACAATGCCTTTACTTATTGCGGGCCACTTGTGAAGCGGGTCCTCTGTTGTCACGCGCTAAGGCACAGCTCGTGAAAAATATCAAAAAAAGGGAGTCCTTCCAAACGAAAAGACCAGAGGACACAGCGGGGATACCAGGTAACCATTTTATTCATCACGGCTTAGGAATTATGCATTTCAGCGATTTCGTGTGCCTTCCTCAGATGCCTTTCTTGCCTCGGGTTACACTCCGTCCCTCTTTTAATGTCTCATGGTGCTCCAAATGGTTGGAGTATAGCAAGCTCCGCCTTCATTGATTGCAGCTGTGGTCCGATGTCTACAGGACTCAACATCCCAGCATGCATTTAAAAAAAAGTCCAGAATGCGGAGCAATGTAGCGCTTCAATGCGTACTATTGTACCTTGCAAAAAGAGGGAGAAGGCTGATTTGAGCCAAGAGAGTCCCGATCATAAAGATGTTAATGGCCACCTCGGGTCCCCTACGCCTCAACCCCACGAACAGTTCCAAACAGGGCCATGACAATGTGATACAATGATCCAGCATCCCCGTGCAGTCACGGACTGCTAATAGCAGTGGCCACTTGTCCGTAATGCTCCCGAGGTGGGCCAGCAAACTACCAATCCCTTGGTGATTTCTGCCACAATGCCTTTACTTATTGCGGGCCACTTGTGAAGCGGGTCCTCTGTTGTCATGCGCTAAGGCACAGCTCGTGAAAAATATCAAAAAAAGGGAGTCCTTCCAAACGAAAAGACGAGAGGACACAGCGGGGATACCAGGTAACCATTTTATTCATCACGGCTAAGGCATTATGCATTTCGGCGATTTCGTGTGCCTTCCTCAGATGCCTTTCTTGCCTCGGGTTACACTCCGTCCCTCTTTTTAATGTCTCATGGTGCTCCAAATGGTTGGAGTATAGCAAGCTCCGCCTTCATTGATTGCAGCTGTGGTCCGATGTCTACAGGACTCAACATCCCAGCATGCATTTAAAAAAAAGTCCAGAATGCGGAGCAATGTAGCGCTTCAATGCGTACTATTGTACCTTGCAAAAAGAGGGAGAAGGCTGATTTGATCCAAGAGAGTCCCGATCATAAAGATGTTAATGGCCGCCTCGGGTCCCCTACGCCTCAACCCCATGAACAGTTCCAAACAGGGCCATGACGATGTGATACAATGATCCAGCGTCCCCGTGCAGTCACGGACTGCTAATAGCAGTGGCCACTTGTCCGTAATGCTCCCGAGGTGGGCCAGCAAACTACCAATCCCTTGGTGATTTCTGCCACAATGCCTTTACTTATTGCGGGCCACTTGTGAAGCGGGTCCTCTGTTGTCACGCGCTAAGGCACAGCTCGTGAAAAATATCAAAAAAAGGGAGTCCTTCCAAACGAAAAGACCAGAGGACACATCGGGGATACCAGGTAACCATTTTATTCATCACGGCTTAGGCATTATGCATTTCGGCGATTTCGTGTGCCTTCCTCAGATGCCTTTCTTGCCTCGGGTTACACACCGTCCCTCTTTTTAATGTCTCATGGTGCTCCAAATGGTTGGAGTATAGCAAGCTCCGCCTTCATTGATTGCAGCTGTGGTCCAATGTCTACAGGACTCAACATCCCAGCATGCATTTAAAAAAAAGTCCAGAATGCGGAGCAATGTAGCGCTTCAATGCGTACTATTGTACCTTGCAAAAAGAGGGAGAAGGCTGATTTGAGCCAAGAGAGTCCCGATCATAAAGATGTTAATGGCCGCCTCGGGTCCCCTACGCCTCAACCCCACGAACAGTTCCAAACAGGGCCATGACGATGTGATACAATGATCCAGCGTCCCCGTGCAGTCACGGACTGCTAATAGCAGTGGCCACTTGTCCGTAATGCTCCTGAGGTGGGCCAGCAAACTACCAATCCCTTGGTGATTTCTGCCACAATGCCTTTACTTATTGCGGGCCACTTGTGAAGCTGGTCCTCTGTTGTCACGCGCTAAGGCACAGCTCGTGAAAAATATCAAAAAAAGGGAGTCCTTCCAAACGAAAAGACCAGAGGACACAGCGGCGATACCAGGTAACCATTTTATTCATCACCGCTTAGGCATTATGCATTTCGGCGATTTCGTGTGCCTTCCTCAGATGCCTTTCTTGCCTCGGGTTACACTCCGTCCCTCTTTTTAATGTCTCATGGTGCTCCAAATGGTTGGAGTATAGCAAGCTCCGCCTTCATTGATTGCAGCTGTGGTCCGATGTCTACAGGACTCAACATCCCAGCATGCATTTCAAAAAAAGTCCAGAATGCGGAGCAATGTAGCGCTTCGAATCGTACTATTGTACCTTGCAAAAAGAGGGAGAAGGCTGATTTGAGCCAAGAGAGTAAGGTAGCTGAGACTGCCGAAACGCGTCATGCCATCTAAGCAGTAATATGCAGCAATAAATCTGTAGAATTGAAAACGATCCGTGGCAGTGTCGGTGCCTGTTTTTTGAAGTGGAGCGGGAGTTGGAAGTATATATATATATATATATATCATTAAGGGAGGTTTGGGCTTTGCCATAAGTCGAAATGGCAAAGTCGAACTAGCAGTTTTAAACTACTCCTCCAGTCTGCAATGGCAGGCTGAGAGCCATGTTGTGCATTGTCAAACCTAGGGTGGCACAATCAGTGCTGCTGCCCTGGGTGAACACTTTGGTTTAGAACACTGGCACTGGGTTCTGGTTAGCAGGCCTCAGTGCACTCTCAAAGTCGAAAAACCAGCAGCATCAGTCCAAAACTTTGGGGTGATCATGCAAAAAGAGGCATTTCCCCACAAATATAGAAAATTCTCTTTGCCGCGTTTGCCAATTTTAACGCATTTGATTTTTACTAACCTGCTTTGTTTTGCAGCATACCCTGTCCTCCTTTTTAGGTCTCAACTACAGACCGCTTTGGCTCTGTAAGCAGACCTATTGTTTCCAAAACGAAACCTGGACTTAGATTGGACTCTTGCTCATGATTGCAAGCTTTGATGTCCGTCTCAGTTGTCTGCTCTTTATTCAATAGATTTCATCCCTATTCTTGTGTTTGTATTTCACAGGATCATTTTGTCCTCACAGTGTTCTGTTTCAATGAATGGTATCCTTTCTCGGTATTCCAGAGGGGGCTCTTTTATTGTTTGGCATACAGTACACCATGGGAGTGAATGTTTCTTTGCTCTCCCTCACTTTTTCCTCATAATCTACCCCTCACCTACCCATGTAACCTCTTTTCCTTCCAACGTGTTCAGCGATGCTCCAAGTCCTGCTCCCTATTCCATTGGCCATGTGTTTTTTAGGTCGAGCGTAAGCGTACAACCTCATGTATACTTTAGTATACTTCTCTTGTGAGGTTATAGCCACCCCCTGCTTTTGATTTGTTTGTTGCAGTGTCCTTTAAAAATTCATTGCTTGCTAGTGGTCAGTCCTGCCTCTTTGTCCCTCCTTTTCTGTTTTGTTCCTCCCAGCAGCATGGACTAACTACAGTATCATTACACTTTGTCGTCTTTATCCTTTCTTAAGGGATTTTCTTTTTCTTGGCTTCCTGCTTGTGTTTGGCAAAGCTTCCCTTTTCATTTGCAGAGCATTCTTGCTCTGAGCTGAGCTTCCCTGCAAGGCTGTTTCTGTAAACAGGGCTGTAAATCATGCTATGTTGGTCACATTTACAACGCCCTTCCACTTGTGTTTCGGTTTGCTCTGGTGCTGCTGGGCTCCAAGCCTTCCTGGCCTTGGTCACTTCCTCGTGGTCTGCCTGTATCAAACTCTGTAAAGGAAATTTCGATATTGACATGGCATTGCATTTTGGATTATGTTTTAAACGTAATATACTGTGGTTTTCTTTTACCATGGTATCAGGAAACAGCGCTTTACATTTTTTAAATAATAATTATTATCTTTTCAAGGGAACTCTGTTATTTACATGCATATTAGTGCCGCATTTTGTTGAATTTTGAAAGAGAATATACTGCGGTTTATCTTTTCGCGTTTTATCTTTCAGGATTGCAAACCGCGTTTTTACTTTCTTTTATGATAATGATATTTTGTTAAAGGGGACAATCACAAGTGAGAAGCCACCCGTACCAGACAATGCTGCAGCCCAGCGCAATCCAGGAATTTGAAACCATGATGAGCTCATTCCCCAGCCATGCGTGAAGCCCCTCTAGTGTCAGGCACAGCTAAGAGCGACCCTCCCTCACCTCCCAGCTCCGCCAGGACTCCAGAAGCCGATATTATCAAAGAAGTGAAAAGACACACACTCTCTGCAATAAACAAAGAGGCATTTCTATTTACGAGTGCAATTACCACTGACATCCACTCTTGGTAAACAGAACTCCCCGAGGCATTGAAACATTTTGCTCCTGCGAGGTGCTGTGTTTTTAACAGAGGTTGTCTTTGGCCGCTTTCTCCGCTTCTACCTCCGCACATTTTCATATGCTGCCAAACAGGCTGAGACATTTTACTCAGGGTCGTTTCACTGGTGCCTTCTGGCCACAGCTGATAACGGTCACGGTCTTATGCTGCAGCTGCACTGAGTAGGAGGCTCATGGGAGATGTTTGTAATTATTTGTTTTGCAGTTTTATATAGCTCGAAATTGACCCGAAGGTATTAGCACGCTTCACAGGAGCACCAGTTGTATTACAGAGGGACATATTCATTTTTAGGCACGGAAAGATTAAGTTATTTGTGCAGAATCACTGGATGTTTGAGTCTACTGCCAGACTCGAACTTGGTTCCCCTGCTTCAAAGGTCGCCGGCTTAGCCGTTAAGTCATACTTTCTCCCCAAACCATGTTTCCTGGTGACAGTTTCCTCTTTACAGAGGGCAGCTTCTTTTATTCGTGCTTTCCCCGTGTGTGTGTGTCGATCACGAGTGTTTAGGGCTTATTTCAAGATTTTAACCAAACTATTTTCTTACATTACACCTATGATACAGCGCTGGGATTATTAGGGAATTTGTTACTCTGTTCTAAAACACCTGCATTGTTTTTTTGTATAACTATATTACAAATTGACAATTTAAAGGGGCCCTCCAATGGAAAGAAAAGAAATATTTTAACAAGTCGAGCATTGCTTTCAATCTCCTACAATAGACATTCTAGAATGTTCCTTTGTAAATTATTTCAGATTGGGTTTTAAAATGATTGTGGCATGGTTCATATGATGGCCCTTTAGCAATGTAATTTTTAAAAATACACGCATATTTGCATTATGTATTGTTAAATAATGCCATCGCTATTGTTTTTAAATGGAAGGTGTTTGTATTTACATTCTCTTTCTCTAAAATATGGTGCTAGCACTTCGGCTTCGATGATAGAATTACAAGTGGGAATGGCATTTCTAAATGGTGCAGTTGGACATTTCCAATGGTTTCTACAGTCATAATCTGGCTCCTGAGAGCCGTGACTTGACAGCATTTACTGCCGTCGGAAATCAGAACATTTACGCGTTTGCCTATGGGGTATAAAAACAGCCCCGGGGCATTTGCTGCACGTGTTGTGTCTTTGTTGCACAACATAGATCCAGATGCGTTCTCGTACGTTGATGACATTTATCTGACGGACGATGAACTTATGCCGCATCTTGTCCGAGTCGACCGCATCATTTTATCGTTTGCCAACTATGGGTACAAGTTCAATTTTGCAAAATCACACATCGCTCATTTGGCAGTGCTCTTTTTGGGCTATGAGCTCAATAATGAAGGTAAGGGGTTAGCTCCCCACTTTCTGGAGAAATGTGCACAATTGCAACCTCCATCTACGCTGAAGAAACTTCAGTCTTTGCTGGGATTTTTGAATTTCGGGAGGACTTACATTCCCGATTATGCCCAGCGTCTCAAACCGCTTTATGCATTGATACAACCAACATATTCTTCTGCCAGCTGGCTTCCGGAACATACCACTATCCTACAATCTTTGCAATTTGACATGCTTGCAACTAACTACTTGTTGACGTGTGATAACACCACGAACCTGGTGATACATATAGTACCAGGGAAGGTTGGTTTCACTTACTTGACGTACAATGAGGGGGACACAGTACCTATTGCATACAAATCACATTTGTACACTGCAGCTGAAATGCATTTTTCGAATGTTGAAAAGATTTTGACAGCGGTCCAAATGGTGATTCTGAAAGAACGCTCACTGGCGCAAGGTAAACGCATACTTATGGTCATGCCTTTCCCTACTTTGGAGGCTGTGACTAAAGCAAGTGTACCCAACTCTAAGGCACTACATCCCCGTTGGATACAAGGTGCTACTTCTTTGACATCATCTGATGTCACGTTTATCTTTGACCCTGCACTTCAGACACAGGAGTTTTTACAGTATGAACACATTCATCCTCCACCGCTGTCATTGCTTCCTTTAGATGAGTACAAATGTATCATTTATACCGATGGCTCGGCTCAACCGGCCACCGGCTCTAAACACGCTTATTCGGTGGCTTGCGCTATTGTGGCTGGTTCGATTGTCAATGGAGAATTTAAGTCTTCCATAGTGCATACTCAGGCACTTGGGGACTGTACAGCGCAATTGGCGGAGCTGCGTGCTCTTGTTCTAGCCCTTGAGTTTGCCGACCCTAATGTGAATACTCTCATTGTATGCGATTCTTATTACTGTGTTCAATCTTTCAATTACAATTAATTTTTTTGGTCTCAGAATGACTATCGAGACTCTAAAGGCAGCGCAATTAAGCATAAGACGCTTTGGGTTCGAGTGGCAGACCTTAAACAACGTCTGCCCCTCACGCACGTTATACATACTCTTGGCCATCAGCATGTGGGAGCATATGCTCTTGGTAATTCTTTGGCTGACGAAGCGGCCAAATCTGCAGTAGCCACGTGTTCCGTAGCAGCAGTTACAAGGTCCATGACTAAAATAGATAATGATATTCTGGCAGCTGTAGCTGCTATGAGGGAGGGAACTGCTTATCCTCAGGGTTTCCCTCAGGGTTTCCCTTCGAAATACTCTTATCATATATCTCCCGAACAAGTTCCTTATGCTAAGATTCCATCTGTTGGGGATTGACTGATTCCCAACATGGACCGCAGACTTGCTTTGATCAAAGCTGCGCACGAGGGCATGGCATCTGCACATGCCGGAGTGTCAACAACTGTCTCGATTTTACAGCAACGTTATTGGTGGCGTGGTTTATATAAACAAACCCGTAATTATGTGCTTTCTCATGACATTTGTCAACAAATTAAACCGTCTACGGTCACACGCCCACCACAAACACAGCTATGTATTTCTAATCAACCATTTGGCTGTGTATATCTTGATCACTGCGGTCCATTCTCTTCTGATACTGCGTATAAATATATATTTGTTGCAGTTGATTCGTGCACTAGATTCCTTTGGGTTTGGCCACAACGCAGTGCTGACGCTCGAAATGTCATCAGGGATTTGCGTGTCTTTGTCGGGATGTTTGCCTGTGGCACCTTCCATTCGGACCAAGGTCCAGCGTTTGCCTCTAAGGCGTACAAGGACGCGATGAAGCCAATGGGGGTGCTGGTGCAGTTTTCGTCTCCATACAGGCCTGAGGGCAATTCTATTGTGGAACGAATGAACCGTGACTTAAAGCAATCTTTGACAGCTAGGCTCTTAGGTACTGGCAGGAACTGGCTGGCCCATTTGTATGGTGTTCAACGTGCACTCAATAATCTCCCTAGAAGATCTCTGGGTGGGCGGACCCCATACGAAATGCTCTTTGGAATTAAAATGTTGCTGCCAGACCTTGATGGTCTAGACGTTGTGGCGGCAGCCGCAACCTTTGACGTAGATAATCATTCTACTGTGTTACAGGATCTACAAAAGACCGGTGACAGCTACGCAACTGAACATTTACCCTCTTCCAATGATGCAGCACTGCTGATTCCGGTTGCTGGATGGCTTCCTAAAATTGGAGATCTGGTACGAGAAAAGCTGGAGAACAAAAAAGATTTTGGTCCCTCTTATCGTGCACCAGTTCCAGTACTTGGATTGAAGGGTACTCGTACAGTCATCTTACCACCTTTACCTGGTCGCAAAGACAACATATATATCTCAGTGGACAATGTCAAGTTACACCATCTGGCCGATTCTGAATAGTGTAACACCTGCGGTTCCCTCAATGCTATTTCTTTGAATCCGGTAACCTCAACCTCTACGACTAAAGCCCGTACCGGTGAGGGTGAGATGGAAACTGCTATTGGCCTTTCGCCTGTTCTGCCTCCATCCTCTTCCACCAGAGATATTGAGTATACGTATCCCACAGATGAGTCCCAGGAGGAAGTGCCGAGCAATCCTCGACAACATCACGCTGATACATCCCACCCACCTTTAATACCGATGGGTGCAAGCGGTTATTTTGGGGACCATGCCAGCTTCTCTTTTGACTCATCCTCCTCGTCTTCCAGTTTGGCACTTCCACCGACAAAATTAAGCATTTTCGTCTCTTGGTTCACAAAGACTTACCTGGTCCCCCCATGGACCTTCATCTGGTTGGTGCTTATCCTAATTTTCCTCTTTATGTCGATTGGATTTGTGACAGTGTTCTTCTTACTCATCAATGGTCATTATTTGCCAGAACGCTCTGCTGTGAACTTAGTCGATGGAATTCTGGCCCCTCACACATCGTCCCATATCATGAAACGTGATCAGACTCTTGTGAACATTTCAGCATTCCCGGTTGCAGATGGCATTGTTTGGGATAAAGTAGCTTTCGAAATTCATGGTCCGACGGAGGTGCTCAGGGTACCATACATGTTTCGCGTCTCATTAGGAGATGTGGTCACACGGGACATACATTCTGATGATTGGGATGTGCAAGCAGTACATTCATTGTTTTCTGATTTAAAGTAGTATGCTGTGTTTGATGCTGAAGATTTGTATTTAAATTCTGCCGATTATGCTGATTTATTCTGTTATCAACACTATGGGCATCATTTCTTGCATAAAACTAACACGTTAAGACCTGTTTTTAATTACACTCAATGGGAACATTGTCCTACTCCCGTACAAGGGAGTTCTAAAACTCTTAGAGATAAGTTCACATATTTTACAGATTATGACACGTCTAATCCGGAATCCTATTTCTTTAAACTACAATTATCATCTCGATCCAAATTTATCTTGACCCACTCTAAATTGATTTACTCCAACTCTTTTAGGACTAAATTAGCCACACAGGGTTATGATCACTGGAAAGAGACCATTGATTTAAAATCAATCTGGGGCACTAAACAATGGCAAGTTCAGGGAACTGAAGTATTACATCGTGCCTGTCTAATCCCGACTCAAATTTTATTTTTGAATGATACAGTGTACCAAACCACTTGCTTTAGCCTGGCAACTGTAAAAATGTAAATATCCCATCCATTCCGTCTTTAGTGGAATATGACAATTGATGGGCTCACCACGAATTATACGATCGATATGTTACAGGCGTTGTTTCGAAACAACACCTTCAATGTCTCTGAAATTGATTCATCCGGATGGTTGGTGTGGCAAACTAACTCGAGTGCATGTCAGTTGCGTTTTTATAATGTAACACCTGGTTTCACACAGACTAGAACGGATCTTCGTTATCCACATTCACATTTGGTCACCACATACTCGGTGGGTAAATTATGCCAACAATGGTTGGAACATTCCCCCTTATCAGTGAAACAACACCTCACTCTCTTGTCGAGTGACATCAATTTGGCTGATTTTATCTTAGGACCTAGGATTCCTAGATCTAAGAGGTTTATCTATGCAGCTTACAATGAAGTTTGGAAACTTTCGCAGATTGAGGCAGCGCTTCGTCTGCTCCAAATTGATCAAGCAAATTTAGAAAAAGTCCTTGCCGTGGTATACAATAGCATCAATACACTTTCTTCATGCATTTATACATTGGATAATATTGTTTCTTCTGTTATTGATATTGTTCAGAATGATGTATCTGTGTTATACCATGGTCAAAATCAGTTACGATCAGTTATGCTGTTTGCATGGACGTTACAGACCCTCAAAATGGGAAAAGTCCCTTGGGATTATTTGAATGCTTCTGCTTTGTTTCTACCATTTAATCTGACTGATAAACAGAGATTTATGTCCATGAAAGATGCCGCATACACACTGTTGCATATTGAACAGTTTGAGCCTTTGCCATTCTCTGTGGCGGAGACGGATTTTGCGGTTTGGTTAATTCATGGGGTTATCTCTCTCCCTTTCTTGCTGTTTCAATTTAAATCATGCATGCAACATTTTCCGATTGGGCGTTTTGAACCACTGGGTAGTGCATTTCTCCATGAATTATGTTCCCTGCCATTCACTTATAGATGTCAGCGGGAGGATAAGGAAGTTTTCCTAACAGGGGAGGACTGCGATTCCACAGTAGGACATTCCCTGGTTTGTAAACACGTTAAGTTGCACGGCACTTGTAATGTATCTGCGCCTAATCTTGCTTGTTTTGTGACAGGAACTCCAGTCCCATCAATAATTCCTGCTTTTACCTTGCTTACTAACGGCAGTTATCTTATTTTGAACAACCAAGACTGCTGTGGTTTACGGGCAGGAATCCCGTATTTAGTAACGGTTTCACAACGTGTTACTTGTTGTAGCAATGTACTTTTTCCACCCCTGCATGGGAGTGTAGATAGGTCCATTTGGCCTTCCATTCCGACTTTCAAAACAGATTTCAACAAATTAAGCAGGCTCAAAGCGCTATTGTTCCAACAAGAGGTGGCTCTCACTTCGGCTTGAGAGACCTTCGAGTTACAGGTGGCTAGAAAATCTAGCGAGATTCAGTCACTTCTGAACACTAACCTCCCACTTCACTTTGGGGAGCTTATACATCAAATATTTAATGCGTCTGACACTAAAGGCCTTGCACATTTTTTTAAATATGTGGGATCTGGCCTTGTCACTTCCTTTCAGATGATATTTGGAGTAATATCGGCTTTTATTCATTCTATTTTTTCCAGCGTCTTCGGAGGATTCCCTTTATTACTAGCGTTAGCTGGTGAAATCCTGCTTTTTCTGTTCCTGCTGCGCAATGGCTACTCATCTTGTGGTAATGTACAGACCAGGCCAATTGCAACTGTAACATGATCGACTGCAACAGGTGTTTGGATGCTTGCCATTAGCAACGCTTGGCATGATTTATGGATTAACTTTTCGCTTTGCCTACTTTACTTGCGTGCAACCAGTGTTCTACTGTCGACAGGTGCCCCTACTATTGGGCTATGGATTTATGCCTCTCCAATATGTCATGTCCCGTCCCAGATTTTAACCAGTTAATGGGTCCCTTAGAGGCCCATGACCAGGCTTGTTCTGGGGATGGCCGTATGGCGCGTGCAGCAGCACTTGGAGTATTGGCTGAATGGGATATCTGTGCAGCGGCGCAGAACCTCTTGCATCAGAGTTTCATCGAATATCACGCAAGTTGTCCGGTTATGCTTTTGGAAGCATCAGATTACGAGGAGCACGTTTGTTCCTTAGACCTACTGGACTGGATGGCATCCCTTTTTTCTACTAACGATAGGCATCATCTTTGGAGGGAATTGCATTCTTAAGTTCACGTACTTTGATGGATTTACCACCTCCTTCATAATAACATTTTCCTGGAGATGCCACTCTTTTGCACGTCGAAAAAAAAATAAAAAAATCAAATTTTTCCAATTTGTTTTTTTTAATGCCTTTGAACTCTGCTTGGCTGTTGAGCTTTGCTTTGGTCCTTTGTCTATGTGCTATGACCTTACCAAGGGGAGGGTGTTATATGGCCGATAGGGTCATTGTCGACATTGCTAAGTTAGCATGAGCTTTGCTGCCATGACACTGCTTTTGCGCACGTAACTACATGCTCTTTATTTTGCAAGACTCTGTTTATGCCTTTCACATGAGAACTGTCTGTTTTTCACGTTCTCTGCTAAGTTCCTGGAGTTTAGTCTGAACACGATGTGCAAGGTCGATAAACAATGCCCCATGTTATTCTGTTCTGGTCAGTCCCTAGCACCTAGACAAAACATGCTAAACACAGCTGCACTGCTGGAGACTCGTGCTTTGATATTACGGGGATGCATGTTGTTTTAGGACGCACTTGGAGAGAGCCCTTTCCATGGAGAAGAGCTATGCTGTTCCTATGATGTAAACCTACCATCTAGGCTTTAAGGTATGGGGTCTGCTGACAAAGCCCAGAGATCTTCTTTTATATAATAAACTTCTTCCAGTCAAGGGGAGGGTGGTTAGGCCTTATAGACCTTTTTCTACAGTCTGTATATAATGACATCCCCCTTCATATTCTATGGAATTGTAACAATGCTAATTGTACTGAGTTTATGCATTTTGCTGCTGGTAGTGGCTCGCATACTGCATTATAGAGCATGATAGTTAAAATAAATATTTTAAACTATTACAGTGACTCTGCCAATTCTTATCGTGGACAAGTACGAGTGAGCGAGCGAAAGGGTATGTCTTGCTACCGCAATTCCTGAGAGAGTCGGGAGTGTTGTGTTCTGGGTTGTCTAATCATTTGTAGCTTCGTGATTTTGGAGGAGAACGAATGAGACACTATAGCTAGTCGGTTTTGGGATTTTGGGTACTAAGGTGATAGGTTGGTACACCCCTATACACCGAGGTCCTGTTTTCCTGCGCATAGTTCTGTGTAGGTGCAGAATCCCCGCTACAGTATAAGGTGTCCAAATGTAGCAATGACTTGACAAATAAAAATACAGAATTATACAACATCATCTAATGGCACCATTCTAACACTTGCCCCTCGCTTGAATATTAAAGTGCCCAATTCTAACCTAATGTCATCAGGTGTGGAAGTACAAACTAGGCACAAAACAAATAAAGTTACACAAGCCAATTGCTACTGGCAGGAAAAGCCTTCAATGTTGAAAAGGCTTCCACCATGATACTTTGAGACTAGCAAGTCAATACAAAGCATTACAAGTGCACATTTTGGTTATGTGTGATGAACAGAGGAAGGAAAACACACATTATCATGAATTGAGGCCTAGCTCAAGCCTAGTCATGTCAAGCACAGAGAAATGCAGTTCTGTCAAGTGTAACGGTGTCACTTTAGTGCAGAATAATTCATAATATTCAAAATTATCAACATACATTTTATCAAATAAAAATCAGCGTTGACACTACCTTGACCTTCTCTCTGGCTTTCCTGTTTTGAACCATGACCACTGTTACCATTCACTATAGTGTGAGCACTTCCATTAAGGTATTTTCTATGAATATTGCTTAGTTAAATCTGACCTGTTTAAGGATTCTTTCTCCTGAGCCTGGTCTCCCTGTTTTGACACTGCTCTAAATTCTTTGTTTTCACTGCCTGGCGGTCATGTTGCAGTTAGCGTGGGCTCATGCTTTAGTCTTTTTTGCTTCCCATGTGTAAAGCTGCTGGTGACGACTCAAGGGTGGTTGTGACACAACTGCACAGCGGACCATCGATGATGGGAAGCTGAAGGCACACCAAAGGCAAGCTCATCTGTGCCCATCTCTACTAAGGATGCACCAACAGTTGAAGCTGCTGCCACTCCTGTTACAAATGTGGAGACCCAGACAAGCCAACCACCTAAAACACACTCTTACAACTCAGAACTTCTCCTTAAGTGAAGATGAGGGAATACTGCCAGCATGCACTTTTGACAGTCTACACTAATTCAACATTAGACGGAATTTTGCAAATGCTCTCTTGAAACCCCCTACCAAACAGGTTTCCTTTTCAGAAACATAGCTGCCCCTCCACCAAAAAAACCCATTCACACTTAGTTATCCTGCCTACTTTACTAATGTACGTTCTGTTCCTGCGCATTGATGGGAAACCTATGACATGATCCTAGCACAGATCTCATGTTTGTGACAGGATCTTGGCTCTCACTTCATACACTCCCCAGTATAGCAAATGCAAGTTCTAAATCCATCACATAGTCCCGCAGGTAGCTCACGGAGGAGGAATTACCGGTACTTTTAAAGATATAGTTCTACGTTCCCTTGATGGCACATATAAGCATAAGTACCAAGAACAAGTAATTCTCTGTTCCAACCTTTAACCAGTGGCCTCCGTGACATAATTGCTTTGTTATCACCCCCAGAGGGTTCACTGACAAAATATCACCCTACCAGAATATCGTGACATAAATATCGTTGTCAAAAATATCATCATCCTATACTTAAAAAGTAAATTAAAAAAAATTAGGATAAAAATATCGCTGTCACTAATATCGTTATACAAAATATAAATTTTTAAATATATATAAATATAAATATTATACATTAAATATATTAAAAAGTAACACTAATAGAATACAAATTAAATCTATTTATTTAATTTAAGAATGAATATAACTAGAATACTTATTAAAAAATAAAACAAACATATACTAATATATATATATTTAGTTACATATATATAATTAAAAATATTATCAAACTAATATTGTCAATTTAGATAATAATGTAATAATTTATTTAAAATGTAATAAATTAACAAATAAATATATATGTATACATATAGCCAGTAACCTATTTTAAAAACAGACTAATTTAATTACAAATAACAAAATAAACAACATAAAAAAATTAACATTTACTAAAAATATATTACAAATTAAAAACATTAATAATTATAAATATTATAATTTAAAATACACAAAAACATAATAATATAATTTTAGTAAACATAAATTACATTTTAAAAATATACAAATAATACATATACTATTTACATTCCAATTCAAACAACAGTACAAAAAGTTTTGGACTCAGGAGGGTTAAAATTTAATATTCCCACTCCAGTCAGTGCAAGAGTAGGGAAAGTGTTGGATTGCAGAAGGGTAACATTTACTATTCCCACTCCAGTCAGTGCAAGAGTAGGGAAAATGTTGGATTGTGGAGGGGTGACATTTACTATTCCACTCCAGTCAGTGCAAATGTAGGGAAAGTGTTGGATTGCGTAGGGGAAAAATTTACTATTCCCAATCCAGTCAGTGGAAAAGGAAGGAGAGTGTTGGATTGCGGAGCAGTAAAATTTACTATTCCCACTCCAGTCAGTGCAAGAGTAGAAAAAGTGTTGAATTGCGTAGGGAAACATTTACTTTTCCCACTCCAATCAGGGGAAAAGTAAGGAAAGTGTTGGGATTGTGGAGGGGTAAACTTAACTATTCCCACTCCAGTCATGAAAGAGTAGGGAAAGTGTTGGATTGTAGAGGGTAAAATTTACTATTGCCACTCCATTCAGTGCAAAAGTAGCGAAAGTGTTGGGTTGCAGAGGGGTAAGCGTTACTATTCCCACTCCAATCAGTGAAAGAGTGGGGAAAGTGTTGGATTGCAGAGGGTAAAATTTACTATTCCCACTCCAGTCAGTGAAAGAGTAGGGAAAGCGTTGGTTTGCGGAGGGGTAGCATTTACTATTCCCACTCCAATCAGTGCAGCTGTAAGGAAAGTGTTGGATTGAGGAAGGGTAACATTTACTATTCCCACTCCAGTCAGTGGAAAATTAAGGAAAGTGTTGGATTGCGGAGCGGTAGAATTTACTATTCCCACTCCAGTCAGTGAAAGAGTAGGGGAAGTGTTGGATTGCGGAGGGGTAAGATTTACTATTCCCACTCCAGTCAGTAAAAGAGAATGAAAAGTGTTGGAATGCGGAGGGGTAGCATTTACTATTCCCACTCCAGTCAGTGCAACAGTAGGGAAAGTGTTGGATTGCAGAGGGGTAAAACTACTATTACCACTCCAGTCAGTGGAAAAGAAGGGAAAGTGTTGGACTGCGGAAGGGTAAAATTTACTATTCCCACTCCAGTCAGTGCAAGAGTTGGGAAAATGTTGGAATGCGGAGGAGTAACATTTACTATTCCCACTACATTCAGTGAAAGAGTAGGGAAAGTGTTGGATTGTGGAGGAGTAAACTTTACTATTCCCACTCCAGTCAGTGAAAGAGTAGGGGAGGTGTTGGATTGCAGAGGGGTAACATTTACTATTCTCACTCCAGTCAGTAAAAGAGTAGGGAAAATTTTGGATTACGGAGGGGTGACATTTACTAATCCCTCTCCAGTCAGTGCAAGAGTGGGGAAAGTGTTGGATTGCAAAGTGGTAACATTTTCTATTCCCACTCCAGTCAGTGCAGAGGTAGAGAAAGTGTTTGATTGCAGAGGGGTAAAATGTACTATTCCCACTCCAGTCAGGGGAAAAGAAGGGAAAGTGTTGGATTGCGGATGGGTAGCATTTACTATTCCCACTCCAATCAGTGCAACTGTAGGGAAAGTGTTGGATTGAGGAGGGGTAACATTTACTATTCCCCTTCCAGTCAGTGGTAAATTAAGGAAAGTGTTGGATTGCAGAGCGGTAACATTTACTATCCCTACTCCAGTCAGTGCAAAAGTAGGGAACGTGTTAGATTGCAGAGGGGTAACGTTTACTATTCTCTCTCCAGTCAGTGAAAGAGTAGGGAAAGTGTTGGGTTGCAGAGGGGACTAAAAAATTACTATTCCCTCTCCAGTCAGTGGAAAAGAACGTAAAATGTTGGAATGCAGAGGGGTAACATTTACTTTTCCCACTCCAGTCAGTGCAACAGTAGGGAAGTGTTGGACTGAGAAGGGGTAACATTTACTAGTCCCACTCCAGTCATGAAAGAGTAGGGAAAGTGTTGGATTGTAGAGGGGTAAAATTTACTATTGCCACTCCATTCAGTGCAAAAGTAGCGAAAGTGTTGGGTTGCAGAGGGGTAAACGTTACTATTCCCACTCCAATCAGTGAAAGAGTGGGGAAAGTGTTGGATTGCAGAGGGGTAAAATTTACTATTCCCACTCCAGTCAGTGAAAGAGTAGGGAAAGCGTTGGTTTGCGGAGGGGTAGCATTTACTATTCCCACTCCAATCAGTGCAGCTGTAAGGAAAGTGTTGGATTGAGGAAGGGTAACATTTACTATTCCCACTCCAGTCAGTGGAAAATTAAGGAAAGTGTTGGATTGCGGAGCGGTAGAATTTACTATTCCCACTCCAGTCAGTGAAAGAGTAGGGAAAGTGTTGGATTGCAGAGTGGTAACATTTACTATTCCCGCTCCAGTCAGATAAAGAGTAGGGAAAGTGTTGGATTAAGAAGGGGTATAATTTACAATTCCCACTCCAATCAGTGCAAGAGTAGGGAAAGTGTTGAATTGTGGAGGGGTAGCATTTACTATTCCCACTCCAGTCAGTGCAGCAGTAGAGAAAGTGTTTGATTGCAGAGGAGTAAAATGTATTATTCCCACTCCAGTCAGTGGAAAAGAAGGGAAAGTGTTGGATTGCGAATGGGTAACATTTACTATTCCCACTCCAATCAGTGCAACTGTAGGGAAAGTGTTGGATTGAGGAGGGGTAACAGTTACTATTCCCCCTCCAGTCAGTGGTAAATTAAGGAAAGTGTTGGATTGCAGAGAGGTAAAATTTACTATTCCCACTCCAGTCAGTGCAAAAGTATAGAACATGTTAGATTGCAGGGGTAACGTTTACTATTCTCTCTCCAGTCAGTGAAAGAGTAGGGAAAGTGTTGGGTTGCAGAGGGGAAAAAATGACTATTCCCTCTCCAGTCAGTGGGAAAAACGTAAAATGTTGGAATGCGGAGGGGTAACATTTACTTTTCCCACTCCAGTCAGTGCAACAGTAGGGAAAGTGTTGGATTGAGAAGGGGTAACATTTACTATTCCTAATCCAGTCAGAGAAAAAGTAAGGAAAGTGTTCGATTGTGGAGTGGTAAAATGCACTATTCCCACTCCAATCAGTGCAAGAGTAGGGAAAGTGTTGGATTGCAGAGGGGTAACATTAACTTTTCCCACTCCAGTCAGTGAAAGAGGAGGGAAAGTGTTGGATTGCAGAGCGGTAAAATGTACTATTCCCACTCCAGTCAGTGCAAGAGTAGGGAACGTGTTGGATTGCGGAGGGGTAGCATTTACTATTCTCACCCCAGTCATTGAAAGAGTAGGGAAAATGTTGGATTGCAGAGGGGTAAAGTTTACTATTCCCACTCCAGTCAGTGAAAAGAAGGAAAGTGTTGGATTGTGGAGCGGTAAAATGTACTATTCCCACTCCAATCAGTGCAAGAGTAGGAAAAGTGTTGGATTGCAGAGGGTAACATTTACTATTCTCACTCCAGTCATTGAAAGAGTAGGGAAAATGTTGGATTGCAGAGGGGTAAAGTTTACTATTCCCACTCCAGTCAGTACAAGACTAGGGAAAATGTTGGATAGCGGAGCGGCAAAATTTACTATTCCCACTCCGGTCAGTGCAACATTAGGGAAAGTGTTGGATTGCGGAGGGGTAACATTTACGATTCCCATTCCAGTCAGTGAAAGAGTAGGGAAAGTGTTGAAATGCGAAGGGGTAAAATTTACAATTCCCACTCCAGTCAATGAAAGAGTAGAGAAAGTGTTGGATTACGGAGGGATAGCATTTTAATATTCCCACTCCAGTCAGTTCAGCAGTAGGGAACTTGTTGGATTGCAAAGGGGTAACATTTACTATTCCCACTCCAGTCAGTGCAAGAGTAGGGAAAGTGTTGGAATGCAGAGGGGTAAAATTTACTATCCCCACTCTAGTCCATGTAAAAGAAGAGACAGTGTTGGAATGCAGAGGGATAACATTTACTATTCCCACTCCAGTCAGTGCAACAGTAGGGAACATGTTGGATTGCAAAGGGGTAACATTTACTCTTCCCACTCCAGTCAGTGAAAGAGTAGGGAAAGTGTTGGGTTGCGAAGGGGTAAAATTTACAATTCCCACTCCAGTCATTGCAAGAGTAGGGAAAGTGTTGGATTGCGGAGGGGTAGCATTTACTGTACCCACTCCAGTCAGTGCAAGAGTAGGGAAGGAGTTGGAATGCTGAGCGATAACATTTACTTTTTCCACTACAGTCAGTGAAAGAGTAGGGAAAGTGTTGGATTGTGGAGGGGTAAACTTTACTATTCCCACTCCAGTTAGTGAAAGAGTAGGTAAAGTGTTGGATTGCAGAGGGGGGAAATTTACTATTCCCACTCCAGTCAGTGCAAGAGTAGGGAAAGTGTTGGAATGCCGAGTGGTAAAATTGACTAGTCCCACTCCAGTCAGTGCAAGAGTAGGGAAAGTGTTGGATTGCACAGGGGTAGCATTTACTATTCCCGATCCAGTCAGAGAAAAAGTAAGGAAAATGTTGGATTGTGGAGCGGTAAAATGTACTATTCACACTCCAATTAGTGCAAGAGTAGGGAAAGTGTTGGATTGCAGAGGGGTAACATTAACTATTCGTACTCCAGTCAGTGAAAGAGGAGGGAAAGTGTTGGATTGCACAGCAGTAAAATTTACTATTCCTACTCCATTCAGTGCAAGAGTAGGGAACGTGTTGGATTGCAGAGGGGTAGCATTTACTATTCCCACTCCAGCCAGTGCAACAGTAGGGAAAGTGTTGGATTGCAGAGGGCTAAAACTACTATTCCAACTCCAGTCAGTGAAAAGAAGGGAAAGTGTTGGATTGCGGAGGGGAAATTTTAGTATTCCCTCTCCAGTCAGTGCAAGAGTAGGAAAAGTGTTGGATTGCAGAGGGGTAAAGTTTACTATTCCCACTCCAGTCCGTGCAAGATTAGGGAAAATGTTGGATTGCAGAGTGGCAAAATTTACTATTCGAACTCCAGTCAGTGCAACATTAGGGAAAGTGTTGGATTGCGGAGGGTAAAATTACCATCCCCAATCCAGTTTGGGGAAAAGTAAGGAAAGCGTTGGATTGTGGAGCAGTAAAATTTACTATTCCCATTTCAGTTAGTGCAAGAGTAGGGAAAGTGTTGGATTGCAGAGTGGTAACATTTACGATTCCCATTCCAGTCAGTGAAAGAGTAGGGAAAGTGTTGGAATGCGAAGGGGTAAAATTTACAATTGCCACTCCAGTCAATGCAAGACTAGAGAACGTTTTGGATTGCGGAGGGGTAGCATTTACTGTTCCCACTCCAGTCAGTGCAAGAGTAGGGAAAGGGTTGGGTTGCGGAGGGGTAAAATGTACTAGTCCCAATCCAGTCAGTGCAAGAGTAGGGAAAGTGTTGGAATGCTGAGCGATAACATTTACTTTTTCCACTACAGTCAGTGAAAGAGTAGGGAAAGTGTTGGATTGTGGAGGGGTACTATTTACTATTCCCACTCCAGTTAGTGAAAGAGTAGGTAAAGTGTTGGATTGCAGAGGGGGGAAATTTACTATTCCCACTCCAGTCAGTGCAAGAGTAGGGAAAGTGTTGGAATGCAGAGTGGTAAAATTTACTATTCCCACTCCAGTCAGTGCAAGAGTAGGGAAAATGTTGGGTTGTGGAGGGGTGACATTTACTATTCCACTCCAGTCAGTGCAAATGTAGGGAAAGTGTTGGATTGCGGAGCAGTAAAATCTACTATTCCCACTCCAGTCAGTGCAAGAGTAGAAAAAGTGTTGAATTGCGTAGGGAAACATTTACTTTTCCCACTCCAATCAGGGGAAAAGTAAGGAAAGTGTTGGGATTGTGGAGGGGTAACCTTAACTATTCCCACTCCAGTCATGAAAGAGTAGGGAAAGTGTTGGATTGTAGAGGGTAAAATTTACTATTGCCACTCCATTCAGTGCAAAAGTAGCGAAAGTGTTGGGTTGCAGAGGGGTAAACGTTACTATTCCCACTCCAATCAGTGAAAGAGTGGGGAAAGTGTTGGATTGCAGAGGGGTAAAATTTACTATTCCCACTCCAGTCAGTGAAAGAGTAGGGAAAGCGTTGGTTTGCGGAGGGGTAGCATTTACTATTCCCACTCCAATCAGTGCAGCTGTAAGGAAAGTGTTGGATTGAGGAAGGGTAACATTTACTATTCCCACTCCAGTCAGTGGAAAATTAAGGAAAGTGTTGGATTGCGGAGCGGTAGAATTTACTATTCCCACTCCAGTCAGTGATAGAGTAGGGGAAGTGTTGGATTGCGGAGGGGTAAGATTTACTATTCCCACTCCAGTCAGTAAAAGAGAATGAAAAGTGTTGGAATGCGGAGGGGTAGCATTTACTATTCCCACTCCAGTCAGTGCAACAGTAGGGAAAGTGTTGGATTGCAGAGGGGTAAAACTACTATTACCACTCCAGTCAGTGGAAAAGAAGGGAAAGTGTTGGACTGCGGAAGGGTAAAATTTACTATTCCCACTCCAGTCAGTGCAAGAGTTGGGAAAATGTTGGAATGCGGAGGAGTAACATTTACTATTCCCACTACATTCAGTGAAAGAGTAGGGAAAGTGTTGGATTGTGGAGAGGTAAACTTTACTATTCCCACTCCAGTCAGTGAAAGAGTAGGGGAGGTGTTGGATTGCAGAGGGGTAACATTTACTATTCTCACTCCAGTCAGTAAAAGAGTAGGGAAAATTTTGGATTACGGAGGGGTGACATTTACTAATCCCTCTCCAGTCAGTGCAAGAGTGGGGAAAGTGTTGGATTGCAAAGTGGTAACATTTTCTATTCCCACTCCAGTCAGTGCAGAGGTAGAGAAAGTGTTTGATTGCAGAGGGGTAAAATGTACTATTCCCACTCCAGTCAGGGGAAAAGAAGGGAAAGTGTTGGATTGCGGATGGGTAGCATTTACTATTCCCACTCCAATCAGTGCAACTGTAGGGAAAGTGTTGGATTGAGGAGGGGTAACATTTACTATTCCCTTCCAGTCAGTGGTAAATTAAGGAAAGTGTTGGTTTGCGGAGCGGTAGAATTTACTATCCCTACTCCAGTCAGTGCAAAAGTAGGGAACGTGTTAGATTGCAGAGGGGTAACGTTTACTATTCTCTCTCCAGTCAGTGAAAGAGTAGGGAAAGTGTTGGGTTGCAGAGGGGACTAAAAATTACTATTCCCTCTCCAGTCAGTGGAAAAGAACGTAAAATGTTGGAATGCAGAGGGGTAACATTTACTTTTCCCACTCCAGTCAGTGCAACAGTAGGGAAGTGTTGGACTGAGAAGGGGTAACATTTACTATTCCCAATCCAGTCAGAGAAAAAGTAAGGAAAGTGTTGGATTGTGGAGCAGTAAAATTTACTATTCCCACTCCAATCACTGCAAGAGTAGGGAAAGTGTTGGATTGCAGAGCGGTAAAATTTACTATTCCCACTCCAGTCAGTGCAAGAGTAGGGAACGTGTTGGATTGCGGAGGGGTAGCATTTACTATTCTCACTCCAGCCAGTGCAACAGTAAAGAAAGTGTTGGATTGCAGAGGGGTAAAACTACTATTCCCACTCCAGTCAGTGAAAAGAAGGGAAAGTGCTCGAATGCGGAGGGGGAACAATTACTGTTCCCTCTCCAGTCAGTGCAAGAGTAGGAAAAGTGTTGGATTGCAGAGGGGTAACATTTACTATTCTCACTCCCGTCATTGAAAGAGTAGGGAAAATGTTGGATTGCAGAGGGGTAAAGTTTACTATTCCCACTCCAGTCAGTACAAGATTAGGGAAAATGTTGGATTGCGGAGCAGCAAAATTTACTATTCCCACTCCGGTCAGTGCAACATTAGGGAAAGTGTTGGATTGCAGAGGGGCAACATTTACAATCCCCAATCCAGTTAGGGGAAAAGTAAGGAAAGCGTTGGATTGTGGAGCGGTAACATTTACTATTCCCATTTCAGTTAGTGCAATAGTAGGGAAAGTGTTGGATTGCAGAGTAGTAACATTTACGATTCCCATTCCAGTCAGTGAAAGAGTAGGGAAAGTGTTGGAATGCGAAGGGGTAAAATTTACTATCCCCACTCCAGTCCGTGTAAAAGAAGAGAAAGTGTTGGAATGCAGAGGGATAACATTTACTATTCCCACTCCAGTCAGTGCAACAGCAGGGAACATGTTGGATTGCAAAGGAGTAACATTTACTATTCCCACTCCAGTCAGTGAAAGAGTAGGGAAAGTGTTGGATTGCGGAGGGGTAGCAGTTACTGTTCCCACTCCAGTCAGTGCAAGAGTAGGGAAAGTGTTGGATTGCAGAGGGTAAAATTTACTAGTCCCAATCCAGTCAGTGCAAGAGTAGGGAAAGTGTTGGAATGCTGAGCGGTAACATTTACTTTTTCCACCACAGTCAGTGAAAGAGTAGGGAAAGTGTTGGATTGTGGAGGGTAAACTTTACTAGTCCCACTCCAGTTAGTGAAAGAGTAGGTAAAGTGTTGGATTGCAGAGGGGGAAATTTACTATTCCCAATTCAGTCAGAGAAAAAGTAAGGAAAATGTTAGATTGTGGAGCGGCAAAATGTACTATTCACACTCCAATTAGTGCAAGAGTAGGGAAAGTGTTGGATTGCAGAGGGGTAACATTAACTATTCCTACTCCAGTCAGTGAAAGAGGAGGGAAATTGTTGGATTGCAGAGCAGTAAAATTTACTATTCCCACTCCATTCAGTGCAAGAGTAGGGAACGTGTTGGATTGCGGAGGGGTAGCATTTACTATTCCCACTCCAGCCAGTGCAACTGTAGGGAAAGTGTTGTATTGCAGAGGGGTAAAACTACTATTCCAACTCCAGTCAGTGAAAAGAAGGGAAAGTGTTGGATTGCGGAGGGGGAAATTTTACTATTCCCACTCCAGTCAGTGCAACATTACGGAAAGTGCTGGATTGCAGAGATGTAAAATATACTATTCCCAATCCAGTCAGTGGAAAAATAAGGAAAGTGTTGGATTACGGAACGGTAAAATTTACTATTCCCACTCCAGTCAGTGCAAGAGTAGAGAAAGTGTTGGATTGCAGAGTGGTAACATTTACTATTCCCACTCCAGTCAGTTAAAGTGTAGGGAAAGTGTTGGATTGAGAAGGGGTTAAATTTACTATTCCCACTCCAGTCAGTGTAAGAGTAGAGAAAGTGTTAGATTTCAGAGGGGTATCATTTACTATTCCCTCTCCAGTCAGTGCAACTGTAGGGAAAGTGTTGGATTGAGAAGGGGTAACATTTACTATTCCTAATCCAGTCAGAGAAAAAGTAAGGAAAGTGTTCGATTGTGGAGTGGTAAAATGCACTATTCCCACTCCAATCAGTGGAAGAGTAGGGAAAGTGTTGGATTGCAGAGGGGTAACATTAACTTTTCCCACTCCAGTCAGTGAAAGAGGAGGGAAAGTGTTGGATTGCAGAGCGGTAAAATGTACTATTCCCACTCCAGTCAGTGCAAGAGTAGGGAACGTGTTGGATTGCGGAGGGGTAGCATTTACTATTCTCACTCCTGCCAGTGCAACAGTAAGGAAAGTGTTGAATTGCAGAGGGGTAAAACTACTATTCCCACTCCAGTCAGTGAAAAGAAGGGAAAGTGTTGGATTGTGGAGCGGTAAAATGTACTATTCCCACTCCAATCAGTGCAAGAGTAGGAAAAGTGTTGGATTGCAGAGGGGTAACATTTACTATTCTCACTCCAGTCATTGAAAGAGTAGGGAACATGTTGGATTGCAGAGGGGTAAAGTTTACTATTCCCACTCCAGTCAGTACAAGACTAGGGAAAATGTTGGATAGCGGAGCGGCAAAATTTACTATTCCCACTCCGGTCAGTGCAACATTAGGGAAAGTGTTGGATTGCGGAGGGGTAACATTAACCATCCCCAATCCAGTTAGGGGAAAAGTAAGGAAAGCGTTGGATTGTGGAGCGGTAACATTTACTATTCCCATTTCAGTTAGTGCAAGAGTAGGGAAAGTGTTGGATTGCGGAGGGATAGCATTTAATATTCCCACTCCAGTCAGTTCAGCAGTAGGGAACATGTTGGATTGCAAAGGGGTAACATTTACTATTCCCACTCCAGTCAGTGCAAGAGTAGGGAAAGTGTTGGAATGCAGAGGGGTAAAATTTACTATCCCCACTCTAGTCCGTGTAAAAGAAGAGACAGTTTTGGAATGCAGAGGGATAACATTTACTATTCCCACTCCAGTCAGTGCAACAGTAGGGAACATGTTGGATTGCAAAGGGGTAACATTTACTCTTCCCACTCCAGTCAGTGAAAGAGTAGGGAAAGTGTTGGGTTGCGAAGGAGTAAAATTTACAATTCCCACTCCAGTCATTGCAAGAGTAGGAAAGTGTTGGATTGCGGAGGGTAGCATTTACTGTACCCACTCCAGTCAGTGCAAGAGTAGGGAAGGAGTTGGGTTGCGGAGGGGTAAAATTTACTAGTCCCAATCCAGTCAGTGCAAGAGTAGGGAAAGTGTTGGAATGCTGAGCGATAACATTTACTTTTTCCACTACAGTCAGTGAAAGAGTAGGGAAAGTGTTGGATTGTGGAGGGGTAAACTTTACTATTCCCACTCCAGTTAGTGAAAGAGTAGGTAAAGTGTTGGATTGCAGAGGGGGGAAATTTACTATTCCCACTCCAGTCAGTGCAAGAGTAGGGAAAGTGTTGGAATGCAGAGTGGTAAAATTGACTATTCCCACTCCAGTCAGTGCAAGAGTAGGGAAAGTGTTGGATTGCACAGGGTAGCATTTACTATTCCCGATCCAGTCAGAGAAAAAGTAAGGAAAATGTTGGATTGTGGAGCGGTAAAATGTACTATTCACACTCCAATTAGTGCAAGAGTAGGGAAAGTGTTGGATTGCAGAGGGGTAACATTAACTATTCGTACTCCAGTCAGTGAAAGAGGAGGGAAAGTGTTGGATTGCACAGCAGTAAAATTTACTATTCCTACTCCATTCAGTGCAAGAGTAGGGAACGTGTTGGATTGCAGAGGGTAGCATTTACTATTCCCACTCCAGCCAGTGCAACAGTAGGGAAAGTGTTGGATTGCAGAGGGCTAAAACTACTATTCCAACTCCAGTCAGTGAAAAGAAGGGAAAGTGTTGGATTGCGGAGGGGAAATTTTAGTATTCCCTCTCCAGTCAGTGCAAGAGTAGGAAAAGTGTTGGATTGCAGAGGGGTAAAGTTTACTATTCCCACTCCAGTCCGTGCAAGATTAGGGAAAATGTTGGATTGCAGAGTGGCAAAATTTACTATTCCCACTCCAGTCAGTGCAACATTAGGGAAAGTGTTGGATTGCGGAGGGGTAAAATTTACCATCCCCAATCCAGTTTGGGGAAAAGTAAGGAAAGCGTTGGATTGTGGAGCAGTAAAATTTACTATTCCCATTTCAGTTAGTGCAAGAGTAGGGAAAGTGTTGGATTGCAGAGTGGTAACATTTACGATTCCCATTCCAGTCAGTGAAAGAGTAGGGAAAGTGTTGGAATGCGAAGGGGTAAAATTTACAAGTGCCACTCCAGTCAATGCAAGACTAGAGAACGTTTTGGATTGCGGAGGGTAGCATTTACTGTTCCCACTCCAGTCAGTGCAAGAGTAGGGAAAGGGTTGGGTTGCGGAGGGGTAAAATGTACTAGTCCCAATCCAGTCAGTGCAAGAGTAGGGAAAGTGTTGGAATGCTGAGCGATAACATTTACTTTTTCCACTACAGTCAGTGAAAGAGTAGGGAAAGTGTTGGATTGTGGAGGGGTAAACTTTACTATTCCCACTCCAGTTAGTGAAAGAGTAGGTAAAGTGTTGGATTGCAGAGGGGGGAAATTTACTATTCCCACTCCAGTCAGTGCAAGAGTAGGGAAAGTGTTGGAATGCAGAGTGGTAAAATGTACTATTCCCACTCCAGTCAGTGCAAGAGTAGAGAAAATGTTGGATTGTGGAGGGGTGACATTTACTATTCCACTCCAGTCAGTGCAAATGTAGGGAAAGTGTTGGATTGCGGAGCAGTAAAATTTACTATTCCCACTCCAGTCAGTGCAAGAGTAGAAAAAGTGTTGAATTGCGTAGGGGAAACATTTACTTTTCCCACTCCAATCAGGGGAAAAGTAAGGAAAGTGTTGGGATTGTGGAGGGGTAAACTTAACTATTCCCACTCCAGTCATGAAAGAGTAGGGAAAGTGTTGGATTGTAGAGGGGTAAAATTTACTATTGCCACTCCATTCAGTGCAAAAGTAGCGAAAGTGTTGGGTTGCAGAGGGGTAAACGTTACTATTCCCACTCCAATCAGTGAAAGAGTGGGGAAAGTGTTGGATTGCAGAGGGGTAAAATTTACTATTCCCACTCCAGTCAGTGAAAGAGTAGGGAAAGCGTTGGTTTGCGGAGGGGTAGCATTTACTATTCCCACTCCAATCAGTGCAGCTGTAAGGAAAGTGTTGGATTGAGGAAGGGTAACATTTACTATTCCCACTCCAGTCAGTGGAAAATTAAGGAAAGTGTTGGATTGCGGAGCGGTAGAATTTACTATTCCCACTCCAGTCAGTGAAAGAGTAGGGGAAGTGTTGGATTGCGGACGGGTAAGATTTACTATTCCCACTCCAGTCAGTAAAAGAGAATGAAAAGTGTTGGAATGCAGAGGGGTAGCATTTACTATTCCCACTCCAGTCAGTGCAACAGTAGGGAAAGTGTTGGATTGCAGAGGGGTAAAACTACTATTACCACTCCAGTCAGTGGAAAAGAAGGGAAAGTGTTGGACTGCAGAAGGGTAAAATTTACTATTCCCACTCCAGTCAGTGCAAGAGTTGGGAAAATGTTGGAATGCGGAGGAGTAACATTTACTATTCCCACTACATTCAGTGAAAGAGTAGGGAAAGTGTTGGATTGTGGAGGGGTAAACTTTACTATTCCCTCTCCAGTCAGTGAAAGAGTAGGGGAGGTGTTGGATTGCAGAGGGGTAACATTTACTATTCTCACTCCAGTCAGTAAAAGAGTAGGGAAAATTTTGGATTACGGAGGGGTGACATTTACTAATCCCTCTCCAGTCAGTGCAAGAGTGGGGAAAGTGTTGGATTGCAAAGTGGTAACATTTTCTATTCCCACTCAAGTCAGTGCAGAGGTAGAGAAAGTGTTTGATTGCAGAGGGGTAAAATGTACTATTCCCACTCCAGTCAGGGGAAAAGAAGGGAAAGTGTTGGATTGCGGATGGGTAGCATTTACTATTCCCACTCCAATCAGTGCAACTGTAGGGAAAGTGTTGGATTGAGGAGGGTAACATTTACTATTCCCCTTCCAGTCAGTGGTAAATTAAGGAAAGTGTTGGATTGCGGAGCGGTAAAATTTACTATCCCTACTCCAGTCAGTGCAAAAGTAGGGAACGTGTTAGATTGCAGAGGGGTAACGTTTACTATTCTCTCTCCAGTCAGTGAAAGAGTAGGGAAAGTGTTGGGTTGCAGAGGGGACTAAAAATTACTATTCCCTCTCCAGTCAGTGGAAAAGAACGTAAAATGTTGGAATGCAGAGGGGTAACATTTACTTTTCCCACTCCAGTCAGTGCAACAGTAGGGAAGTGTTGGACTGAGAAGGGGTAACATTTACTATTCCCAATCCAGTCAGAGAAAAAGTAAGGAAAGTGTTGGATTGTGGAGCAGTAAAATGTACTATTCCCACTCCAATCACTGCAAGAGTAGGGAAAGTGTTGGATTGCAGAGGGGTAACATTAACTATTCCCACTCCATTCAGTGAAAGAGGAGTGAAAGTGTTGGATTGCAGAGCGGTAAAATTTACTATTCCCACTCCAGTCAGTGCAAGAGTAGGGAACGTGTTGGATTGCGGAGGGGTAGCATTTACTATTCTCACTCCAGCCAGTGCAACAGTAAAGAAAGTGTTGGATTGCAGAGGGGTAAAACTACTATTCCCACTCCAGTCAGTGAAAAGAAGGGAAAGTGCTCGAATGCGGAGGGGAACAATTACTGTTCCCTCTCCAGTCAGTGCAAGAGTAGGAAAAGTGTTGGATTGCAGAGGGGTAACATTTACTATTCTCACTCCCGTCATTGAAAGAGTAGGGAAAATGTTGGATTGCAGAGGGGTAAAGTTTACTATTCCCACTCCAGTCAGTACAAGATTAGGGAAAATGTTGGATTGCGGAGCAACAAAATTTACTATTCCCACTCCGGTCAGTGCAACATTAGGGAAAGTGTTGGATTGCAGAGGGGTAACATTTACAATCCCCAATCCAGTTAGGGGAAAAGTAAGGAAAGCGTTGGATTGTGGAGCGGTAACATTTACTATTCCCATTTCAGTTAGTGCAATAGTAGGGAAAGTGTTGGATTGCAGAGTAGTAACATTTACGATTCCCATTCCAGTCAGTGAAAAGAGTAGGGAAAGTGTTGGAATGCGAAGGGTAAAATTTACTATCCCCACTCCAGTCCGTGTAAAAGAAGAGAAAGTGTTGGAATGCAGAGGGATAACATTTACTATTCCCACTCCAGTCAGTGCAACAGCAGGGAACATGTTGGATTGCAAAGGAGTAACATTTACTATTCCCATTCCAGTCAGTGAAAGAGTAGGGAAAGTGTTGGATTGCGGAGGGGTAGCAGTTACTGTTCCCACTCCAGTCAGTGCAAGAGTAGGGAAAGTGTTGGATTGCAGAGGGGTAAAATGTACTAGTCCCAATCCAGTCAGTGCAAGAGTAGGGAAAGTGTTGGAATGCTGAGCGGTAACATTTACTTTTTCCACCACAGTCAGTGAAAGAGTAGGGAAAGTGTTGGATTGTGGAGGGGTAAACTTTACTAGTCCCACTCCAGTTAGTGAAAGAGTAGGTAAAGTGTTGGATTGCAGAGGGGGAAATTTACTATTCCCAATTCAGTCAGAGAAAAAGTAAGGAAAATGTTGGATTGTGGAGCGGCAAAATGTACTATTCACACTCCAATTAGTGCAAGAGTAGGGAAAGTGTTGGATTGCAGAGGGGTAACATTAACTATTCCTACTCCAGTCAGTGAAAGAGGAGGGAAATTGTTGGATTGCAGAGCAGTAAAATTTACTATTCCCACTCCATTCAGTGCAAGAGTAGGGAACGTGTTGGATTGCAAAGGGGTAACATTTACTCTTCCCACTCCAGTCAGTGAAAGAGTAGGGAAAGTGATGGGTTGCGAAGGGGTAAAATTTACAATTCCCACTCCAGTCATTGCAAGAGTAGGGAAAGTGTTGGATTGCGGAGGGGTAGCATTTACTGTACCCACTCCAGTCAGTGCAAGAGAAGGGAAGGAGTTGGGTTGCGGAGGGGTAAAATTTACTAGTCCCAATCCAGTCAGTGCAAGAGTAGGGAAAGTGTTGGAATGCTGAGCGATAACATTTACTTTTTCCACTACAGTCAGTGAAAGAGTAGGGAAAGTGTTGGATTGTGGAGGGGTAAACTTTACTATTCCCACTCCAGTCAGTGAAAGAGTAGGTAAAGTGTTGGATTGCAGAGGGGGGAAATTTACTATTCCCACTCCAGTCAGTGCAAGAGTAGGGAAAGTGTTGGAATGCAGAGTGGTAAAATTGACTATTCCCACTCCAGTCAGTGCAAGAGTAGGGAAAGTGTTGGATTGCACAGGGGTAGCATTTACTATTCCCGATCCAGTCAGAGAAAAAGTAAGGAAAATGTTGGATTGTGGAGCGGTAAAATGTACTATTCACACTCCAATTAGTGCAAGAGTAGGAAAGTGTTGGATTGCAGAGGGGTAACATTAACTATTCGTACTCAGTCAGTGAAAGAGGAGGGAAAGTGTTGGATTGCACAGCAGTAAAATTTACTATTCCTACTCCATTCAGTGCAAGAGTAGGGAACGTGTTGGATTGCAGAGGGGTAGCATTTACTATTCCCACTCCAGCCAGTGCAACAGTAGGGAAAGTGTTGGATTGCAGAGGGCTAAAACTACTATTCCAACTCCAGTCAGTGAAAAGAAGGGAAAGTGTTGGATTGCGGAGGGGAAATTTTAGTATTCCCTCTCCAGTCAGTGCAAGAGTAGGAAAAGTGTTGGATTGCAGAGGGTAAAGTTTACTATTCCACTCCAGTCCGTGCAAGATTAGGGAAAATGTTGGATTGCAGAGTGGCAAAATTTACTATTCCCACTCCAGTCAGTGCAACATTAGGGAAAGTGTTGGATTGCGGAGGGGTAAAATTTACCATCCCCAATCCAGTTTGGGGAAAAGTAAGGAAAGCGTTGGATTGTGGAGCAGTAAAATTTACTATTCCCATTTCAGTTAGTGCAAGAGTAGGGAAAGTGTTGGATTGCAGAGTGGTAAAATTTACGATTCCCATTCCAGTCAGTGAAAGAGTAGGGAAAGTGTTGGAATGCGAAGGGGTAAAATTTACAATTGCCACTCCAGTCAATGCAAGACTAGAGAACGTTTTGGATTGCGGAGGGGTAGCATTTACTGTTCCCACTCCAGTCAGTGCAAGAGTAGGGAAAGGGTTGGGTTGCGGAGGGGTAAAATGTACTAGTCCCAATCCAGTCAGTGCAAGAGTAGGGAAAGTGTTGGAATGCTGAGCGATAACATTTACTTTTCCACTACAGTCAGTGAAAGAGTAGGGAAAGTGTTGGATTGTGGAGGGGTAAACTTTACTATTCCCACTCCAGTTAGTGAAAGAGTAGGTAAAGTGTTGGATTGCAGAGGGGGAAATTTACTATTCCCACTCCAGTCAGTGCAAGAGTAGGGAAAGTGTTGGAATGCAGAGTGGTAAAATGTACTATTCCCACTCCAGTCAGTGCAAGAGTAGGGAAAATGTTGGATTGTGGAGGGGTGACATTTACTATTCCACTCCAGTCAGTGCAAATGTAGGGAAAGTGTTGGATTGCGGAGCAGTAAAATTTACTATTCCCACTCCAGTCAGTGCAAGAGTAGAAAAAGTGTTGAATTGCGTAGGGGAAACATTTACTTTTCCCACTCCAATCAGTGGAAAAGTAAGGAAAGTGTTGGGATTGTGGAGGGGTAAACTTAACTATTCCCACTCCAGTCATGAAAGAGTAGGGAAAGTGTTGGATTGTAGAGGGGTAAAATTGACTATTGCCACTCCATTCAGTGCAAAAGTAGCGAAAGTGTTGGGTTGCAGAGGGGTAAACGTTACTATTCCCACTCCAATCAGTGAAAGAGTGGGGAAAGTGTTGGATTGCAGAGGGGTAAAATTTACTATTCCCACTCCAGTCAGTGAAAGAGTAGGGAAAGCGTTGGTTTGCGGAGGGGTAGCATTTACTATTCCCACTCCAATCAGTGCAGCTGTAAGGAAAGTGTTGGATTGAGGAAGGGTAACATTTACTATTCCCAATCCAGTCAGTGGAAAATTAAGGAAAGTGTTGGATTGCGGAGCGGTAGAATTTACTATTCCCACTCCAGTCAGTGAAAGAGTAGGGGAAGTGTTGGATTGCGGAGGGGTAAGATTTACTATTCCCACTCCAGTCAGTAAAAGAGAATGAAAAGTGTTGGAATGCGGAGGGTAGCATTTACTATTCCCACTCCAGTCAGTGCAACAGTAGGGAAAGTGTTGGATTGCAGAGGGGTAAAACTACTATTACCACTCCAGTCAGTGGAAAAGAAGGGAAAGTGTTGGACTGCGGAAGGGTAAAATTTACTATTCCCACTCCAGTCAGTGCAAGAGTTGGGAAAATGTTGGAATGCGGAGGAGTAACATTTACTATTCCCACTACATTCAGTGAAAGAGTAGGGAAAGTGTTGGATTGTGGAGGGGTAAACTTTACTATTCCCTCTCCAGTCAGTGAAAGAGTAGGGGAGGTGTTGGATTGCAGAGGGTAACATTTACTATTCTCACTCCAGTCAGTAAAAGAGTAGGGAAAATTTTGGATTACGGAGGGGTGACATTTACTAATCCCTCTCCAGTCAGTGCAAGAGTGGGGAAAGTGTTGGATTGCAAAGTGGTAACATTTTCTATTCCCACTCAAGTCAGTGCAACAGTAGAGAAAGTGTTTGATTGCAGAGGGGTAAAATGTACTATTCCCACTCCAGTCAGGGGAAAAGAAGGGAAAGTGTTGGATTGTGGATGGGTAGCATTTACTATTCCCACTCCAATCAGTGCAACTGTAGGGAAAGTGTTGGATTGAGGAGGGGTAACATTTACTATTCCCCTTCCAGTCAGTGGTAAATTAAGGAAAGTGTTGGTTTGCGGAGCGGTAAAATTTACTATCCCTACTCCAGTCAGTGCAAAAGTAGGGAACGTGTTAGATTGCAGAGGGGTAACGTTTACTATTCTCTCTCCAGTCAGTGAAAGAGTAGGGAAAGTGTTGGGTTGCAGAGGGGACTAAAAATTACTATTCCCTCTCCAGTCAGTGGAAAAGAACGTAAAATGTTGGAATGCAGAGGGGTAACATTTACTTTTCCCACTCCAGTCAGTGCAACAGTAGGGAAGTGTTGGACTGAGAAGGGGTAACATTTACTATTCCCAATCCAGTCAGAGAAAAAGTAAGGAAAGTGTTGGATTGTGGAGCAGTAAAATGTACTATTCCCACTCCAATCACTGCAAGAGTAGGGAAAGTGTTGGATTGCAGAGGGGTAACATTAACTATTCCCACTCCATTCAGTGAAAGAGGAGTGAAAGTGTTGGATTGCAGAGCGGTAAAATGTACTATTCCCACTCCAGTCAGTGCAAGAGTAGGGAACGTGTTGGATTGCGGAGGGGTAGCATTTACTATTCTCACTCCAGCCAGTGCAACAGTAAAGAAAGTGTTGGATTGCAGAGGGGTACAACTACTATTCCCACTCCAGTCAGTGAAAAGAAGGGAAAGTGCTCGAATGCGGAGGGGAACAATTACTGTTCCCTCTCCAGTCAGTGCAAGAGTAGGAAAAGTGTTGGATTGCAGAGGGGTAACATTTACTATTCTCACTCCCGTCATTGAAAGAGTAGGGAAAATGTTGGATTGCAGAGGGGTAAAGTTTACTATTCCCACTCCAGTCAGTACAAGATTAGGGAAAATGTTGGATTGCGGAGCAGCAAAATTTACTATTCCCACTCCGGTCAGTGCAACATTAGGGAAAGTGTTGGATTGCAGAGGGGTAACATTTACAATCCCCAATCCAGTTAGGGAAAAGTAAGGAAAGCGTTGGATTGTGGAGCGGTAACATTTACTATTCCCATTTCAGTTAGTGCAATAGTAGGGAAAGTGTTGGATTGCAGAGTAGTAACATTTACGATTCCCATTCCAGTCAGTGAAAGAGTAGGGAAAGTGTTGGAATGCGAAGGGGTAAAATTTACTATCCCCACTCCAGTCCGTGTAAAAGAAGAGAAAGTGTTGGAATGCAGAGGGATAACATTTACTATTCCCACTCCAGTCAGTGCAACAGCAGGGAACATGTTGGATTGCAAAGGAGTAACATTTACTATTCCCATTCCAGTCAGTGAAAGAGTAGGGAAAGTGTTGGATTGCGGAGGGGTAGCAGTTACTGTTCCCACTCCAGTCAGTGCAAGAGTAGGGAAAGTGTTGGATTGCAGAGGGGTAAAATGTACTAGTCCCAATCCAGTCAGTGCAAGAGTAGGGAAAGTGTTGGAATGCTGAGCGGTAATATTTACTTTTTCCACCACAGTCAGTGAAAGAGTAGGGAAAGTGTTGGATTGTGGAGGGGTAAACTTTACTAGTCCCACTCCAGTTAGTGAAAGAGTAGGTAAAGTGTTGGATTGCAGAGGGGGGAAATTTACTATTCCCAATTCAGTCAGAGAAAAAGTAAGGAAAATGTTGGATTGTGGAGCGGCAAAATGTACTATTCACACTCCAATTAGTGCAAGAGTAGGGAAAGTGTTGGATTGCAGAGGGGTAACATTAACTATTCCTACTCCAGTCAGTGAAAGAGGAGGGAAATTGTTGGATTGCAGAGCAGTAAAATTTACTATTCCCACTCCATTCAGTGCAAGAGTAGGGAACGTGTTGGATTGCGGAGGGGTAGCATTTACTATTCCCACTCCAGCCAGTGCAACAGTAGGGAAAGTGTTGTATTGCAGAGGGGTAAAACTACTATTCCAACTCCAGTCAGTGAAAAGAAGGGAAAGTGTTGGATTACGGAACGGGAAATTTTACTATTCCCACTCCAGTCAGTGCAACATTACGGAAAGTGCTGGATTGCAGAGATGTAAAATATACTATTCCCACTCCAGTCAGTGCAAGAGTAGAGAAAGTGTTGGATTGCAGAGTGGTAACATTTACTATTCCCACTCCAGTCAGTTAAAGTGTAGGGAAAGTGTTGGATTGAGAAGGGGTTAAATTTACTATTCCCACTCCAGTCAGTGTTTAAGAGTAGAGAAAGTGTTAGATTTCAGAGGGGTATCATTTACTATTCCCTCTCCAGTCAGTGCAAGAGTAGGTAAAGTGTTGGATTGCAAAGTGGTAACATTTTCTATTCCCACTCCAGTCAGTTTAAGAGTAGGGAAAGTGTTGGATTGCAGAGTGGTAACATTTACTATTCCCGCTCCAGTCAGATAAAGAGTAGGGAAAGTGTTGGATTAAGAAGGGGTATAATTTACAATTCCCACTCCAATCAGTGCAAGAGTAGGGAAAGTGTTGAATTGTGGAGGGGTAGCATTTACTATTCCCACTCCAGTCAGTGCAGCAGTAGAGAAAGTGTTTGATTGCAGAGGAGTAAAATGTATTATTCCCACTCCAGTCAGTGGAAAAGAAGGGAAAGTGTTGGATTGCGAATGGGTAACATTTACTATTCCCACTCCAATCAGTGCAACTGTAGGGAAAGTGTTGGATTGAGGAGGGGTAACATTTACTATTCCCCCTCCAGTCAGTGGTAAATTAAGGAAAGTGTTGGATTGCAGAGAGGTAAAATGTACTATTCCCTCTCCAGTCAGTGAAAGAGTAGGGGAGGTGTTGGATTGCAGAGGGGTAACGTTTACTATTCTCTCTCCAGTCAGTGAAAGAGTAGGGAAAGTGTTGGGTTGCAGAGGGGAAAAATTACTATTCCCTCTCCAGTCAGTGGAAAAAACGTAAAATGTTGGAATGCGGAGGGGTAACATTTACTTTTCCCACTCCAGTCAGTGCAACAGTAGGGAAAGTGTTGGATTGAGAAGGGGTAACATTTACTATTCCTAATCCAGTCAGAGAAAAAGTAAGGAAAGTGTTCGATTGTGGAGTGGTAAAATGCACTATTCCCACTCCAATCAGTGCAAGAGTAGGGAAAGTGTTGGATTGCAGAGGGGTAACATTAACTTTTCCCACTCCAGTCAGTGAAAGAGGAGGGAAAGTGTTGGATTGCAGAGCGGTAAAATGTACTATTCCCACTCCAGTCAGTGCAAGAGTAGGGAACGTGTTGGATTGCGGAGGGGTAGCATTTACTATTCTCACTCCAGCCAGTGCAACAGTAAGGAAAGTGTTGGATTGCAGAGGGGTAAAACTACTATTCCCACTCCAGTCAGTGAAAAGAAGGGAAAGTGTTGGATTGTGGAGAGGTAAAATGTACTATTCCCACTCCAATCAGTGCAAGAGTAGGAAAAGTGTTGGATTGCAGAGGGGTAACATTTACTATTCTCACTCCAGTCATTGAAAGAGAAGGGAAAATGTTGGATTGCAGAGGGGTAAAGTTTACTATTCCCACTCCAGTCAGTACAAGACTAGGGAAAATGTTGGATAGCGGAGCGGCAAAATTTACTATTCCCACTCCGGTCAGTGCAACATTAGGGAAAGTGTTGGATTGCGGAGGGGTAACATTTACCATCCCCAATCCAGTTAGGGGAAAAGTAAGGAAAGCGTTGGATTGTGGAGCGTTAAAATTTACTATTCCCATTTCAGTTAGTGCAAGAGTAGGGAAAGTGTTGGATTGCAGAGTAGTAACATTTACGATTCCCATTCCAGTCAGTGAAAGAGTAGGGAAAGTGTTGAAATGCGAAGGGGTAAAATTTACAATTCCCATTCCAGTCAATGAAAGAGTAGAGAAAGTGTTGGATTGCGGAGGGATAGCATTTAATATTCCCACTCCAGTCAGTTCAGCAGTAGGGAACATGTTGGATTGCAAAGGGGTAACATTTACTATTCCCACTCCAGTCAGTGCAAGAGTAGGGAAAGTGTTGGAATGCAGAGGGGTAAAATTTACTATCCCCACTCTAGTCCATGTAAAAGAAGAGACAGTGTTGGAATGCAGAGGGATAACATTTACTATTCCCACTCCAGTCAGTGCAACAGTAGGGAACATGTTGGATTGCAAAGGGGTAACATTTACTCTTCCCACTCCAGTCAGTGAAAGAGTAGGGAAAGTGTTGGGTTGCGAAGGGGTAAAATTTACAATTCCCACTCCAGTCATTGCAAGAGTAGGGAAAGTGTTGGATTGCGGAGGGGTAGCATTTACTGTACCCACTCCAGTCAGTGCAAGAGTAGGGAAGGAGTTGGGTTGCGGAGGGGTAAAATTTACTAGTCCCAATCCAGTCAGTGCAAGAGTAGGGAAAGTGTTGGAATGCTGAGCGATAACATTTACTTTTTCCACTACAGTCAGTGAAAGAGTAGGGAAAGTGTTGGATTGTGGAGGGGTAAACTTTACTATTCCCACTCCAGTTAGTGAAAGAGTAGGTAAAGTGTTGGATTGCAGAGGGGGAAATTTACTATTCCCACTCCAGTCAGTGCAAGAGTAGGGAAAGTGTTGGAATGCAGAGTGGTAAATTGACTATTCCCACTCCAGTCAGTGCAAGAGTAGGGAAAGTGTTGGATTGCACAGGGGTAGCATTTACTATTCCCGATCCAGTCAGAGAAAAAGGAAGGAAAATGTTGGATTGTGGAGCGGTAAAATGTACTATTCACACTCCAATTAGTGCAAGAGTAGGGAAAGTGTTGGATTGCAGAGGGTAACATTAACTATTCGTACTCCAGTCAGTGAAAGAGGAGGGAAAGTGTTGGATTGCACAGCAGTAAAATTTACTATTCCTACTCCATTCAGTGCAAGAGTAGGGAACGTGTTGGATTGCAGAGGGGTAGCATTTACTATTCCCACTCCAGCCAGTGCAACAGTAGGGAAAGTGTTGGATTGCAGAGGGCTAAAACTACTATTCCAACTCCAGTCAGTGAAAAGAAGGGAAAGTGTTGGATTGTGGAGGGGGAAATTTTAGTATTCCCTCGCCAGTCAGTGCAAGAGTAGGAAAAGTGTTGGATTGCAGAGGGGTAAAGTTTACTATTCCCACTCCAGTCTGTGCAAGATTAGGGAAAATGTTGGATTGCAGAGTGGCAAAATTTACTATTCCCACTCCAGTCAGTGCAACATTAGGGAAAGTGTTGGATTGCGGAGTGGTAAAATTTACCATCCCCAATCCAGTTTGGGGAAAAGTAAGGAAAGCGTTGGATTGCGGAGCAGTAAAATGTACTATTCCCATTTCAGTTAGTGAAGAGTAGGGAAAGTGTTGGATTGCAGAGTGGTAACATTTACGATTCCCATTCCAGTCAGTGAAAGAGTAGGGAAAGTGTTGGATTGCAGAGGGGTAAAATTTACTATTCCCACTCCAGTCCGTGGAAAAGAAGAGAAAGTGTTGGAATGCAGAGGGGTAAAGCTACTATTCCCACTCCAGTCAGTGGAAATGAAGGGAAAGTGTTGGATTGCGGAGGGGTAACATTTACTATTCCCACTCCAGTCAGTGAAAAAGTAGGGAAAGTGTTGGAATGCAGAGGGGTAACATTTACTATTTCCACTACAGTCAGTGAAAGAGTAGGGAAAGTGTTGGATTGTGGAGGGATACACTTTACTATTCCCACTCCAGTCAGTGAAAGAGTAGGGAAAGTGTTGGATTGCAGCAGGGTAAAATTTACTATTCCCACTCCAGTCAGTGCAAGAGTAGGAAAAGTGTTGGATTGCAGAGGGGTAAAATGTACTATTCTCATTCCAGTCAGGGAAAGTGTTGGATTGCAGAGGGGTAAAATTTACTATTCCCACTCCAGTCAGTACAAGATTAGGGAAAGTGTTAGATTGCAGAGTGGTAAAATTTACTATTTCCACTTCCGTCAGTGCAAGAGTAGGGAAAATGTTGGATTGTGGAGGGGTGACATTCACTATTCCCACTCCAGTCAGTGCAACATTATGGAAAGTGCTGGATTGCAGAGGTGTAAAATTTACTATTACCAATCCAGTCAGTGGAAAAGTAAGGAAAGTGTTGGATTATGGAACGGTAAAATTTACTATTCCCACTCCAGTCAGTGCAAGAGTAGAGAAAGTGTTGGATTGCAGAGTGGTAACATTTACTATTCCCACTCCAGTCAGTTAAAGAGTAGGGAAAGTGTTGGATTGAGAAGGGGTTAAATTTACTATTCCCACTCCAGTCAGTGTAAGAGTAGAGAAAGTGTTGGATTTCAGAGGGGTCTCATTTACTATTCCCATTCCAGTCAGTGCAACAGTAGGGAAAGTGTTGGATTGCAGAGGGTAACATTTACTATTCCCACTCCAGTCAGTGGAAAAGTAGGGAAAGTGTTGGATTGCTGACGGGTAAAATTCACTATTCCCACTCCAGTCAGTGCAAGAGTAGGGAAAGTGTTGGATTGCTGAGGGGTAAAATTTACTATTCACACTCCTGTAAGTGCAAGAGAAGGGAAAATGTAGGATTGCGAAGGGGTAACATTTACTACTCCCACTCCATTCAGTGGAAAAGTAAGGAAAGTGTTGGATTGCGGAGCGGTAAAATGTACTATTCCCACTCCAGTCAGTGCAAAAGTAGGGAAATTGTTGGATTGTAAAGGGGTAAAATGTAGTACTCCCACTGCATTCTAAGCAATATTAGAAACAGACTAATTCACTTCAGAAAAATAACATAATTTCAAAAGTTTACAAAAAAAATACCAATGACCTCTTTTTTACAATTTTAATACATATCATAAATCAATACAAGTACTATTTTAATTAAAATACCAAACTATGGGCCTGATCACCTTAGCGGTTGGACGAGCACCCGACAGCCATCGCAGAGGGTTGGAAACTGACCGACATGTAGTTGGCGGTTCAACCCACCCAATTAAGATGCGACCGCTGTGTAGGCGGTCAGAAACATCCCTTTTTCCATTGGGGCTTGTGCTGCGGCCCAGAACAGGGCCGCAGCACAAGCTGCAGTGGAAAAGGGGATGGTTTGAAACATCCATGCCCTGTGGTCTCATGGCGGAGGCCCAGGTGGGATGGGGGCCCTGATAGGGCCCCCCAAAGTCCCGTTCCGACAACCTTTCTATGGTGGTCAGACCGCCATGCAAAGGCTGTCCGAAAGGGACATTGCAATCTTTACAGCTGTGCCTGAGGAGGCACCGCCCCTATTGTAGGGAATATGATCCGACAGAGGGGCTCCTTGAGCCCATCAAAAGCGTCGGTCGGTCCCTCCGACCGATGCTGGCCAACCGATTGCATCATGATGCGGCAGTCGGACAGCTCTGCTGGATGCTGGTGGTGCCAGCATCCTAATCGGCCCCTATATTCTCAATTTATTACCAAGCAATAAATACAATGTTATTTAGAATTAAAAATCACAATACAATTTAACACATACAATAATAAATTACATAATTGAATACAAATATTTATCTCTTTTACTTAAATAAGTGTTATCTCCTACATCTCTACAAAGTACACAACACGCATCTAAAATGTATGCTTAAAATTATAATGTTTACAACATTTTACATAATTACATATCTATTAAAATATTATTAATAATTAACTAATATTAAAATTATTATATTTAATTACCTTCCACCCTTTATCCATACAAAACGAACAACCCACACCTAATATATAAATATTAATTACATAGTTTACATAATTAATTTTCAATTAAACTATTAATATTAATTTTTAACTAGTAATAAATTAATTGTATTTTATTAACTTTCCACTCTTTACCCCTGCAAATGCAACAACTCACATCTAATATATACCTTAAACAATATCTCAATTACACATTTTACATAATTAATTATTAAATTAATTATTATAAATTAACATTCTTTAATAATTAATATACTTAATTTCCTACACACCCTTTACCCATACAAAAACAGCAACACACCCCAAAAACTTATACAAAATAATCTATTACACAATTTACATAATTCATTAGCACTTAAGTTATTAATATTAATTAAACATTAATTCTTAAATAATTATAATTAATTTAAGTCCCACCCTGTACCCCTAAAAAACCCACAGCCCGCATCTACATTTTAATTTTAATAAAAAAGAATTATGCAATTAACACGATAGGGGCAGAATATTCAGGTTGATGCAGATAAATCGGTGCGTCATCCGCATATAAGGATACCATATGCATGGTCGCCCCCATATCAATTGGCCATCTCTGCAAAATGGAACGTAACTTACACACCAGTGGACCCATCACCAACGCAAAGAGCTGTTGCGGCAAAGGGCAGCCCTGCCTGGTCCCCCTTTGGAGGAGCCCGTTCTATATCAAGCAGTGCTAAGGCATACAAATCATCGGAAAGATGGCAGCATGCAAGATCAAGGAGAGACATAGCACATTACGGTGTATTCCATTATGGTATAAAGTTACATTGATCTTCATGTATTAATGATGGTAGATATTCCAGCCATTTGGATGCTAAAAGTTTGCTTAGGATCTTTACATCAACGTTCAACATCAAGAGAGGGCGGTAAGAAGAAACTTTGTTAACATCCTTATCCAGTTTAGGCAACAGTAATATGATTGCCTCCCTCATCAATTCTGGTAACAGGCCACATTCATAGGCTTCATTATAAACATCTAATAACCTCTCCACAAGCATCCCTGCTTTTCCATGGTAGAATTTACCCAGAGCCCCCCCCCCCCCAGGCTTTGGCCAATCTCAAGTCTCAGATCACCGCTATCACTTTGTCTCTTAGTAATAGGAGCATTTAACTGATCCCGTCCCTCCTCAGGGAGATGTGGAATCTGCAGGTCTGCCATATAAGGTTCTCCCCAGCCATGATAACTCCCAAAAGGTGCACCATACACCTTCTGTAGGTGTGCCGTGAACGCCTCAGTGATGTCATATTGGGTGTATACTGCATTACCATGAGCATCCCTCCCCATCGTAATTGGAAGCCTCTGGACTTAATTTTTTAGGTGGCAAGCATCCTACCTGCCTTATCTCCCTCTGCATGGAGTCTCTGCCTGTAATTCATGTGCACAAATTTATCTAGTCTGTCCCATGTCTCCAGTAAGTCTTTCTTCCATTCCAGCAACCATTTCGGCTGCGCAGCCGTACATCCTTCCAGATTACCCAGACGTTTCTCCTGTGAATCAATGTTTTACATTGTAAGATGTTACAAGGCCGCTCCAATGATAGCAGGGAGGTACCACAGAAGTTATTAGGGTTAAGTCTCTTTCAGTTACTGTATGGGTACCCTGTGATGGGACATCTCAGTCTAGTGAAAGAAGGCTGGGAGACAGCTCCCAGAAAAACTCCCCAGGATGTATTTAGCTACATGTTAGCCTTTAGAAACCAGACTGTGCGCTTCAGGAAACTCGCTCAGGCGAACCTAGAAGCCAGCCAGGAAGAGATGAAATGCTGGTATGACCAGAATGCCACTCTGGTTGAGTTTCAACCTGGCCCAAAAATGTGGGTCATGGCCCCAGAAGAGTGTTGTGCTCTTCAGGACAAGTGGACTGGGCCTTTTGAGGTGGTGGAGCACAAGAAAAATGTCACCTACCCTGTAAACCTGTAGACTCCCAGAAACCTTTTGAGGGTGCTACATGTGAACTGCCTCAAAACTCCCTTTGAGAGGTCTGAAGTAAGCATGCTGTTGGCAACAGATGATGGGGTGGAAGAAGAGAGTGAACCTCTCCCTGACCTGTCTGCCAAGGAGCAAGATCGGCCAGTGGAAGGTGTGAACCTGTCCCCTACCCTGACCCCTTTCGCCAGCTACTGGGGCAGTATGCCACGCTGTTCTCCCTGACCCCAGATGTCACCCATTGGTGTACCCATGATGTGGACACTGGGGACAGTCATCCTACAAAACACAAGATTTACAGATTGACTGACAGGGTCAAAGCTAGCATCATAGAAGAGGTTTCTAAAATGTTGGCATTAAGGGTGGTAGAGCCCTCCCACAGTCCTTGGGCCAGCCCAGTGGTCTTAGTCCCAAAGGCTGCTGCACCCGGTGTCACTCCTGAACTTCGGTTCTGTGTTTATTACTTTGGGCTCAATGCCGTCACCAGGACTGACATGCACCCCATCCCAAGAGCAGATGAGCTCATAGATCGGTTGGGAGCTGCCAAGTTCCTCAGTACATTTGATTTAACGCCTGGGTATTGGCAGATTGCATTGACTAATGGGGCCAAGGAGAGGTCTGCATTATCGATACCAGCGGGGCACTACCAGTTCCGGGTGATGACCTATGGGTTGAAGAATGCCCCTGTCACCTTTCAGAGGTTGGTCAACCAGGTGTTGGCTGGACTGGAGGACTTCAGTGGCGCCTACCTGGATGAGATTGCAGTGTTCACGTCCAGCAGGGAAGATCACTTGAACCACCTCTGGGAAGTGTTGAAGGCTCTGCAGAAGGTGGGACTCACTATCAAGGTCAGTAACTGCCAGATAGGGCAGGGGTCTGTGGTGTACTTAGGGCACCAGGTAGGACGAGGCCAGGTGGTGCCCCTACAACCTAAAATTGACACCATTCTGGTTTTGGAGCCCTCCAAGACCCAGAAAGAACTGAGGGCCTTTTTTAGTTCTCACTGGCTATTATAGGAGATTTGTAAAGGGCTATGGCACCACTGTTGCCCCCTTGACTGAGCTGACTTCCAGGAAGCAGCCAAGGAAGTGATCTGGACTGATGGCTGTCAGACCGCTTTTGATGCCCTGAAGGCAGCCATGTGCATGACGCCCGTGCTCAAGGCATCCGACTGCTCCAAATAATTTGTCGTGCAGACCGATGCTTAAGAGCATGGTGTGGGTGCGGTGTACTCACAACTGAACAAAGAGGGCCTAGGCCAGCCTGTAGTCTTCCTTAGCAGGAGACTACTTCCCAGGGAACAGAGGTGGAGTGCAATTGAGCGAAAAGCTTTTTCTGTGGTCTGGGCACTGCAGAAGCTAAGACCCTACTCATTTGGGAATCACTTTTGAGTTGAGACAGAGCACAGGCCCCTCAGATGGTTAATGCAGCTGAGGGCTGAGAACCCAGAACTGTTGAGGTGGTCCATCTATGTCAAAAAAAGAAAGAGGGAGGGACCAGGAGCTAGTTGATGGTCCAGTGTCCGTGCTCCAAACTAACCATGAAGTCAACAAAGGGGGGGCACTGTTCCAAGGTGAGTAGTGCAAACAGTCACTCACTCACTGCAGTGAGAAAAAGGAAAAACAGGAGGAAGGGAAGAGTTCTAGGTCTAGGACTCGGTGGGGAAGAGCAAGTCTTGTCTCTTATTGCCCTCACACACCCCGAAGGATGTCATGCTTCATCATCGGGCAGTTGCTCCTCGTCGGGCCGGCGCTGCAATGCCCTACGGGTCCCCCGAAGGGTCACTTTTGCGGAGATTTTTTGAGAACTGACGTTTGGTGCATGTGGGTGTGTGAAGTGAGTCCTAAATGGAAGGTGATGCGGTGCGTGCAAAGCGTTAAAACTGTCTAAGGGTTACCAAAAGAGAGGTTTTAATAGAGCGGTACCCTTGGCAGAGTAAAAAACCCATAGGTTGAGAGTTACCCCAGTAGGCGTAATGTGCCCTGGTAACTATGAGGTCGACATGTTTCACGCCTCTATGGTCGTAGAGATCCATGGCGTTTCATCAGGACCAAAAAAGAACTATGATAATAGTGTGGTGCATGAAGAAAAATTAAACTAATAGAGGGGTAGCATTAGCCCTCTGGACGATCAGTGGGGGCCATAAACTAAGATTCCTTTAGTAAAGGCTACGACTCAATGGTCGATTCCACTCCTGACCGTGACCTAGAAGGAGAGAGGGTAAAAACAAGAGAGAGACATACCTCGGGTAAGTAGGAGAGGCTCACAGGTATGCCTCCATGAACGTTTGTCCGGGAGACGCATATTGCGTGAGTGAGTACAAAGAGAGAGAGAGAGAGAGACAAGACAAGACCAGTGAGACACAAACCCTTATACTCTGGGCACCCTGCGTAATGACACAACCGGGTGCGGAAGACGGAGGGCCGAAGGCAATCCGCCCAAGGTGAGCGGTGGCCTGGGCGACTCCCCGCCCGGCATCCCAGAAGTATCAGCGTTGGCAAGGGTGCCTGAGAGAAATCGGGGGCCCCTGCTGGTGTCCCATAGCAGTACTGGTCAGGCGGCATAATGACCTGCTAAAATTAAAACTAACACCCAACGCCGCATGGAAGGAACGTGTGGTGAGGGCTTAAGTTAGCCCATCATGTACATTCCAGCATCCAGAAGTATAGAGGATTACGCAAACGTGCCACAGGACTAAGGTAAATGCGGTTGTTGATTGCTGAGATCCTTACCTAATTGGGGGGAGGGAAGTACTCCGGCTGTTGAGAGAGTAAGGAGAAATGCCATGTCTCATTACTCTCTCAACAGCCCGGTAAGGTGCGGGCACCCTACGCCACTAGCCTATGGAGTACTTCCCTCCCCCCAATGGCAAATTTATCAGCGCCATGTCCTTTAAAAAACTCAGGGATGTGCCATATTTACACGAATATGGCGCACCCCTGTGTTTTCCCTTGCGCCAACACATAAACCCCTGCGCCATACTGCAAGGTGGCCTGCGTTGCAGGGTTGATTATTTATTATATAAATTGATTGTTTATGTGCAGGAAGGGTCACCTTCCTGCACATAAAGAATCAATTTCAATCTGCTACTTCTATATGTGCTGCGTTTTGCAAAACACATAAAAATAGCAAATCGTCTTTAGAGACACCTTCCTGCTCAAAAACAATAATTAGTGGCATTTTGCTCTTTCTCTGTGCCCTGCAGAATGCAGCACATATAGAAAAAGCAAAAACAAGGAATTGCGCCAATCTAACGCGTGCTTTAGCATGGCGATAGTTTTCGGCGCTGCCTTATATTTACACAAATTTGTAAATCTGAAGCAGCGTCAAAAAGCAATGGAATGTCCACAGCAACACCGATTGCACGCCCATTTCGCGCAGATCCCTGTGTGAAAGGGTACCAGTGAAAGGGTACCATATTTACAAAGTGGCATTAAGCCATGCAAAGTGGCTTAACGCTGCTTTGTAAATATGGTGCAGGGCATTGCGCCCCGGAGCGTCATAAAAAGTGATGCTCCGGTGGCGCAATCCCGTTGTACATATGCACCTGAGTTCTGAGTTTTTGGGACAATTTGTGAATCAACCATTTTCTAAAAAGGAGAGTTGAGTTATCTTTTGCATTCAGGTGGACAATATTCTGCATTCAGGTACAGGCACCTTCCCAGACGACTGGAAGCGCGCAGAAGTCAGACCCCTGCTCAAGAAGCCCACAGCTGACCCCACCGACCTCAAGAACTATCGGCCCATCTCGCTCCTCCCCTTCGCAGCCAAAGTTGCAGAGAAAACAGTCAACAGGAAACTGACACGATTCATTGAAGAGAACGCCGTCCTCGACCCGTCCCAATCCGGATTCCGAAGCAACCACAGCACAGAGACCGCCCTACTCGCTGCCACAGACGACATCCGCACCTTCCTGGACCAAGGCCACTCCGCAGCCCTCATCCTACTCGACCTATCAGCGGCCTTCGACACCGTCTCCCACCGCACACTAGTCGCCAGACTACACAGCGCATGAGCATACAAGGAACAGCCCTGGACTGGATCCGATCATTCCTCACCGGAAGAAGCCAAAGGATCAGACTCCCACCCTTCCTCTCCGACCCCACGAAAATCACCTGCGGAGTCCCACAGGGTTCATCACTGAGCCCCACCCTCTTCAACATCTACATGGCCCCCCTCGCAGCCATCGTCCGACAACACGGCCTCAACATCATATCCTACGCCGACGACACCTAGCTCATCCTCTCCCTCACCAAAGACCCCACCACTGCCAAACTCAACTTCCAGAAAGGAATGCAAGACGTCGCAGTCTGGATGACCAACAGCTGCCTGAAGCTCAATGCCGAGAAGACAGAAGTCCTCGTCCTCGGTACCGCCCCTTCTGCATGGGACAGCACCTGGTGGCCGACCGCCCTTGGAAGCCCACCTACCCCCTCAGACCACGCCAAGAACCTCGGCATCGTACTCGACTCATCACTCACCATGAACCGACAGGTCAACGCCGTCACCTCCAGCTGCTTCAACACCCTCCGCATCCTCCGTAAGACCTTCAAGTGGATCCCCCCTGAGTCAAGGAAGACAGTCACCCACGCACTCATCACCAGCAGACTGGACTATGGAAACGCACTCTACGCCGGCATCAACAAGTCCCTACTCCGCAAACTCCAAACAATACAGAACACCGCCGCCAGACTCGTCCTCGGCATCCCCCGACACGAACACATCAGCCAACACCTACGAATTCTCCACTGGCTCCCCATGGAGAAAAGAGTCACTTTCAAAATCCTCACTCACACCTACAAATGCCTACACAACAGCGGACCCAAATACCTCAACGACAGAATCAACTTCCACGTACCCAAAAGAAACCTCCGATCTTCCAACCTCGCACTGGCCGAAACCCCTCGCATCCACAGAGCCAGAGCAGGCAGAAGATCCTTCTCTCAAATTGCAGCCAAGACCTGGAACGAGCTACCGGCAGACATCAGACGTGCCCCCTCCCTGAACACCTTCAGGAAGAACCTCAAGACCTGGCTCTTCGGCTAAACAGATCTGCGGACCCCCCCCCTCAGCGCCTTGAGACCCTCACGGGTGAGTAGCGCGCTTACAATTCCCTGATTGATTGATTGACAATACTCATGGCCACTGGCACTGGAATTGTGTGATTATGAGGCTGCAACAGTTTTCCTCATAATTATGCGTTTGCCACATAATCCACCATCTTCTGCATAATCTGCAGGTTTTAACAAAAATTTTTTTTGTTTCTAGCTAAAACAGTTCAAAGGTTACTAAAGACGCATGAGACATGTTGCTGTGCAGTGGAAGGCCCTTTGCAAAGGTGGACTGGTCACCTTTTTGTTGCTTATTGCTGTATTTAGGTGTTAAACTGGTACCAATGAGGTGCAACCTATGCCCAAATAGTGTAAACAAGTGTAAAAACAAGCATTTGTTATGCAATAGGTCTCGCATTACTGAAAGTTTGAACTATTGGCGATGCTACTAACAATGCAACGCCAATAGCTCAAACTTTCAGTAATGCAAGAGCTATTACATTACAAAGCAATCGCAGCACTCGTGCTTAAGTTTTAAACATCTAAAGGACGAGTGCTGCAGTCCATTTGTAATGCATTAGCTCTCCCATTACTGAAAGTTTGAGCTGTTGGCGTTGCATTATTATCAGCAACGCCAAGAACTCAAACTTTCAGCAATGCGAGACCTATTGCATTGCAAATGTTTGTTCTAATCTTACTGGTGATATCACTTAAGTATTTCTCTTTCTTAATGGAGTATTTGTCTCATTGTTTCATTTCAGATGTCCCTTATCTTAAGGTCCCGATGAGACCCCCAACCGTTTACGGGGTCGAAAAATCATCACTATTGTTAAAAAGAACCTTTTCCGGATTCTTTGAATTTCAAAGGTGGCCCGTGTAGTACATTGTTCAACTTTGTATGATCGTTGATGTAAATTAAGAAACCCTATACATATTGTATTATGTCACATTTATTTTTTGGTTATTTTCACATGGGGCACCGAGCACTATCTATTTCTTAATACAGATATTGCTTGTATAAAATAAGAATTGGACTGCTTATTGTTTTTTGTATAACAATTTCTCCTTTTGACAACCTTCTTGCTGGTTTGTATTTGTGATTTGCAGTTACGTATCATTTATCGGTACATTGTCCACAAGAACCACTGTTTCTGTAATACAATATATGCCCTGGTTCCTGGTGAGTATGGTTACCCTTGTCTTCTTATAGTAACTTTTAGAAAGTGGACATTTTCTTGCTTAACCATCCTGTGTACCTCTGCCTGCTTATGGATTTACTGTCTGGGTTTAGACTGACAGGGGTTGTTTGTGCATTCACTCCAGACACTCACACAAAGGAAGTGGAGGTGTGCTCTGCATATGCTGATGGGCCATCCTGGGCTGAAGTGGTGGGAGGAGTTGTCACCGACACCGGAATAGGCTGTGGCTGCTCTGCACAATGCTATCTCCGCCTACTGTATTGAAGCTGGGCCATGGGGGACAGAACTAGTTTTTACTGAGCAAGAGAGACTTTTTGTCAAAGACTTCAAAGAGGAAAGTAGTATAAATGTTGGGGCCCTGACCCCAGAAATTTAGAACACTTTTGGACTGTGGACCCTACTAAGAAGAAGAGCTGCTAGGAGGAGTACTACCCCATTGCTGTTTGCTGCTTTGTTGGGTTGGCCTGCAGTTGCAGCTTCTGTCTTGGGCAGTGAAAGGACTTGACTGAACTTTCTTAAATCCCGCTGTTAAAGTTTCTCCAAGGGCTTGAAGTTGAGAGTGCCTGCTGCTAGAAGTTTCAGGTCCACCAAAGACTTCACCATCCTTTCGGTACCTGCACCTGTAACTGAGTTTTTCAGCTGCCACATAGGGAAAAAGCAACCTGACACCGTCACCAATGCAGCTGTCGGCCCCTTGAGATGTTGGCACCGCATCGAGCACCGCCGCACTTTGCACTGCAACCCTGGTCTCACCGACGCCATCTGACACTGTCACTGAGCCACTGCTTGCACCATGGCCTGTGCGCAGCACATGTTGCACCGCCTTGCTTCACATCGCCGCCCTGGTCTGACCGATGATGACGCTCCAAGCTGATGATGCTGCCTGCAATGTGGCCTGGGGGCACGCTCATAAGGTATATGAAGTACCGCCCCGTCCCACACGCAGCCTTGGTCCACTAACCCCAGCGCCATCGATTCCAGATCATCAACCAATGCCACTGCCTGCACGCGACCTGTGGGTCCCACACACCGCATTGCCCCACTTCGCATTGGAGCCTTGGGACTACCGACGACAGTGCTTCAGCAATGACGATGACGCAGCTTGCACCATGACCGCAATGAGCACCGCCCCACTTCACACCACAGCCCTGGTCTGGATGCCGTCACCAAGCCGCTGCCTGCACCGCAAACTGAGGGCACCGCACGCCGCACCGCTCCACTCGGCACCACAGCCTTGACGCCTGCCGGTGACAGTGCACCTGACTTCAACCTCTCGGAGTTCGATCTGCAACACGCCCAAAGGGCCCAAAGACTTCTGCACCGACCACCGAAACTGAGGCCGCCTCTTCGGAGCTCATTGCAAGGTCCACGATGCCCTGCATTTCCAAGGTACTGTTTGTGGGTCTTCCCGACACTGTAGCTGGTTCATGACCTCGTCACGCATTGGCTCTGAGACAAGCCTGACTGCTCGTGCCAAGCTACCAAAGGGGTGAGTAGGGGTTATTTTAGAAGTGTAACTCCCTTGTCCTGACTAGAAGGAAGGGTCCCTACTTGGACAGGGTACAAACCTGCCAGCCAGAGACTCCCATTTCTAACACGCAGGCACCTGTAGAGCTTGATGCACAAAAGACTATGCCCCTCGATACTAAATGAAAACTAAATGGAAGTTCCTAACATGGAACATTTGCGGCTTGGGTCAGTTGAACAAGTGCCACAAGTGCCACAAGTGTATTCTTACTTGAGAGGATAGCGGGGTCTCTGTAGCCTTTCTTCAGGAAACTCATGTATGGGGGTATTGTATTGGTCTTCTGAGGGGGAGATGAAGAGGGCAGATATTCACAACCTCTTATTCTGGCTTTGCAGGGGGGGCATGATATGGGTGGCACCTGGGACTCCCTTTTGAGCTAGAGCAGTTAAGGTGGATACAGAGGCTAGATATGTGATCGTATTGGGGACCCTGGATGCCAGGGAGATATGTTTTGTGAACATCTATGCATTTAATGTAGATGATGCAGATTTTTTGGGGGAGGTTACAGGAGCAGCCACAGAGTATTTCAGGTCAGAGGTAATGTTGGTTGGAGACTTTAACTGTGAACTGGATGGCACCATTAATCGCTCTCCGCCAAAGGCGGACACTAAGCTGGCCATGTCAGGTGCCCTAAGGGAGGTAATGGGGGACCTGGAATTGCAAGATGTCTGGAGCGCATGCCACCCTCAGGACCGATTATATTCTTGTTATGCTCCAGTGGCTGAGACCCATAGTATATTAGATTACTGTCTGGTGTTGAGTGGCATGGTGCACCATGTGGCGGGTGTACTGTATCTGGTGTGATATTTGTCCACTCACTTCTCCCTGTTGATTACATATGAGATGGGAAGGAAGGCACCAAGGGTCCCGCTTTGGAAAATTGATGCAGAAGCACTACTGGACCTGGTTTTCGCTCACACAGTCACTGAGGTCCTAGATCATTATTTTGAGAAGAATTGGAGTAGTACGGCTCATAGAACCAGAGAATGGGATACCATGAAGGTGGTACTACGTGGGGCTAAAGTATATATTGGAGGGGGCCATGGGGAGCCATACATGGCCCTGGTGACCGCCGCCCCTCAGGGCTGGCTCCTGCTATGTCCCCGGGTGCCCACACCTGGACATAGCTGTTTGCTATGGCTTGGCGGGAGCTTTACCACTTCTGTCAAGCCATAGCAAACTGTGCTCTGCTTTGAGCAAGCGAGAGCATTTTGCTCTCGCTTTCTCAAAGCGGAGCACAATTGTTTTGACAGAGAGGGAGCTGCATGTTAGCAGCCCCCTCTTTTTCAAAGCAATGCCAGCTCCCGCAGGAGGCAGGGAGCCGGCAGGGGCTGAAGGGGCCTTAAGGCTCCCTCGCGGTCCCCAACATTGCTGAAGGGGTGCCCTGGGTGGGACCAGGGCACCCATACTAGAGGCCCGGCTCCGGGGGACTAGGTCCCCGGAGCCAAAATCATCTCGGGGGGAGATCGGTACCCCTCCCATTAATTTATTTAAAAAAGTATATATTCAAATAAGCCGCACCTTGGGGGATGGGGTCCCCGGGGCTGAAATTGGCCAAGGGTAGAGGGGCCACGCAGCGGACCTTCCAGAATAAATTAAAAACTATTTTTAAAAAGGCTGCCCAGTAAGTCGTTGGGGGTCCCACCACCCTTTCTCCACCACTCTGCAAACACGCCTCCTGGTGCACTGCTGGTTGGGGGATGAAGTCCCCTTGCGTCCAGAGGGTCCTTGGGGGCCAACAAGCCCTCTTGTTACCTCCAGTAAGTCTCACACAGAGGGATTGCTGAGAGGTCTTTGGAGTTCATGCCCCCTTTCTCCACCACTCTGCAAATGCGCCTCCTGGTGCACTGCTGGCTGGGGGATGAAGTCCCCTTGGATGCTGAGGGTCCTTGAGGACCAACAAGCCCTCCTGTTACCTCCAGTAAGTCCTACACAGAGGGATTGCTGAGAGGTCTTTGGAGTTCATGCCCCCTTTCTCCACCACTCTGCAAATGCGCCTCCTGGTGCACTGCTGGCTGGGGGATGAAGTCCCCTAGGATGCTGAGGGTCCTTGAGGACCAACAAGCCCTCCTGTTACCTCCAGTAAGTCCTACACAGTGGGATTGCTGAGAGGTCTTCGAAGGCCACGCCCCCTTTCTCCACCACTCTGCAAACGCTCCTCCTGGCGCACTACTGGTTGGGAGATGAAGTCTCCTTGGCTGCTGAGAGTCAGAGGGGGCCAACAAGCCCTCCTGTTACCTCCAGTAAATCCCACAGAGTGGGATTACTGAAAGGTCTTCGGAGTCTCTGCCCCCTTTTCCCACCACTCTGCAAACGCACCTCCTGGCACACTACTGGTTGGGGGATGAAGTCCTCTTGAAAGCTGAGAGTCCTTAGGGACCGAGAAGCCCTCCTGTTACCTTTAGTAAGTATGACACTACAGGATTCATGAGAGCTGGTCGGAGGCCCGGCCCCCGTTCTCCACCACTCTACAAACAAGACTACTAGTTAAAAAAACAGAAAAATTCACAGAAAAAAAGCAAATGTTACAGGGATGTTATAGTTCGGAAATAGAATTAAAAAAACTTTAGAAATTCACAGAAAAAAACAAAGTTTACAGGGACACTATAGTTAGAAAACAGAATTTTAAAAACCTTAGAAAGCACAGAAAAAAACAAGATTACAGGAACGTTATAGTCAGTTGACTCGTACAAAACCTGAGAAATTCAGCAGTTATAGTTAGCTGAGCTAATTTTAACTTATGCCCCTGCAATGCACTGCTTATGACCTCACATATTACATCACTCATGACATGGTCAGTGACATCACTGATGACATCTCAAATGATGTCACTGATGACATCACTGATGACATCATCCAGTGACTGTGAGTGTTTTCAAAAGGTTTATGAGTGTTAAATTTATATATACCAAGGTGTACTGATGAATCAGTGGGTGTATGAGTGCCCCATATGGATTATTCAGTGAGTGCATCACTGACTGTATAAGTGAGTGATTAGGTGTCTCAGTGAATGTATGGGTGAGTAACTAGGTTGTGTGAATGTCTGTTTCAGTCTGTCAGTTGGTGTCTACGTGGCTGCATGGGTTGGTGAGTGGGTACATGAGTGGCTGTATGGGTGATTGATTGGTTGTCTGAATACCTGTATGGGTGTATGAATGTCTGTGTTGGTGGGTGAGGGGGTGTGTGACTGCCTGCATGGATGAGTGAGTGGGTGAATCAGTGGCTGTATGAGTTAGTGAGTGCATCTGTGAGGGACTGTATTGGTGACTGAGTGTGTGTATGGCTGTGGCAGTAAGTGAATGGATGTGTAAGTGGCATGTGGGTGGGTAACTGCATATGTGAAAGGAAGTATTGGTGAGTGTTGGAGTATATGAGTGACTGTATGTGTGAGTGAGTTATTGTGAGAGTGGCTGTATTGGTGAGTGTGTGCTTGTGTCACTGACTGCATAGGTGAGTGAGTGTGTTAGTATCTGTATGAATAAGTGAGTGGGTGTGTGTATATAACTCTATAGTGAGTAAGTGGCTGTGTGATTGACTCTGTGGGTGAGTGAGTAGCTCTATGGGTGACTGACAGTGTGTGAATGGCTGTATGGGTGTATGAGTGGATATATCAATGGCTGTATTAGTGAGTGAGTTGGATGTATGAGTGGCTGTATGGGTGACTAAGTGGATGTTTGTGTAGATCTATGAATCAGTGAGTGGGTATGTACGTACTGGTATTGGTGTGGCAATGGTTTTGAGAATGGTAGTGTGGAAGTTGGAGTGGGTGTATTAAAGGGTATATTGAGGTGTGAGTGGGTGCGTCAGAGATTCTGTGGATGATGTCTTCAGTGATGTCATTTGAGATGTCATCATTGATGTCACTGACCATGTCATGAGTGATGTAATATGTGAGGTCATAAGCAGTGCATTGCGGGGGCACGAGTTATAGTTAGCTCAGTTAACTATCACTGCAGAATTTCTCTGGTTTTGTACGAGTGAAACCTGGGCCTAACTATAATGTCTCTGTAACCTTTGGCTTTTTCAGTGAATTTCTAAAACATTTTTATTCCATTTCTTAACTATGACGACACTGTAACCTTTGTTTTTTTACAGTGAATATCTATGGTTTTTAAATGCTAATTCCTAACTATAACTTCCGAGTAACCTTTGTTTTTTCAGTGAATTTCTATGTTTTTTTAACTAGTAGTCACGTTTGCAGAGTGGTGGAGAAAGGGGGCTGGGCCTCTGACCGGCTCTCAGGAATCCCGCTGTTTAGGACTTACAGCAGGTACCAGGAGAGCTTCTTGGCCTTCAAAGTCCCTCAGGAGTAAAGTGGACTTCATCCCTCAACCAGTAGTTCACTACAAGCCACATTTGCAGAATGGTGTAAAAAAGGGGCGTGGCCTCCGAAGACCTCTTAGCAACCCCACTATGTTGTACTTATTGGCGATAACAGGAGGGGTAGTTGGCCCCCAAGGACATATTTGGGGGCCAACTTTCCCTCCTATTACCTCCAGTAAGTCCCACACAGCAGGATTGATGAGAGCTGATAGGAGGCCATGCCCCCTTTCTCTAGCACTCTGCAAATGCACTTCCTGGTGCACTACTAGTAGGTTGATGGAGTCCCCTTGGCTATTAAGGGTCCGTGGTGGCCAACTACCCCTCCTGTTACCTCCAGCAAGATCCCACACAGTGGGTTTGCTAAGAGGTTTTCGGTGGCCACGCCCACTTTCTCCACCACTCTGCAAATGTGCCTCCTGGTGCCCTACTAGTTGGGGGATGAAGTTCCCTTGGCTCATGAGGGTTCTTGGGGGCCAACTGGCTCTCTTGTTACCTCCAGTAGAACCCACACAGGTAAATTGCTGAGAGGTCATCAGAGGCACACCCCCTTTCCCCACCACTCTGCAAACGTGCCTCCTGGTGCACTACTCGTTGGGGGAAGAAGTCCACTTTAGTACTGAGGCCCTCAGGAGGCAAGGGAACCTCATCCTCCCACCAGCAGTGCACTTAGAAGTGGGTTTGCAGAGTGGTAGAGAAAGGGGGCGTGGCCTCCGACCACTTCTCAGCGATCCCACTGTGTGGGGCTGGATGGAGGTAACAGGAGGTCTTGTTGGCCCCTAAGGACCCTCAGCAGCCAAGGAGACTTCATCCAGGAGCGCGCCAGGAGGCATGTTTGCAGAGTAGTGGAGAAAGGAGGCGGTGCCTCCGGCGAGTTGCTGACTTTTTTTTCTTTTTTTATATTTTAGAAAGGGGGGGCGGGCGTTTGGCCTTCCTTCTATTGAACCATTTTGGCCCTTTTGAATTTTTTTAATATAAAAAACGGGAGGGGGCCACGCAGCCTCCCTCCTGGGCTGATTTCGGCCTAGGTGATCCCATCCCCGGGGCCCGGCCTTTATTTGTATTTTGTTTATAATTCAGAGGAAGAGGGGCCGAGCGGCCCCCTTCCCCTGCCATTTTCAGCCGAAGGGACCCCATCCCCCGGGGCCTGGCCACTGCATTAGGGACCACGGGGGAGCCTGAAGGCCCCTGCAGTTCCTGCCTGCTCCCCACCTCCTGTGGGAGTCGGCATTGCTTTCACACACAGGGAGCTGCCGACATGCAGCTCCTTGTGTGCAAAAGCAAAGTGCTCCACTTTGAGCAAGCAAGAGCAAAATGCTCTCGCTTGCTCAAAGCGGATCACACTGTTTGCTATGGTATAGTGGGAGCAGTGCTCCCGCCATGCCATAGCAAACTGCAATGTCCTGGGGTTTGCACCTGGGGGTTGCAGTACCGAGGGCCATGTGGTGGGCTCTGGGGGTCCGCAACGACCCACTTCATCATTGTATTTGTGCCCCGGGGCAGTGGGGAAGGCCCTACGGCCTCCCCCACATTACTTAAAATAAAAAAAGATGTGCGGGATATTTGGAAAAACGAACTGAGGCAGCATTCAATACACTGATACTCTTTTAAAGTGCACCCTGGGAATTGTAGTGTTCATGGACTACGGCGACACCTAGTTGTCTGTGATTGGTGTATATAAAGCACGTGATTTGGCTGCAATCGTGGGACTGTTTTGCTTACCTGTGAACAAGGCTCGTAAGGAGCCGAAACGCGTCAGGACGAATATTTTAAGCAACTGCCACATTGCGCATTTAATAAAGCATCTGAATCCTTCTGAAGCTGGTGTGCGGCATTCTTCTTTCAATTGGGAAGGTAGTGTGTTTGGATAAGGTCGGGATGCTCCGGTCCTGAACACCGAGGCCACCCTGCTGAGGTCCAGGCTCCCTGCAGAGACAAGTGGTGATGGATGTAATTGGAGTGAGCCTGACCCCCTGCACTACACCAAAAATGAAAGGTACGGAAATGCTCCAACCCTTTAAATTTGGAGGTGACAGCGGGTAAGGGGAGTGAAAACAAGGACTTTGATTTCACGTTTGACTTTGGAGACTTTGGATGCTTCAGGAAGTGGCAGCTTAGCTCTTTAATAAGCGAAGGAATCAACACTTTTAAAGTTTTATTTAAATGAAAAGCGTCTGCAGGATCACCACAAAAAAGAGATATTTGGAAAACGAACTGCAGCAGCATTCAATACACTGATACTCTTTTAAAGTGCACCCTGGGAATTGTAGTGTTCATGTAGTACGGTGACACCTAGTAGTCTGTGATTGGCGTATATAAAGCACGTGATTTGGCTGCAATCATTGGACTGTTTTGCTTACCTGTGAACAAGACTCGTAACGAGCCGAAATGTGTCAGGACAAATATTTTAAGCAACTGCCACATTGCGCATTTAATAAAGCGCCTGAATCCTTCTGAAGTTGGTGTGCGGCGTTCTTCTTTCAAGTGGGAAGGAAGTGTGTTTGGATAAGGTCGGGATGCTCCGGTCCCGAACGCCGAGGCCAACCTGCTGAGGTCGAGGCTCCCTGTGGAGACAAATGGTGATGGATGTAATTGGAGTGAGCCTGACCTGCCCGCACTAAACCAAAAATGAAATGTACGGAAATGCTCCAACCCATTACATTTGGAGGTGACAGCGGGAAAGGGGAGTGAAACCAAGGACTTTGATCTCACGTTTGATTTTGGACACTTTGGACGCTTCAGGAAGTGGCTAAGTATGTGGCAGCTTAGCTCTTTAATAAGCGAAGGAATCAGCACTTTTAAAGTTTTATTTAAATGAAAAGCGACTGCAGGATCACCATAAAAAAGAGATATGTGGAAAAACGAACTGCAGCAGCATTCAATACACTGATACTCTTTTAAAGTGCACCCTAGGAATTGTAGAGTTCATGGACTATGGCGACACCTAGTAGTCTGTGATTGGTGTATATAAAGCATGTGATTTGGTTGCAATCATGGGACTGTTTTGCTTACCTGTGAACAAGGCTCGTAAGGAGCCGAAACGCGTCAGGACGAATATTTTAAGAAACTGCCACATTGCGCTTTTAATAAAGCGCCCGAATCCTTCTGAAGTTGGTGTGCGGCGGTCTTCTTTCAATTGGGAAGGAAGTGTGTTTGGATATATATATATATATACACGGCCCCCCCTCTTTTGCGTGGTATTTTCAGCGCTCATACCAGCGAAATTGATCCTGCTGTTTTACCAACACTATCTGGTGCATGCTGGGGGAAGTAGTCTTTACTAGACTGCATCTGCCGGGACTACTGCAGGGTCAGCTGATCTCCCACCAATGGGAGTACCCAAGCAAGTTCAAAAGAAGGAAGGAGGTGACAGCCAGTAATGACCAGCATCTGAGGAAGGCGTAGGTGCCGAAATGCATAATGCTGTAATTACCTGTGAATAAAGGCCCCTGAAGTGAACCCCGCTGTGTCCCTGGATTACTTCGCAGCAAGTGGTCGTTTGGCATATTTTCCGCGTCTGCCAGGAACGCGGTACAGGGACCCGTTCAACAAGCGTCCAGGAACTTTTCTGGCAAGGAGAGAGAGTAATCAAGGGATTGATTGTTCCCCGGACTGCCTCAGGAATGGACCAGGCTAGAGGCCGCTGTCAGTGACAGACCGTGATTGCATGGGGAAGCGGGTTGAGCTCCTCCCGCTTTACGGCCTGGTTCTGTTTCTACCTCTTGGGGCTTGGACGTTGGGGACCGGAGGGAGCCTGTGTCACTGTAATTTTGGGGTCACCTGCCGCTACACGGCCCCCCCTCTTTTGCGTGGTATTTTCAGCGCTCATACCAGCGAAATTGATCCTGCTGTTTTACCAACACTATCTGGTGCATGCTGGGGGAAGTAGTCTTTACTAGACTGCATCTGCCGGGACTACTGCAGGGTCAGCTGATCTCCCACCAATGGGAGTACCCAAGCAAGTTCAAAAGAAGGAAGGAGGTGACAGCCAGTAATGATCAGCATCTGAGGAAGGCGTAGGTGCCGAAATGCATAATGCTGTAATTACCTGTGAATAAAGGCCCCTGAAGTGAACCCCGCTGTGTCCCTGGATTACTTCGCAGCAAGTGGTCGTGTGGCATATTTTCCGCGTCTGCCAGGAACGCGGTACAGGGACCCATTCAACAAGCGTCCAGGGACTTTTCTGGCAAGGAGAGAGAGTAATCAAGGGATTGATTGTTCCCCGGACCGCCTCAGGAATGGACCAGGCTAGAGGCCGCTGTCAGTGACAGACCGTGATTGCATGGGGAAGCGGGTTGAGCTCCTCCCGCTTTACTGCCCGGTTCTGATTCTACCTCTTGGGGCTTGGACGTTGGGAACCGGAGGGAGCCTGTGTCACTGTAATTTTGGGGTCACCTGCCGCTACACGGCCCCCCCTCTTTTGCGTGGTATTTTCAGCGCTCATACCAGCGAAATTGATCCTGCTGTTTTACCAACACTATCTGGTGCATGCTGGGGGAAGTAGTCTTTACTAGACTGCATCTGCCGGGACTACTGCAGGGTCAGCTGATCTCCCACCAATGGGAGTACCCAAGCAAGTTCAAAAGAAGGAAGGAGGTGACAGCCAGTAATGACCAGCATCTGAGGAAGGCGTAGGTGCCGAAATGCATAATGCTGTAATTACCTGTGAATAAAGGCCCCTGAAGTGAACCCCGCTGTGTCCCTGGATTACTTCGGAGCAAGTGGTCGTGTGGCATATATATATATATATATATATATATATATATATATATATATATATATAATAACTCTGTTTATTCCCCTCAATAAAGTTAGTATTTTACACTGCATGCTGGGAACTGTAGTATTGGAGAACTACTGCGCACATTTAAATATTTGCATAAAAGCATGTGATTACTCACCTTGGTAATCCCAGCCACCTGTGAACAAGGCTCGTGTGTGGAGCTGAAATGCGTCAGGACTATGTTGGGAAAGACGCATTTTGCCACTTTTCATTGAGGGGAATAAACAGAGTTATTCCAAAGATTTTGCCTCTGCCTTCCTTCTGATTGATGTCATGGGACCTCTGTTCCTACTTGCTGAGGCTTCCTGGCAAGGTCTATGGCTCCTGTAACAGAGAAATTCCGTGTGTGTATATATATATATATATATATATATATATATATATATATATATATATATATATATATATATATATATATATATTTGTCTGTAAATATATGTATATATTTATATATCACAGCTCCTTTTTCCTTTGTTTCTGAAAGAAAAGCAGCACTCACAGGGGCAGTTGATTCAAATTTAATAGCAACGCAACAGACGCGGTTCGGCTTGCGCCTTCGTCGGTGTTTGACATGCGCCGAAACGCGCCTGTTGCGTTGCTATTAAATTTGAATCACCTGCCCCCGTGAGTGCTGCTTTTCTTCCAGAAACAAAGGAAAAAGGAGCTGTGATAAATTTCGCAGGTGCACCACTGCGATCTCAGCACCCGTCCGCGAGTGCTCCCTGTATGGTGTCTTGGAACGAGGATATATAAGTTTCTAAGTTATTGCTCCTTCTGCCTTCCCCCGCCCTCTGCAGTGGATCGCTGGTAGTTGGCGGAGCGCGCCAAACATCAAAGTTCCAGGTAAACAAATAAAGCGATCACTCGGAGGTATTATGCAAACACCAGAAGTTGGTTTTAATCCAGGTTACGCGTTTCGCTTGCACAGCAAGCTTGGTCACACATTGTTTTGTGGGAATGGGCTGGCAATACATAGGAGATATGGAAATCAAGGGGGGACTACAAAATACATATATTACTGCGGCAAAATGGCATCCATTTTGTAGTGTTTACTGATACACTCAAATGTATTAAAAGCATACCAAAATAACATTCGTAGTGAGAAATTGTATTACGTCATACATAGATTTCCAAAGTGGATAGAATGTCCCACCTATGAGATTAAATCAAACATATAAAGGGGTTAAAATCCATGATTTTACCAGAGTACTGTAGTCACATGACAGACCCGAGTATATACGGCATCCATTTTGTAACGTGCATATTGTCATACAAAAATGCATATTGTTAAACAGTCTTGTTATTATATCAAAATTGTCTTATTCATACAAGTGTTCTATACAGACTATACAAATATAAAATTATGGAGTATTGAAAAGACTATTCAAGAACAAGAGGTGTTACCAGAACAGACTCCACTCGGCCTAGTGCCTGCGGAAACCTCTGTACAGACTGTGTTATTGTTAACCAGTCTGATGTGGGAAGACCGTAATATATGGTAAGGAACTACCCCATACTCTTCTGCAGGAAACATTGTGCTCGGCATAGTGCCTGATATTGTTCTAAAGTTATATCTGAAATGAGTACGATTTGATCAGAAAAGATGCCTACCCCTGATTAGTTAGTCACTTGGCAAAGTGCCCTAAGAATACATTTGGTAGAACCTGCCCCTATATGTAGGAATGTTGTCAGCCTTTCCCAATTCACCAACACTACACCCAGTCGTCCACCAAGGAAACATGTGTAAAAAAGTGTGTATGTGGAAAAAATCTACAAAGTAAACATTGACATAAGACGTAAAGAGAAAATTAATTTTAGGAAAGCAGATCTCTTATCTGTCTAGTCGGGCCCTCCACCATGACGGTTGAAGAAAAGGGTAGGGGGGGTTTCAGTGAAGTCGGTTCTCAGAGTCTGCCCCTTAAAAAATCCATGAGAAATCTCACAGTGTGGATTAAAACTTATGTCAAAAACAAAATATGCTCTGGTATATAGCATGCATGTTAAGAGAAGTAAACAGAATAATCTACAACAAGAAGAAGATCTAAGCAACCAGTTGCTTGTGCTGTGACATTATTCATGTAAATGAATGCTCATTTCCTCATCTTGGTTGAGCCCTTCCGGGTTTTTGGGTTGGAGGTTAATTATATGCCAGGATTCTTTTTTGCGCAGCTGAAGGACTCTGTTTCCCCCTCTATGTGTGTATTCAATCTGTTCTATAGCAAAGAAGGTTAGTAGGGAATTGTTGGAGAGATGGTACTCTGCAAAGTGTCTTGCCACAGGGTAGTGAGGGTCTTTGTTAGTGATGGCCCTCATGTGTTCCAACACCCTTTTCTTGGTGGCTAGTGTGGTGCTGCCTACATATCTTTTCTTGCAGGGGCATTCAAGGATATAGATGGTAAATACGGTGCCACATGTGAGGAATTGTTTGATCGTTTTTTCCCCTGTTGGTGTATGGTAGGACTTCCTCATGGAGCTATTTCTGCAGGCCTTACAATGACCACAGGGGAAGAAGCCTTGGAGGTTAATCTGTGAATTCAGGTTTTTGTTGGTAATGTCCCCTTTTACCAGGAAATCCTTAAGATGTCTTCCCTTTCTGTATGTTATATGTGGTCTATCTTGTATGGTGTGGCCTATGACTGGGTCACTAGTAAGGATATTCCAGTTCCATGTCAGAATTTTATTAACTGTGTGGCATGACGCGTTTCGGTGAATACCTTTATCAAATGCCGTTAGTTACTGGGTTAACTGCTACAGAGTCCTTTAAATAGTCCTGCCTCTCCTTCAAGTGTAGAGGGCTCACCTGAATCATAATTGTTCCAGAGCCATCGTTATGGTTCAAGGCAAAACTTCAACTCCCACAATGCAGCTTAATGTACAGCCGAAATGTGGAATGCTTGCAGCTTAGATATTGATTGCTTGCTTGCTGTGAGTTGAATGCTATATGCGAGCATAGTCAGGTTGAATCCGCAGCACAGAAGCCATGAAAACTGCCTCCCATGCCTCTACTTCCAGCCGCACTTCACCAATGGATGCCGTATATACTCGGGTCTGTCATGTGACTACAGTACTCTGGTAAAATCATGGATTTTAGCCCCTTTATATGTTTGATTTAATCTCATAGGTGGGACATTCTATCCACTTTGGAAATCTATGTATGACGTAATACAATTTCTCACTACGAATGTTATTTTTGTATGCTTTTAATACATTTGAGTGTATCAGTGAACACTACAAAATGGATGCCATTTTGCCGCAGTAATATATGTATTTTGTAGTCCCCCTTGATTTCCATATCTCCTATGTATTGCCAGCCCATTCCCACAAAACACTGTGTGACCAAGCTTGCTGTGCAAGCGAAACGCGTAACCTGGATTAAAACCAACTTCTGGTCTTTGCATAATACCTCCGAGTGATCGCTTTATATATATATATATATATATATATATATATATATATATATATATATATATTCACTGAAAAAACCATAGGTTTCAGACACGTTATAGTTAGAAATTAGCATTTAAAAAACCTTTGAAATTCACTGAAAAAACCATAGGTTTTAGGGACAGTTATAGTTAGTTGGACATTTCACTCGTACAAAACCATAGAAATTCCCCGTTATAGTTAGTTCAGCTAACTATAACTCGCGCCCCATAATGCACTGCTGATGACGTCACATATTACATCACTCATGACATGGTCAGTGACATCACTGATGACATCTCAAATGACATCACTGATGACATCACTGATGACATCATCCAGTGACTGTGTGTTTCTGTAAAGTTTAAATATGTTTAATATATATAGGGAAAGGCGTATTGAAGAATGAGTGGGTGTATAAGTGTCTGAATGGATGATTTAGTACGTGAGTGACTGACTCTACAAGTGAGTGATTAAATGCATCTTACTGGATGCATGGGTTAGTGACTAAACTGTGTGAATGTCTGTATCCGTCTGTCTGTTGGTTTGTAAGCGGCTGCATGGCTTTCTGAATAGCTACATGAGTGTCTCCATGGGTTATTGATTGATTGTCTGAGTATCTGTATGGGTGCCTGAGTGTTTGTGTGGGTGGGGTGTGTGTGACTCTGTGCATAGATGTGTGAGTTGGTGATTCACTGGGTGCATGGTTTCAAGAGTGCATCTGTGATGGACTGTATGGGTGGGTGAGTGTGTGTATGGGTGTGTTAGTGATTGAATGTATATCTCAGTGGTACATGTGTGAGTAACTACATATGTGAAAGGCAGTATATATGTGTGTTGGAGTATATAAATGGCTATAAGTGAGAGTGTGTGATTGTGAGAGTGGCTGTATGGATGAGTGTGTACTTGTATCAGTGATTGTATAAGAGCGTAAGAATGTGCTAGTATTTGTATGAGTAAGTGAGCTGGTGTGTGTATAACTGTATAGGTGAGTAAATGGGTGTGTGATTAAGTTTTTTGCATGACTGACTAGGTGTGTGAGTACCTCTATGGATGAGTGGCGGTGTGTGAGTGTTTATATAGGTGTATGAGTGCATATGATAGTCCTGTACTGAGTGACTAAGTATGAGTGACTGTACGGGTGAGTGAGTGGATGTGTGTGTAGACCTAAGAATCAGTGAGTGGGTATGTAGTTTTTGGTGTTGGAGTGTCTATGGTTTTGAGAATGGCAGTCTGTAATTTAGAGTGGGTGTATCAAAAGTTATATTAGGGTGTGAGAAGATGCATGAAATTATCACATGCATGATGTCATCAGTGATGTCATTTGAGATGTCATCAGTGATGTCATCAGTGATGTCACTGACCATGTCATGAGTGATGTAATATGTGACGTCATCAGCAGTGCATTGCTGGGCGCGAGTTATAGTTAGCTGAACTAACTATAACGGGGAATTTCTATGGTTTTGTACGAGTGAAATGTCCAACTAACTATAACTGTCCCTAAAACCTATGGTTTTTTCAGTGAATTTCAAAGGTTTTTTAAATGCTAATTTCTAACTATAACGTGTCTGAAACCTATGGTTTTTTCAGTGAATTTCAAAGGTTTTTAAATGCTAATTTCTAACTATAACGTGCCTGAAACCTATGATTTTTAAGTGAATTTCAAAGGTTTTTTAAATGCTAGTTTCTAACTATGCCTACAGAGGTAGGACATGTGAAGAAAGAAGAAAAATGCACAGAAAGAAGCAAAAGATGTGCAGAAAGAACCAACAGAGGAGCAGAAAGAGGCCTTGTTGCAAAATCATCCTGTGCCCACAACTTTTTCAGACGGGTACTGGTGGTAACTGACTCTGACTAACCAGAGCCAGTGCTATGCTAAAAGACACTTAGAATACAGTGAAAACACCTACATACACTAGGGAACACTATACGTTGGGGTACCCCTGTGATTAGCATGACCTCCTCTGCAAGTCCCTAGTACATAATAGGGCAGGGGGATTAAAACTACCTCTTAAAACACGCTACATGGCGCGTTTGCACAGTGGTGAAGGGAGGGGGGGCCTGAGGTGACATGTGTGCAAACGCACCCCGTGGCGCGTTTTAAGTTGCGGGATTAAGTCCCCTTGAATTCTGAGGGTCCCTGGGGCCCAACTAGCCCCCAGGTACCTACAGTTAGGACCACAGAGCTGAGTTGCAGAGAGGCGTTCCGAGGCCACGCACCTTTTTCACCTCTCTGCAACGCAACTCTGTTGTGCTTACTGAAGGTACCTGGTGGGCTAGTTGGCCCCCAGGGTCCCTCAGGATTCAAAGGGAATTAATTCCCCAACTTAAAACGCACCACAGGGCGTGTTTGCGCACATGTCACCTGAGGCCCGCCCCTCCCTTCACCACTGTGCAAACGCGCCCCGTGGTGCGTTTTAAGTTGGGGGATTAGGTCACCTTGAATCCTGAGGGTCCCTGGGGCCCAACTAGCCCACTAGGTACTTCCAGTAAGCACCACAGGCCTGCGTTGCAACGCCTGTAACAAATTGTGCAGTTGTGTTTAGGTAGTGAAGAGGGTCGTGCTGGGGGTAGTGTTTTAGGGTTTAGGGTAGTGCAGTGGTGTTTGTGTAGTGTAGGGGGTCATGCTGGGGGTAGATTTAGGGTTTAGGGTAGTTCAGTGGTGTTTGGGTAGTGTAGGGAGTCGTGCTGGGGGAGTGTTTTAGGGTTTAGGGTAGTGCAGTGGTGTTTGGGTAGTGTAGGGGGTCATGCTGGGGGTAGTGTTTTAGGGTTTAGGGTAGTGCAGTGGTGTTTGGGTAGTGTAGGGGGTCGTGCTGGGGGTAGTGATTTAGGGTAGTGCAGTGGTGTTTGGGTAGTGTAGGGGGTACTGCTGGGGGTAGTGTTTTAGGGTTTAGGTTAGTGCAGTGGTGTTTGGGTAGTGTAGGGGTACTGCTGGGGGTAGTGTTTTAGGGTTTAGGGTAGTGCAGTGTGTTTGTGTAGTGTAGGGGGTAGTGTTTTAGGGTTTAGGGTAGTGCAGTGGTGTTTGTGTAGTGTAGGAGGTCGTGTTTTAGGGTTTAGGGTAGTGCAGTGGTCTTAGGGTAGTGTTGGGAGTCGTGCGGGGGTAGTGTTTTAGGGTTTAGGGTAGTGTAGGGGGTCATGCGGGGGTAGTGTTTTAGGGATTAGGGTAGTGCATTGGTGTTTGGGTAGTGTAGGGGGTCATGCGGGGGTAGTGTTTTAGGGTTTAGGGCAGTGCAGTGGTGTTTGGGTAGTGTAGGGGGTCGTGCTGGGGGAGTGTTTTAGGGTTTAGGGCAGTGCAGTGGTGTTCGGGTAGTGTAGGGGGTCATGCTGGGGGAGTGTTTTAGGGTTTAGGGCAGTGCAGTCGTGTTCGGGTAGTGTAGGGGGTCGTGCTGGGGGAATGTTTGAGGGTTTAGGGCAGTGCAGTCGTGTTCGGGTAGTGTAGGGGGTTGTGCTGGGGGTAGTATTTTAGGGTTTAGGGTAGTGCAGTGGTGTTCGGGTAGTGTAGGGGGTCGTGCTGGGGGTAGTGTTCTAGGGTTTAGGGCAGTGCAGTGGTGTTCGGGCAGTGTAGGGGGTAATGCTGGGGGTGGTGTTTTAGGGTTTAGGGCAGTGCAGTGGTTTCGGGCAGTGTAGGGGGTCGTACTGGGGGTGGTGTTTCAGGGTTTAGGGCAGTGCAGTGGTGTTCGGGCAGTGTAGGGGGTGGTGTTTCAGGGTTTAGGGCAATGCAGTGGTGTTCGGGCAGTGTAGGGGGTCGTGCAGGGGGTGGTGTTTCAGGGTTTAGGGCAGTGGTGTTCGGGCAGTGTAGGGGGTCGTGCTGGGGGTGGTGTTTCAGGGTTTGGGGCAGTGCAGTGGTGTTCGGGCAGTGTAGGGGGTGCTGCAGGGGGTGGTGTTTCAGGGTTTAGGGCAGTGCAGTGGTGTTTGGGCAGTGTAGGGGGTTGTGCAGGGGGTGGTGTTTCAGGGTTAGGGCAGTGCAGTGGTGTTCGGGCAGTGTAGGGGGTCGTGCTGGGGCTGGTGTTTCAGGGTTTAGGGCAGTACAGTGGTGTTCGGGCAGTGTAGGGGGTCATGCTGGGGCTGGTGTTTCAGGGTTTAGGGCAGTGCAGTGGTGTTCGGGCAGTGTAGGGGGTTGTGCTGGGGCTGGTGTTTCAGGGTTTAGGGCAGTGCAGTGGTGTTCGGGCAGTGTAGGTGGTCGTGCTGGGGCTTGTGTTTCAGGGTTTAGGGCAGTGCAGTGGTGTTCGGGCAGTGTAGGGGGTCATGCTGGGGCTGGTGTTTGAGGGTTTAGGGCAGTGGTGTTCGGGCAGTGTAGGGGGTCTTGCTGGGGCTGGTGTTTCAGAGTCTAGGGCAGTGCAGTGGTGTTCGGGCAGTGTAGGGGGTCTTGCTGGGGCTGGTGTTTCAGGGTTTAGGGCAGTGCAGTGGTGTTTGGGCAGTGTAGGGGGTCATGCTGGGGCTAGTGTTTCAGGATTTAGGGCAGAGCAATGGTGTTCAGGCAGTGTAGGGGGTTTTGCTGGAGGTGGTGTTTCAGGGTTTAGGGCAGTGCAGTGGTGTTCGTGCAGTGTATGGGGTGGTGTTTCAGGGTTTAGGGCAGTGGTGTTCAGGCAGTGTAGGGGGTCTTGCTGGGGTTGATGTTTCAGGGTTTAGGGCAGTGCAGTGGTGTTCGGGCAGTGTAGGGGTCGTGCTGAGGGTGGTGTTTCAGGGTTTAGGGCAGTGCAGTGGTGTTCCGGCAGTGTAGGAGGTCGTGCAGGGGTGGTGTTTCAGGGTTTAGGGCAGTGCAGTGGTGTTCGGGCAGTGTAGGGGGTCATGCAGGGGGTGGTGTTTCAGGGTTTAGGGCAGTGCAGTGGTGTTTGGGCAGTGTAGGGGGTCGTGCAGGGGTGGTGTTTCAGGGTTTAGGGCAGTGCAGTGGTGTTCGGCCAGTGTAGGTGGTCTTGCTGGGGGTGGTGTTTCAGGCTTTAGTGCAGTGGTGTTCGGGCAGTGTAGGGGGTCTTGCTGGGGGTGGTGTTTCAGGGTTTAGGGCAGTGCAGTGGTGTTCGGGCAGTGTAGGGGGTCTTGCTGGGGCTGGTGTTTCAGGGTTTAGGGCAGTGCAGTGGTGTTCCGGCAGTGTAGGGCGTCGTGCTGGGGCTGGTGTTTGAGGGTTTAGGGTAGTGCAGTGGTGTTCGGGCAGTGTAGGGGGTCGTGCTGGGGCTGGTGTTTCAGGGTTTAGGGCAGTGCAGTGGTTTTCGGGCAGTGTACGCGGTCGTGCTGGGGCTGGTGTTTCAGGGTTTAGGGCAGTGCAGTGGTGTTCGGGCAGTGTACGGGGTCGTGCTGGGGCTGGTGTTTCAGGGTTTAGGGCAGTGCAGTGGTGTTCGGGCAGTGTAGGGGGTCGTGCTGGGGGTGGTGTTTCAGGGTTTAGGGCAGTGAAGTGGTGTTCAGGCAGTGTAGGGGGTCGTGCTGGGGGTGGTGGTTCAGGGTTTAGGGCAGTGCAGTGGTGTTCGGGCAGTGTAGGGGGTCATGCTGGGGGTGGTGTTTCAGGGTTTAGGGCAGTGCAGTGGTGTACGGGCAGTGTAGGGGGTCTTGCTGGGGGTGGTGTTTCAGGGTTTAGGGCAGTGGTGTTCGGGCAGTGTAGGGGGTCTTGCTGGGGGTAGTGTTTTGGGGTTTAGGGCAGTGCAGTGGTGTTCGTGCAGTGTAGGGGGTCGTGCTGGGGGTGGTGTTTCAGGGTTTAGGGCAGTGCAGTAGTGTTCGGGCAGTGTAGGGGATCGTGCAGGGGGTGGTGTTTCAGGGTTTAGGGCAGTGCAGTGGTGTTCGGGCAGTGTAGGGGGTCGTGCTGGGGGTGGTGTTTCAGGGTTTAGGGCAGTGCAGTGGTGTTCGGGCAGTGTAGGGGGTCGTGCAGGGGGTGGTGTTTCAGGGTTTAGGGCAGTGCAGTGGTGTTCGGGCAGTGTAGGGGTCGTGCTGGGGCTGGTGTTTCAGGGTTTAGGGCAGTGCAGTGGTGTTCGGGCAGTGTAGGGGGTCTTGCTGGAGGTGGTGTTTCAGGGTTTAGGGCAGTGGTGTTCGGGCAGTGTAGGGGGTCTTGCTGGGGGTGGTGTTTCAGGGTTTAGGGCAGTGCAGTGGTGTTCGGGCAGTGTAGGGGGTCGTGCTGGGGGTGGTGTTTCAGGGTTTAGGGCAGTGCAGTGGTGTTCGGGCAATGTAGGGGGTCGTGCTGGGGGTGGTGTTTTAGTGTTTAGGGCAGTGGTGTTCGGGCAGTGTAGGGGGTCTTGCTGGGGGTGATGTTTCATGGTTTAGGGCAGTGCAGTGGTGTTCGGGCAGTGTAGGAGGTCTTGCTGGGGGTAGTGTTTCAGGGTTTAGGGCAGGGCAGTGGTGTTCGGGCAGTGTAGGGGTCATGCTGGGGGTGGTGTTTCAGGGTTTAGGGCAGTGCAGTGGTGTTCGGGCAGTGTAGGGGGTCGTGAAGGGGGTGGTGTTTCAGGGTTTAGGGCAGTGCAGTGGTGTTCGGGCAGTGTAGGGGGTCGTGCTAGGGTATGTGTTTCAGGGTTTAGGGCAGTGCAGTGGTGTTCGGGCAGTGTAGGGGGTCGTGCAGGGGCTGGTGTTTCAGGGTTTAGGGCAGTGCAGTGGTGTTCGGGCAGTGTAGGGAGTCGTGCTGGGGGTAGTGTTTTAGGGTTTTGGGTAGTGCAGTGGTGCTTGTGTAGTGTAGGGGGTCGTGCTGGGGGTAGTGTTTTAGGGTTTAGGGTAGTGCAGTGGTGTTTGTGTAGTGTAGGGGTCATGTTTTAGGGTAGTGCAGTGGTGTTTGGGTAGTGTAGGGGGTCGTGCTGGGGGTAGTGTTTTAGGATTTAGGTTAGTGCAGTGGTGTTTGGGTAGTGTAGGGGGTCGTGCTGGGGGTAGTGTTTTAGGGTTTAAGGTAGTGCAGTGGTGTTTGTGTAGTGTAGGGGGTCTTGCTGGGGGTAGTGTTTTAGGGTTTAGGGTAGTGCAGTGGTGCTTGTGTAGTGTAGGGGTCGTGCTGGGGGTAGTGTTTTAGGGTTTAGGGTAGTGCAGTGGTGTTTGTGTAGTGTAGGGGGTCATGTTTTAGGGTAGTGCAGTGGTGTTTGGGTAGTGTAGGGGGTCGTGCTGGGGGTAGTGTTTTAGGATTTAGGTTAGTGCAGTGGTGTTGGGGTAGTGTTTTAGGGTTTAGGGTAATGCAGTGGTGTTTGTGTAGTGTAGGGGGTCATGCTGGGGGTAGTGTTTTAGGGTTTAGGATAGTGCAGTGGTGCTTGTGTAGTGTAGGGGGTCGTGCTGGGGTAGTGTTTTAGGGTTTAGGGTAGTGCAGTGGTGTTTTTGTAGTGTAGGGGGGGTCATGTTTTAAGATGCAACGCTCCAATACCTGTCCAGTCTGCACTACATAAAACTGAAAAAAACTAAAAATAAAAAGTGTTTTGCACACTTTTGTCATTGGGCTATATGTGGGCTACATCTGGGTAATATTTGTGCTACATTTGGGCTCTTTTTTCACTGGTGGCCATCTTGGAAGACTTCTTTGTTATGAAGTTTCCTAATTTCCTCATTTACTGCAGTCTCCTCAGTAGGAAATGCTTTCAGTTTTTACTTTGATTCCATCAAGAAGGCATTCAGATGTGTCACACATTTGCCATAAATTCAGAATGTTATTACTCTAGTTGTTCATTAGATCACTGTAGTAAAGCTACTGCTCACCAAGGAGTTAACTGGAAGTCTACTGCTGGTATTGAAAGTGATTGTTTCAGTCTGCATGTCAGAATTTTCTAATGAAATAGAAGAGGATTTGAGATCTCACTTAAAACATGCACTAAATTTTCTTTTTGCAGCACTAACCATAATTTCTATGGCAAAATGAACCCCCTCATTTTGTTCCTTTTTAAATTAAATGTTTTAAGTGTTACCAGTTTATTCCAATCAAGATGGCTTCAGGTGTGCCATACTTTTGTCATAAGTAAGGCTTTTAGCACTCTAGTTGTTCTTTAGAACACTCTGGGAAGCTGCAGTAGAACACAAAGGCATCAACTGACAGGCTGCTCCTGTTGAAATATAACAGGAAGATATTTGAGATCTCACTTAAAACATGTCCTAATTTTTCTTTCTACAGCACTAACCATAATTGCTATGGCAAAATGAACCCCCTCATTTTGTTCCTTTTTAAATTAAATGTTTTAAGTGTTACCAGTTTATTCCAATCAAGATGGCTTCAGGTGTGCCATACTTTTGTCATAAGTAAGACTGTTAGCGCTCTAGTTGTTCTTTAGAACACTCTGGGAAGCTGCAGTAGAACACAAAGGCATCAACTGACAGGCTGCTCCTGTTGAAATATAACAGGAAGATATTTGAGATCACACTTGAAACATGTCCTAATTTTTCTTTCTACAACACTAACCATAATTTCTATGACAAAATGAACCCCATCATTTTGTTCCTTTTTAAATTAAATGTTTTAAGTGTTACCAGTTTATTCCAATCAAGATGGCTTCAGGTGTGCCATACTTTTGTCATAAGTAAGACTGTTAGCGCTCTAGTTGTTCTTTAGAACACTCTGGGAAGCTGCAGTAGAACACAAAGGCATCAACTGACAGGCTGCTCCTGTTGAAATATAACAGGAAGATATTTGAGATCACACTTGAAACATGTCCTAATTTTTCTTTCCAGAGCACTAACCATAATTTCTATGACAAGATGAACCCCATCATTTTGTTCCTTTTTAAATTAAATGTTTTAAGTGTTACCAGTTTATTCCAATCAAGATGGCTTCAGGTGTGCCATACTTTTGTCATAAGTAAGGCTGTTAGCACTCTAGTTGTTCTTTAGAACACTCTGGGAAGCTGCAGTAGAACACAAAGGAATCAACTGACAGTCTCTGCCCTTGTTGGATGTACATGTTTTACTGAGAATGTCAGACTTTATTCTCACATGACTGAGAAAGATAATGTGAATTTACAGAAAATATGCTCTCATTTTAGCTTCTGGGGCACCTTCCAAAACTGTATGGGACAAGCATGTGAAAATAGTTTTCTCTCAAACATGATTCATGATATCCCAGCAGAAGGTTTTTCACAGGGTAAAATCACCTTAGAACACACCACAATTCCTGAAATTAGTATGGTACCATCAACAAATGAATTCTAATGTAACTAAAGTCTGTTATCACCCTTTATAGTTCTCCTTTTGGTAACCCTCAAAATCTTCGATTCACTACAATGCATTTCAATGGGGTACTATCATTTATATTGGTCCCAAGATGGCTGCCAGCAATTCCAGGATGAAGTGCTGACAGCCAATCAGATCTCACAATGACATGTGTGGTTAGGCTCCGCCCAGATATATATGTGTTTTTACTTTTGATTTTCTCAGCAACTACTGAGCGGATTTACACCATTTAACAAAAGGGTTCTTTTTGAACCAAGAACTACCTCTTTGCCAAATTTGGTGTAATTCCGTTCAGCAGTTCGAGCTGTAGCCTTGCATAAAGTTTCCTATGGGAAATTGATTTTTGACTCTTATTTTTTAATTTCTCCGCAACTACTGAACGGATTTACACCATTTAACAAAAGGGTTCTTTCTGAACCAAGAACTACCTCTTTGCCAAATTTGGTGTAATTCCGTTCAGCAGTTCGGGCTGTAGCCGTGTCTAAAGTTTCCTATGGGAAAATGAATGGGGAAAACACGTTTTGGGACCCCCTTTTTCTCGGCCCCGCTTGACGAATCACCCTGAGACTTTCAGGGTAGGAGCGGACCGGAGCGGGCCATAAAGTTTGAAAATGTTGCGAAGATTCGTCAACCGACGCAAGAGTTATTTCAAATAGAATGTCGTGGATTTCCTATGGAAAATAGGTCCTAACTATAACTATCTACTGGCGACCGCCAGTAGATAATATATATATATATATTCCAAACTTCAATACAATTTAAAACAAAAGAACAATAATTTGATAATTTTTCTAATACATTTAAATTCAAATATTAAGATGTAAAAAATGAAAAGAATTAAAGATATGTACACCCAACAAAAATGATTGCCTAATGTGAATATTTATATACACATATAAAGATAGGGTTATTTAAATTTAACAATTAAGGGCCTCATTACAATGTCGGACGGAAAGCCTCCTCCTGCCAGTCGATTCCACTAAACCGCGTCGGAACCCTTCCGACCGACTCAGATGGTTTACAATCCGCCCAACCGATTACGATGTTCGCGGTCGGATTGTAAACCGCACGGTCTTTCCGAATCAGTTCCCACCGGTTCTCAGAGAATTTGTGTCGGTCGGAACCGCATCGTACAGCTCTATGGACAGCGCTTCCGACCGAGCGATTAAGATGTCGGTTTCCAAAAGCCTTTCCGAGTCGGCCTGTCTGACACGAAAATGCTGTCGGAAACTGACTTTGGGGGCCCCTGTAAGGCCCCCCTTCATCCTGCAGCCTCCGGTTTGGGGCCAAGGGGGTACCCAAGGGACCCCCCTGTAAAACCCTGCACTGTGTGGCAGGCACAATGGGGTGCCTGCGACAGGGTGCAGGGTTTTTATTCACCCCCCCATTTCCCCATAGGAGCCTGTGTTGTCTGGCGGAACACGGGCTCCCATAGAAGTCAATGGGAATCCAACCAAATAGTGTTCGGTCGCATCGTAATCGGTCGGGCGGACCCGCCGACCGTACGTCAGTCAGTTCCAATTCCGAGACGGAGTCGGGCGGAAAGTTTCCGCCGACATTGTAATGAGGCCCTAAGTATCCATATAAAATTTTAATAAAATGTGCATATATATATATCCCATTTTACAGTCAATAAAATAATACATTTTAGAAGATGTTCCCAAATATCAGTATTTTATGCAGATGTCGAAGATAGTTAGCGCAATTACATGCCTAGCCAAGGAGCATCAGTGATGTTAGAATCATGACAATTGCTAAAAATTCATCTTAAAGATATTTAACTAATTTTATTCTTTTATAGATGGATCATTGTTATTTATGGACATTGCGTCATGTGTATGGCTAAATTTGTTTCTGCACAAAGAAAAGAAAAAACGGATGTTGTGCCCTACTAAGAAAGGTGACAGTATTTTCACAGTGTCTATTGTGTGTGTTTAATCACGTGGTTTTGCACTTTAAAAAGAAGGCGTTTAAACCTCACGAGTATGTGATCAAGGACAAGTGTTGCCCAAAACGCGTAATCCGAGGAAAACAATAAATATTGAAATTTGCCTGAATATCCAGTGGTTCGTGGTTCTTTTTCGGCGGAAGCAAGCAAGTGTGTGGAGTCGAGAGACGACCGTCTCGTGCTTTTATCCAAATTACGGAAGATGGTTGCTTCCGTGACGAACCCACTCCCCGGACTGTGGTTGCCACCCTCAACCAGTAGCAGTGTGGATCCGAGAAAGGAAATTTGGCGGCGACCCCCTGTTGCAGCTGGAAAGTCTCAAGTGTGCCTGAAGGAGTAGCGGCACGGTCGGATGACCGGTCGAGTACAAGGTTTTTTCCGGAAGGCGGTGAGCAGATCAGTGATTGCACAGGTGGGGAGGAGTAAGAGGCAAGGTGCGGCTGGTTGACACGGATCACGCCGCAAAAATCGGAATATCGGTGTTTTCCTCGAATATGTTGGTGGAGGTGATTCGGGAACGAGAGGCGGCTGCCGAAGAGTTGTTCAACAACTCGCCTTCAATAACAACGGAACGGGAGGTGCCCATTGGCTCAGGGGCAAACAATGAAGGAGACGCGAGAGCCCTGTTAAAAAGACTGGAAAAATGCATGAGATTGGAAACCATCAAATGGTGGGAACATAAATCTCTCACTAAATACATAGAAGTGGGGCGAATTCCGAGAGGTTTAAGGATTCTACTAGCGCCGAGCTTCGAAAGCCCAAACCCCAGTATGTTGAGAGAATGGGGAGAGGCTAACCTGGCAGCTTCAATGAATTTGGTTAGAATCCTGGTGAAATATGCCGAGATTGATCGACATGCGCTGTTGGCAGAAATAGAACAAATCAACGAGCAATTAGCGAAACTGGAACCAAGCGAGTTTATTTCTAAGACCAGGAAAGACATCCAGGAAAGACTAACTAAACAAGAGGAGAGAATTAAGATTCGAAAGGCGCATAAGTTTACACGGGACAAATGCGATTACGAACAAGGATGCATTTTCACGTTTGCCCGAAAGTACGAAACGCCAAGAAAGCCATACTCGGCAAGAACGCCCGGGTAATTTGACAACACAAGGTTCGGTAGGAACAAATGCAGATAATGTAATTGTGGACAGTGACTCCCTGACGAGTGGGATTGTAGTGTAGCTCCTATTTCCCTAATAGGCTCTGCGCATTGGAATAATATATCCTATAGGTTTGACATAGGACTAAGGTCAGTATGTCCCTATCGAGTATATTAAACTTAGGGGCATATTAGCAAGACCGGCGATAAAATTATCGCCGTTTTAGTGGCAGGAAACTGCCACTAAAACGGCGATAATGGGCTTGCTAATATGCGTTATAGAATTCAATAGAAGCCCAGGTTAGATGTGCAGGACATCTAACCTGGGCTTCTATTGGAATTCCATAACGCATATTAGCAAGCCCATTATCGCCGTTTTAGCGGCAGTTTCCTGCCGCTAAAACGGCGATAATTTTAACGTGGGTCTTGCTAATATGCCCTATAATTACTTGTGCCAGCTAGCTCAGAGGCCACTAGAAACTCCTTGACAACAAGAAGGGAGTAGTTTCTGGCAGCCGCAAAACATGACCACTGTGTTTCCCTTTAGAATCAGAACGTGTCCCAGAGTAGTGGAAACAATAGATAACTATTTCACTCAGCTCAGTCGTGCATGCTTAGTTTTCTCCAAGTTACACAGAAAGAAATAGACAGGCGTTTCAATAAAGGATTTATTGAACAGTCTTGTTTCTAGTGTAAGTAAAATGTGCTGTTACGATCACAAGACAGTATGCAAGATAAATAATGTACAGGGTGAGCAGTAGAAATAAATAATACTGCGATAGCATTATCTTTTAGTACATATGCATTTACATAAATAACACAGACTAAAAATGCGAGTACTCATACGATGCGTTGCTAAGCTAATTTTACCCCAATGTACCTAACCTGACCTAGGTGTAGGAAGAGGGAAGAAGTAGGTGAAGTATTCCTTACTACGGTATACTAAGAGTATGTTAAGTCTAGTATGCCTAGTATGCCAAGAGTCCCTCTAGGTTCTAGTCAGCTCCATACCTGAAGAATGAGAGAGGTAGGAATCTCTTTGCCAGACTCGAACTCCAACACCCCGCAAGGGAAGTCAGATCACTGGAAGCTGGAAGCTGGGCTCTCTGCGTGCAGGGAATGGCAGCGTCTTCTCAGTGCGTCAGGCCGGGAAACGGGCTCCTCTGAAGTCGAGGTCTCCTCTGGTCTACAGGGGCTAGGGAAGGTATATTTATACCTGAGAGCACCTAAGAATGTTAGCATTGACGTGAGTTGGACAGCGAAAGACGTCATAAATGAACCCCTAAGGAATAATGGTTCATGCATAATATATGAGTCCTTGAAGAAATCAATAGTCCTGGACTAGGGAAACTCCCGCAGCCTAAGGGTCTGTTCTTCATGAACTCGTTGTGACGTTAGGGTGGACGGATGTCAGAGACCATGCCTGTATTTGGAGTGCACAGTTTAATGCCTAAATAAGGGCCGGGATTTTATGCCTATATAAGGGCAGGGCGAATTGTGCCTATATAAGGACATGATACTGGAAAGCCCGTTTATGGATACCCTAAGAGGAATACAACACCCACTCCTCTTTCGTGTGTACGATAATACTAAAATGCTAAACATTTAAAATGCTAAACATTAAAATGGAGTACCGCATATTTCTAAAAATTTTCATAAAACCATTTAAAAAAGGCATTTAAAAACCTATTAGAATGCAAAAGGTACTGTACATTTGAAGCATTGCTTTTCATTACAGGCATAAAGTTCGAAAATAAATGCAATTGGAATGAAATAAGCAGTAATATTTACATTTGACAAAAAAAAAAATGATCGATAAGTTTCTCAAAAATCAAAGTCATTTCATGTCATCAAAATTAATGAACTGTTTTAGACACACAAGATGACTAAGTGTCCGTGGAAGTACCTAGAAGTCTGTATTATAAGGCTAGTTCTACTTTAAGCAGATTGATGTGCCATTTTCGTTAAAAAAAATGGGAAAAAGTTCAATTTTGGTAGAGTTCCAAGTTGTTTAAAAATGAAGGCCAAATTTGTCACTGCAGCTCTGGAACACTGTATGCCGAATCAGAGTTAGTTCACGGGTCTGGTGTAAACATGAGATCATCTATTTCAATAGACAAAACATCATCCACTGTTGTTGGTGTCAGTTGGAACACCTCGTGTAGTAGATTAATTGCACAGAGATGGGAAGCATTGCTTCCAGCATAGGTTGCCTCAGCAATGTTCGCGTCCGTTGTTACCTGTGTGCCTGGAGTTCTTTCTCGTACCTCAGCAGCAGCCGGAAGCGTCTGTGAGATCTCAATGAATGCTGACAGCAGGATAGGAAGCCTCTGGGGACAACACAGAGCATGGGCCGTTATCGGTTCCAGCAGAGTATCGACATCCGTTGGCGTTGCTGATGGAAATCTTAGACATGTGTCCAACACGCATTCTTCACCGCATAGCAGGCATCGTAGAACAGGTAAGATGCAATCTTGCCAGATTGGTCTGAATGACAGGAACCAAGTTGTATTAAGGTCCCGTAGACGAGTCATGCCCAAAATCTTTACTATTTGCTCACGGCACTTTCGTTCAAGGAGAGCTTTCTCCAGTTCGCTCGGAGTGATGTCTGCGAATAGGCTGGCCATAGCGCAATAGTAGAAAGAGAAATAGAATTCCGGCAACAAGTGCTAGAATTAATGGTATGCCACCAAACACCGAATGTGCAAAGTTCGGGATGATTCCGAGTATTGCCTGGAAAGGTGCTAACAGACCTGAGCAGATGCTCTTAAATACATGTACAATTCCGGTTGTATCAGACATGTTAAAGATACGTGATATCATTTCCACGAAATGTATAGGGCAGTTTGTACGTATTAAAGTCTGTATCTCAGCCGAAGTCCTTGCTACTTGTAGATCATAGGTTTCTTTGGCAGAGGTCAAAGGCACTGTTTGCTGTAAAAACATGGCTTTCATTCTGCTTAGAGTATCAAATCTTATAAAAGAGACGTTCAGCGAAGGCCATAGAGGCGACTCCCAGACTGTGTCTATTGGGGAAACAATACTTGCATACAGCAAGTGACCCTGGAGTTGACCGTTACTAGATATGGGATGCCTGGCAGCATTCCGCAGCAGCTCTGATCATTCAACATGAGGTAACTCCCATTAGAAAGTTGTCCAAACGTTGGATTAATCACAGCAGCTGGAGTACCCTGCTGATGGCAAGACAAATTTTCCACTGAACCATTACAAGCCCCGTGCAAGGAAATGTATTGACATATAAGTGAACCACTCAGTGCAAGTTTACAGTTTGAACCGCTCAAAAACACTTCACGATCCCCACTCCAACATCTATATGTATACGGTAAATCCCACGATGTCTTAATGTATTCCTTACCCAACCTTTCATATTTGCCTGCTTGCATTTGTCTGAGGCAATACTGAAACTGAAAAGTACTCACAGGTAATGTTATTTTGCCATGAATAAGCCATTCTGTAGCTGGTTTTTCTGCCACAGTGAATGGTAACTTCTCCAATTTTTCAATGCTCAGCACTGTATACTTTGCTCCTCTTTGTGCCAGTTCGATCTGTTTATCAGTGACATTGTATTCTGCAAACAGAGCCGTTGTGTTGATGAAACGCCAAGGCACATAGCCCGCTCGCAAAGATTCTAGCGTCCAGCTTAATAACATAATAGAACGTAATTGAGATTGGCCTTGTTGTAACATCGCCAAATCTTGTTCTAGTATGTCGATAGCAGAGGATACAATGCCATCCAATGAATATATTCTGGAGGACAAAGTTGTTAACCCATTGTCGACCACAGAGAGTGTTTTCTCTAAATTAATACGATCAAGTTCACGTATTCGTTCTGCAGCCTCTATCTGTGATACTTTCCAAGCTTCATTATAAGCAGCATAAATGCCGGCATATATGAAACGTTTTTGACGCGGTTTTCTTGGTCCAAGCAAGAATTCCCTAAGGTCTGCGTCCTTTTTAAGTAAGGTTAAGTGTTGTTTCACATCCTGTAGTGTAGACTTATGCAGCCAATCGAGGCATAATTTTCCTACACTATATGTTGTTACTACCCCTGGATGTTGTCTTTGGACGTATCTTGGGTCTGGCCTATGAATAGTAAAGCCCTGAGTTTTATTCAGGAATCTTTCCTGACAGTTATTCGTGTCTGTGGGCCAGATCAACCATTTTTTCCAAGTTGAGTTGTAGTATATTGTCAACTGTCACCACTGCCTTTGTATTATTTTCACTGGCAGGTGTTGGTACAGAAGGTGTGTTCATCTCTTTTATCTTGGCTAATCCAAGACAAGATGTTTGTTGGATAGTTTCATTCAAAAACATTATTTGTTCTGGGATGATGCAGGCTCTAAATAAAGCTTCTATCCCCTGCACTTGCCAATCTTTAGTACCCCACACAGTTTTTGCGTCAATTGTGTCTTTCCAAAAGTCGAAACCCTGTCTAGACAGTTGGGCATTAAATAATGCAGAATAAATCTGTTTTGTATTTGATAACATAATTTTCAGTCCTGTCTTGTTTACATTTTTATAGTAAAACGTTTCTGGATCAGATGTATTTTATCCTGAAAAATATGGAAACTTACTAGCAAATGTTTTTGAACTACCTTTAGGTGGTGTAGGACAATGTTCCCATTGGTTAAACATAAACACATTTCTTGGATATGCAGATTTATGCAAATAAGGATGACCATAGTGATTAAAACAATACATTTGTTCATAGTCTGATGAACCCTCTAAATATTCATGTTTAGAAAATGCAGCAGATTTTTCTAAGTCAAACATTATATTGTTTACAGTCTCAGAGTCCCAATCATCTGAATAGGTACTGGACGTAATTAGATCACTTAGTGAAATTTTAAACAAATGTGGATTGTTCAATTGTTCATTCGGGCCGAAGATATCATAATCTGTTTTGTCCCACACTATACCATCCTGTATAGGAACAGCTGTGATGTTCACTGATGATACGTCTCTTGCTTCACGCTAACAAGATTTATGAGGTTTCAAAAGTATGTTTACGTCTCTTGCTTCAGTGTTCACATGGATGTATCTGCCACTTATAAGCACGCTTACAGTTGTTACCAAAGCTAGCCAGAGCAGGAAAACAAAAATTCCAGATGTAATCCAGAGTTCAATCCATGGAGAAACCAAATAAGTCTTTTTCACAAAATGAAGAAAGTCTTGTACTTGCTGCTTGAATTTCAATGACACTGGCGTCGTTTCAGGTTCACTCGGATCTTCTGAGAACGTATCAAAGTTAATGAAATAGCCAGAAGCAGTTCTGTCAATTGTTGGAATTGCATCAGGATTTGTAGAAATCACTGGAACCAGTTCATCACTTGCCACGTTGGTGTAGACAGGTGTATTTGGACGAACTGTTACTTGGTGTTCAAGAGGGATGAGTTCCATAGCGTTGTTGCATAGTCCTCCGTCTGTTACAGCTGAATTCTCGATTGTTATCAGTCTTTCAGTCTGAACCTCTTGGATAGTAGCGAGAGGAGTGCGTCTGCTACTATGTCGGAGTCCACGAGGCCTACTATTTAGTATTGGCCACATACTGTGGTTTGATCAGGTCGATGGACACAAATCTTTTCTCCTTTCTTCCAGCAAGGGGCGGCAGAAGTACTGTTCTTGTTCCTTGAACTGCTAGGACAGGTACTGGTTGTCTGTAAGAAGGTCCAAATTCCTTCTTGACCGCAATTTTTTCTCTGACTAGATCCCCAACTTTTGGAATCCAGACAGGCCTTGCTGGGACAGCCGGTTGATCCCCAGTGGTGGTTGACTGTAGGAATACGTTGCTTTGTTTCGTTCTTAATTTGTTTAAGTCCTATAAAACAGCCAAACGATCTTTGATATCAAATGGTTTATTTTCCACCACTGTGCCTACGTGTTCAAGGTCTGGTACCCACATTCTTGTCCCAAATAGGATCTCATATGGAGTGACCCCCCTAGAGAACTTCTTGGCAGATTGTTCATTGCGCGCTGTACGCCATTAAGGTGTTTGACCCACCCATCACCCGAACCTAATACCCTAGCTGTTATAGACTGCTTTATGTCCCGGTTTTTCCTTTCCACAACCGAATTTCCCTCAGGATGGAATGGAGAGGAGTACCGCAATGCAACGCCCAGACTGGCCATGAATTCTTTGTAAGCCATAGAGCTAAACGCAGGACCCTGGTCAGAATGTAGCATGCCTATTGCGTATGTGCCGATAAAGACTCGCAAATCTTTTATAACAGTTCGAGCGTCAGCCGAGCGCTGAGGCCGTAACCATAGGAACCTAGAGCATGAATCCACTGCAACCAAGATGTATTTATAGTTACCGTCCCTTTGCAGGGGACCGCAGTGGTCAAGGTAAACACAAGCTAATGGTTTATCTGAAATTAACAGGGGTGTCTGCGCAGGACGTTTCACTGTGGAGACTTTCATCTGTTGGCATATATCACATTCTAAAACATAGTTCTTTGTTTGTTTTCTAATGCCAGGCCACCAATATCTTTGCTTGAGTAAAGATACTGTTGCAGAAACACCTGCATGAGCAGAAGCTATCCCTTCGTGTGCTGCAAGGATTAGTCCTAATCTGCGTTCCTTGTTTGGAATTACCCTAACCCCCACTCCAGGGATTCGAGCAAAAGGAACGTTGTTCGCATCAATTACATAAGAGTACTTGAGTTGAAACTTTTGGTAACGCTGCACTGCTGCCTTTGCTTGATGCATTGACAGCCAACATTATCTCACCGTCTATTTTTGTTTTTGAACGAGTGATCGCAGCTACGGAAGCCGTTTGCACAGCCCCCTTTGCGGCTTCGTCAGCCAATGAATTCCCTGCAACGTGAACGCCATCACGTTGATGACTCAGTGTGTGTATCACGTGAGCCTTTGGTAGTTCGTTTTTCAACTGAACTACTTGTTCCCAAAGCAATTTATGCTTTATTGTGCCACCTTTCGCATCTTTGAAACCATTTTCAAGCCAGTTTTGTATATATTCATTATACGACTGAACACAGTAAAGGAGTCGCACACTATTAGTGTGGGGAATTCTCGATCTGTACTTTCAAGTGCCAGTTTGAATGCTTGTAGTTCAGCTCGCTGAGCTGTACAATCCCCTAGAGATTGTGTTTTAGTGACCATAGGTCTGAAGATGCCATCTCGCATGCGTCCTTTAACGATAGCACACGCTGCACTGTAAGCTTGCTTACCCCTAATGCGGGTTGTGCGGATCCGTCAGTGTAAATTATAAATTCGTACTGATCAAGAGGCAGAATTTCAGTAGGCAGAGGACATTCTTGTTCATATTGTAGGAATGCTTGTGTTTTTAAATCTGGATCAAAACCATATTCAACATCTGTTGCAGCAAGAGAATTAACCCATTGTATCCATCTTGGATGTAATGCTTTAGCATTTGGAATGCTCGCTTTGTGACCGCTTCTAAAGCTGGTACTGGGGTTACGACAATAATGCGTTTCCCTTGGGCTAAGGCTCTTTCTTTTTCTACAGCGGTTTGAACTGCTGTCAGAATTTTTTCAGTTGAACTGAAGCGCATTTCCGCTTGTGTGTACAAATGAGATTTGTATGCTATTGGTATCTTCTCACCCTCATTGAAGGTTAAGTAGGTGAACCCACATTGACCCGAAATTATTCGGATCACCAAATTACGTTGACTTACACGCGTTTGTAAGTGATTTGTTGCTAACATGTTAGCCTGGAGTGAACGCAAGATTTCTGTGTGTTCCTGTGTCCAGTTTTTGATTGAAAAATCAGGTTTGATTAATGCGTAGAGAGGTTTAACCCTTTCTGCATAGTTTAGAATGTATGTTCTTCCAAAATTTAGGAAACCCAGGATGGATTGTAAGTTTTTTAGCGTTTTTGGAGGTTGGAGCAGCGCACACTTTTCTAAAAAGTTAGCTGCCAAGCTCTTGCCTTCACTTGAAAGCTCATATCCTAGAAATAGGACACTGAGATGGGCAATTCTGGACTTTTTAAAGTTGAACTTGTAGCCCTCAGAGGCGAAAGCCAGTATAATGGTGCTCACCCTGTTCAAGTGTTTGTCCAGGTCATCGTCTGTCAGATATATGTCATCGACATAGGACAATGCCTCATTGTCATAAATTTGTAGCAACTCCGTTACCCTCGCTGAGAATAAACCTGGGCTATTTTTGAACCCTTGTGGGAGTCGACAAAAGTGACGCTGGGTCCCCATTATGGAGAATGCTGTTAAGTACCTGCTTTCAGGTGCTATGTTTTGACAAAAGAAACCATTTGAGATGTCTAATGTTGTTTTATATTTTTACGCACAATGTTATTCATTAATGCTGTGCTATGTGCATTTTGCACTGCAAAAGTTTTAGAACAAGTGTTTAGGTGTCTGTAATCCAAAACTAGACGATATGTATTGTCTGGTTTGGAGACAGGAAACAAAGGATTGTTCATTGAGGAGGTGCATGTTTCAATCACCCCTTGGTATTCAAGTTGATCTAAGATCTCCCTGACCTGTTTTTTAGCTTCTTGCTTTATTGGGTACTGCGTTTGTGCAGTTGGTTCATGTTTCAGATGTATTTTATGGTGAGGTGAGTCCTCATCCCATCCTACATGATTTTTATATAATGCTGGGCCCTGGGCCACTGCCCATTTCCTGGCATATGTATATTTTAGGTGAATTGGAATATGGTTGGAGAAGGCAGGCATAATAATGTCCTCGCCGTGTGGGCACTCCCTGACAAATTGTGGTGGCCAGTCCTTTTCTGCTAGAAGTATGTCATAGCCTCTTGATAGTCTTTCCCAAAAAAGTGCTTTCACCTGTCTAGGTTTGTCTCCCTCCATCCGGAGTGTTATTTCATATACCTTTTGTGGAGTACTAACCCTGGTGTCCACAGTCTCTACTGTGATGTACTCATTCAAGTCCACTATCTCCAGAAGTTCCTTCACGGTCTGGCGAAATATTGTGACTTCTGCTGCACTGTCCAGCATTGTCTGAGCCCATTCTCCGTTCTTGAGTTGTGTTCTCAGTATTCTCGGCATGTCTGATCTTCAGACCTGCTACCTTCTTTTTGGAGAATTGAGGTTTTGTTTTTGTTTTTGAAGCGTGTTTGTCGTCTTTCCATTTCACACGTTCTTCTTTATGTTCTGATCGTCCTCTTCTTTCCGAAGTCTGTGATGAGATCTGAAAGGGACGAGAGGAACGTGTATCAGTATCTTGATACCTATCAGGTTTTCTCAAATTATCCCTATTCCTGAGGTTATACCTCCTTTCAGAGGGCTCCTTTTGAGGAGACCTACCTCGGGATTGAGAACGTTTCTCGTTTGATTTTTGTTTAGTAGACTCCCACTTCTTTTTAGAAGATGTAGGAGTTTGTTTTATTGAGTCCTTCTCAGGACTTTCAGATAGTTTCGGCTTCAGTGGTCTTCCATCCAAACTATCTCTGCCTAATTCTGCATAAGATTGTTCTATTATTCTGGGTAGCTCAGTTTGATGTTCTGTAACATCGAATTCCCCAAATTTTTGGCGGATCGCCACTGCTGCTGCCTCCCCTTTAATATTAGATAATATTATTGTTGAGACCTGGTCGAAATTTTTCAGTAACTTCATACCTAAATTTAGAGCAGGCTCTGCCCCGTATTCGTTTTGAATTTGTTTTAGGACATCAGGTATTACCGCAATTGACGGAATACCATGTGTTTTAGTATAGATGGCAGCAAAGACTGAGCCCCAAGTGGTGCAATCTTCCAGTTGTGGTGTGATCCCCATTGGTAAACTGATTGTTAGGATTCTGTGTTTCTCATGCGGGCTAGTATTTGGAAATACTGCTTCGATTTGAGTAATTTTTTGAGTTATCCAAAATGGAATTTGCTCACGTTTTGTGGGCATTTTACCCATGACTGCGTATAGAGTCTGTGGTGTAATTTTTAGTGTACTCCCCTGTTGGGGAGTTGGATTTGGATATGTCAATGGTGGTCGGACTGTAAAAGTCCGCATGACATATTGGACCAATTGTCTGTAGATTTTTATTAACTCTGTGAGTTGAGTACGTAACTCCTCATCTGACATCTCTTCAATGTCTGGATGAGGTGTGTAGCCGGCTAAAATCGGCCATGTTGCTCCTGGTCTACCTAGTGGACCGAGCCTGGTAATGTTTTTGTGATGTTTTAGGGCGCCTTTAAACCAGAGCTGATGCTCCTGGTATGTTAATGGAATTTCAATATCCTCGAAAGGACTGTATTCCTCTGGTGGTTCATCTTCTTTGTAGAAGTGAAACATGTGTGTTACTGAATTGGATTCAGGAAATATTACCCATGAATAGAATACCTCTGTCTGAAAGGATTCATGTGCCTCTATCACGAAAACTGCTCTACCGCCTCTTGGTGGTAGGCCATGTTTCATAAGTTTTAGAGTGATGGCTCTTCTTAAGTTTTGATGGATGTGTATAACACCCTCCTCGGTTTCATTTAAACCGGTAAAGTTAAAAACTGCTGCTAGGGCTGGATCAGCCGCAGCTACACCGTCTCCGGTTTCATTGTCGGAGCCAGGCATTTTGTTGTTTGAAAAATGTAGAAACAAGTTTCAAGGAAACAAAGATAAGGTGCACAATATTGTGGAACACTGTATCCTTCAACGTTGAGCAAACCAAACAGCTAATATATAGGGTACTGCCCTATGTAGCCGTGGTGGATACCTAACCCTGCCCACTCCAGACGTCTTTTGGAGTATATGGGTAGGGGTCTTGAGAGAAAAAGCACGGCTGAGTTACTCAGTATCTAACGTTGAATTACTGACTTACCAAACCATTGGGCGCCATGTAGTGTAGCTCCTATTTCCCTAATAGGCTCTGCGCATTGGAATAATATATCCTATAGGTTTGACATAGGACTAAGGTCAGTATGTCCCTATCGAGTATATTAAACTTAATTACTTGTGCCAGCTAGCTCAGAGGCCACTAGAAACTCCTTGACAACAAGAAGGGAGTAGTTTCTGGCAGCCGCAAAACATGACCACTGTGTTTCCCTTTAGAATCAGAACGTGTCCCAGAGTCGTGGAAACAATAGATAACTATTTCACTCAGCTCAGTCGTGCATGCTTAGTTTTCTCCAAGTTACACAGAAAGAAATAGACGGGCGTTTCAATAAAGGATTTATTGAACAGTCTTGTTTCTAGTGTAAGTAAAATGTGCTGTTACGATCTCAAGACAGTATGCGAGATAAATAATGTACAGGGTGAGCAGTAGAAATAAATAATACTGCGATAGCATTATCTTTTAGTACATATGCATTTACATAAATAACACAGACTAAAAATGCGAGTACTCATACGATGCGTTGCTAAGCTAATTCTACCCCAATGTACCTAACCTGACCTAGGTGTAGGAAGAGGGAAGAAGTAGGTGAAGTATTCCTTACTATGGTATACTAAGAGTATGTTAAGTCTAGTATGCCTAGTATGCCAAGAGTCCCTCTAGGTTCTAGTCAGCTCCATACCTGAAGAATGAGAGAGGTAGGAATCTCTTTGCCAGACTCGAACTCCAACACTGCGCAAGGGAAGTCAGATCACTGGAAGCTGGAAGCTGGGCTCTCTGCGTGCAGGGAATGGCAGCATCTTCTCAGTGCGTCAGGCCGGGAAACGGGCTCCTCTGAAGTCGAGGTCTCCTCTGGTCTACAGGGGCTAGGGAAGGTATATTTATACCTGAGAGCACCTAAGAATGTTAGCATTGACGTGAGTTGGACAGCGAAAGAAGTCATAAATGAACCCCCCTAAGGAATAATGGTTCATGCATAATATATGAGTCCTTGAAGAAATCAATAGTCCTGGACTAGGGAAACTCCCGCAGCCTAAGGGTCTGTTCTTCATGAACTCGTTGTGACGTTAGGGTGGACGGATGTCAGAGACCATGCCTGTATTTGGAGTGCACGGTTTAATGCCTAAATAAGGGCTGGGATTTTATGCCTATATAAGGGCAGGGCGAATTGTGCCTATATAAGGACATGATACTGGAAAGCCCGTTTATGGATACCCTAAGAGGAATACAACAGGATTTCGTCGGATAATGAGAGCACCAGCAGTTTGGGAGCAAGTGGTTGTAAGAAGATATTGAATCTGGGAGAAGAAGTGGATTTTTTAGCGTTCGACCGACGACAGACCCTGAGACCACGAAATCCACAAAAGAAGAAAATAGAACCAGGAAAAACATACGAAGGAGGGAGCGGCGCAAGAAACAAAAAACGCAATCATCAAAAAAACAATTTTGGCGCAACAAGTAATGGCGGATGATAATACCATTATCAATCTCTCCACGACTGTTTTATCACAAGCAGAAAAACAACTTCTAAGCTTGGGACTATCATATTGTCCGGTAAGCGATTTTAATTATTCACAAACTAGGGTTGATGTGTTCTGTTTCATTAGAAAATTAAAACTAAAAAAGTTTTTTGCCATCAAGGAAGGTTTAAAAGAAGCGCAGACGAATCAGCAAGTCAGCGAGAAGGAGTCCACTATGGAATTATTGGTATCAGATGCACCAGCTTTGCTAGCATTGCAAGATCTTAATAAGGAGGGCGATATGGGTACACAAGTAGAAATGGAGACATGCTCTACACAAGAGAGATTACAACAGGAAAACATAAGACATCGGGGAGCAGGTATCAGTCCCTTCAAACCTAAATCAAGGTTTATCCCTATCATGCCGAAGGATGCGATTGATATCTTTCATGAGGTAGTGACTGATGACATCAAAAAGTTACATCATCGTACAAAACATAAAAAACGTTACAAAAGTGAAAATGAAATTGAATATGCCAAGTTGATCAAGAAACTAAGTAGTAACCATGAGATTATTGTAGCAAAATCAGATAAAGGTGGGAATATGGTCATTTGGCCTCAAAAGGACTATATACTGGAAGCACGAAGGCATTTACAAAATGTGGAATGTTATGAAAAGACCACTCATATCAAGTACAACGCGGCCAGAGAGACCCTTAAAAAGGAATTACTGAGTTGGAAGAGGAAAGGGGTAATTACATCGGATGAGTTCAAGTTTATGAATATAGAACATCCAGTGTTAGCAAAACTTTATTTTATCCCCAAAGTTCACAAAAAGACGGTCCCGACCACAGGAAGGCCCATAATATCGGCAATCAACAGTGTGGGGGAAACTGTTTCACAATATGTTGATTATTTCCTTCAGGACTTTGTAAAACAATTGCCAAGCTATGTGAAAGATACTGGTGATTTTTTAAGGAAGGCCCAGGGAATCACATGGTCAGAGGATTTATTGTTCATCACTTTGGACATTGAATCTTTATATACAAGTATTGAACATTCTATAGGACTAAAAGCAATCAAATATTTTTTAGATTTAAGATAAATTGAATTTTATCAACATAACAAGATGCTTTTAAGTCTAATATCATGGTGTTTAAATAACAACTTTTTTCTATTTGGCAATGACATCTTTTTACAGAAAAGAGGAGTGGCTATGGGGGCTTGCTTCTCCCCCAGCTACGCATGTTTACATGTTGGCTGGTGGGAGGAGCAAGTCCTCAAAAAAACGTTTGCCGCCGTTTTTAACCATCATGTTTTGTATTGGTTAAGATACATCGATGATGTTTTTATTGTGTGGCGAGGCAATGAATTGAGTGCATGTAATTTTATTGAGAAGATTATTAACAATACTGCTAATCTTAAGTTTACTTCAAATATGAGCAGAAACTGCATTGAGTTCTTGGACATGAAAGTTTACCAGATCAAGGGGAAATTTTCACTACTTTGTTTAGGAAGGAGACGGCTGGCAATCTGCCCCTCCATGCCGGAAGTGCGCACCCTAGGCACTTGATTCACAATATCCCATATGGTGAATTTTTACGTCTTAAAAGGATCTGCAGTAGTAAAGATGACTTGGATAGATGCACTGAGGAGGCCTTCCAGAGATTTAGACAGAGGGGCTACAGTGAGAAGATCCTGAGAGGAGCCTTAGATAAAACTAAGGACCGAATTAGAGACTCACTACTTAACGGTACTGTGGCAACATCCGAAGAGGATAGTGATATCCCTCGCTTAGTCACTACTTTCAGCAAACAAGAAAGAAAGATTAGGGCCATCATTAAATGCAATTTGCTGATAGTTTTGACTGATGGAGTATTGTCACCCCGGTTGCCACCTCAACCTATTGTGACTTATAGAAAAGGTGTTTCTATGCGCACACAAATTGGAAAGTCCTGTCCTGAATTAGCAGGGGCAAAGACATGGTTACAACCCAAACTAGGTTTTACCAAGTGTTCTACTTGTAGAGCATGCAAGTTTGGGAAGAATACCACTCATTATCTGTCACCATTTAGCCCAGACAAAATTGCCATTCGGGGATCTTATACATGCAGGACGGAATTTGCGGTGTATATTCTGACATGCACCTGCGGACTAAGATATGTTGGCAGTACGAAGTTGCAGGTGCATGTCAGAATACTACAGCACTTGCGGGCCATCGTGAATAGTGATTCATCTTATCCGGTGGCTCGCCATTTCAAACAAATGCATAATAATGATTTAAATTGTTTGAGTTATTTTGTGGTGGCAGCCATTCCAAAAACATGAAGAGGGGGTGATCGAGAAAAAGCTTTCAGGCAAATGGAATCAAAATTGATTTTGGAGCTAGACAGCAAATTTCCGTATGGTTTGAATAATACTGAAGACCTGCATAATTTCTTATAGGTGTCAATTGGGACCAATTGTTTATGTGCCTGACAAAGATTGCTGTTTTCAGCTTGTGCAACAGTTTCTGTTTAAAAAGTTTTTATTAGAAGTGATATGAATTCTGTATCCGTTTACAAGAATAAGATTATAATAATAGTATTATTGATGGCAGCTGCTGAGCCTTTTGTCTGGATTTGGTTCGGTCAGAATTGGATTTTTCGGTTCTGATTGAACCAATTCGGTCAAGGCCCGAATGAAATTTATTTTAGTGCTTTATTCTTTATTATACGTGTGATATATTCAGCACTTGCACTTTAATATTTGCTATTTGCACATTAGTCAATACGTTGGCACACTTAGCACTTTAAACACATAAACTGAAGGGCACTAGTGGGATTCATCCCATTTTCAACTTATGAAATATGATATTTGGGAAGTTGTTCCTTAATGTCAGCATTCATGTAAATATATAGCTGTGGGATATTAGTGGGATTTATCCCATTTTACAGTCAATAAAATAATACATTTTAGAAGATGTTCCCAAATATCAGTATTTTATGCAGATGTCGAAGATAGTTAGCGCAATTACATGCCTAGCCAAGGAGCATCAGTGATGTTAGAATCATGACAATTGCTAAAAATTCATCTTAAAGATATTTAACGAATTTTATTCTTTTATAGATGGATCATTGTTATTTATGGACATTGCGTCATGTGTATGGCTAAATTTGTTTCTGCACAAAGAAAAGAAAAACGGATGTTGTGCCCTATTAAGAAAGGTGACAGTATTTTCACAGTGTCTATTGTGTGTGTTTAATCACGTGGTTTTGCACTTTAAAAAGAAGGCGTTTAAACCTCACGAGTATGTGATCAAGGACAAGTGTTGCCCAAAACGCGTAATCCGAGGAAAACAATAAATATTGAAATTTGCCTGAATATCCAGTGGTTCGTGGTTCTTTTTTGGCGGAAGCAAGCAAGTGTGTGGAGTCGAGAGAGGACCGTCTCGTGCTTTTATCCAAATTACGGAAGGTGGTTGCTTCCGTGACGAACCCACTCCCCGGACTGTGGTTGCCACCCTCAACCAGTAGCAGTGTGGATCCGAGAAAGGAAATTTGGCGGCGACCCCCTGTTGCAGCTGGAAAGTCTCAAGTGTGCCTGAAGGAGTAGCGGCACGGTCGGATGAACGGTCGAGTACAAGGTTTTTTCCGGAAGGCGGTGAGCAGATCAGTGATTGCACAGGTGGGGAGGAGTAAGAGGCAAGGTGCGGCTGGTTGACACGGACCACGCCGCAAAAATCGGAATATCGGTGTTTTCCTCGAATATGTTGGTGGAGGTGATTCGGGAACGAGAGGCGGCTGCCGAAGAGTTGTTCAACAACTCGCCTTCAATAACAACAGAACGGGAGGTGCCCATTGGCTCAGGGGCAAACAATGAAGGAGACGCGAGAGCCCTGTTAAAAAGACTGGAAAAATGCATGAGATCGGAAACCATCAAATGGTGGGAACATAAATCTCTCACGAAATACATAGAAGTGGGGCGAATTCCGAGAGGTTTAAGGATTCTACTAGCGCCGAGCTTCGAAAGCCCAAACCCCAGTATGTTGAGAGAATGGGGAGAGGCTAACCTGGCAGCTTCAATGAATTTGGTTAGAATCCTGGTGAAATATGCCGAGATTGATCGACATGCGCTGTTGGCAGAAATAGAACAAATCAACGAGCAATTAGCGAAACTGGAACCAAGCGAGTTTATTTCTAAGACCAGGAAAGACATCCAGGAAAGACTAACTAAACAAGAGGAGAGAATTAAGATTCGAAAGGCGCATAAGTTTACACGGGACAAATGCGATTACGAACAAGGATGCATTTTCACGTTTGCCCAAAAGTACGAAAACGCCAAGAAAGCCATACTCGGCAAGAACGCCCCGGGTAATTTGACAACACAAGGTTCGGTAGGAACAAATGCAGATAATGTAATTGTGGACAGTGACTCCCTGACGAGTGGGATTGTAGTGTAGCTCCTATTTCCCTAATAGGCTCTGCGCATTGGAATAATATATCCTATAGGTTTGACATAGGACTAAGGTCAGTATGTCCCTATCGAGTATATTAAACTTAGGGGCATATTAGCAAGACCGGCGATAAAATTATCGCCGTTTTAGCGGCAGGAAACTGCCGCTAAAACGGCGATAATGGGCTTGCTAGTATGCGTTATAGAATTCAATAGAAGCCCAGGTTAGATGTGCAGGACATCTAACCTGGGCTTCTATTGGAATTCCATAACGCATATTAGCAAGCCCATTATCGCCGTTTTAGCGGCAGTTTCCTGCCGCTAAAACAGCGATAATTTTAACGTGGGTCTTGCTAATATGCCCCTTAATTACTTGTGCCAGCTAGCTCAGAGGCCACTAGAAACTCCTTGACAACAAGAAGGGAGTAGTTTCTGGCAGCCGCAAAACATGACCACTGTGTTTCCCTTTAGAATCAGAACGTGTCCCAGAGTCGTGGAAACAATAGATAACTATTTCACTCAGCTCAGTCGTGCATGCTTAGTTTTCTCCAAGTTACACAGAAAGAAATAGACAGGCGTTTCAATAAAGGATTTATTGAACAGTCTTGTTTCTAGTGTAAGTAAAATGTGCTGTTACGATCACAAGACAGTATGCAAGATAAATAATGTACAGGGTGAGCAGTAGAAATAAATAATACTGCGATAGCATTATCTTTTAGTACATATGCATTTACATAAATAACACAGACTAAAAATGCGAGTACTCATACGATGCGTTGCTAAGCTAATTTTACCCCAATGTACCTAACCTGACCTAGGTGTAGGAAGAGGGAAGAAGTAGGTGAAGTATTCCTTACCACGGTATACTAAGAGTATGTTAAGTCTAGTATGCCTAGTATGCCAAGAATCCCTCTAGGTTCTAGTCAGCTCCATACCTGAAGAATGAGAGAGGAAGGAATCTCTTTGCCAGACTCGAACTCCAACACCCCGCAAGGGAAGTCAGATCACTGGAAGCTGGAAGCTGGGCTCTCTGCGTGCAGGGAATGGCAGCGTCTTCTCAGTGCGTCAGGCCGGGAAACGGGCTCCTCTGAAGTCGAGGTCTCCTCTGGTCTACAGGGGCTAGGGAAGGTATATTTATACCTGAGAGCACCTAAGAATGTTAGCATTGACGTGAGTTGGACAGCGAAAGACGTCATAAATGAACCCCCTAAGGAATAATGGTTCATGCATAATATATGAGTCCTTGAAGAAATCAATAGTCCTGGACTAGGGAAACTCCCGCAGCCTAAGGCCTAAGGGTCTGTTCTTCATGAACTCGTTGTGACGTTAGGGTGGACGGATGTCAGAGACCATGCCTGTATTTGGAGTGCACAGTTTAATGCCTAAATAAGGGCCGGGATTTTATGCCTATATAAGGGCAGGGCAAATTGTGCCTATATAAGGACATGATACTGGAAAGCCCGTTTATGGATACCCTAAGAGGAATACAACACCCACTCCTCTTTCGTGTGTACGATAATACTAAAATGCTAAACATTTAAAATGCTAAACATTAAAATGGAGTACCGCATATTTCTAAAAATGTTCATAAAACCATTTAAAAAGGCATTTAAAAACCTATTAGAATGTAAAAGGTACTGCACATTTGAAGCATTGCTTTTCATTACAGGCATAAAGTTCGAAAATAAATGCAATTGGAATGAAATAAGCAGTAATATTTACATTTGACAAAAAAAAATGATCGATAAGTTTCTCAAAAATCAAAGTCATTTCATGTCATCAAAATTAATGAACTGTTTTAGACACACAAGATGACTAAGTGTCCGTGGAAGTACCTAGAAGTCTGTATTATAAGGCTAGTTCTACTTTAAGCAGATTGATGTGCCATTTTCGTTAAAAAAAAAATGGGAAAAAGTTCAATTTTGGTAGAGTTCCAAGTTGTTTAAAAATGAAGGCCAAATTTGTCACTGCAGCTCTGGAACACTGTATGCCGAATCAGAGTTAGTTCACGGGTCTGGTGTAAACATGAGATCATCTATTTCAATAGACAAAACATCATCCACTGTTGTTGGTGTCAGTTGGAACACCTCGTGTAGTAGATTAATTGCACAGAGATGGGAAGCATTGCTTCCAGCATAGGTTGCCTCAGCAATGTTCGCGTCCGTTGTTACCTGTGTGCCTGGAGTTCTTTCTCGTACCTCAGCAGCAGCCGGAAGCGTCTGTGAGATCTCAATGAATGCTGACAGCAGGATAGGAAGCCTCTGGGGACAACACAGAGCATGGGCCGTTATCGGGTCCAGCAGAGTATCGACATCCGTTGGCGTTGCTGATGGAAATGTTAGACAGGTGTCCAACACGCATTCTTCACCGCATAGCAGGCATCGTAGAACAGGTAAGATGCAATCTTGCCAGATTGGTCTGAATGACAGGAACCAAGTTGTATTAAGGTCCCGTAGACGAGTCATGCCCAAAAGCTTTACTATTTGCTCACGGCACTTTCGTTCAAGGAGAGCTTTCTCCAGTTCGCTCGGAGTGATGTCTGCGAATAGGCTGGCCATAGCGCAATAGTAGAAAGAGAAATAGAATTCCGGCAACAAGTGCTAGAATTAATGGTATGCCACCAAACACCGAATGTGCAAAGTTCGGGATGATTCCGAGTATTGCCTGGAAAGGTGCTAACAGACCTGAGCAGATGCTCTTAAATACATGTACAATTCCGGTTGTATCAGACATGTTAAAGATACGTGATATAATTTCCACGAAATGTATAGGGCAGTTTGTACGTATTAAAGTCTGTATCTCAGCCGAAGTCCTTGCTACTTGTAGATCATAGGTTTCTTTGGCCGAGGTCAAAGGCACTGTTTGCTGTAAAAGCATGGCTTTCATTCTGCTTAGAGTATCAAATCTTATAAAAGAGACGTTCAGCGAAGGCCATAGAGGCGACTCCCTGACTGTGTCTATTGGGAAACAATACTTGCATACAGCAAGTGACCCTGGAGTTGACCGTTACTAGATATGGGATGCCTGGCAGCATTCCGCAGCAGCTCTGATCATTCAACATGAGGTAACTCCCATTAGAAAGCTGTCCAAACGTTGGATTAATCACAGCAGCTGGAGTACCCTGCTGATGGCAAGACAAATTTTCCACTGAACCATTACAAGCCCCGTGCAAGGAAATGTCTTGACATATAAGTGAACCACTCAGTGCAAGTTTACAGTTTGAACCGCTCAAAAACACTTCACGATCCCCACTCCAACATCTATATGTATACGGTAAATCCCACGATGTCTTAATGTATTCCTTACCCAACCTTTCATATTTGCCTGCTTGCATTTGTCTGAGGCAATACTGAAACTGAAAAGTACTCACAGGTAATGTTATTTTGCCATGAATAAGCCATTCTGTAGCTGGTTTTTCTGCCACAGTGAATGGTAACTTCTCCAATTTTTCAATGCTCAGCACTGTATACTTTGCTCCTCTTTGTGCCAGTTCGATCTGTTTATCAGTGACATTGTATTCTGCAAACAGAGCCGTTGTGTTGATGAAACGCCAAGGCACATAGCCCGCTCGCAAAGATTGCAGCGTCCAGCTTAATAACATAATAGAACGTAATTGAGATTGGCCTTGTTGTAACATCGCCAAATCTTGTTCTAGTATGTCGATAGCAGAGGATACAATGCCATCCAATGAATATATTCTGGAGGACAAAGTTGTTAACCCATTGTCGACCACAGAGAGTGTTTTCTCTAAATTAATACGATCAAGTTCACGTATTCGTTCTGCAGCCTCTATCTGTGATACTTTCCAAGCTTCATTATAAGCAGCATAAATGCCGGCATATATGAAACGTTTTTGACGCGGTTTTCTTGGTCCAAGCAAGAATTCCCTAAGGTCTGCGTCCTTTTTAAGTAAGGTTAAGTGTTGTTTCACATCCTGTAGTGTAGACTTATGCAGCCAATCGAGGCATAATTTTCCTACACTATATGTTGTTACTACCCCCGGATGTTGTCTTTGGATGTATCTTGGGTCTGGCCTATGAATAGTAAAGCCCTGAGTTTTATTCAGGAATCTTTCCTGACAGTTATTCGTGTCTGTGGGCCAGATCAACCATTTTTTCCAAGTTGAGTTGTAGTATATTGTCAACTGTCACCACTGCCTTTGTATTATTTTCACTGGCAGGTGTTGGTACAGAAGGTGTGTTCATCTCTTTTATCTTGGCTAATCCAAGACAAGATGTTTGTTGGATAGTTTCATTCAAAAACATTATTTGTTCTGGGATGATGCAGGCTCTAAATAAAGCTTCTATCCCCTGCACTTGCCAATCTTTAGTACCCCACACAGTTTTTGTGTCAATTGTGTCTTTCCAAAAGTCGAAACCCTGTCTAGACAGTTGGGCATTAAATAATACAGAATAAATCTGTTTTGTATTTGTTAACATAATTTTCAATCCTGTCTTGTTTACATTTTTATAGTAAAACATTTCTGGATCAGATGTATTTTATCCTGAAAAATATGGAAACTTACTAGCAAATGTTTTTGAACTACCTTTAGGTGGTGTAGGACAATGTTCCCATTGGTTAAACATAAACACATTTCTTGGACATGCAGATTTATGCAAATAATGATGACCATAGTGATTAAAACAATACATTTGTTCATAGTCTGATGAACCCTCTAAATATTCATGTTTAGAAAATGCAGCAGATTTTTCTAAGTCAAACATTATATTGTTTACAGTCTCAGAGTCCCAATCATCTGAATAGGTACTGGACGTAATTAGATCACTTAGTGAAATTTTAAACAAATGTGGATTGTTCAATTGTTCATTCGGGCCGAAGATATCATAATCTGTTTTGTCCCACACTATACCATCCTGTATAGGAACAGCTGTGATGTTCACTGATGATACGTCTCTTGCTTCACGCTAACAAGATTTATGAGGTTTCAAAAGTACGTTTACGTCTTTTCCTTCAGTGTTCACATGGATGTATCTGCCACTTATAAGCACACTTACAGTTGTTACCAAAGCTAGCCAGAGCAGGAAAACAAAAATTCCAGATGTAATCCAGAGTTCAATCCATGGAGAAACCAAATAAGTCTTTTTCACAAAATGAAGAAAGTCTTGTACTTGCTGCTTGAATTTCAATGACACTGGCGTCGTTTCAGGTTCACTCGGATCTTCTGAGAACGTATCAAAGTTAATGAAATAGCCAGAAGCAGTTCTGTCAATTGTTGGAATTGCATCAGGATTTGTAGAAATCACTGGAACCAGTTCATCACTTGCCACGTTGGTGTAGACAGGTGTATTTGGACGAACTGTTACTTGGTGTTCAAGAGGGATGAGTTCCATAGCGTTGTTGCATAGTCCTCCGTCTGTTACAGCTGAATTCTCGATTGTTATCAGTCTTTCAGTCTGAACCTCTTGGATAGTAGCGAGAGGAGTGCGTCTGCTACTATGTCGGAGTCCACGAGGCCTACTATTTAGTATTGGCCACATACTGTGGTTTGATCAGGTCGATGGACACAAATCTTTTCTCCTTTCTTCCAGCAAGGGGCGGCAGAAGTACTGTTCTTGTTCCTTGAACTGCTAGGACAGGTACTGGTTGTCTGTAAGAAGGTCCAAATTCCTTCTTGACCGCAATTTTTTCTCTGACTAGATCCCCAACTTTTGGAATCCAGACAGGCCTTGCTGGGACAGCCGGTTGATCCCCAGTGGTGGTTGACTGTAGGAATACGTTGCTTTGTTTCGTTCTTAATTTGTTTAAGTCCTATAAAACAGCCAAACGATCTTTGATATCAAATGGTTTATTTTCCACCACTGTGCCTACGTGTTCAAGGTCTGGTACCCACATTCTTGTCCCAAATAGGATCTCATATGGAGTGACCCCCCTAGAGAACTTCTTGGCAGATTGTTCATTGCGCGCTGTACGCCATTAAGGTGTTTGACCCACCCATCACCCGAACCTAATACCCTAGCTGTTATAGACTGCTTTATGTCCCGGTTTTTCCTTTCCACAACCGAATTTCCCTCAGGATGGAATGGAGAGGAGTACCGCAATGCAACGCCCAGACTGGCCATGGCTTCTTTGTAAGCCCTAGAGCTAAACGCAGGACCCTGGTCAGAATGTAGCATGCCTATTGCGTATGTGCCGATAAAGACTCGCAAATCTTTTATAACAGTTCGAGCGTCAGCCGAGCGCTGAGGCCGTAACCATAGGAACCTAGAGCATGAATCCACTGCAACCAAGATGTATTTATAGTTACCGTCCCTTTGCAGGGGACCGCAGTGGTCAAGGTAAACACAAGCTAATGGTTTATCTGAAATTAACAGGGGTGTCTGCGCAGGACGTTTCACTGTGGAGACTTTCATCTGTTGGCATATATCACATTCTAAAACATAGTTCTTTGTTTGTTTTCTAATGCCAGGCCACCAATATCTTTGCTTGAGTAAAGATACTGTTGCAGAAACACCTGCATGAGCAGAAGCTATCCCTTCGTGTGCTGCAAGGATTAGTCCTAATCTGCGTTCCTTGTTTGGAATTACCCTATCCCCCACTCCAGGGATTCGAGCAAAAGGAACGTTGTTCGCATCAATTACATAAGAGTACTTGAGTTGAAACTTTTTGGTAACGCTGCACTGCTGCCTTTGCTTGATGCATTGACAGCCAACATTATCTCACCGTCTATTTTTGTTTTTGAACGAGTGATCGCAGCTACGGAAGCCGTTTGCACAGCCCCCTTTGCGGCTTCGTCAGCCAATGAATTCCTGCAACGTGAACGCCATCATGTTGATGACTCAGTGTGTGTATCACGTGAGCCTTTGGTAGTTCGTTTTTCAACTGAACTACTTGTTCCCAAAGCAATTTATGCTTTATTGTGCCACCTTTCGCATCTTTGAAACCATTTTCAAGCCAGTTTTGTATATATTCATTATACGACTGAACACAGTAAAAGGAGTCGCACACTATTAGTGTGGGGAATTCTCGATCTGTACTTTCAAGTGCCAGTTTGAATGCTTGTAGTTCAGCTCGCTGAGCTGTACAATCCCCTAGAGATTGTGTTTTAGTGACCATAGGTCTGAAGATGCCATCTCGCATGCGTCCTTTAACGATAGCACACGCTGCACTGTAAGCTTGCTTACCCCTAATGCGGGTTGTGCGGATCCATCAGTGTAAATTATAAATTCGTACTGATCAAGAGGCAGAATTTCAGTAGGCAGAGGACATTCTTGTTCATATTGTAGGAATGCTTGTGTTTTTAAATCTGGATCAAAAACATATTCAACATCTGTTGCAGCAAGAGAATTAACCCATTGTATCCATCTTGGATGTAATGCTTTAGCATTTGGAATGCTCGCTTTTGTGACCGCTTCTAAAGCCGGTACTGGGGTTACGACAATAATGCGTTTCCCTTGGGCTAAGGCTCTTTCTTTTTCTACAGCGGTTTGAACTGCTGTCAGAATTTTTTCAGTTGAACTGAAGCGCATTTCCGCTTGTGTGTACAAATGAGATTTGTATGCTATTGGTATCTTCTCACCCTCATTGAAGGTTAAGTAGGTGAACCCACATTGACCCGAAATTATTCGGATCACCAAATTACGTTGACTTACACGCGTTTGTAAGTGATTTGTTGCTAACATGTTAGCCTGGAGTGAACGCAAGATTTCTGTGTGTTCCTGTGTCCAGTTTTTGATTGAAAAATCAGGTTTGATTAATGCGTAGAGAGGTTTAACCCTTTCTGCGTAGTTTAGAATGTATGTTCTTCCAAAATTTAGGAAACCCAGGATGGATTGTAAGTTTTTAGCGTTTTTGGAGGTTGGAGCAGCGCACACTTTTCTAAAAAGTTAGCTGCCAAGCTCTTGCCTTCACTTGAAAGCTCATATCCTAGAAATAGGACATTAAGATGGGCAATTCTGGACTTTTTAAAGTTGAACTTGTAGCCCTCAGAGGCGAAACCCAGTATAATGGTGCTCACCCTGTTCAAGTGTTTGTCCAGGTCATCGTCTGTCAGATATATGTCATCGACCGACATAGGACATTGCCTCATTGTCATAAATTTGTAGCAACTCCGTTACCCTCGCTGAGAATAAACCTGGGCTATTTTTGAACCCTTGTGGGAGTCGACAAAAGTGACGCTGGGTCCCCATTATGGAGAATGCTGTTAAGTACCTGCTTTCAGGTGCTATGTTTTGACAAAAGAAACCATTTGAGATGTCTAATGTTGTTTTATATTTTTACGCACAATGTTATTCATTAATGCTGTGCTATGTGCATTTTGCACTGCAAAAGTTTTAGAACAAGTGTTTAGGTGTCTGTAATCCAAAACTAGACGATATGTATTGTCTGGTTTGGAGACAGGAAACAAAGGATTGTTCATTGAGGAGGTGCATGTTTCAATCACCCCTTGGTATTCAAGTTGATCTAAGATCTCCCTGACCTGTTTTTTAGCTTCTTGCTTTATTGGGTACTGCCTTTGTGCAGTTGGTTCATGTTTCAGATGTATTTTATGGTGAGGTGAGTCCTCATCCCATCCTACATGATTTTTATATAATGCTGGGGCCTGGGCCACTGCCCATTTCCTGGCATATGTATATTTTAGGTGAATTGGAATATGGTTGGAGAAGGCAGGCATAATAATGTCCTCGCCGTGTGGGCACTCCCTGACAAATTGTGGTGGCCAGTCCTTTTCTGCTAGAAGTATGTCATAGCCTCTTGATAGTCTTTCCCAAAAAGTGCTTTCACCTGTCTAGGTTTGTCTCCCTCCATCCGGAGTGTTATTTCATATAACTTTTGTGGAGTACTAACCCTGGTGTCTACAGTCTCTACTGTGATGTACTCATTCAAGTCCACTATCTCCAGAAGTTCCTTCACGGTCTGGCGAACTATTGTGACTTCTGCTGCACTGTCCAGCATTGTCTGAGCCCATTCTCCGTTCTTGAGTTGTGTTCTCAGTATTCTCGGCATGTCTGATCTTCAGACCTGCTACCTTCTTTTGGAGAATTGAGGTTTTGTTTTTGTTTTTGAAGCGTGTTTGTCGTCTTTCCATTTCACACGTTCTTCTTTATGTTCTGATCGTCCTCTTCTTTCCGAAGTCTGTGATGAGATCTGAAAGGGACGAGAGGAACGTGTATCAGTATCTTGATACCTATCAGGTTTTCTCAAATTATCCCTATTCCTGAGGTTATACCTCCTTTCAGAGGGCTCCTTTTGAGGAGACCTACCTCGGGATTGAGAACGTTTCTCGTTTGATTTTTGTTTAGTAGACTCCCACTTCTTTTTAGAAGATGTAGGAGTTTGTTTTATTGAGTCCTTCTCAGGACTTTCAGATAGTTTCGGCTTCAGTGGTCTTCCACCCAAACTATCTCTGCCTAATTCTGCATAAGATTGTTCTATTATTCTGGGTAGCTCAGTTTGATGTTCTGTAACATCGAATTCCCAAAATTTTGGGCGGATCGCCACTGCTGCTGCCTCCCCTTTAATATTAGATAATATTATTGTTGAGACCTGGTCGAAATTTTTCAGTAACTTCATACCTAAATTTAGAGCAGGCTCTGCCCCGTATTCGTTTTGAATTTGTTTTAGGACATCAGGTATTACCGCAATTGACGGAATACCATGTGTTTTAATATAGATAGCAGCAAAGACTGAGCCCCAAGTGGTGCAATCTTCCAGTTGTGGTGTGATCCCCATTGGTAAACTGATTGTTAGGATTCTGTGTTTCTCATGCGGGCTAGTATTTGGAAATACTGCTTCGATTTGAGTAATTTTTTGAGTTATCCAAAATGGAATTTGCTCACGTTTTGTGGGCATTTTACCCATGACTGCGTATAGAGTCTGTGGTGTAATTTTTAGTGTACTCCCCTGTTGGGGAGTTGGATTTGGATATGTCAATGGTGGTCGGACTGTAAAAGTCCGCATGACATATTGGACCAATTGTCTGTAGATTTTTATTAACTCTGTGAGTTGAGTACGTAACTCCTCATCTGACATCTCTTCAATGTCTGGATGAGGTGTGTAGCCGGCTAAAATCGGCCATGTTGCTCCTGGTCTACCTAGTGGACCGAGCCTGGTAATGTTTTTGTGATGTTTTAGGGCGCCTTTAAACCAGAGCTGATGCTCCTGGTATGTTAATGGAATTTCAATATCCTCGAAAGGACTGTATTCCTCTGGTGGTTCATCTTCTTTGTAGAAGTGAAACATGTGTGTTACTGAATTGGATTCAGGAAATATTACCCATGAATAGAATACCTCTGTCTGAAAGGATTCATGTGCCTCTATCACGAAAACTGCTCTACCGCCTCTTGGTGGTAGGCCATGTTTCATAAGTTTTAGAGTGATGGCTCTTCTTAAGTTTTGATGGATGTGTATAACACCCTCCTCGGTTTCATTTAAACCGGTAAAGTTAAAAACTGCTGCTAGGGCTGGATCAGCCGCAGCTACACCGTCTCCGGTTTCATTGTCGGAGCCAGGCATTTTGTTGTTTGAAAAATGTAGAAACAAGTTTCAAGGAAACAAAGATAAGGTGCACAATATTGTGGAACACTGTATCCTTCAACGTTGAGCAAACCAAACAGCTAATATATAGGGTACTGCCCTATGTAGCCGTGGTGGATACCTAATCCTGCCCACTCCAGACGTCTTTTGGAGTATATGGGTAGGGGTCTTGAGAGAAAAAGCACGGCTGAGTTACTCAGTATCTAACGTTGAATTACTGACTTACCAAACCATTGGGCGCCATGTAGTGTAGCACCTATTTCCCTAATAGGCTCTGCGCATTGGAATAATATATCCTATAGGTTTGACATAGGACTAAGGTCAGTATGTCCCTATCGAGTATATTAAACTTAATTACTTGTGCCAGCTAGCTCAGAGGCCACTAGAAACTCCTTGACAACAAGAAGGGAGTAGTTTCTGGCAGCCGCAAAACATGACCACTGTGTTTCCCTTTAGAATCAGAACGTGTCCCAGAGTCGTGGAAACAATAGATAACTATTTCACTCAGCTCAGTCGTGCATGCTTAGTTTTCTCCAAGTTACACAGAAAGAAATAGACGGGCGTTTCAATAAAGGATTTATTGAACAGTCTTGTTTCTAGTGTAAGTAAAATGTGCTGTTACGATCACAAGACAGTATGCGAGATAAATAATGTACAGGGTGAGCAGTAGAAATAAATAATACTGCGATAGCATTATCTTTTAGTACATATGCATTTACATAAATAACACAGACTAAAAATGCGAGTACTCATACGATGCGTTGCTAAGCTAATTCTACCCCAATGTACCTAACCTGACCTAGGTGTAGGAAGAGGGAAGAAGAAGGTGAAGTATTCCTTACTATGGTATACTAAGAGTATGTTAAGTCTAGTATGCCTAGTATGCCAAGAGTCCCTCTAGGTTCTAGTCAGCTCCATACCTGAAGAATGAGAGAGGTAGGAATCTCTTTGCCAGACTCGAACTCCAACACCGTGCAAGGGAAGTCAGATCACTGGAAGCTGGAAGCTGGGCTCTCTGCGTGCAGGGAATGGCAGCGTCTTCTCAGTGCGTCAGGCCGGGAAACGGGCTCCTCTGAAGTCGAGGTCTCCTCTGGTCTACAGGGGCTAGGGAAGGTATATTTATATCTGAGAGCACCTAAGAATGTTAGCATTGACGTGAGTTGGACAGCGAAAGACGTCATAAATGAACCCCCTAAGGAATAATGGTTCATGCATAATATATGAGTCCTTGAAGAAATCAATAGTCCTGGACTAGGGAAACTCCCGCAGCCTAAGGGTCTGTTCTTCATGAACTCGTTGTGACGTTAGGGTGGACGGATGTCAGAGACCATGCCTGTATTTGGAGTGCACGGTTTAATGCCTAAATAAGGGCTGGGATTTTATGCCTATATAAGGGCAGGGCGAATTGTGCCTATATAAGGACATGATACTGGAAAGCCCGTTTATGGATACCCTAAGAGGAATACAACAGGATGTCGTCGGATAATGAGAGCACCAGCAGTTTGGGAGCAAGTGGTTGTAAGAAGATATTGAATCTGGGAGAAGAAGTGGATTTTTAGCGTTCGACCGACGACAGACCCTGAGACCACGAAATCCACAAAAGAAGAAAATAGAACCAGGAAAAACATACGAAGGAGGGAGCGGCGCAAGAAACAAAAAAACGCAATCATCAAAAAAACAATTTTGGCGCAACAAGTAATGGCGGATGATAATACCATTATCAATCTCTCCACGACTGTTTTATCACAAGCAGAAAAACAACTTCTAAGCTTGGGACTATCATATTGTCCGGTAAGCGATTTTAATTATTCACAAACTAGGGTTGATGTGTTCTGTTTCATTAGAAAATTAAAACTAAAAAAGTTTTTTGCCATCAAGGAAGGTTTAAAAGAAGCGCAGACGAATCAGCAAGTCAGCGAGAAGGAGTCCACTATGGAATTATTGGTATCAGATGCACCAGCTTTGCTAGCATTGCAAGATCTTAATAAGGAGGGCGATATGGGTACACAAGTAGAAATGGAGACATGCTCTACACAAGAGAGATTACAACAGGAAAACATAAGTCAACGGGGAGCAGGTATCAGTCCCTTCAAACCTAAATCAAGGTTTATCCCTATCATGCCGAAGGATGCGATTGATATCTTTCATGAGGTAGTGGCTGATGACATCAAAAAGTTACATCATCGTACAAAACATAAAAACGTTACAAAAGTGAAAATGAAATTGAATATGCCAAGTTGATCAAGAAACTAAGTAGTAACCATGAGATTATTGTAGCAAAATCAGATAAAGGTGGGAATATGGTCATTTGGCCTCAAAAGGACTATATACTGGAAGCACGAAGGCATTTACAAAATGTGGAATGTTATGAAAAGACCACTCATATCAAGTACAACGCGGCCAGAGAGACCCTTAAAAAGGAATTACTGAGTTGGAAGAGGGAAGGGGTAATTACATCGGATGAGTTCAAGTTTATGAATATAGAACATCCAGTGTTAGCAAAACTTTATTTTATCCCCAAAGTTCACAAAAAGACGGTCCCGACCACAGGAAGGCCCATAATATCGGCAATCAACAGTGTGGGGAAACTGTTTCACAATATGTTGATTATTTCCTTCAGGACTTTGTAAAACAATTGCCAAGCTATGTGAAAGATACTGGTGATTTTTTAAGGAAGGTCCAGGGAATCACATGGTCAGAGGATTTATTGTTCATCACTTTGGACATTGAATCTTTATATACAAGTATTGAACATTCTATAGGACTAAAAGCAATCAAATATTTTTTAGATTTAAGATAAATTGAATTTTATCAACATAACAAGATGCTTTTAAGTCTAATATCATGGTGTTTAAATAACAACTTTTTTCTATTTGGCAATGACATCTTTTACAGAAAAGAGGAGTGGCTATGGGGGCTTGCTTCTCCCCCAGCTACGCATGTTTACATGTTGGCTGGTGGGAGGAGCAAGTCCTCAAAAACGTTTGCCGCCGTTTTTAACCATCATGTTTTGTATTGGTTAAGATACATCGATGATGTTTTTATTGTGTGGCGAGGCAATGAATTGAGTGCATGTAATTTTATTGAGAAGATTATTAACAATACTGCTAATCTTAAGTTTACTTCAAATATGAGCAGAAACTGCATTGAGTTCTTGGACATGAAAGTTTACCAGATCAAGGGGAAATTTTCACTACTTTGTTTAGGAAGGAGACGGCTGGCAATCTGCCCCTCCATGCCGGAAGTGCGCACCCTAGGCACTTGATTCACAATATCCCATATGGTGAATTTTTACGTCTTAAAAGGATCTGCAGTAGTAAAGATGACTTGGATAGATGCACTGAGGAGGCCTTCCAGAGATTTAGACAGAGGGGCTACAGTGAGAAGATCCTGAGAGGAGCCTTAGATAAAACTAAGGACCGAATTAGAGACTCACTACTTAACGGTACTGTGGCAACATCCGAAGAGGATAGTGATATCCTCGCTTAGTCACTACTTTCAGCAAACAAGAAAGAAAGATTAGGGCCATCATTAAACGCAATTTGCTGATAGTTTTGACTGATGGAGTATTGTCACCCCGGTTGCCACCTCAACCTATTGTGACTTATAGAAAAGGTGTTTCTATGCGCACACAAATTGGAAAGTCCTGTCCTGAATTAGCAGGGGCAAAGACATGGTTACAACCCAAACTAGGTTTTACCAAGTGTTCTACTTGTAGAGCATGCAAGTTTGGGAAGAATACCACTCATTATCTGTCACCATTTAGCCCAGACAAAATTGCCATTCGGGGATCTTATACATGCAGGACGGAATTTGCGGTGTATATTCTGACATGCACCTGCGGACTAAGATATGTTGGCAGTACGAAGTTGCAGGTGCATGTCAGAATACTACAGCACTTGCGGGCCATCGTGAATAGTGATTCATCTTATCCGGTGGCTCGCCATTTCAAACAAATGCATAATAATGATTTAAATTGTTTGAGTTATTTTGTGGTGGCAGCCATTCCAAAAACACGAAGAGGGGTGATCGAGAAAAAGCTTTCAGGCAAATGGAATCAAAATTGATTTTGGAGCTAGACAGCAAATTTCCGTATGGTTTGAATAATACTGAAGACCTGCATAATTTCTTATAGGTGTCAATTGGGACCAATTGTTTATGTGCCTGACAAAGATTGCTGTTTTCAGCTTGTGCAACAGTTTCTGTTTAAAAAGTTTTTATTAGAAGTGATATGAATTCTGTATCCGTTTACAAGAATAAGATTATAATAATAGTATTATTGATGGCAGCTGCTGAGCCTTTTGTCTGGATTTGGTTCGGTCAGAATTGGATTTTTCGGTTCTGATTGAACCAATTCGGTCAAGGCCCGAATGAAATTTATTTTAGTGCTTTATTCTTTATTATACGTGTGATATATTCAGCACTTGCACTTTAATATTTGCTATTTGCACATTAGTCAATACGTTGGCACACTTAGCACTTTAAACACATAAACTGAAGGGCACTAGTGGGATTCATCCCATTTTCAACTTATGAAATATGATATTTGGGAAGTTGTTCCTTAATGTCAGCATTCATGTAAATATATAGCTGTGGGATATTAGTGGGATTTATCCCATTTTACAGTCAATAAAATAATACATTTTAGAAGATGTTCCCAAATATCAGTATTTTATGCAGATGTCGAAGATAGTTAGCGCAATTACATGCCTAGCCAAGGAGCATCAGTGATGTTAGAATCATGACAATTGCTAAAAATTCATCTTAAAGATATTTAACGAATTTTATTCTTTTATAGATGGATCATTGTTATTTATGGACATTGCGTCATGTGTATGGCTAAATTTGTTTCTGCACAAAGAAAAGAAAAAACGGATGTTGTGCCCTATTAAGAAAGGTGACAGTATTTTGTGTTTAATCACGTGGTTTTGCACTTTAAAAAGAAGGCGTTTAAACCTCACGAGTATGTGATCAAGGGCAAGTGTTGCCCGAAACGCGTAATCCGAGAAAAACAATAAATATTTAAATTTGCCTGAATATCCAATGGTTCGTGGTTCTTTTTCGGCGGAAGCAAGCAAGTGTGTGGAGTCGAGAGAGGACCGTCTGGTGGTTTTATATATATATATATATATATATATATATATCGAAAAAAATCCTTCCTAACGAAAAGAACAGAGGACTCAGCGGGGATACCAGGTAACCATTTAATTCATCATGGCTTGAGCATAATGCATTTCGGCAATTCCATTTGCCTTCCTCAGATGCTTTTCTTGCCTCGGGTTACCCTCAGTCCTTCCTTTTGTCCATGGTGCTCCAAATAGTTGGAGTATAGCAAGCTCCGCCTTGATTGATTGCAGCTGTGGTCCGATATCAGGACTCAACATCCCAGCATGCATTTCAAAGGAAGTCCAGAATGCGGAGCAATATGACGCTTCAATGCGTGCTATTGTACCTTGCAAGAAGAGGGAAAGGCTGGTTTGAGCCAAGAGAGTCCCGATCATCAAGATGTTAATGGCCACCTCGGGTCCCCGACGTCTCAACCCCACGAGCAGTTCCAAACCGTGCCACTTGTCCGTAATGCTCGCAGGGTGGGCTAGCAAACTACCAATCCCTTGGTTCTTTCTGCCACGATGCCTTTACTTGTTGCGGGCCACTTGTGAAGCGGGTCCTCTGTTGTCACGCGCCAAGGCACAGCTCGTGAAAAATATCGAAAAAAATCCTTCCTAACGAAAAGACCAGAGGATATATATATCCCTGCAATGTGACCCTGGATAGTTCGGTGCGCTCAACAGCGGGTGCAATGCGAAGGGGGCCGGATCCTGGCCCTAAATTTCAATTTTACATACAAAGGACGCAGCACTCCGGAGTTTTAATTCAAGGATTTATTCCAGCAACCCTCCACCAATGCGTTTCAACCGTCCCACGGCTTTGATCACAGTCCTTAATCAAAATTGCGTGTAATTACATAGTGCGTTACGCGTTATTCATGCAGCATCTTGTGATCATATATATTATTGGGATAGTCCCACAATTTATCGAGAGTCATTTTTACCCTGGTGATACTTTCATTCTGTTAGGGTATAGTACCCATTTCCTTGTATTAACTAACCGTGATCAAAGCCGTGGGAAGGCTGAAACGCGTTGGTGGAGTGTTGCTGGAATAAATGCTTGAATTAAAACTCCGGCGTGCTGCGTCTTTTGTATGTAAATAAAAAAAAAAATATATATATATATATATTTTTTTTATTATATATTAATATATACACAATATATAGATAATTTAAAGCTGCACAAATAATATGAACAGTAAAACAATTCAATCCTAAACAGTTCGATTACAAAATTTAATATTTCATTTGACCAATATATTAAATAAAAAAATGCTAAACCCCTTCAAAAACACATTTTACTACAAATAAGCATTAAAAAGAACTATTAAAAAATACAAACAAACAATAGTAAAAATAAACATTTCACCAACAGTAGGGAAGGTGTTGTGCTTTGGAGGGGTTAGATTTACTATTCCCACTCCATTCTAAGCAGCACTAGGGCAAGTGTTGGCCTTCGGATGGGTTAGATTTACAATTTTCTCTCCAGTCCAAGCAAGAGTGAGAAAAGTGTTGAACTTCGGAGGCATTAGATGTCCTATTCCCACTCCAGTCTAAGCATCAGTAGGGGAAATGTTGCACTATGGAGGGGCTAAAATTACTATTCCCACTCCAGTCTAAGCAATAGTAGAGAAAATTATAGACTTTGGAGCAGTGCTTAATTTCTAAAATATTAAGTGCAAGGGCTCTGACAAGGAGGCCACTGCAGCTTGCACCACCCATCGCCGTTGTCATCGCTGCCAAAACAACTACTAACCATCTCTCTCGCATGTAAATGCAACAGTTCAGATTATTCCAGGTCCCCAAAGCTAAAGGAATGGCTGGGGAGGCAGGTATTAGCACTATTTTAATGTATATTGTATTCATAAACAACCGTTGTTCTGTTCATCTCTAAATTAGATGAGCAGCGCCACCATGTGATAGACTGTTATAAGTATGGTGTTGACAATTAGGTGGCGGTGCCGAGCACCGGAAACCAATTAGGTGCCGATGCTGAGAACCGGAAAGCACCGGCTCAAATTAAGCACTGCTTTGGAGGGGTTACATTTACTATTCCCACTTCAATCCAAGCAACAATGGAGAAACTGTTGGACTGCGGAAGGGTTAGATTTACTTTTCCCACTCCAGTCTAAGAAATAGTAGGGAAAGTGGCATTAGGTTTACTATTGCCACTCCAATATAAGCAATGGGAAAGTGTTGGACTTCAAAGGGGTTACATATAGGAATACAAGTTCTAATCAATTACAAAAAATATTCAAATAAAATAAAATGATAGTACATAGAAAAATACTATAATATTTTAGAAAAATGTGATTATTTTAAATATAAAATATAAAATAAAAATGAAAATGAGGAAAATAAGAAATGACATATTAAAATTGCCTAACAGAAAATGTAAATTTTCAAATAAGTACCACATTATTCAATCTAAGCTAATACTTTAAAATATTTAAGAAAAAAATCACTCCATAAACAAAATTTTATAAACACTTACCATTAAATTAATTAAGAATTCAAATAAAACATATACATAAAATAATAATTACAGGAGTAAGCAATCAATCAAACAATTCATCTTTATTTGATTCACAAAGTGTATCATAAAAGAGCACATACAACAACAGTATATTATAAAATCCGGAAATAGATTTTTTTTTTTTATAAAGCAGTCACAATTTAACATACAGCAAGACATGATTTTCTTCTAGTTAATACATCCTTGAGAAACCTTGCTGATACCACACATGTAAACAAATTAGGAAGTAATTGCAAATATAAAAACGCCAACCTACATTGCTTAAAATATAGAGATTTCAGAATAGGAACAACAAAGGATCTCCTCAGTGTATAATTTGCAGAAGAACAGGATGTGAATCGTGGATTGATTGGACATGGTGTCACAGGGACACAACATTAATTCCCTCGAACAATTGTAAGCACTTGGAAAAGTCGTCAAGCGGTGAAATATATTTAATCTAAAACGCGTTAAAACAAATTTATCTTGTGCATTTAAAACATTAAAAAGGTATGGTTAGATTGAGCATGTAGTTAAAACCATTTGATTGTGATAAACTGAAGGTTTGACTAATTCCACTGATAGTCTCAGTTCCTCCAGGTGATTTAGACACTCTGATTTAAGTGCTTTCATTGTGATGTTATTCAGAGACTCCGGTTGTTCATAAAATTCCGGGTGGCTGATATCTACCATAAAGTTCTTAATAAACTTTTGCCATGGAACATTTAGTGAAAGCTCAGAATCGCAGCAGCCCTTTACTAATGCACAATTAAATTCCATGTGCTCAGAAGTCCAGATCTTGTGCCAAAGAAGGACTGGCTGTATTCTTATCAAATCTGTTAAATAAGTGGCACCCAGATCAGAATGGCACACAAAATTTGAACAGCTAGAAGGAAGCGCCAGAAGGTTTTTAAAAAAAGCATTTTCAATCACCTGTAGTGGTTCCAGATTTACATAACCCCATAGCTCAGAGCCGTACATAACAATTGTTCTACATTTTGCATTGTAGATCATTAACATTTCTTTTGGTTGTTTACAGCCTATTTTCCTTGCAAAATTGCACAAGACCGCAACAGATCTAATAAACTGCAGTTTTTTTGATTTGATGGCACTTTTCCAAATCCCCTCGCAGTCAAATAAAATACCCAGATACGAAAAAGTGGGAGTTAGTGGAATGACGTCTTTCCCTACAAACATGTTGCACATTTAAGTAGAGCTACGGCCTACTTTCATAACGAAGGTTTTACTAATATTAAGTCTCAGCCCCAGGTTCTCCATAAAGTGCACAAAGCTATCAAGAAGTTGCTGGAGGGCCAATGGAGTACGTGCCATGAGTACTGCGTTGTCTGCATAAAGCAAGACGGGTAGTGGGCTTTGTTTAATTTGTGGCAGATCCAGATGTAAATTGGCAAGGGTATCGCCTTAGTTATTGATGTACAAATTGAATAAAAATGGTGCGAGCACACACCCTTGGCGAACTCCTCTTTCAATGTTAAAATAACGTGTACATTCGCCCTTTCTACTGAAAAGAACCCTAGCACAACTTGTGAAATATAAATATCTCAGAAAACTAATGATTGTATGATCAATTCCCATTGAGGTCATAACGAACCAAAGTTTATCATGAATTACAGAATCAAAAGCGGTCGACAGGTCAACAAAAACCAAAAACAAATTACCTCTTTTAATGAGGGCATACTTGCTCATAAGCAGATTTAAATTGATGGCTTGATCCATAGTCCCTGTTCCTTTTCGGAATCCATACTGTAAATCCAAAATAATATTATTACAATCCTCCCAACTTTGCAATCTACTTAGGATTATGCGACCCACGACCTTGACTAGAGAATCTAGCAGGGAGATGGGTCTTTAATTTGCAGGGCAGTTGCGATTGCCTTCTTTAAATATAGGTACCATATAGGACTCATCCCATGAAGGGGGAAACCCTACACTCTGGCATGATCTATAAACAAGGGTCAAGAGGGGGCCCCAAAGCTCCATATTAGCCTTAAACAAATCGATAGGGACCCCATCAGGCCCTGGTGCTTTACCGCCCTTACTCGAGCTTATAGCCAGGGTGATTTCTTCCAAAGTACAATTGAGGTCAGACCAGTCATGTGCCTTAATGGAGGATGAAGTGTCCATCGACGGGGCCAATATAATGTTTTTTTCCCCACACTTTGTAGAATCAGAATATAGTTTAGAAAAGTGTGATACCCAAACCTCTTCATTCACTGCCACCTCTATTTTAGGCTTGTCGTTCTCACTAAAAAAGGGTGAATTGACTATACGCCAGAATGCGGTAGGATCATTATTACAGCTGGCATCATACAATTTGTCCCAAGCCTCCGCTTTCAGACTTCTTTTGCAGTTTTTTATTGCAAACCTGTACAGCCGTCTCCTAAGCTGAACCTCCAAATAGTTCCTAGGTGTACACTTTAAAGCCAGTTTCAAATTTTTGTGTGCCTCTGAGCATGCATGATCAAACCAGGGCTTCCTATTTACTTTGCTTCCTTTCTGCTTTGCAGTTAGGCCCGCTTTAATTGCCTCGGTAATTTTATCGAATGATTCCATAGTAACGGAAGGACCTGCCGAATCATCCAAACATACGTCAAAGGCCTTTCTTTGTTGGTAAATTAGTTGCTCCCAAAAACTATTTGGTTCGACCATGGACCACCTTAGAGTATAACCATTTGTTCGCGATAATTCTATGTCCTCTACAGACATAGTGTTGTGACAAACCCCTTGTTTTATTAAACAGCCAGAGTTCAGCGTTAGGCTCTGGGGGAAGTGGTCACTCATTACTAAATCATACATTTTAAAAGTGGTAACTGATGCCGAATAGCGGTTAGGAAAAAGTATAAAATCAATAACACTTTTACCCATGCCACCATCATAAGTACATGGTACCACAACTGGTCTGACCCCAAATTCGTTGCTAAAACCCAGATCGTATTTGGAGATAAGTTCGTTAAGTTTTTCACCATACTCTGAGGGGCATATTCACAAGGAGCTATCGCCGAATTAACGGCACTTTATCGCAGCCAAAGTCGTGATAAATTTACCTCCCCATTCACAAGCCGGTGTTAACAGCCCACAGCACCAGTTTACCCACGATAGCAGCCGCAAAAACATCGCCACAGAGGACCCCCGCAAATATCGCTAATGAGATGTAGAGTAGGCATTCCCGTGACAAAAGTCGAGACAACAGCACACCTCAACATTCACAACGACCAGCCACATCCGCGATAAAAACACAAAACAGGCGATAAGGCGCGTTAGCACCAGGAAATCTACACCTGCTCTGACCTGGTGTAAAGTCCGACGGCAGCCTGCAAACCAAAAGGGAGCACAGCCCAGGGCTACATCGGAAGGGCAACAGATGCCATGGAGCCACCCATCATGCGGCCCGGACACCCAAGAGGGCCACAACACCCACAGCCACCACCCCCAGGACCACCCCTCCCTGGCACCCCCCCCGACCAAAGACATGCCACATCAGCCACACCTAAACATGTACAAAATATTCCGCTTGATGCCGCACAATCACAACTGGTGACATGGATGTGTCGTCACAGAAATGACCAGCACACATTCACTTTCGAAGCAACAAATGAAACTTTATTAAAATGAACAACGAAATGAAATGAAGACACATGGCCGCTCCCCTCTGGACAATACGTAGGTCACAGCCTGTAAGACAAAAAACATGATGAGAAGGTGTGTCCTGCGCACATCAGAGGACAGAGAGAGAGAGAGCGAAGGAGAGAGAGAGGAAGAGTGGGAGGGAGAGAGAGAGGAAGAGAGGGAGAGAGAGAGAGCGGAAGAGTGGGAGGGAGAGAGAGAGGAAGAGAGGGAGAGAGAGAGAGAGAGAAAAGGAGAGAGAGAGGAAGAGAGGAGAGAGAGAGTGCCGCCCCTGTGCACCCAGGCCACACTGCCCACCTGCTGCCACCAGTATGTCTCCAACCACGTGCCGGTATGTAGTGCAGTTCACCAGGTCACACATCTGATTCAGAGCCGTCAGCTGAAACAGAGCCCAGATACATGACTGGCACAGTACACACACTTGCACAAGACAACATCGCCTGCCCGCCCATGCACACCCAGGCAGAGGCACCCCAACCTCATCCGCCGCCCATCGGAGCATGCCCGCCCATGCACACCCAGGCCTCAATGCTTACCTACCGCCACCGGCGCTTAGACAGGAGGTCCCACCACGTGCCGCTTCAAGCCACAAGCCCGGGGCCCACGGACATGGCACCCTCCACATCATGCAGTCCCGCTCCGCAGGCCACCAGGTCTCACGTTTGGTGCTGGGTCTTGATTACTCCATGGCAGAGGACATACCAGTGCACCCGGCACCATCGCAGGCTGCACACCCGCTCAGCCCAATGGGTGCCACCAACTCTGGGATTCCGGAAGCGTCGCCACGTAGCTGTAGGCCCGCCCTGCCCGCTGGCTCTGGCCTACACTGTGGTCCAGCAGGGCACACAAAACCTGAGCTGTCCGGACCGCCGGGACGGGGCATCATCGCAGGCTGCACACCCGCACAGCAGCTCAAGGTGCCACTGACACAGTGCACCCAAAGTCACCGTCCCATGGCGGGCTGCCTGTGCCGTCCGCAAGGCCCCGGGTGCCACTAACCCTGTGCAACCCCAGTCTGCGCCACGTGGTGGTAGGCCCGTGCCGTCCGCAAGGCCTCGTGTGCCACTAACCCTGTGCAACCCCAGTCTGCGCCACGTGGTGGTAGGCCCGTGCCGTCCGCAAGGCCTCGTGTGCCACTAACCCTGTGCAACCCCAGTCTGCGCCACGTGGTGGTAGGCCTGTGCCGTCCGCAAGGCCTCGGATGCCACTAACCATGTGCACAACAACTCATGATCCCTACATGAGTGAGAACCGTGGAGCGGCCGTCATCCAGTCACCACCGGAAGAGGGGAATGTGACGTCATCGGCCCCGTATGTTGGCGGAGTCACATGGCCTGTGACGCCTGTGCCGGATGGGTGTGGTGTGTGTGAAAACCTGCCCTCAGGGAGTGGCTGTGACATGCTTACAACTAGACCAGTGACCTGCACACCACCAGCAAGTACGGCTGCGACGGGTAGCAATGAGGGCCCCCCTCGGGGCGTTAGCGGAGTGGTCTGGCCTGCCGTACGCCCCGACCAGCGCAGGGCTTGCAACAATGACTTGTGGGCTCTGGGCGTGGTCCAGTCCATGTCCGGACAAGGAAGTGACTGATGCGTGTGTCCCTGTTGTAGTGTTCACGGAACCCAGTACACAAAATGCGATGTCGCACCCTCTGACTGGCATCCCACAGGATGAACATCATTGACGCAAGGGAAGGCACTGTCCCCACATTCATCCACACATCCATACATGAATGACTTAAGACATTACACAGCAGTGCGTCACTGGATGTTTATTTGCACATCCAGTGCAGTCATGCAGCTGGAGCGGTACAGGGCAATGCCGAGCACACTACACAATATGGGCCAGTGGAGGGCCAGCCAGTGTCCATCCGGGGATGACCTGTACTGCGGAAGAGGAAGGGTACAGTCCGCAGTCTGTCCACCGTGTCATTGGTCGTCAAACAGGATGTGGCAGTCCATGTCGCTGTCCAAGGTGAGTGCATCGGAGTGTATCGGGGGTCAGTGGTAGGTCTTGAGGCCATGTGCGGCACCAAGCAGAAACAGGCAAGGTGGCGGAAATGGATGCTTGTGCCTGGCCCTCCTGACCACAGTCCCATCCACGTCCTCGTCCCCGGGTGTGTGCCCTGCCCCACCTGTGGGTGTTGCAGTACCGGCTGCGGCACTGTGTGCCACTGACACATCAGGGGCCGGAGGAGGATTGTCAGCCGCACTGTGTGGCAGTGACACATCAGGTGCCGGAGTGGATACGCCTGCCGCACTGGGAGGCACTGACACACCAGGGGGCGGAGATGTGGATGGTGTGGGGGCAGCAGCATTCATCATCGCCACGCCTTGTGGCAGCAATGCCATGATGAGGACATGCAGGTCACGGTAGATCCCAGCTACATTTTGCTGATGTGCAGTGGCGGCTAACATCCTTTCCGCCTCCATCCGCACCATGTCCTCCATGAGCCTCCGCATGTGTGCCAGCTCACGGCTGGCATTGCTGGGGCCACTCTGAGCGGACAGGTATTCTTCCCTCCGCGTCATGACTCCAGAGATGTCAGTCAGGGCTCGCTGGAGTCCATGGGGCGGACATAGACACCCAAGGATGGCATCCAGTTTGGTAGCCATGAGCTCGAACCCCACCCGCACCTGCTCGGCCGTCTCCCTTTGGCCCTCCAGCACACGGCGTTGGAAGGCCATTTGTTGTTCCTGGGGGACTTGGGAGGGTGCCGGGGCTGTGGGTGCCTCCTGCTGGGTGGTTTGGGTGGTGGGTAGGGTCTCATGGATGTAGCTGGGCTGCCCTGATCCTGGAGATGAGTTGCGGATGAGGTCAATGAGGTCTTGGATGGTTTGGGTGTCGATGCTGGTGTTGTCCTCTTCCTCGTCATCAGTGAAGAGTGGCTGTGACTGCTCTGCAGGAGGTGTTGACGATGCCCCTGCGATGTGAAGGGGAGATGGTGTATTACAATGTGTCCACATGTATGTATCCGCATGGTACAGGTTGACATTCAGACAGCATGGCATTGTACATTGTGACAGTCTGTGGGTCTGGGCGAGGACCCAAAGTGATTGTGGGTGTGCACTGTGCCCTGCTTGCTTGTGCATGTGTGCCATTGTGGCCATCTCCCCGTCCCCCCAGTACCTGGTGGTCACTCACCCTGTTGCGGTTGTGTTGTGTCCTGTCGAGCAGTGTCCGGCCCCCCGACTCCGGCCACAGTCTCCACACTGATGACTGTCGACACCAGCTCCTCCATGTCATCCAGCTCCAGCTGTGGCGCTGGGCCCCCACCTCCGGTCTGCGTTGCTGCCTTCAGGTTGGCGGAGAGTTTCTCCTTGGTCTTCCGCTTGATGTCATTCCATCGCCTCTTGACCTCGTCCATTGTCCGCTTGTGCTCTCCGACGGCATTCACCTTGACGACGATGTCCCGCCATATTCCAGTTTTGGTGCCCAATGACACGTTGGAGGTGACGAAGAGTTGTTGATGGTGTTCCATCACCTCCGTGACTATGATCCTGTTCGCCTGCGGACTGAACTTCGTCTTCCTCGTGTTATGTTAGTGGAGAAGTGTGGCTCAATGGTTAGAGCGGCAGACCCTGATGCAGAGATCTGGCCCGGGACCAGGGTTCAATTCCCGCCTCGGCGGTTCTTGGGCTCAATTTCCTCGGACCTGATAATTCTCGCCTCGGTGCCTATTCTAATCATGGGTCCCACTCTGCAACTCTGGGCAATAGCTTGCTTAATCTCCACAACGGCCCCACCATTGCTGGGATGCCTGGCTTTACCTTGGGGGTGCCCAGGAGTGGACATTTCACAGGGAAAAGACAGGAAGGGTTCCACAGCGGTATGCGTACAGCGCCAGGACACCCTAGGGTAACAGTGCGCTTTACAAGTACAAATTTCATTTCATTTCTTATAAAGCGTGACAGCTGCCCCAGCAAAGAGGCGTCCAGGCGCTGAACAGCACTGAGGTAGACAGGGTCAGCAAGGGGCCCCCAAGAAGGCCTACAGAATGGGAAAGAGAAAAGTTTTTATGGCTTTCCTAAATTCAAGGTAATTGTTAAGCCCACGAATGTGGACAGGCAGCGTGTTCCAAAGGATGGCCGCTCTGTTCCGGAAAGAACGACCTCCAGCGCGAACCCTCCTAACTCGGGGAACCACCACCCGTTGTTGTCCCATGGAACGGAGCTGGCGGGGGGGGGAAGGTAGGGTAAAAGCAGGTTGGCCAAAATACCAGGAGAGGCAAATTTCAGGGCTTTGAAGGCTATACAGAGAGCCTTGAACTCAATCCACCTGGCCACAGGCAGCCAATGAAGACGGCTAATGGCGTTTGTCATAGAGCAGGCTCTGCGCAGACCGAGGAGAGATCTTGCGGCTGCATTCTGTACCCTCTGTAGCCTCTGTATTTCGGTCTTGTTTACACCCAAATACAGTGAACTAGCATAATCAAGTCTAGACAAAATCAAGGCCTGAATGATGATTTGCCTAGTAGGGGCGTCAAAGAAGCCCAGGATGGGTTTGAGTCCTCGCAGCAGCCCAAAATAGGTTCCAGCCACCTTTTTAGTTTGGGTCTGGAAGTTGAGGGAAGAATCCATCCAAACCCCTAAGTTCTTCACAGCCTGCTTGGGGGAGGGGGCAGTGCCTAGGCTCTTGGGCCACCAGAGCTCATTCCACAGACCATGGTCTTTCCCCACCAAGAACACCTCTGACTTGTTAGCATTTAGTTGGAGACAGTTGGCGGTCATCCACTCAGCCACCGCCGCGAGATCGCTCTGAAACTTAAGAGCGTCCTGCTTAGAGTCGCTTGAGAGGGCCACCACCAACTGTGTGTCGTCGGCGTAGGAGACCATGGTCATCCCTCTGCTCTTGGCTACTACAGCCAGGGGATGTACATAAAGGTTGAAAAGCAGAGGGCTCAGGGAGGAGCCCTGTGGCACCCCTTGCTTGATGGGAAAGATGCCAGAGGTGAAGGGGGGGCTATCACCTGAAACCTCCTGTCTGCCAGGAATGAGGCGAGCCACTTCAGGGCACAGCCTACAATTCCAGCCTCCTCCAAGCGACACAGCAGAATGGCATGGGACACTGTGTCAAACGCGGCACTGAGATCCAAAAGGATCAGTGCCGACGTCTGCCCTGCATCCAGAGAGGTCCAAAGATGTTCTGTCACAGCCAGGAGCGCCGACTCTGTGCTGTGGCCAGGGCGAAAGCCATTCTGGGAAGGATCTAATTTGTTGTTGGAGTGCAGGTAGTCTGAGAGGAGGGAGTTGATATAAGCCTCCGTGATCTTTGCGGCCCAAGGTAACAGAGATATCGGGCGAAAGTTTTCTGGCTTTTTAGGATCTAAGGAAGGTTTCTTAAGCAGCGGTATCACCCTGGCCTGTTTCCAAGCAGTAGGCACGACCCCTGTATTGAGAGACCCATTGATCACCTGGCCTAAGGGAAGCAAGATAATAGGTAGAATTTTCCGAAATTGGTCAGGTTTCAGTGGATCTGCCGGAGATCCTGCCTTAATTTTGTAGCATAGGGCGAGTAATTGATCCGGAGGGATCGGAGGAAAAGCCTCTAATGTGACGTTGGTATGGTTGCAAGATACCTCAAACGGGCCAACTTGGTCCGTAGGGAAGCACTTATAGATGTCTTCAACCTTCCTAACAAAGAAGGTGGCGAGCTCTTCACACTGCTGATCAGAGATCGTCTTCTTGTCCTTGCCCTTCCCTGTCCCCGAGGTCCCAGGCTGGTCGTCCGGGGTGCTTGTGGGGTGGCGCTCGTCCTCTGCACCTGCTCCGGCTGCCTCCATGGTGCTTGTGTGTTGGTTAGTTTGTGTGTGGGTGTTTTTTCTACTTTTATGGAGATTTTTTACGCCTGCCAGGTATGTGTTGCAGGCCTGGCGCTGCTTGTCGCTGTTTCCTCATCGCGCTTTGGCCCATCGCGTGTTTTTTGGTGTTGTGGTTTGTGTTTTTATCTCCATTGTGGTGGTTGTATCGCGGACATTGTCCGCAGTTTCGGCAGACTATCGCATGGTACCGCCTTGTTGTGAATTCCACGTTGACACAGGGTTATTTTCCCGCGATAGGCTGCGATATTGAAAGTTGCGTTACGCTACTCTTGCGGTAGTTATCACACGTTCTTGTGAATATACCCCTGAGTGTAGAAAATGGGTAACATCGTCATTTGTCGGAGAAGTAAAACCACAGACCTTGTTCGATGACATTTTACACAATTTGATATTAAAATCCCCCCCACACCAACATTTTGTCCCCATTCCCCCTGGTGAATAAAGCTTCTAGATCAGCATTAAGTTGATCCAGAATAAGCAATATATCGGTATCACAAGCATTATTATAGAAGTTAACTAAGATCAGATGTGTAGAGCCTAAAAGTTCAATAGAAACAATTTGGTAAAAATGATTAGGAAATTTTACATTTACAATGGAAGAAGTTAAATTGTTTGACACATAAATGCAGATACCCCCTTAGGTCTGCCATGTCTCGAAGGAAGGGCTGATAAATTAAATGTTTTATATCCATTCAAATGGATTGGTTCCACGACCCAAGTTTCCTGTAAACAAAGAATGTTAAAACCGGTCACAAATTCTAGCCATTCAGGTAAACTAATCTTACTACGAAGCCCCGCTACATTCCAACTTAGGACAGTAATCATACTTGAGTCGGAAGTTGTGCAATCCAAGTTTGTCTCGTCCCTCCACACAATATGCTCCATAGATCGTTGAGCCTCCAGTACGTCACCCTCTATCAGTGAATTGTTAGCAGGCATTAGGGAAGTAGGGACATCGTTAACTACAGAGGCTCCTACCATTAAATCGGCCTGTAGTCAGTCTATCCCAGTAAGGCTAGAAAGACAATCATATCTATTGGATGTTGCAATAGAGTACATCAGGGGAGATGGTTTATTTAAATTTAAGATTGGCAATTGAAGGCCTGGTTGTCGTAAGGATGGTCGCTGCGTCTCAAAAGACAACTGACTAGGCAATTGTAATGGAGGCCTATAAAAAAAAACAAGCGGTAATACTGAAATCTGATTTGGAAATGTTGGCATTGAATTTGTACTTCCCAATATCGTGCTAACTAGTGCTGGGGATTTAAAAGAAAGCCCCACAGGGTCACCCTGAAACACCTTGGGGCCCCTACCGACCCACCCTACCCATCTTACTATCTTAAAATCAGCAAAAAGAGCTCCCCCATCCTAACCCTGGAATTTAACCAATTAAGAGACTTATTTCTCAACGAGTCCCACGTTTCTGGAAAGGGGGCGCCTAAAGTCCGGACATTAGTCAGTATAATCACATATGGGGTAGGGGCGGGGGGAAGATCTAATCGATCATTTACGAGCAAGGAATTAGTATGGTGAGTTGGGTGGGTGGAGGAAGATCCCACCCGGGAGGTACTGGGCATGGGAGCTATTGATGTAATTTCATTATTATGTCTGTCTACATCATTTGCTTGCACTATATGGGGCTGCCGAAGCAAGTTTGACATTTGTCGAGTAGGGGGCTCAGGATTCTCCATAACAGGGTGATGTAGCGGGAAAATTATGGAGGATCTGGCGGTTATAAAAACAGTATTATCCCTGGCAGAATCGTTTGACCCACTATGGGAATTTACTGCACCTAGTCGCTCAATACAAGTTAACATAGCACATTCAATAGCTTTCACTCGGTTGTAAGGCTGCAAACAGCAGTTTTAATAAGATCAGTCAGGGCGTGGACAGATGTCACCAATGAGGAGCAGTCCTGAGGTGCAGCAGATACTAGTTTTTTGGCTGGTTTAGGGGGCTTTGAGGCCTCTACCGGCTTCTGCACTGGAACCCTCTTCTTAGCTTTAGTTGGCCCGCCGGGTAAAGCCACAATGGGGTCTGCGGGGTAATTCCTTGAAGTCTTTGGACGTTTGGAAGAAGGATGAGTATTCAAAGTACCCAGTGAAGATAAGTTATGCACAGACTCGTTGCTGTCTTTAGTCAAGGAGCTAAATCCCTCAGTCTGCGTTTCAGGTGCTTGAGCTATATTTGGGGTGATTAAACAAGGAGTTGCTGGTTCAGGGATGTTCTCAGAGCAGCTCGTAAGAGTTTCCTCCACACTTAGAATGTTCTTCTCTATAGCCCCCATTGCCCCTGTTATATTCTTCATAATAGACTGCCTTGACTTGGGTGGTGACTTTGCTAGTGCAGAGCTCGGGTGTTTCCTTTTCCCCATTTCAGAATTTTTGCACCTCTAATCAGGACCAATTTAGATCGTAAAAAAACAAAAGGACATGAGAGCGTTGCTGTGAGCAGAAACACTTAGGGGCCGATTCCGATCTCGGTCGGAGGCGCACCCAATACCATTCGGTCGGGAAAAAAGCCATGCGAATGCCTGTTTCCCGACCGATCCGTACAGCATACCGAACGAGTAAGTACGATGCGCACAACAGCACAGAATCCGGCCGAGTCGTACTCACCCAATCCAGGTCCTGTTCTCCGACCGAGGCGAATCCGGAAACGCAGAATCGAGTCGCACGGAAGGGAAAATGCAGCCCTGTCCGGCCGAACAAGTACGATGCGCTTTCCGTACGCGCCGAACCCGTCGTTACGCACGGCACGTCAAAGCATCCGGGAGAGACGCACATAAGCTCCGATTCGCGCCACAACACGATCCACGGCTACGAGGCGAACACGCCAGCGACGAGGACGACGCGAAGCGACGAGAAAGACGAACGACACGAACCAACCATGAATCCCTTCGTCCCGATCATACCAATATTCTACATTTACTACCGGAACAGGCACGGACGCGTACGGCGCAGAAGGTAAGTCAGACACCAATCACAAAACACATACAACACGTACACGACACATCACACACACACAGAGGGATGCAGAATTTACTTACACCAGCAACAGCAGCACCATAGGGGCGGGATGCCCATCACCAATGCCACATATGCACACAGGGGCCTGAATGCGCACCACCACCACCACCCCTACCCAGGGGGCCGGATGCCAACCACCACTACCACCCTTACCCAGGGGGGGCTGGATGCCTACCACTACTACCACCCTTAGCCAGGGGGGTGCCAGATGCCTACCACAACTACCACCCTTACCCAGGGGGGGCTGGATGCCTACCACTACTACCACCCTTAGCCAGGGGGGCTGGATGCCTACCACTACTACCACCCTAAGCCAGGGGGCTGGATGCCTACCACTACTACCACCCTTAGCCAGGGGGGCTGGATGCCTACCACTACTACCACCCTAAGCCAGGGGGCTGGATGCCTACCACTACTACCACCCTTAGCCAGGGGGGGCTGGATGCCTACCACAACCACCACCCTTGCCCAGTGGGGGCTGGATGCCTACCACTACTACCACCCTTAGCCAGGGGGGTACCAGATGCCCATCACCACTACCACCCTTACCCAGGGGGCTGGATGCCTACCACTACTACCACCCTTAGCCATGGGGGTGCCAGATGCCTACCACTACTACCACCCTTAGCCAGGGGGCTGGATGCCTACCACTACTACCACCCTTAGCCAGGGGGTGCCAGATGCCCACCACCACTACCACCCTTACCCAGGGGGCCTGTATGCCTACCACTACTACCACCCTTAGCCAGGGGGGTGCCAGATGCCTACCACAACTACCACCCTTACCCAGGGGGGGCTTGATACCTACCACTACTACCACCCTTAGCCAGGGGGGGCTGGATGCCTACCACTACTACCACCCTAAGCCAGGGGGGCTGGATGCCTACCACTACTACCACCCTTAGCCAGGGGGTGCCAGATGCCCACCACCACTACCACCCTTACCCAGGGGGCTGGATGCCTACCACTACTACCACCCTTAGCCAGGGGGTGCCAGATGCCCACCACCACCCTTACCCAGGGGGCTGGATGCCTACCACTACTACCACCCTTAGCCATGGGGGTGCCAGATGCCTACCACTACTACCACCCTTAGCCAGGGGGATGGATGCCTACCACTACTACCACCCTTAGCCAGGGGGTGCCAGATGCCTACCACTACTACCACCCTTACCCAGGGGGGCTGGATGCCTACCACTACTACCACCCTTAGCCATGGGGGTGCCAGATGCCTACCACTACTACCACCCTAAGCCAGGGGGGCTGGATGCCTACCACTACTACCACCCTTAGCCAGGGGGGTGCCAGATGCCCACCACCACTACCACCCTCACCCAGGGGGGCTGGATGCCTACCACTACTACCACCCTTAGCCGGGGGGCTGGATGCCTACCACAACCACCACCCTTAGCCAGGGGGGCTGGATGCCTACCACTACTACCACCCTTAGCCAGGGGGTGCCAGATGCCCACCACCACTACCACCCTTACCCAGGGGGCTGGATGCCTACCACTACTACCACCCTTAGCCATGGGGGTGCCAGATGCCTACCACTACTACCACCCTTAGCCAGGGGGCTGGATGCCTACCACTACTACCACCCTTAGCCAGGGGTGCCAGATGCCCACCACCACTACCACCCTTACCCAGGGGGCTGGATGCCTACCACTACTACCACCCTTAGCCAGGGGGCTGGATGCCTACCACAACTACCACCCTTACCCAGGGGGGCTGGATGCCTACCACTACTACCACCCTTAGCCAGGGGGGCTGGATGCCTACCACTACTACCACCCTTAGCCAGGGGGGCTGGATGCCTACCACTACTACCACCCTTACCCAGGGGGCTGGATGCCTACCACTACTACCACCCTTAGCCATGGAGGTGCCAGATGCCTACCACTACTACCACCCTTAGCCAGGGGTGCCAGATGCCCACCACCACTACCACCCTCACCCAGGGGGCTGGATGCCTACCACTACTACCACCCTTAGCCAGGGGGGGCTGGATGCCTACCACAACCACCACCCTTACCCAGGGGGGGCTGGATGCCTACCACTACTACCACCCTTAGCCATGGGGGTGCCAGATGCCTACCGCTACTACCACCCTTAGCCAGGGGGGCTGGATGCCTACCACTACTACCACCCTTAGCCATGAGGGTGCCAGATGCCTACCACTACTACCACCCTTACCCAGGGGGGCTGGATGCCTACCAGTACTACCACCCTTAGCCAGGGGGGTGCCAGATGCCTACCACTACTACCACCTCTACCCATGGGGGCTGGATGCCTACCACCAACACCACCCCCACTCATAGGATGGACAATGCATGACACAACCAGCACACCACAACCTAGGGAATGCAAGAAAAAGACATCCCCCCAACACCATGACAAGCATGTGTAGACTGTGTCAAATGCCTACAACACTGAACATGACTTTGAACATACAGTGGACCCCCTATCACATGTGCCACACGTATATGTGTGTGGCCCCCACAATGCAAGCAGGCCATGACCATTGTGGCAATGGGGTCCAAACCCCCATCATCACAGTGACCAAAATGTAAGTGTGGGGTCCATAGCTGAAGCACATTTTGAACAGTGTGGCAATGGGGTCCAAACCCCCATCATCACAGTGACCAAAATGTAAGTGTGGGGTCCATAGCTGAAGCACATTTTGAACAGTGTGGCAATGGGGTCCAAACCCCCATCATCACAGTGACCAAAATGTAAGTGTGGGGTCCATAGCTGAAGCACATTTTGAACAGTGTGGCAATGGGGTCCAAACCCCCATCATCACAGTGACCAAAATGTAAGGGTGGGGTCCATAGCTGAAGCACATTTTGAACAGTGTGGCAATGGGGTCCAACCCCCATCATCACAGTGACCAAAAGGTAAGTGTGGGGTCCATAGCTGAAGCACATTTTGAACATTGTGGCAATGGGGTCCAAACCCCCATCATCACAGTGACCAAAATGTAAGTGTGGGGTCCATAGCTGAAGCACATTTTGAACAGTGTGGCAATGGGGTCCAAACCCCCATCATCACAGTGACCAAAATGTAAGTGTGGGGTCCATATCTGAAGCACATTTTGAACATTGTGGCAATGGGGTCCAAACCCCCATCATCACAGTGACCAAAATGTAAGTGTTGACAAAGAAAAAGCTGCAACTGCCAAACTGCATGGATGATTCCTGGTCACAGAACATAAAACACATCAGTGGCAAAGTAGTGCATGTGTCCCATTGCAAACATAAATTGGGGGAGGCAAATACTGCAGTGCAAATAAGACATACCTTTGGCCATGTGCAGACAAACAACAGCCATGGGGGCTGACACTGTCAACATTCATCAATGACACAATGACAGAAGTGACCATCAGAATGCAGACCCACATATTTGCACCAATGGGCACACAAATGCAGATACCCTGTGGAGACTGTAGATGTGAGGTGAACAGATACCATACCATGGCAGCAATGGGACACACAAACCATGATCATTGTGCTGACCGATGACCTAGGAGTCCCAGGGACAGCAGGGGAAACCCACCAAATTACATACAGCCAATGGCACACCCAAGATATGCCAATGCAGTGGTGCAGATGCACAAACACAAACAGGCAGACCCACACTGCACATCATACACAACAGGTGAGGGGGTGCCAGTGTCCCCAGGCAACCACACAACACATGAGGAGGCCTGAATACCAATCATACAGATGTGCATACAGTGCCACACAAAGGTAACTCATGGATCCAAATCCCCTATGTGGGCAAGCAGGCATTGTCAGATGAGAGGGAGCACAAATCACACATGTCACACAGGCACGTAGGAACAGCAACTGACACAGCAAGACACAGACACACCACAGCACTACCCCCAGGGCCCCCACAATGTGGTGACCCTGGGCTGCATTACAATCCCACTGTGATGACAAAGCTAAATGTCGTTCACACTGTGAACCACAGTCATGTGTCCTGAGCAACAAACTACCATCACACCTACACAAGCACAAATCAATCAGCACGGCCAGTAAGCCAAGGCCAACATGGAGGCAGGGGTCTAGCCGGGCAACAACTCTCATCTGCACACACTCAACACCACACACCTCGACCTCCAACAATGTGCAGCAGTGAAGCACACATGCACTGGTGACATTGCACATGCACCCATGACTATTCCAGGGTGGTGGGTGGGAACCAAGGTGCAGAAACACATCACACATGGCCACTCAACAAGACTCCTGAATGTCTGACACACTGCACACTACGCTGTACATGGACATGACGGCAATACCACACCAACCAATGGGATCCCAGCCACAGTCACACACCAATGAAGAAGCCAAGGTCACCCACAAAGAACACACATAGACAACAACCAACATTGCAGCCCGGACCCTGAGGAGTGCCAGCAGTCACACACACAACGTGTCACAATCACTGAAAGATAACACAAACTGGAAATCACATGACAGGGGCAAACAACAAGTGCCAAGGGCAAACCTGACTGTGACCCATCTGCGTCTGCACATAAACTCAGCCCTGACAGCAAACACACCTATGGGTGACACCCTGATGACCAGTAATGTGCCATGCACCCACATCACAGAGAACCCAGGGAGAAGTCTTTGGGGGAACATAGGTCAACTCAGCAAGCATCACAAACAGGTACAACACTAGGGATCACAGCATGCACAGCTAAACGGAAGTGAACACACAGACATGCTCATACAACACACACCTTGGGCGCAGGCAATGTCACAGGAGTACACACTGCCATGAGGGGACTCCACTCCTGTGTGAGGAAAGCTGTGCCATATGTTGCCTCAGTAGGGCCCCATCATGTCAGCTGAGCACTTGGTCACACAATCAACAATTAGCACCAAATGAAGGCTCCTGTCACATCAGCCTGGTCATGGAAGTGCCAACGAAATCATCAGCACAGATCCAACACACTTGTATAGCAATGTTGCACTGACAACACAGATGAGTCCTTCCCCATTGATGCCCAAACCTGCATGTCCAGTGGAGATGGCCACACGGTCAGGGAAGTAGACGAATTGAACAATGGCAGGCACAACAGATGTGCAGGGGTGGAAGCCACAGATGTGAAATTGCTAATGTAAGTAGGAAATCCCATTGCCAAATACTGAACACATGACATCCTCAGATGCTGCTATGGATGACATGGATACACCACAGGATAGGACACATTCCCCCTGGACCACATGGTTCCTGCGCAGTAACACTTCATTATCATGAGACCAAATATCACCATCACTGCAGCAAGGGCATGGTTAGCATCATCAACAACATGTACATCAGAAGCATAAGCACTAGAGAACAGAAAGTTGCTTTATTCAGCATATGTGTGTTTTGAAAAGTGAAAGTCCAGAAAAACCACAAAGGCCAATGGCCAGTCCATCGTCAAAGTCCAAACAGGGTGACAGTGGCAGATGTCACCCTACGCATGCCTGCACTGCACAAAACCAGGGACAATCCACTAGGAGGGGCAACCGGGGGCAGGCCAGGCACCGCAGGGACAGGATCAGGGCTCACCAGGAGGAGGCAGGGAAGGGGTGGTGGGTGCTGGAGAGCCACTGACAACTGCAGTGGAGGTGTCTGACATGGTGTGTGCCGGCACAACTGGGGGCATGACTCAGATGTTGTGGGTGCCGGCACGACTGCAGTGGACCCTGCAGATGGAGTGGACAGGTCCGCCACTGCAGTGCCCAAGTCAGTCAGGGTGGTAGTGGACTCCACTGCAGTGCCTACCACCAGGGGAGGAGAATGGGGAACAGGCAAAGTGGGCTGGACAGAGGGGGAGGACACCCTCACCACATCAGTGGCACAGACAAGCGCAGCGGGGGGTGTGGTGCCGGGAGAGCAAGTGGCAGGGGGAGAAGGCCAGATCCTCTTGGGGATGGTATATCTGTGGGTGGGGGAACCTGGGGCAGGGTGTGGTGGGGGCACCTGTGGAGTGGGGGCCTGAGGGATCGAGGAAGGAGACCTGGTGCCTGAGCTGCAGGGCGGCGGCGGGGTCTTGCTCTTACGACTCCGGGGGGACTTGCGGGTGGGGGCCTCAGTCTGTCTGCGCCTGGGGGCGGGTGTCCGGGGGCGAGGGGCACTCTGCTCCGTGTGGGTGGGCTTCCTCTTCCCCCTGAATGCTGTATCAGCTGGATCGGAGGGGAAGAGGCCGAGGTCACTGAGGAAGAGCCGCTGGGTCTTTGGGGTTGCAGGTGAGGCAAGGGAGGGTGCTTTGGAGGGAGAGGCAACTGAGGACTGCGCAGTGCTCGTGGATGCGTGTGTGTGTTCCAGGGCCCCATCCCCTGTGAGTCTGGTTTCAGTCCCCTGACTGTGCGTGCATGTGCGTTTTGTTTGTGGCGTGTGTGTCTGTGTGCTGGACGTGTGTGTGCTGGTGTGTGCCTGTGCCGGTGTGTGTGTGCTTGGGACGGGTAAGGTGCTGGGGAGTGTGGATGGAGCAGAGGCAGGAGGGGTGAGGGACTGTCTGAGGAGGGACACTGCTGCCGTCAGGGAGGAGTCCATGGACCTATTGCCCCTCTGTAGGTCAGACATGCCCAATGAGATGCCCTTCATGAATGACACCAGCTGAGTCAACAGAGCGGTGTGCGCATGGAGGACACTCAGCATGGCTGTCTGCCCTACATGGAGCTGGCGAAGGAGGTACACAGACTCCTCACTCAGGGCAGCAGGGGACACAGGGGCAGGGGGTGCGGTGCCTGGCCCAAAGGAGACACGCTCCCGAACATGGGAGCCTCCACGGACCTGGGGAATGGGAGCCGATGGGAGGGCGGTGGTGGTGCTGGTGGTGGCGGGGACAGCAACACTAGCTGGGGTGTGGTGGCTGCTGACACCCGCCTCCATAAGGGAGTGATCCTCCGAGCTGCTGTGGTCCTCAGCTGAGGTGGATGGTGCTGAGGACTCCTCGGTGTGGCTCCCCTCGCCCTCCGTGCCACTGGGTCCCTCCGACCACTCCTCGGCTGCTGACCCAGTCTGGTTCTCCGGCTCCTCCTGGTCCGTGGAGCTGTCCCCTTCCGTGGCCGTGGATGTATCTGCAAACAATGGGGAAACAGACAGACATCAGTCACCTGCACCAAACGCACACACCACTGTGAGCACAGCACATTACAGAGCAAGCCCTGGCATCATTAGTTGAACATTGCTAAAAGTGCCCTAACTGAGCGGGAGAAGCCAATTGTCAGTCTGATGCCAACCATGGCACTCACATCCCACATGGCCTTGCACCCATCTGTCTGGTGTCTGTTGGATAGCAACACCCCAGTGTGGACACATGCACCACCTACACAGTAGTTGGACAGTGCAGAGGACACAGTGTAGCATGTGGACATGCACACATCACAATTCTTGCCACTGAGTCAGTACAGGTTTCCGGATGAAAGGGATGCCCAGAGTCAAATAGGAAATGCATGTGATGCATACCAGCGACAGACACCATGATGCACCCATGTCCTGATAGCCATCGCCACAATGGTGTGCATGTAGCACATGTCACTCCCCTGCAGGATCACCAATAAGTAGACACATGCCATGGCGGAGGCATGACTGCTAAGTCATACATCACTGTCTCAGTGATGTATGACTTGGCAGCCAGACAACAACACTCTGTACTGTGTCACAATAGTAGGTCATGGGGAATGCAAGTCCTGGAGCTGCACAAGTGCACATGTACATCCCCCACACAACACATCATCTTAACCCTCATCTGTCCAGGTCATACCGATTGGACATATGGGAGACCTGTGACACTACCCTCGGAACCTGAGCCCCTCACAATCTGCTGTGAATGGGAAACAGCTGCCTGAACTTCACATTCGCATACCCCAGTCTGCACGGGCAGCTGATCAAACACCTATGTGACACACAAGTATCGTCTCCTATGGTCACATCTCCAGTGGCATGCTGAGCCCCTACCGAGAAACACCCCAGCAGTCCTGGCAACAAATCCACAGCACACTGACACAGAGGCAGACACCTGAGGGGTCAAATCACTGCGCACAATGTGTCAGCTGATACACGGGAGTGGGAGTACAGAGTGCATTGCATGGCCTAGAGTATGCATGACTGTCCTGCCCCACATGAATGAGGGATGAGCCCTGGACAGTGGATAGCTGGCTATGTATGTGTGACACACGTAATCTGCACACTCCTGGGGCCCAAACATTGTTCCCACCCGCTGCATGGGTGTGTGCCAGATACCCCAGGCACATGTGGTGGCTCAGCTCAGCAAGTGGACCGCATATCAAAGCAACACGCAGATTACATGTCCGAACACAGGCGTTGTGTGAACAATGGACCCACCCATGATGCCCACAACAGAGTTAGGGAAACAGATGCTGTCCCCCACCTTTAGTGAAGCAAACTGCAAGGACACAGTCCCAAGTGACACAATTCCCTGAATGTAAGGGCCACACCTGGGTATCAGATGAGGAGTGGGCAGTGCACAATAGAGGGACATGGCTCCTGGACAACATGACTGCTGTACTGTGGCAGTTTAACCAGGCCAGAGGAGGGCACATAGCATGTAATACAGAGTTCACAGTGCAGTCTTTGACTCACCCCTCCTTGCTGCTGTCTGGCCTTCAGCTGCCCATCCAGGTCTGGAAACACCACCGCCAGGATCTGGAGCATGTGGGGGTCAGGGTCCGTGTTCCGCCCCTCCTGCGAGGAGGTGACAGCTTCAGCTGGACCCGTGCAATCCTCCGGGTCCAGCCCCGAAGGTCCTGCCACCTCTTCTGGCAGTTGCGGATCCGGCGCTTGTAGACCCCCACGGACCAGACAGCCCGGACGATGTCCTTCCAGATCTCCTGCTTCCGATGGGCATTAACCTGTTAGGATGACAAAGTGAAAAGGCCATTACTACACATGCAACATATCCGTGCATGACACAGTTGTATATACATGTCTCAATCACAGGGGCACATGATGTACACAGGCAGTGCAACGCTGCCCATGGACAGTTTGCCAGAAGTCACTACATGGTATCATTGCATGGGAAGTAAAACCTTGTTCAAATGCACTGTCACTGCACCATACCTGTCCAGTGCATGTCACTACACACTATGGGGGTGACAACTACTCAGTGAGCCTGCTAGGCAGTGGCGTGCAGACTTTCAGCCTTGCTAGTCAGACAAAATGCACATTCAGAAAGGCAGTGCACAGAACACTCACCTGCTCCCCTGGTGTCCCATACAGCTTGCTGTACTGTGGAAGTAGGCTGTCCATCAGGGCCTGGTTCTCCTCAAGGCTGAAGGCTGGGGCTCTCTCCACAGTACGTGCCATTGCAGGGTCCAGAGGGGGCAGAGACAGCAGCAGTGCAGTGGCAGATGTCGTCCTGGAGCATGTAGTGCAGGCAAGTGAGCTCTCAGGGGAACAGCCAGCAATATATATGTGCTGGAGAGGCAGATACTGTCCCATGTGTCCAAAGTGATAGGTCCAAGTCGTTTGCATCTTCTGAATCTGGCCAATCCATGGAATAGCAGCACCAATACACGCCCACAGCATCCTTCAAATCTTCAACTTCATGACATACATGATTTTGCAACATTGTTGTGGGTGACCAACTGAATTTCCAGCAACCGACTCGTTCGAATTTCGAAAACGCGTCCGTTGCCAGGCTAGGCCATTGTCAATGGGTGCGCACCGATCGGTCCATTGCTGTTCAACGCGTACAGGGGTACAACGCGTACCCGCACACATTGAATGCAATGGGCCGGCCGGGGCACCGATCGGTCCATTGCTGTTCAACGCGTACAGGGGTACAACGCGTACCCGCACACATTGAATGCAATGGGCCGGCCGGGGCACCGATCGGTCCATTGCGGTACAACGCGTACAGGGGTACAACGCGTACCCACACACATTGAATGCAATGGGCCAGCCGGGGGCACCGATCGGTCCATTGCGATACAACGCGTACAGGGGTACAACGCGTACCCGCACACATTGAATGCAATGGGCCGGCCGGGGGCACCGATCGGTCCATTGCTGTTCAACGCGTACAGGGGTACAACGCGTACCCGCACACATTGAATACAATGGGCCGGCCGGGGGCACCGATCGGTCCATTGCTGTTCAACGCGTACAGGGGTACAACGTGTACCCGCACACATTGAATGCAATGGGCCGGCCGGGGGCACCGATCGGTCCATTGCTGTTCAACGCATCCCTGTACAAGTGACTGGCATATGTCACCATGCCTGTCTCAGATGAACATATGCCAGCCACAGATAGCTCCCAGGGAGTGAGGGGCACACCTACAACACGACAGCCTGTGCAAACTGTATCATAACGCATGTAAGGCTGCATTTCCTATTGTGTGTATGTTGGTGTACATGTTGTCCTGTGGGTGTCACCTGGGGGCAGCCACCCCCAGGCTGTGCACGTGTTCATGGGGACAGGATCCTGGGTGTTACGTGTACATGACCACTGTGATGTGCAACTGTTCATATCTGTGCATGTGCCATGGTCACATTTCACGGTGGTGTATGTGTATGTCATGTCATATACCCTGTGAGTCCCATGTGGGACGGTATGTTTGAGCCAGGGTGTCCCAGTGGCACAATAGTGATGGTCCTCCACAGTCTGTGTGCATGTAGTGTTTACAATGCCTCTGATTTCATGTGCACAATGGGAGACAGTCTCCACATCCACGTTGTGTGTGCATGGACTTTGATGTTGTGCGTGTGTGTGTCACAGACGTCCATGTCTGTCCTGCAGTGGCAAGTGGGACCACTACCTGTGGGGGTCATGGTTGTTTTGCTGTGGTGTATACATGATACTCCATGTAATGCCAGGTTCCATGTGGCAATACAGGGTCCCTGGGAATGTACCTGTCGTTGAGCTGTGATGCCTGGGGCACATCTGTCCTCACATGTCACTGTGGGGGGTGATTGTGACACGGCAGCAGGGGATGGGAACTGTGACACGGCCTCATGATATCCAATGGGCCAACCTGGGACTTATTGATGCCACTTGTTGAACCGTGATGACAGATGTTGGCCATGTATGTACCATACATGTCCTTACGGAACTGCACACTTCATGTAGTTGTGCCTCATAATGATGTATGTTGTGATATTGAGTGTGTTCAATGCCGCATATGTGGGGTGACTGACAATCTTGCTTTCTTCTCCTCTGCACTGCAGGGCTCCTGCTGTCCATAGACCATTCCCAGACCTGGCAACGATGGTGGAACGGGACAGCATCCGACGGTACCGCTTCACCAGGCAGCTGATTGAGGATTTGGCAGTGCAGTTGGCCCCACATTTGCAGCCTGGCCGGCCGTATCCTACAGCGCTGACCCCCAAGGTGAAGGTGATGGCAGCCCTACACTTCTTTGCCACCGGTACCTTCCAACATACTGTGGCGACTGCTGGTGGGATGTCACAGACCATGTTGAGCCGTGTGCTCCGCGATGTTTTGGTGGCAATGTTGCTATTCCTGAACCGGTACATCTATTTCCCTAGACTGCAACGACTCACTGACGTGAAGAGTGACTTCTATGCCCTGGGGAGGATGCCGCATGTCATTGGCTCCATTGATGGGACACATGTGGCTTTGGTACCACCACAGGCCCAGGAGCAGGCCTACCGTAACCGCAAGCACTACCACTCGGTCAATGCACTGGTGGTGTGTCTTGCAGATATGACCATCACACACGTGTGTGCCTGTTTCCCTGGTTCAGCACACGATGCCTTTGTGATGAGGAGTAGTCGCATCCCCAGGATGATGGCACAGATGCAGAACCAGCGTGCCTGGCTTGTCGGTGTGTACTGACTTTGTGCCATTGTGTGTGATCTGATCTGTAGTATTCCGCCCACTTTTCCAAGTCAGCTAATGTGCACTTGTCTGTCCGTAGGTGACTCGGGATACACCAACATGCCGTGGTTGCTGACACCCCTCAGGAACCCTGTGACACCAGCCCAGATGCGCTACAATGAGGCACAAGGTCGGACCAGGAGAGTGATTGAGCGGACATTTGGTCTCCTGAAGAGCCGCTTCCGCTGCCTGGACAAGACAGGAGGGTCCCTCCCATATGCCCCAGCGAAGGTGTGCAAGATTATCATCGTCTGCTGCATGCTCCACAACCTGGCAGTGCGGAAGGAGTTGCCTCTCATCCAGGATGACAATGACCAACATCCGCCACCTGTGGAGGATCCTGGCCTGGACCACGATGCCAGTGATGATGATGATGATGAGGGTGATGTCCGCACACAGCTCATCACCAACTTCTTTAGCTGAATGCGAGTATCCTGAGGTGTCATGTCAATGATGTGAGTTGGCATGATATGTGTAGGTGGTGCTCTGGTGCTGTTGGAGTGTGTCCATGGGCTACTTGACTGGATGTGTGTAGCGATGTGTGCTTACAGGTGGTCTGTACTCCCCAACAGTGTTGACATGCTAACTTGGTTCTGGGTGGGTATCTTGTAACATGTATTGTGCATGAGTTTTGCTGTTCTGTCCTGTTCTCCATTGCTTTTGACTGTGTGTCATTTCTGTCCTTCACAGGGTACTTTCAGATTCGTTTGGTCAACTGTGTCCACCGACGACGTGATTGTACTTCCAGGGTGGTAGCTGTTGTGTCCCTACAGGTGATGTGCGCCACACCCATGGACTTCCTTCCTTCTACAGTTGTTGACTGTGTGCCCGCTGCCAGGTGGGATTACCTTGCATCTGTAGTGGTTACGACATGTTGCAACTGTGTAATAAACCTGTGCTTCACTTTGTGATGTGCGTTGTCTGTGGTCACACATTTGACTGCCATTTGCTTACTGCACCTGTGGGCTACTTGACTACAACTGGGAATAGGTGTGGTGTCTGTGCATTGCACCGTCTTCCCTGGCAACATCAGTGTAGGCAATGATTCAGATGGCCTAGGTGTGTATGTGTTGTGTAGCCCTGGTGGTGTGTCTCCCTCATATGTGTCACGTTGCCTTTACTCACATGCCTGTGTTGTACTTGCTGTTGCAGTTCGCATACACAGTGTAATTTTGCAGTTCATCATCCCCATGACAGCACCCACGTTGGAATCACAACAGAGGCAAGTATGGTGTATTAGTGTGTTTATTGTGATACATTTGTGTGAATAGTGCATAGGATGGTTAGTGCTGTACATATATATTGCAATCAGAAGTTCCTAGGTGAATTGAAAGTCCTGGTAGACAAAATCCCCAGTATCGGGCCACAGTTGTCTGAGACATTGGTCCAACTTGTACTCCCCATGTCATGTGTGGGAGTTATGTTGCCGTCAACAGGGTGAACAGTTTGTGCACAAAGGTGAACATCCAGAACAGGTTCAGGCTTCTTGGGGGTTGCACTTGGCCATCGGCCTCTCACTTGCCCCTCCTCGGACGACCCCTCTTCTTTGGGGGGCCCCTCAAGTACAGGCTGCTGCGGTGCAGGGGACTCTCCGCCAGAGTCATCCTCCCTCCCTGTGGCAGTTGCAGTTTGTTCAGCACCAGATGTTGTTGGCACACAGGGAGGTGTGGACTGGTTGCTGTTCATCTGGCGGAGGCATTGTAATATGTCCCTGTGCACTGCCGTCATCTCTTGCAGTGCGTCCCACTTGGACTCCACGCGGGACATGTGTGAGTCCAAGCGGGCATGATGGGCAGCCTGCTGCTGTTTCATGTCTCTGAGGAGCCCCACTACCTGGCTGAGATCTCCGGTGCTGGACTGGTACGCATCGGCTATGCGTACCAGTTGTGGGTCATCATGCACACCAGCAACCTCTGCAAGCAGCGACCTCTGTCTCCCACCCATCCCACCACCCCTGCCGACATGTGCAGTGCGTGCAGTGGCACGCACAGATGACCCTGGTCCCCCTTGGGGGTTGGTGGTGGTGGTGGTGTCCATGGCCCCACATTGGTCCAGGGTCCCTGTGCTGGTGGTGCTCCTTGTTCTGTCCATGTCGGCAGGGATGGTATTTGTGGTGACAGTCGTTGGAGGGGTGGGTGCAGGGGGTGCAGCTGGTGGTCCTGCTGGTGCTGCAGCTGGTGGTCCTGCTGGTGCTGCATGTTGACTTGCACCGGATGTGCCAGGTTGGTCTTCTTCGTCCGAGGAGGGCAGAGGCTGTACGACTCCAGTGAGCTCCGCATCCTCTTGAGCCTGGGACTGGGACTCCTCAGCATCTGCTGCTGTATCCCCATCATCACCTGTTTTTGGGAGACACACACAATGTATGTTATGTTTCTGCAGGCATCAATGGTTGACACACCTGACAGTTGTGACTGTGCCTCTGGGTGCGGGCCTGTACATTGCATTGTCCTAAGTTGTCACAGTCAGTGGTTGATATTGGTGTAGCACATTGTCCTGCATTATTTGGGCATTTCTATGTATTTGTTGGGGTGTGAACATGGTCTGCATTGGTTGTATTTGGTTGACAGCCGGCCCTCCTTCCCACACAGCCAGTCAGTTATCCAACCATGGACTGTGCTTGCATTGCAGGGAGTGCAAGTTGTCTTTCAGGATGTCAGTCAGTGGTGTCCTGCTGTTGGTTGTTGCACAGTTGCCAGCAGGGCATTGTGCTCCCCACAGCAGTAGCCAGTGTCAGCCATCTTGTCAGTCGTTTTCCACTCCCTGTGATGTGAGCATGGTTCAGGGTGGTGTTGATGGGCCAGTTGTGAGGCTGAGCAATATCTGTGCCTACTACTCCCATCATGCTATTGCCTCCACCCCCTTCCCAGCATGCCCATACTTACTTGCTTTTGTGGGGAGTTCAGTGTGTGTGGGTGTGAGAGCAATGGCAAGATGGCTGACAGTGGTGTCCTGCTGTTGGTTGGTGTGCAGTTCCCAGCATGCCCTTGTGCTCCCCACGACACAGCAACAGTGTCAGACATCTTTGATGGGCCTTTCCACTCTCTGTGGGATGTGCATGCGTGAGTGTGAGCTTGCTGGGCCATGTGGTGGGGGATGTAGAGCTGTGCCTACAACTCCCATCATGCTATTGCCTCCACCCCCTTCCCAGCATGCCCATGCTTCCTTCCTTTGACTCTGCTTCCCTGTGGGGTGGTCTGCCTGTGCTGACAGGATGGCTGGGAGTGTTGTCCTGGCAGTTGTTTGGCTAAAAGTCCAAAGAGTGTCCCTGTGCTTCACACAACATAACCCAGGGTGGAGGTTCTTTGTGGGATCTTGAGTTAGGATGTGAGGCATTGCATTCTCCCAGGTGGGTTATGTGGAGTATGTGTTGAGGGGGTGTGTGAGGGGAGGTGCTTGTGACTATGGTCAGTGCAGCAAGTCCTCCTTCCCACCCAGCCAGATATCCCACCATGGAACGTGCTTGCATTGCAGAGAGTGCAAGTTGGCTTTCAGGATGTCAGGCAGTGGTGTTGTGCTGTTTGTTGGTGCACAGTTCCCAGCAGGGCCTTGTGCTCCCCACAGCAGTAGCCAGTGTCAGCCATCTTGTCAGTCCTTATCCACTCCCTGTGATGTGAGCATGGTTCAGGGTGGTGTTGATGGGACAGTTGTGGGGGTGAGCTATGTCTGTGACTATGACTCCCATCATGCTATTGCCTCCACCCCACTTCCCAGCATTCCCATACTTACTTGCTTTTGTGGGGAGTTCAGTGTGTGTGGGTGTGAGAGCAATGGCAAGATGGCTGACAGTGGTGTCCTGCTGTTTGTTGGTGCACAGTTCCCAGCAGGGCCTTGTGCTCCCCACAGCAGTAGCCAGTGTCAGCCATCTTGTCAGTTGTTTTCCACTCCCTGTGATGTGAGCATGGTTCAGGGTGGTGTTGATGGGACAGTTGTGGGGGTGAGCTATGTCTGTGACTATGACTCCCATCATGCTATTGCCTCCACCCCACTTCCCAGCATTCCCATACTTACTTGCTTTTGTGGGGAGTTCAGTGTGTGTGGGTGTGAGAGCAATGGCAAGATGGCTGAAAGTGGTGTCCTGCTGTTGGTTGGTGTGCAGTTCCCAGCAGGGCCTTGTGCTCCCCACGACACAGCAACAGTGTCAGACATCTGTGATGGGCCTTTCCACTCTCTGTGGGATGTGCATGCGTGAGTGTGAGCTTGCTGGGCCATGTGGTGGGGGATGTAGAGCTGTGCCTACGACTCCCATCATGCTATTGCCTCCACCCTCCTTCCCAGCATGCCCATGCTGCTTCCCTGTGGGGTGGGCTGCCTGTGAGGCTGAGCGATATCTGTGCCTACTACTCCCATCATGCTATTGCCTCCACCCCCCTTCCCAGCATGCCCATGCTTCCTTCCTTTTGACTCTGCTTCCCTGTGGGGTGGGCTGCCTGTGCTGACAGGATGGCTGGGAGTGTTGTCCTGGCAGTTGTTTGGCTAAAAGTCCCAAGAGTGTCCCTGTGCTTCACACAACATTACCCAGGGTGGAGGTTCTTTGTGGGATCTTGAGTTGGGATGTGAGGCATTGCATTCTCCCAGGTGGGTTCTGTGGAGTTTGTGTTGAGGGGGTGTGTGAGGGGAGGTGCTTGTGACTATGGTCAGTGCTGCGAGTCCTCCTTCCCACCCAGCCAGATATCCCACCATGGAACGTGCTTCCATTGCAGGGAGTGGAAGTTGTCTCTCAGGATGTCAGTCAGTGGTGTTGTGCTGTTTGTTGGTGCACAGTTCCCAGCAGGGCCTTGTGCTCCCCACAGCAGTAGCCAGTGTCAGCCATCTTGTGAGTCCTTATCCACGCCCTGTGATGTGAGCATGGTTCAGGGTGGTGTTGATGGGCCAGTTGTGAGGCTGAGCGATATCTGTGCCTACTACTCCCATCATGCTATTGCCTCCACCCCCTTCCCAGCATGCCCATGCTTCCTTCCTTTTGACTCTGCTTCCCTGTGGGGTGGGCTGCCTGTGCTGACAGGATGGCTGGGAGTGTTGTCCTGGCAGTTGTTTGACTAAAAGTCCCAAGAGTGTCCCTGTGCTTCACACAACATTACCCAGGGTGGAGGTTCTTTGTGGGATCTTGAGTTAGGATGTGAGGCATTGCATTCTCCCAGGTGGGTTCTGTGGAGTTTGTGTTGAGGGGGTGTGTGAGGGGAGGTGCTTGTGACTATGGTCAGTGCTGCGAGTCCTCCTTCCCACCCAGCCAGATATCCCACCATGGAACGTGCTTCCATTGCAGGGAGTGGAAGTTGTCTCTCAGGATGTCAGTCAGTGGTGTCCTGCTGTTGGTTGTTGCACAGTTGCCAGCAGGGCCTTGTGCTCCCCACAGCAGTAGGCAGTGTCAGCCATCTTGTGAGTCCTTTTCCACTCCCTGTGATGTGCGCATGGTTCATGGTGGTGTTGATGGGACAGTTGTGGGGGTGAGCAATATGTGTGACTACGACTCCCATGATGCTATTGGCTACACTGACTTGCCCAGCATACACAGAATTCCTTCCTTTCAGTGGTCTTCACTGTGTGTTGGTGTTGTAGTGGTGGCTACATGTCTGGATGTGTTTGTTAGTTCTATTTGTGCCACTGCCTAGCTGTAGTTGTAGTTGTGTTTGTACATGTGATGACACGGTTAAATGTAACTTTGAGATGGCATGTGTTGTGTTTATCTGACTGACATACACATTTTGGGATGATTCTGTTCTGGTTGCTGTGTAATTGCTATGAGTGCATGGTTTGACTCTCCCTTGACAGTGATGTGTGTGTGTATTGTGGCAGAATATTGTGTACATTTGTTGTGTACTCACCAGGCTCTGGGATGTTCTCTAGTCCATAGACGCTCACTGGCGGAAGGATGGCCCGCACCTTCTCCTCCCAGGGCCTGAGGTATACTGGCTTGGCAGGAGGGCCACTGCCGGTGTATTGGCTCAGGAGGTAGTCCTTCTTGAGCAGCTCCCGTACCCTCCTGCGCACGTCATACCACCTGTTCTGGATGTCAGTCTTTGTGCGCAGACATGGTGATTGTGCGTTCACCCTGTTGATGATCCTCTCCCACATCTTGGTTTTCTGGGAGATGGGTGTCTGTTGGACCAGTGTGCCAAACAGCTGTGGCTCTACCCTGAGGATCTCGTCTACCAGGACTTCCAATTCACAATCTAGGAACTTGTGATTCTTCTTGGGGGGCATGGTGATGGGTGGTGATGGTGAGTGATGTGTGTGTTGGTGTGCAGGTGAGGGTGTGTGAGTGTGTGTTTTGCTGGGTGTATGTGAGGTAGCTATTTGTTGGTGTGCTGATGGTGTGTGGCTTGTGTGAGGGATGAGCTGTAGGTGTGTGGTTGCTGTCTGTTGAGTGCTGGCAGTAGAATAGCATTTGCAAAGGATCATGGTTGGGATTTGTGTCCTTTATATGGGTGGAGTTGTGGGTGTGTCTTTGTTCTCTGTCCCCACCCCCCAGTATTTATTGGCTTTGTAATTGCTTGTTTGGCTTTTTTTTGTGTATTTTTCCTTAGTACTTTCTGTGCATGTTGGAAACGTTCTTGTGACCGAGTCAGACCCTGCATTTGTCTCGTACGGTCTTCTCCGTTTCGTTCACGCTGTGTTTGTGCAGTTTTCTATGCTGCGTACGCGTTGGTCGCGGTGTTTTGTGTTACTTCGGCTCGGTTTTGTATGCGTGTCGGTCGTACGGCTTGTCCTCCGTTCGACTCGGTCGTGGTTTTCGCGCCTTGCATCGTACTTAGCGGTTTGGAGTTCGCGTGTACGTTTCGGTTGGATTTGTTCCTGGTGCGTGTCGGTCGGTTCGATTCGCGTGTTTTTCTGGCCGGATTGCTGTTTTCCGTGCGGCTCGGTCGTTCGGCTTGGGTTCAGTACGTGTCGGTCGGATTTTGCACGCCTTGCATTGTACTTGGCGTGTCGGGCGCCACAGGTACGTGTCGGTCGGAATAAATTCCGGCTCCGAGTCGGTCGGTGCTTTTTCCGGCCCGAATCGGAATCGACCCCTTAGTATGACAAAATTTACAGTACCATTGATTCGCTCCTCGGTAAGGGACAGGATAGCTGGATGAAAACTTCTCAGGGCACAGAACCAAGAGGGGGGGCCCAGCCCTGTCTCTTCCTGCCGCTGATGGGCGCAGACGGGCCCGCCCTTGGCCCGGGCTCTGCCCGGGCATGGCCCGGGCACGACCGCGCGGGTCCCGTGCTGCGGGAGGACCGGGGCCTTGAAGTACGCCTCCTGGTGCGTGTGAGTGTCACCCGCGTGCAGCAGCCTGCCGGGAAATGTAGTCCCCCGCCTCTCCACAGTAAAGTGCTTGGTGCTCAGTGCCAAGTCAATTACGGTCTCCCGCGCTGCGGGAGGACGGGGGCCTTGAAGTACGGCTCCTGGCGCGTGTGAGCATCACCCACTTGCAGCAGCCTGCCGGGCAATGTAGTCCCCCGCCTCTCCACAGTAAAGTGCTCGGTGCTCAGTGCCAAGTCAATTACGGTCTCCTGAGCTGCGGGAGGACCAAGGCCTTGAAGTACGCCTCCTGGCGCGGGTGAGCATCACCCGCGTGCAGCAGCCTGCTGGGAAATGTAGTCCCCCACCTCTCCACAGTAAAGTGCTTGGGGCTCAGTGCCAAGTCAATTACGGTCTCTGAAGATGGTAGTGAATATCCATTAGGAATGATGTTACACTGTATCTTCTGTTGCACTACCTTCTGGATTCGTCTTTTGAACATGTTATTTAGCGTCTCAGAGTTCTTCCTGCTACTGTTCACGCCATGACACAAAATAATAAGTACAGGAGTAAAATTACATATAAATAATTATCAATTAATCATTTACATATAAATAACAATTTAAATAAATAATTAGGACTTTAATATCTTCCCACTCTATTCCTGTCTTAAAAATAACAGTTTTAAAACAATAAATGCGTAATAAACATATACAAATTAAAATACACATTTAAAGAAAAAAACACTAAACAAATTAAACAATTCATAAATTCAGCTATTTACATAATTAATATTTTATTCGTATTTAATTAACAGAAAAATAAGTTAATATTAAATTTAAATACAATTTATTTTAACAACCCCCTACTAAAATTCAACTTACTATTATTATTATCATTACAATATTCATTACAATTAAGAAATTAAACTTAAAATATCATTTAACAATTTACAAATATATATAATTAATAATCAATTAAATAATTTACAATAAAAAAACGAATTACCATTAAATTTAAATTATGTATAATTTAACTTCCCACTCTTTTCCCCTATAAACAGAAAGGCCAGATACTAAAATATAACGTACTGTTACTAATAATAAAATTTAATTTTACATTCCAATTAACAAATTAAATTAAAAAACATTATAGCAATTGAACAATTCAAATAATTAATAATCAACGAAATAATTAATTTACAATAAAAAACGAATTACCATTATGTTAATTATAATTTAATTTACTTTATACTCTATTCCCCTGCAAACCTAACAACCTGCTGCTTCATTATGTTATTGATTAAATGTAAAAATAAATTACTGAAACACTAAAAATTACAAACTATATTTAAGAAAATGAATATCAATTATGCTAACAATGCTAACACCTACAATTAATATGTTAACTAAAACATATTAAATAAATTATTAAAAAACATATTTTTACAGCAATCTTAAAGAAAACAATATGAGAAACAAAATTATTCTTGAAGATGATATTCCACACCAAAAAACAATATACTTGACAACGATACTGTATCCCACAGTATTTTGGTAGTAAAAATATGTTTTAAACAATATTTATGTCTCACGATATTTAAAACTCGATATTTTGTCCAAACACCGATACTTGCCTGGCTTTGCCTTATTTGTTGACTGGTAGCCATATGAGCAGGTGTGTATCAGTCCAAGTACTTTTGTGTGACACTACTCATGGGCAGGAGAGCATTTATTATTGTACTCATTCGTAATTTCAGTAAGTTGTAATAGAATGTGGCTTACACTTTACAGCTCCTAATTTGTTTATCCGGTTTAATAGTTGCCTACATAAAAGGTATCTTAGAATAAAACCAAAGCCAGCCAGTACACAGTCAGTGAAAAAGCAGAAATTTACATTTTATTATTACTTAAATCGATCAACTTTTGCAAGCTTGTCAGTTAAATAAGATTCTAGAGATATTGTTGCATAACAGAGAAAGAAATCACTGACATAACAGCATTTGCTAAAGTAAATTGAATTGAATGTCTAAGACAATTACATTTGACATTCGAAATTAGGAACACATTTTCTCAGCTGCTGTACAATTAAACTGGAGGTGGTGGGAACTCGTTCACATCTCATAAGATTACATTATTCCCGTCAAGTAAGATAGAAGTTTGCCACTACTAACCTTAAAAGACCTCACAGTCACAATGGGGGACAGTTTCAATTTCTCACGTACTTTGCCCATTTTCCATTATTGTTCCTATAATTTCAATAACTGCAAATACCTTATGAAGGGAACACTGCAAGAAGACAATTTAAACCAAGAAATTACTAAAATTGATTTCTTATAAAATGCAAAATGTAACAACCAGATCAACACATTGAGCAGTTTCATGAGCTTTTGGTCTGTTGCCTGTTCCCCCACTGCTGTAGTTTTCCCTGCTGGGACTTTGACACAGACTTAAAGCCCTCTCACATTCACTAGTGTTTTCTGTATTGTATTTTATGCTTCTGTAACTTTCTTTTCTGTCCTACCAGTGTTGTTGCTTGTGTGTTTGTTTTTTTGCAGCACTCCAGCTGTTTTTTCCCACTTTTTCCCTCTTGCTTCTCGACTCCTTGCCAGCCCCTCCCACCTCCCAGGACTACTTATGGAAGCAGTAGCGCAGACGCGCTGAGGGTGCATCATGGTGCTCCAAAGGCAAGCCCATCTGCCCCCGTCCGTGCCTGGACTGCGCCCAGTGCCAGGAACCGTGGCTCTGCCGCCACCCAAAGATAGACTGCTGCTCAGCTCCAAGCCCTGGACCCAGGACTCTGCAACAACAAGTGCTGCTGCACCTCTCCCCGATCCACAGTAGGACTTTTCACTTGCCGGCACTGCCCCTTCTCCGGCAACACCAAAGCACTAGCACGAATGACGCCCACGCCCACCATGACCACTACAGACAACCTCCACTGCCTCCTGCTCAATGCACTGTCTCTCTGCAACCACACCACTGAGATCTGGGACACCATCACCTCCCTCACCCCGATGCCATCTTCCTTACCAAGACCTGGCTCAACCCCAAATCTGCACCAGACATCGCCTCAGCTATGCCCAACGGCTCAAGATTGCACACGAGACCGCATCAACAAGCACAGTGGTATTGTGAACATCCACAAAGAAACCATCCACTGCACCACCACCACAGACAACGTCAACCCGATCATGGAACACCTCAACTTCCAACTCCGAACCGACAGCAAAACCACCATCAGAGGCGCCCTCGTCTACAGCCCTCCAGGAACTCGCCCCAGTTTCTGCAACGCCATTCCCGAATTCATTGCTCCTTGTCAACATTGATTCCAAGAACTACATCTTTCTCGGCGCTCTCAACTTTGACCTTGATGACTACAATGATACCAACACCACAAACCTCCTCTAAAGCATGAGCAACACCTGCCTTACGCAACTTGTTCCCAACCCCACACACATCGCAGGACACACACTCAACCCCATCTTCACAGCCAGTGTCAGAGTTAAGTACAGCCATGCCACAGAGCTCACCTGGACAGACCACACCATCGTCCACTTCACCATCTCGGGGTCCCCTGGCACCGCCCCCAATCCACCAAGCACTTCACACCATAGCTGAAACAAGGTCTCAGAAAGCCTCAACACCTCCCATCCTGACTCTGCAACCAACCTAAAACAAGCAGTCAAGAACTTCTCTGCCTGGATCACAGACTGCACTGACAGAGTTTCCCCCAGCAAACCCACTAAGCTCAGGAGGTTCTCCAAGCAAGCCAGTGGGTACACTACTAAAATTAAAAACCTTGAAACCAACATGCAAACAACTTGAAAGGAAATGGTGCATCAGCATGGAGCCCGTGGACTGATGCACATTCAAAACATCCCTTAACCAATACCACCAACTCCTAAAAAGCCAAAAACAAGTGCCCTGGCTGACCGCATCAAAGCAAGCTCAAACCATAGCAAGGAACTCTTCAACATCGTCAGAGAGTTCTCCAGCCCCACAGCCACTGAAAATGTCATCATCCTTTCCCAGGAACTCTATGACACCCTGGCAGACTTCTTCCATGAGAAGATCTCCACAATCTACAGAAACTTCGAACCCCAGCCCACTGACATCCTTAGCCATCTCGCCCCCACGAACAAGGAACATGACCACTTGCTCACCACCTGGGACCTGGTCATCACGCAAGACACCACAGTCATCATGAACTCCGTCCACTCAGGAGCACCCACGGATCCCTGCCCCAACACATCTTCATCCTCTGTAGTAAGACGATCAGCAGCAAGCTCACCATCATCTTCAACATGTCTATCACCAAGGCCATCTTCCCCAAAGCATGGAAACACGCAGAAGTCAAGCCTCTACTTAAGAAACCATCTGCTGGGGGGACGCTAGAGAGCCCACGGCAAGATGGCCGCACTTTAGTGCAGCTCTGCCGGCCGGGAGCTCAAATCCGGTAATTATCGGCAGATCGGGCATTCATCGTCAGGAAACAAGGCCGAAATAATGTTACAGTGAGGACGGACTGCCCCAGGAGCTGTTTTGGGCTGACACGAACTGCGGCATCAGGATATTTCGGCCACTGGGCCTGTACAAGCCGCTGACTGAAATCGAGCAAGATGGCGGCGCAGGACGGACATTATCGGAAGACGGAACTGCTTCCCGGCCGACAATGAGCAAAGCGTACTGGCTAACACACAACAGTGTTTGCGCGTGAAATAGAGGATAATTATCGAACGCCAGGCGAGCCCAGGTGGAACAGTGCTGCGGAGATAGCAGGAGACGGAAGAACCATCCAATTCTACGTCACGACCGGCGACCACAGCGGTGCCTTGTGAGCGGGTGCGCGGTCCAGTAGGAGTTTGTGGAGCGGACCGCGAACCGCGCACCAACCCAAGAAACAAAGATCGCTGGGGCCGGCATTAAATGCCCAGAGGTAAGGTGGAGGGCCGCGAGTGGTGAAGTGGAGCGCAGCTGAGTGCAGGAGACACAGCCATATGGGCCGGGAAGGTGCGACTGCCATCGTTATAAAGGGTCAAGCCTGAAAAAAGCGGGGCGGCGAAGTGATAAGTTTGTATAGGGCGGAGACGATGTAAAGCGAAAGAAGCACGCATGAAGGCCTGTAGGTGAAGGCATCGGCGGGGCCCCCCAAGGAGAGAAATGTTTCAGTGGTAAACAGAGACTGTGATACCCCCAAAAAATAGTCCATATCAGGGATCCTGAATACAGCAGTGTTGTGGTGTAGGAGCGCATTGCACAGCTAACCGGTACACGTCGGCAGAGAGGTGGAATATTTAGCGCAGTTGCACACCTGGGTGAGCCCGGAGACACAACTGAAATGCCAGCATGGGAAAAGCGGACAAGCAGCAGGCGAAGTTATCCTTCGAATCGAGGTGCTCCACGAAGCACGCGGGGGCGCACTCCGATACCGAGAAGGAGACTGGGCAGTCGAACATGTCCACTCTGGAGGCTACTCTGATGGCAATACAACAGAGCCTGCATGCCATAGATGACAAAATAGACACTCTCACATTACGAATGGATAATATGTCTGCGAAGATGGACAAACAGGGTGAGCGCCTAACAGACGCGGAGCAACGCATTTCGTCTGTAGAGGATGAGGCGCATGTGACTACAGGCAAATGCCGGGAAATGGAGAAATTGTTGGAAGTTATAAGGGCAAAAAATGAAGATTTAGAGGTGGGCTCACGCCGCAATAACCTGCGTATAATGGGGGTCCCGAGAGTACCAACACAGGCCGCCTTGAGATTTACATTGAGGAAATGCTTAAGACCATCTTCGGTACCGAAAACCTCTCTCAAGTACTGATCATCGAGAGAGCACATAGAACATTGACCCCTAAGCCTCCGCCGGGCACTCCGCCAAGACCCATTTTAGCCAGACTCTTGAATTATCGAGATCGTGATGCGGTACTGTGGCTAGCAAGAGAGAAACAACATACCAGCTACCAGGGGAACGAGGTGTCCTTCTTTCCAGATTTTACGTTTGCGGTGCAAGCGGCTCGCAGGGAATTCACTTCTGTCAAAAAGAAGCTGCGCGAAATGGAGGTGCCTTATGCGATGCTGTATCCAGCGAGATTGAGGGTCACCGTCGAGGGGAAATCGAAGATTTTTCAGTCACCACGGGAAGCACAGGAATACGTGAAGCGAGTGCAACTCAAGCGCAAGAGTCCGCGGCGATCACCTTCCCCTGCAATGTCGGAGTCCTGAATGTGGAGGTGAAATGATGAAACTGAGTGTAGGTGCTGGTGGGAAACTGTATGGACCCGCTAAAAGGTATGCTCAAAGCTAATACTGGAATGGGTGTTACACACAAGGCAGCGTGATGGGGCGGACTGTTGATTTGCCCCGAACAGCACTATGTGGACAGGCGGGTGTTTTGGGAAGCACCCCCATGGAACTACTGTGGGACAATAAGGAATTAAGGGTGATGCCTGATATAACATGCTAGTACTGTAATGCATGTAGAACGCTGCTTTATGTCACTATTTTATGCTCAAACAGGCAGCTTTGGGAGAGGCGGGGTGAGCAGATACCATTGAATAGGCCAATGGCAATATGATAGAAGGTATAACTATCCTTGGTTTTAAGGTTAAGTTGGAAATGAAGAAGGCATGAGGTAAAATAGCAAGTCACAGAATACGAAGGCAAAGTAAATTGTAAAATGTAATTGAATGTTACAAAAAGTGTGTTCTCCCGGCCACACCTATGCTGCGGGTGGGAGTTCAGGTTTCTGGTTGCCCCCATGTGGGTATTCCCCAAATTGGTTGTCTTGTTGTTTACAAGTTCTATAGGGAATATTCATTCCAAAAGACTTGTGGGTTTGTCCTATAACCTGCACATCCATTTTCAATAGTTTTTGACTGTATCACTCAATAAAAATATTTCTTTCGGGTGCTCCCATGGTGTCATAATACCCACCCACCAGGGTATATTTCTACTAGTACTGCTAACAGCCTAGAACAATATTTGAACCAAAATGCACCAAAGCACACCAAATGGTTGTAACTAATTTCCAAAACTTTAAAAACAATCGATATGAAAATGCAACCACAATGTATGTATCAATTCGCCATGGATTAGTATCCTTTTTGGTAGCAGTCCACACAGAGTCTTGAATCAAGTCCTTTTGTTTATTTTATTTCAGAATCTTTTAAACACGGAGAACAGTAGCAGCCGACGTACGTTTCGCCCCCTGGGCTTTCTCAAGGCTGCAAAAACATATATATAAGCTGTTCATATATAGTGTAACCATTCCATCGTCAAAATTAAAACCAAAACAACAAGCAAATGCCCTTTTATTATATTATTCACCCTCTCTAGAGAGGGTGAACACATGTTGTATCAGAAGCGTCTATGTTTAAAAACAAACAATATACAAGAAGGAACACACCTAATAATACCTCTGATCTTTTTACACACAAAATGATACTATGTACAAATTACAATCTTTGTGTGATAAAAGAGTAAACCACAACCAAAAGAACAAACCGTGTCTAATTAGAAACAAATGTGAGTTAAAAGAAAAAAGGCGACAAAGATATAGCAACCAGTCCCTTGAGAACCATATCTAATGTTCTTTACTCACACATATGTGAAATTGTAAAGATTTTGAGAAGATAAAATGGGTGTGTGCACCTTCACCTTCAATAAGTCAGCGATCGTGAAGGTATAAGAAATAGTGTATCATAAACCCTCATGTATCATGCCATTCAATTGTATAACGAATTATAACGCGTGTGACAAGCCTCACCTTGAATGTCAAGATTGAGTTCATATCCATACAGTTATATGCAAGGGGTTGAATGACTACCCTCACTGCTGAAATGTCCCTAAAAAGAAATTGTATTTAAAAGATAAAACGCCAAATAACGAGAGACCAAAATGCAATTCCCCTTACTCTCACAGTTAAGGAGTTGTTGTAAATAGACCAGAATGATCCTTACCCGAGATGTAAATCACCATTGCCGATGTTGTTCACTTCTAAATGAATATATTTGTCTCCTCTCTAGGAAATATTAGTCCTCGTAGTATTTAAGCTCTGTATTTCAGACCTTGATAAGTCCTCGCTTTCAGTCTCCATGCATTTATCATTAGAGAAACTTAAAAAGATGGCGCCCGCGAGTCAGAACGCGTTGCTGCCAGTCACGAGAAGCGGGAAATATAGAGACATTGAGGTAACTTTTCATAATAAGCTTATTACGATTAACAATTTAGAATAAGTATGAAAGGTGATTCAGTGAGGCTACTAACAGGAGGACAAAGGGCTAATTTACATTTTGTTTTTCGCTATTGGAATTCTTCGCAGAGAGGACTTATCAAGGTCTGAAATACAGAGCTTAAATACTACGAGGACTAATATTTCCTAGAGAGGAGACAAATATATTCATTTAGAAGTGAACAACATCGGCAATGGTGATTTACATCTCGGGTAAGGATCATTCTGGTCTATTTACAACAACTCCTTAACTGTGAGAGTAAGGGGAATTGCATTTTGGTCTCTCGTTATTTGGCGTTTTATCTTTTAAATACAATTTCTTTTTAGGGACATTTCAGCAGTGAGGGTAGTCATTCAACCCCTTGCATATAACTGTATGGATATGAACTCAATCTTGACATTCAAGGTGAGGCTTGTCACACGCGTTATAATTCGTTATACAATTGAATGGCATGATACATGAGGGTTTATGATACACTATTTCTTATACCTTCACGATCGCTGACTTATTGAAGGTGAAGGTGCACACACCCATTTTATCTTCTCAAAATCTTTACAATTTCACATATGTGTGAGTAAAGAACATTAGATATGGTTCTCAAGGGACTGGTTGCTATATCTTTGTCGCCTTTTTTCTTTTAACTCACATTTGTTTCTAATTAGACACGGTTTGTTCTTTTGGTTGTGGTTTACTCTTTTATCACACAAAGATTGTAATTTGTACATAGTATCATTTTGTGTGTAAAAAGATCAGAGGTATTATTAGGTGTGTTCCTTCTTGTATATTGTTTGTTTTTAAACATAGACGCTTCTGATACAACATGTGTTCACCCTCTCTAGAGAGGGTGAATAATATAATAAAAGGGCATTTGCTTGTTGTTTTGGTTTTAATTTTGACGATGGAATGGTTACACTATATATGAACAGCTTATATATATGTTTTTGCAGCCTTGAGAAAGCCCAGGGGGCGAAACGTACGTCGGCTGCTACTGTTCTCCGTGTTTAAAAGATTCTGAAATAAAATAAACAAAAGGACTTGATTCAAGACTCTGTGTGGACTGCTACCAAAAAGGATACTAATCCATGGCGAATTGATACATACATTGTGGTTGCATTTTCATATCGATTGTTTTTAAAGTTTTGGATATTAGTTACAACCATTTGGTGTGCTTTGGTGCATTTTGGTTCAAATATTGTTCTAGGCTGTTAGCAGTACTAGTAGAAATATACCCTGGTGGGTGGGTATTATGACACCATGGGAGCACCCGAAAGAAATATTTTTATTGAATGATACAGTCAAAAACTATTGAAAATGGATGTGCAGGTTATAGGACAAACCCACAAGTCTTTTGGAATGAATATTCAATTTTGCTGATCTGGCACTCTGTTGTGTGTAACACTCATTACATGTTTTGTTTAGACGAAATCTTCTGAGACAGTATAGAACTCTCTTGATACAGCACCACATTGTGTGTAATACTTATTATCTGTCTGTTTTGGCCTATTGATATTGTATCATCATATGTACATACACACTGTGATTTTAGTTGACTTAAAAACCGAATATATCTTAGAATCAGGTCAAAAATAATCATACTATGGCCACATTCGATGATAATAGAAATGCCCTTATGGATGACTTATTCAGCCTTAATCCTGTACGGGATAACACTAGACCCAGGGACACAGGAAAGGAGGGATTAAAACAAAAAATTTTGAGACTTGAGAGACTAAAAAAACAAGAGCTCTCCAGATGGTGGGACGCTACAGTCCTACGAAAATACATAGACAAAGAACAAGTGCCGAGGGGACTTCGGATTTTGATTTTTCCCTCTTTTGAGGATTTAGAAAAGGGACACTTAAAAGAATGGGAAAAACTGTTGTTTGGATCATTGGTAGGAATGATGGACATATTAATTAGGGACGCCGATCTAAAACGAGAGAAACTACTTCTTGAAATTTCTGTGTTAGAGAAAGAGATCCAAGATCTCAATTTACCGGAGGCAACTGAGCGCAATTTGGCCATACTCAAAGATGAGATTCAGAAACATCAATTGTATATAAAGGATAAAAAACTAAAAAAAATAAAACGGGATGAGAGAGACTACCATAGTGGGAGGGTTTATACCTTTGCGAAAAAATTTGACAATGTAAGGGCTGGGGGACATGCAGAGAATAGACCCCAAACCATGCAACCAACCAGTATTTCTGACAGTGCAAGTGTTAGTAGCATAACCAGTGGAGAATCCTCAAGTGTACATGGACAACCTCCAGGCAATGGAGCTGACCCCTTTTTTTTAGAACTGCAAAGGTTCAGGAAGGGGAACAAGCAAGCCTTTCAAAAAGAAAGAGCCACAAAAAGATCAGGAGGGGCAAATGGAGATCAAGATCCAAATATAAAAGAAAGAGTGGGAGTAACTACCAGATCGGGGGCACGAACACAACAATTGTAAATGATTTAACTTGTATAAATGTCATGGATAAAATCAATGTTGTCAACTTATCAAGTCATACGTTAACTGAAATTGAAATAAACTTATTGAGCAAGGGTTTGGGATTCTGTCCGAGTGCATATCCTAATTTTACAACACTACATGTAAATTGTTTCAAATTTACTAGGAAGTTAAAACTGCACAAGTTCTTTTTAGAAAAACAACATCCGATATCAAATAGAACTGCAACTGAAATCGCAGAGGACATGCAGACCATCAGGGACATAAAAAATATACAACTCCTGCTTTCTTTGGATGAACAGGAGGTTTTAACATCCATTCAAACGTTGACATTAGACCTTAATTTAGACACATATGTTGACATAGATAGTGGCTTAAGAACCAAATCTAGATTCACGCCCCATCTACCAGGCCCAAATGTCATTGACACATTTCAGGAAATGGTTTATCAGGATCTATACAAACTTGAGGATAGATTCCATTCCAAAACAACAATGATAAAACAAAATATCTCATTGGAAGAGAGAAAAGCCCTAGAAAACCTCAGCAATGACACCTCCTTAGTCATCAGAGAAGCAGACAAAGGAGGAAATGTGGTGCTTATGGATAAAACGGACTATCTCCATGAAATTGACAGACAACTCTCAGATCTAACTACTTACATTAAGTTGGATAGCAATCCCATGAGAACCACTATAACAACAGTGGAAAATAAACTAAAACATTGGCGAGACCTTAGTCTCATTTCAGATTTAGAGTTTAAATATCTCTTTAATGACACACCAACTAATCCCTGCATATACTGTCTGCCAAAAATACACAAAGGGGGTTTTCCCCCGGGAGACCCATCATTTCGGGTATTGGGTCTCCCACAGAGAGAATATCTGAATATATTGATATATATTTACAACCTCTAGTTATAAACTTACCATCTTATATAAAGGACACTCAAGATATTCTTAGTAAAATTACAGACGTAGAGTGGGTGGAGGGACATCAACTGGTCACCATGGAGGTATGCTCATTATATACGAGCATACCAGGAGAACAGGGCATAAATGCGGCACAACATTTTTTGGACAGTCGATCAATTAACATGTATGAACACACGCTCATGTTATTAGATCTAATCAAGCTAGTCCTGGACAACAGTATATTCATTCACAATGGGGAATGGTATCGTCAAATACGAGGAGTAGCTATGGGGGCAAAATTTTCGCCCTCATTTGCCAACCTCTATATGGGTTTATTCGAACACACACATGTATGGAGGAAATGTCCGGATCACCTGTTAGAAAGTGTCTTATATTGGGGACGATTTATTGATGACATCTTGCTATTCTGGGCAGGGACAAATGAGGCCCTCGAAGAATTTTTTATATACATCAACAACAATGATTTCAACTTGTCCTTTACGAAAGATCAGAGTATTGAGCGGATAAACTTTCTTGACTTAACCATAGTAGTGGATGGTAGTAGGCTCAAAAGTATTCCCTACAGAAAAATAACTGCGTGTAATGCCACACTACATGCTAGTAGTGCACATCCGCCTTCACAAATTAATGCCATCCCCTATGGAGAAATGTTGCGAATTAAACGCAATTGCAGCGATGACACCAGATTAGACAGAGAGTTGGGCATTGTTGAAAATCGATTTCGAGCTAGAGGCTATTCCAATTCTATAATCAGACAAGCCAGATTAAAGATAAATAAGGTCAAAAGAACCCACCTCTTGACCAACAAAAAGAGGGCAAACAATACAAAAAGGAATAAATTGGCCTTTATTACTCCATATACGACCATAAGCACTGAGGTATATAAGATTCTTAAGAAACATTGGCACCTATTGACACATGACATCACATTACAGGGTGCAATTGGACCTAAACCGTCAATGATACACACAAGAGGGCGTACATTAAGACAACACCTGTGTCCAAGTTTTATTCCACCTCCAAAAGTGCCACTTGGTTACCCTCAGCCCCAAATGGTTTCTATAGGTGCGGCTCATGTAGTATTTGTTGTTTTGGAATACACAAAATAAATAGATTCCAATACAACACGGAGAGATACTATACAATTAGGAGTTTTATAAACTGTAACACCAAATTTGTGGTGTATTGTATCAAATGTATCTGTGGAAAAATCTATATTGGGAGCACGATAAGACCATTAAAAGAGAGAATTCAAGAACACATTCGGGCCATCAGGAATAACAACACACTATATCCCTTAGCAGTCCACTTCAATACAATACATAAATTGAGTGAATTGCTAAAATTGAGTTTTCATGGCATTGATGTAATCAATCCTGGATTGAGGGGTGGCAATAGAATGTCTCAACTTCGGAAAATGGAAAGTACTTGGATCATTAAGTTACGGGCGGTGGAACACGGTTTAAATGTTGATAAGGAGATGTGCGAATTCTTGTAAAAACAATAATAATCTAGCACACCCTGTAATGATATTCACTACTGCAGTCATTTCCTCAATGAATATAGCATGAATAACCATCTGCATATATTCAGAATGCATGTAAATAATGATGATTAAGTACATGTAACTAACACACGTGGAGGTGTTTTTGGTTGTATGTGATATCTATACTAATTTGGATCAAGTAGAGGCACTCTCTCATACCTTATATATTTTGTTGTCTGTTTTTCACTATTCGTTAAACTATCCTACTTCATATGTGGTATATTAAACAATTACACATATATTTTGAAACTGACACTGTTGGATAGAATACAGAGAGAGAGACGTTTTCTCTCATACTGATGCTCTTTTTTTCTTCAATGTTTAGTGATTTTTGTTATTCTATATGTGGTTTCACAATAAGAAAAACAGAAAAACCACATCATATGCAATTGAAATTTACATTAGCATCACCCTTATTAACATGGAGGATGCTAGTCCAGCCAATGCGCAAGGTCACATTAGGTTACACAAGTTTATAAATTGGGCATATTCCCGGAGGTTCTTATATTTTATATAGTACAGCCAAAATGGATTTATAATACATCCGTAGGTTTGAGAATACTGTTCTCGCTTTACATCTTGTATGATAAAAATCTGCTATCATAACAAGCGTCTCTTATGTAGAGCGCATTGTATGTCATTACAAAGCAAGATGGTGACAACATGGTACTAAATAGGTTCACGGATAACAGAATATAGAAAGTCCCTTCTTCATTTCCATGGAAAATGGTAAACTTCAAGTATTGTATGGTGGTGATATAGTATCACATCAATAGATTGAATAAGATTCAATAACAATTAATTCAATGATCGATACATTCATATATAGAGGTGGAACACACAATAAGCTTTTTTAAAATCATAAAGGGAAAATGTATTTCTTGCTAAGATATGGGCCAAATAAAATTCTGGTACACGGTATTTGTTTTATGGAACATTTTAAAATAACAATGAATACGATGAAATCAATATATGAAGTAGCATGGATTTATAATCATGTTACGTTAAACTGCATCCAGTCCGCTTTCAGTCTCCATGCATTTATCATTAGAGAAACTTAAAAAGATGGCGCCCGCGAGTCAGAAACGCGTTGCTGCCAGTCACGAGAAGCGGGAAATATAGAGACATTGAGGTAACTTTTCATAATAAGCTTATTACGATTAACAATTTAGAATAAGTATGAAAGGTGATTCAGTGAGGCTACTAACAGGAGGACAAAGGGCTAATTTACATTTTGTTTTTCGCTATTGGAATTCTTCGCAGAGAGGACTTATCAAGGTCTGAAATACAGAGCTTAAATACTACGAGGACTAATATTTCCTAGAGAGGAGACAAATATATTCATTTAGAAGTGAACAACATCGGCAATGGTGATTTACATCTCGGGTAAGGATCATTCTGGTCTATTTACAACAACTCCTTAACTGTGAGAGTAAGGGGAATTGCATTTTGGTCTCTCGTTATTTGGCGTTTTATCTTTTAAATACAATTTCTTTTTAGGGACATTTCAGCAGTGAGGGTAGTCATTCAACCCCTTGCATATAACTGTATGGATATGAACTCAATCTTGACATTCAAGGTGAGGCTTGTCACACGCGTTATAATTCGTTATACAATTGAATGGCATGATACATGAGGGTTTATGATACACTATTTCTTATACCTTCACGATCGCTGACTTATTGAAGGTGAAGGTGCACACACCCATTTTGTCTTCTCAAAATCTTTACAATTTCACATATGTGTGAGTAAAGAACATTAGATATGGTTCTCAAGGGACTGGTTGCTATATCTTTGTCGCCTTTTTCTTTTAACTCACATTTGTTTCTAATTAGACACGGTTTGTTCTTTTGGTTGTGGTTTACTCTTTTATCACACAAAGATTGTAATTTGTACATAGTATCATTTTGTGTGTAAAAAGATCAGAGGTATTATTAGGTGTGTTCCTTCTTGTATATTGTTTGTTTTTAAACATAGACGCTTCTGATACAACATGTGTTCACCCTCTCTAGAGAGGGTGAATAATATAATAAAAGGGCATTTGCTTGTTGTTTTGGTTTTAATTTTGACGATGGAATGGTTACACTATATATGAACAGCTTATATATATGTTTTTGCAGCCTTGAGAAAGCCCAGGGGGCGAAACGTATGTCGGCTGCTACTGTTCTCCGTGTTTAAAAGATTCTGAAATAAAATAAACAAAAGGACTTGATTCAAGACTCTGTGTGGACTGCTACCAAAAAGGATACTAATCCATGGCGAATTGATACATACATTGTGGTTGCATTTTCATATCGATTGTTTTTAAAGTTTTGGATATTAGTTACAACCATTTGGTGTGCTTTGGTGCATTTTGGTTCAAGTTCTATAGGGACATGTCTTTGGCATGATTGGGATGCTGAAGTGGGAGGGGGTTCAAACAGTTAGTTATACGGCTAAGCATCGTACTCCAAGGGCAGAAAATTGAGTTAGATGTGTGGAGAGATTTGATTGCATGGTCAGCTATGATTAATGTACTGGAAATAGAATTGACATAAGAATGGCGGGTGAAATTAGACTATTGACATGGAATGTCAGGGGATTGAATAATCCAAAAAAGGTCAGGCAGGTTTTGGCATACCTTGATAGACAGAAAGTACAATTAGCTCTATTACAGGAAACACATCTTACGAAATTGGGTGAGGACAGGGTGGGTAGAAGATGGGCAATGGAAAAGGCGACATCATCATACTCCAATTACGCCAGAGAAGTCATGATTTAAGTTAAAAGAGGAACACCTTTTACACTTACGCATGTTGAGTCTGAAGATATGGGGCAATTTACTCTTATACAAGGGAATTTATGCGGAACCTCAATAACAATTGTCAATACTAATGGCCCAAATATTGACGATCCGGAATTCTTTCAGAGACTGGAGAACAGGTTATTTGTATTGCAACCTGAGGTGATTTTCTGGGGTGAAGACCTGAATACATACCTGGATACTGATATGGATCGCAGTGCGAACACACCCTGGCAGGGAAAGCGGGCGGCACAAATAGTGCGTGATATTATGTCCGCCCATGGGCTCATTGACATCTGGAGGAATCGGAACCCTAAGGTACGGGAGGGCACACATATATCATCAGTACATAAATCATGGTCCAGATTGGGCTACTGGCTGATCTCTGGATCGGCGGCCTCATGGGTGCGGCGCCTGCCATGGACATTGTCGGATTACTCACCGGTGACTCTGGAGGTGAACATTCCCACACAACATGCACAACCATTCCAGTGGCGACTACAGCCGACCTCACTGCTGGACCCAATGTTTAAGGAGGGGGTGCAACAAGCCATAGAATTATTCTTTGTTGAAAATGAAGGGACAGTGGAGGAGGCTGGAACTCTATGGGAGGCATTTAAGGCCACCATCAGGGGGGTGCATTGGGTTACAGGCAGGGGTACTAAAAGACTTATGTTCTAGGATGGCAAGTCTGGAGAAAGCCATTAAATCAATAGAAAAAGAATATACAGAAACGAGTAAACCCGAATCCCTGGCAGAGATTAGAGAGTTAGTGACAGAATATAATGAGACTGCAGACCAGGAAATAAAACATCTGTCTAGACGCTGGAAGGCCCGGTCTTACGGGGAAGGGGGGCGACTTAGCCGGACATTGGCAGTAAAGATTAGACCCCCTCGGTCGCAGGCGTATATTACAGAAATAGTCAGACAGGACGGCACGACATGCTACAATACACCTGAAATTCTTGAACAATTCAGAAGCTACTATTCTGAACTATATGGAGGGGGGGAAGCGGCAATTGAAGGTGAAAAGGTGCAATCCTTTTTTGAAGAGATAGCGCTAGCATGGCTCTCCAATGGGCAGAGAGAGTACCTCCTGCAACCATTCACAGTTAAAGATGTCAGGGAAGCGATACAGGCATTACCCTCCGGGAAGGCAGCTGAAGTTGATGGGTTGCCAAGTGAATTTTATAAAGCATATGTAGATCTGCTTGCCCCTCACCTACACAATATGTACAGTGAAGCATTTGAGAAGGGGTCTCTTCCTCCTACACTACGGGAAGCATTAATAATCACCCTGTTGAAGCCGGGTAAGCACCCGGGCACTTGTGATTCATACCGTCCACTTTCATTGCTGGATATAGATACTAAAATTATTGCAAAAATGGTTGCCACCAGACTGCGGCCCCTGCTGCCGGCATTGGTCCTCCCGGATCAATTGGGATTTATACCAACACGATCTACCACACATAACCTGAGAACTTTATTCGCAGTAATGCACCAATTGGATCCGGAGTCTAAGGCTGCGGCAGTAATAGTAGATGCTGCCAAAGCATTTGATTCCATAAAATGGGGGTACATGTTTGCTGTTTTGCGGTGCATGGGACTTCCATTCGCGTTCATCCAATGTATTGAACTATTATATACAGCTCCGGTAGCTAGAGTGCAGGTAAATAATTGTCACTCGAAATTAATAGCGATTTGTCAAGGAACACGGCAGGGATGCCCGGTCTCTCCACTGCTCTTTGCAATTGTTATGGAGCCACTGGCCTGTACAGTAAGACAGAAATATGCAAGAGCAGCGTTGGAGTTTAGACAACGTCCACTCATAATATCAATGTATGTGGATGACATGGTGCTCTATGTCCGCAACCCCAAGGAGGAGCTCCATGGGTTGATACGAGAATATATTAAGTATGAAACTTTCTCAGGTCTTAGAATAAATTGGGATAAGTCCTCTGTGTTTCCGTTGACCCCAAGTACACTCCCGTTCATATTGGAATTCCCGTTAAAATGGACAATGGACCCGGTAAAGTATTTGGGTATATGGATACATAATGAACCCGAGATAGTGATGAGGGAAAACTATGGGAGGTCAATGGTGCAAACAGAGGAGCAAGTGGACAGGTGGGTCAGATTACTGCTTTCATTGGCGGACCAACTAGCTGTCATCAAAATGACAATACTCCCAAGATTTTTATATCTGTTTGTTAACGTCCCTATCCGAATACCGGTGTTTTTTTAAATCAAACTTCCCTCCATTCTAAGCTGTTTGGTATGGGCAGGTAGCAGCCGCAATGTGGATGGGAGGTCCTCACAAGGCCATATTCTCAAGGGGGATTCACAGTTCCAGACATGCATATGTATTATCTATGTGCACAGGTGCATTTTGTGCATTATTGGTATTATCCGCCACTCTTCCTACCACCCGCAGGGAAATGAGTACAACAGATTGCACAGTGCAGGCATGGCGGAGGTTGGAGGAGCGGGCTGAAAAGCTTCCTATATATGCACCATCAGTCCCGCTGGCACAACACCCTTATATATCAGTGGCGCAGGAGGCACGGCCGATTGCGACACTTGCAGACATGGGTATTGTAACAATGGGTGATGTATATCCCGAGGGCACGTTTGTAACCCTGGAGGACATCCAGGCACACAAGCCGTGTACACCATTGGCACTATTCACCTTTCTTAGGCTGAGGGAGGCCCTCAAGGCCTTTAATGGCCATCATCCCGCTGAACCATTAACCTTGAAACTGCTACAAGCAATGCTGATGGGGCCTTCAAGGATAAAGCTGGTTACTAGAATGTATATTTCGATGCAGGCTGACACTATATCACAACACAGCAAAGCTAAAGAACGATGAGATGCGGCATTGGATGAGCAACTTACAGAAAAGGAATGGGAGTACTGCTGTTCTTTGACTAGGCTGTTAACTGCTAATTGTAATTTGCGTATCATTCACTTCAAATTCATACAACAGCTGTATTATACTCCTAAGCAATTAAAAAGGTATGGGCTGCGGGAGGTAGCTAATTGCTCAAGATGTAAAATGCCTGATGCTGATTTTATACACCTTGCATGGTCGTGCGAAAGTGTGCACACTTTTTGGACACAAGTGGCTGATTCGCTTTCTGAAATGGTAGAAGAATTGGTAAAATGAACGCCACAGGTCTGCCTGTTGGGGCTTGTAGATTATGTAAAACCACAGGATAGACGACTGGTGATGATCTCATTATTGTTGGCTAAGAGGAAAGTGGCACAGCACTGGGACAGTAGACTTGTCCCCAAACAACAACGGTGGCTGGAGGACGTGGTATATTGCAGAGATCAGTTATCGCAGTATGCCGAAGAATTGCCGATTCCGTCAAGACCAAAAGACAATTGGGCTCCGCTTTCATCTTATCTGTTGACAAAGGGTATGGATATAATGCCGACGGCAGTCTCGGAGAAACAGGACATTACCCTTGCTGACTGGGGTAAAGAAAAGCTACTCACAAGATCTATGTTATGTACTTAATATGCAACATCAGGCCTAAATTCATACGAAAACAGTGCTCAGCAAATACATTTGTACATATGACTGGAAATAATTCCTTTTGATTGAAACGATATATTTCTTTATTATCTTTTTGTATCGATTATTGTTTTTTTATTTTTTGTTTTTATATGACCAAATGATATATTATTTGAATTTCTTAAGTACTAGACATATATGTACAAAAGTGCACAAAGTTATTCTTCACAGACAATACAAAACAGTGCTATACATATAAAAATATTTTGCGACAATTAAAAACCAAGAGAGATTATCTTTGTATTATCAAGCAATTCAAAGGCTGGCGGTCGATAAAGAACATGACGCGCGTTTCGGCGTTTAAGCCTTCGTCAGGAAAGACCGTCTCACATTTCTCTATAATCCTAGTTTAGGTTAACGGTCTATATTTCAAGACCATCCAGAATTCTTATTTTTCTATCCAGAGGAGCGTCTTATAGGTTCTGCAATTTCTCAATACTTAAGCTGTTACTTAGTTCTCACAGGATATGTTGCTAGTTACATTTAAGCCTCTCAGGGGCAATTCATTTCTTCATCAAAGGGGTGCCGCTTATATTGAAAGGTACGATAATATGTAGATACTTGGTCACATAACAGTGATGACTGATTTATATTGTTTATATTTTGTGCAGATGGATACACCATGAAGAGTAGTTTTATAGGTATTTCAACAGGTCATTGCTTCCTTTATTTTAATTAGTATCGCTCACGGAGCTGTAATTATCTGTGCAATCACTCGTCCTCTGTGTAGACTTGCTGTCTACACAGAGGACGAGTGATTGCATGTATTTGCTGAGCACTGTTTTCGTATGAATTTAGGCCTGATGTTGCATATTAAGTACATATCATAGATCTTGTGAGTAGCTTTTCTTTACCCCAGTTGTTAATGTTCCCTACAGCTAGCAAGATGCATTGTTTCCAGTAGGTGTCCCCAACTTTCTAAAACGCATTACCCTTGCTGAACCAGATTCCTGTACGAATGTCTCTGCACATTAGGTCTCTAATATAGAATGTATTCACTAGATGTCAATTGGGTACATGCTTGGGAGGTTTTCTTTGTTTATGTTTGCAATCATCAAAAGCCGATATATGCAATATAATGTCAATGTGTGATTCGATGATGTATTTGAAAAAAAACGTAAAATACAATAAAAAATAAAAAAAAGAAGAAACCATCTGCTGACCCCAACAAACTCAAGAACTACTGCACCATCTCTCTGTTGCCGTTTCCCGCCAAAGTTCTTGAGAAAGCCATCAACCGTCAACTCACAGAACACCTGGAGAACAACAATGTTCTGGACGCTTCTCAATCTAGATTCTCCACCAACCACAGCATGAAACCGCCCTGATAGCTGCCACATGTGACATTAGATCCCTCCTCTACCAAGGAAAAGCTTCAGCCTTGATCCTCCTCGTCCTCTCAGCAGCATTCGACATAGTATCACACCACACCCTGATGAAAAGGCTTCACAACATCGGAATACAAAGAGACACCCTCAAATGGATTGCCTCCTTCCTCACCCGAAGAACCCAGAGAATCCTCCTTCCTCCATTCGCCTAGGAACCCAAAAACATCATATGCAGTGTCCCTCAAAGCTCATCCCTCAGCCCTACACTGTTCGACACCTACAAGACTCCCTTGGCCAACATCGTCAGATCGCATGGACTGAACATCATATCCTTCGCCGATGACAACCAGCTCATCCCCTTGCTATCAGCAGACCCCTCTGCTACACTGACCAACTTCCGCAGGTACATGATGAGCATCGCCAAATGGATGAAAAGCAACTGGCTAAAACTCAACACAGACAAGACTGAAGTGCTGATCTTTGGCAACAACACCTCCTCATGGAATGAGTCTTGGTGGCGTCCTGAGCTAGAACCCTCAACCACTCCGACCGACCACGCCCGCAACCTTGGCTTCATCTTGGACTGTAAGCTCACCATGAAAAGACTGATCAATGCAGTTTCATCCGCCTACTCCCTCACCCTTTGCATACACCGCAAGATTTTCAAGTGGCTCCACTTTGACACCAGACAGACCTTCACACAAGCCAATGTCACCAGCTGATTGGACTACAGTAACATACTCTATGTAGGAATCAGCTTGCACCTCCTCAAAAGACTACAAACAATACGGAACTCAGCAGCCAGACTCATCCTAGGCCTCCCGAAAAGAATCCACACTACCCCCTTCTCAAGAAGCTCCACTGGCTCCCCATTCAGAAGAGATGCCACTTCAAGATGTTGATTCACACCTTCAAGGCCCTCTACAACCAGGGACCAGCCTACATCAACCACCGTCTGAACTTCCACCTTACCCCCAGACACCTGCGCTCTGCCTCCCTTCACCTTGCCCTCACACCTCGCATCCGCTGCAGCGACAGTGGAGGACGCTCTTTCTCCTACCTCGCTGCGAAGGTCTGCAACAACCTCCCACATCACCTCTGGACCTCATCCTCTCTGCAGAATTCAGAAAGGGACTCAAGACCTGGCTATTCAGCTGATCCCTCTGCAGCATTGCTCTCAGCACCTGGATACCCTCACAGGTGATTAGCCGTGCTATACAAATCCAGTTTGATTGATTGACACATTGCAACATACTAATAAGTTGTGGTTCCTCTGTCTCCAAATCAGAGTTTCTCAAATCATCCTTAAACTCTGGCAGCATATTAGGATGCAACAAAGAAGCAATTTTGTGAGTGCCAACTTTCTCTCCTATGCCTGACAGAGCAGATCTGTTTCTTTTTTATGGAGATTTTAGCTGTTGAAGGTGTGAAAATCCAAGAGAACATTTGGAACTGCCACGGGAATTGTACCTGGAATTATCGATATCCCCGTGCAATTCCTCACTTGTTAGGGGACGCTTAGGGTATCGGTACTCCATGGGTGGGAAAAATCTGAGCGATTTGCCATCTAACTCGCAATGAGGGCAAAAATGGTGGGACATGAAAAAAGGGAGAGCAATAAGTTAATCAGTTCAAAAAAAGGTGGGAAAGAAAAAGGATTAAAGCAGGCTAGAAATGAGGACAATGGAATATGAGTGCAAAGGTGTAGAGGCAAAGTCGAACGGATTTAGATAGTTCTCTCCCATAATATTCTCAGCCCTCTCTATCACTCCCTCAGGAATGAAAAATAGCTCTAAAGCATATAATCATATCTGTAGAATTGAAGCCACAGATGCTTGTCAAGAATGTGCAGGAGGGGGTAACATCACAAAAAGATCGGGTAAGAAATCATAGAAGAAAACAGGCAGTAGAAGGAAAGAGAGAGATCAGGCTGCAGTTCCAAGGGAAGCCCACAGAGAACAGAAATAGAGGCTTTAAGGTTGGTTGGAAGTGGAGGAGAACCGGCTTATGGAAATTGGGAGCAAGATCTACAGTGCTTAATTTGTAAAAGAAAGAGTGCCGGTGAGCGAAGTTCTTTTCAAATGACCGTGGCCAATGCAATTAAACCTCAGGCACCAAATATCTAATCTAGTAGTCCCTGATCCCTTATCCCACTCTTGCAAGTTCATGCATTCTCATTGCAACAGTTTTTCCATCGTTTTATTCCTCCTTCTTTCAGATGTGTGTGTTTTTCCCTCGCTTGCTCTCGACAAGTATCTAATGCGGGAAAACAAGTGTCGGTCCCCAAAACTAAGTACAGGTGTCCCCCACTGGCAACCACTAGCTCAAACTAAGAACTGGATCTAGACACCTAACCTGTTTGTGCACCCACTTCTGGGTTAAGCCCACCACTTTTGGGGCACTTTAGGCAGTGAGAGTGTTTAAGCTCAGAACTAGTGTGCAGAAGCTGCTTGCCAACTTTCTATTTTGTTGGATGGCTTTCTGTTTTAGTTCACCACATTTCCATCTCCTCACACCTTTCTTGTTTTTTTTCTTGCAAGTTTTCTCATGTTAGTGGCAGTGGCGGCTAGTAGGGAATAGGGGTAGCGGGGGCGGGGGGATGATGATGGGGGGGTTTGAATTTTTTTTTTTTTTTAAATGCACTTACCTTTTCCACCGGCCGCATCTCTCCTCCGATTCTCTGCTCTTCCTGACTCCAGTCCGGAAAAAGATGCAGGAAGCACCTGGGCACACAGGCTCCCCTGAGTCAATCACAATGCTGCAATGCAACGTTGTGATTGGTCTGAGCGCCATGGATCAGCGCTCAGATCGGCACAGGGAGCCAGTGCATATTCCCTACTAGGCTGTCCATTACAGCCTGGTGGGAAATATGCAAAGTGCTCATGACTGCTTAGCCAGCCAAAACGGCTGACCAAGCAGTCATGCACACTTAGAGTATATAGTCCACTCCTCCTCCCTGAGCCACCAGCCCGCCCCGCCCTAAACCAGCCCCGCAGCAACCAAAAATAAAATTATAATAACGTTCAGTTATTATTATTTTATTTTTTCCTCTTTAACTGCTCTAAGAGCAGTGGGGCGACGCTCCCCCACCTTAGCGGAGAAGCCGCCACGGGTTAGTGGAGATAAGCAAGATAGTCGGTACTTGTTTGTTTACATACTGCTACAGCTATTAGCTTCCATGGCTTCCTGGGCTTCCACGTCTGCACCTTGCTCAGTGTGGGGCTCATTACTGAGACTTCCGCAATTAAGTTCGGTAAGCACCAGTGGGGTAGCGAAACTTGAGGGGGCCCCCTGCAAAGTACCCGGAGGGGGCCCCAATGCTCTAGAGCCAGTCAGGAGCTCTCAGGCCAGGGGCCCGCTGCCTGTTCACAGTGCTGGAGGGAGTCCCTTGGATCTTGGGTGTCCCACCGCAGGAGCTGCGGGGGGTAATGTTACACCAATGGTAAACATCAGACACTTTTACTAACTGTGATGCTTTATGATGTTGTTATTCCTTTTTTTGGACTTATATGTTTATTTGTATCTCTTCTTCTCAAGTTTTGTCACCTGTGCTAAGATAGCCATCTCTTCGCTGAATTCATCAAGCTGGTGATTGCCGCCTGCGTATTTCTCTTGCTCCCTTCCCCTCCTCTTCCCTCATTCTCTCTGATTGATGTGCGCGCACTGTTACCTATAAAGTGATAGCAGCAGGATTCTCAAAAGAACCACAGTTAACCAACTAAATGCGAATGGTTGTTTAAATGAGTCCATGTTGAACCACTGTGCTATATTACCGGTTCCAGGAGGTTGCAGTATATTATGGGAATGCAGAGCTGATCTGAAGTATTGGGCTGGGTGTGCCAGGAAGAGAGGTTTCAATTGCTTGTTTTCAGAATGTCTGGGGATATGATACCACAAAACACTTTTACTGTGGGTTATGGTTAAATCCAAGCGAAGTTCTAATTATTAGCTTCAGCAATGCACAGTGAAATACAGGAGATGTGAGAGAGCTTAGAATCTAGGAAGCATTGGTGGGTATTGGGTCAAACTGAGGGAGCTGCCTATGGCTTGTTTGGTAATGTGGTATGAAGACTAGAGTGCCAAGAGCGCCAATTTCATGTGCAATATGAATTGCAGGTTATTGATTAATCCAGTTCAGGTTACAGATACTTGCCAAGATATGTAGTGTTGGTCCTGGAGCAGTGGGAGTTTAACTTAAAGGTGACACTTGTTTTGTGGTTTATGAGATTAATCCCTAGCAGGGTTGTGGTTATTTTAGCAGGTTGGGAGTGCCAACGTTGAAAGTGTAGATAATAACCAGTTTAAGCTAGTCTCTGAGGGTCGGCCTCTGTGGTAGAGGTCAGTCCTTCTGAAAAGGGAGGTTTTATAGACATGGGGGCCAATCAAGGCCTCAGTGTTACCTGTGAACTGAGGGAAAGTATAGCAACAAGAACTAGAGCTAGCAAAACCTTCTTTGTTTTCTAAAGCCCTGAGCAAGATTTGGGCACATAAAAACAAATTCAAGCCAATTTATCAATGGCATCCATGCACCAGCAGCACTGCAAGACTGATCTGCAAACAGAAATACACAAGACAGTCCTTCCTATGGGTAGTATTGGTAGCTTTTTTTAATGTTCTGGCAGGGATTGGGGGTTTGTGTGGGGGGGCAGGATGTGCTGGTACCTCAGCTAGGAGGAGCCAACTGTAGTTTGGCTTAATTGGTCAAGTTAAGGAAGTGCAACCTAAAGGAAAGCATACCACTCAAGAATGTTTACCCATAGAATCTAAACCAAGAAAAAGCCAAGTGTACAGAATCCACCTATGAGCAAACTCGATGTCACTCGCAAAAATGAAGTTAACTCAATCATTAAAGATTGTTAATCTATCGAGCATAAACCACTATGGTACATCAGTCTGAGGATCTTGTCCAGGAGCAACAGAACTGCATCCCACTGGAAGGTGCAGGGTACAATGGCACCCAAGAATATTAATCTGTAGTGTTTCAACTACTAATGTATGCCGCCACATTGGGTCCATACAGGAGCAAAGTACACCATAATAAGGCAGTCTTTCAAGGATAAGCCAGTACATTATGACATTTTATGATATTTACATATTAATGAGAGGGATACAAACAATGCTTAATTTCTGAAAGAAAGAGTGCTGGTTCCTGTAGCTCTGCTGAGAAGCCTGTGGATGCTTCAATCAAACGTCAGCCAGTTGAATATTAAGGGCCTTATTATAACTTTGGTGGTCTCTGAGCGGGGCCGCCACGCCAGAGTACAACTTATTTTTACTCAAGGGGCAGTTCTTTGGCGGTCCCACGCGATGCCTTTGAAAAAGGCTCTGTGTTAGGAGCGCTGGAGGCAGTTCTTGCAGGGATGGACTTTTAAGTCCATGCCCTGCAGGACCTGGGGGTGCATGCACACAGGGGGGCAAAACATGTGTCCCTTTGCATGCACCCCATGACACAGAGCCAGAAGGGGGCCCTGTAGGGCCCTATGTTTTCTCATGCCACACTTTTCATGGCTGTCGCACCGCCATGAAAAGTGCTGCAGTGATGAAACTCCTGATATGCTTGACGGTGTCGCAGTGGCACCGCCAGCATATAGGGGCCTCAGACCGCTGTGCCACACTCAGGGATCGTGGATCTCTGGCGGCAGCAACGGTCCAGTGGCAGTCCAACCGCCACAGTTCTACTCCGGCGGACGGACAACCACCACGGGTTCGGCAGTCCATTGGACTGCCAAAGTATTATTAAGGATCTAAGACTTATAGTTTTAAATCCACCTTGTGCCTCTTTAATCCACTACCAAGTGCTTAATTTGAGCTAGTGGTTGTTAGCGTGGCACACATTTTTTTACACTAGCAATTATTTCCTGATTAGACATCACAGGAAAGCAAGACAGGAAAGATACAAAGAAGAAAGAAGGAGGGAGTGAAGTTGGAAAAACCGCTACAAAAGAAGTAGTAAGTATGATACATTTAATTAACAAGGTAAAACCTGGTGTGTTTCACAATGTTGTTCTATATTGTTATCTTATAAAGAAAGAGATGATCAACAGGCTATTGATATATCAATCAACCAATCAATCAGTCATTTGTAAAGCACTACACTGTCACCCCTAAGGGTATCTGGCCGATGAGGGTGCCAGGTTTCCGCCAGAGAGAATGCTGTTCGAAGGTGGAGGGAAAGGTCATTCCAGGTCTTGGAGATGTAGGAGAAGGAGCGGTCCGCAATGCACCTGCATCGGATGCAGAGGATATGTGAAGCGAGTGAAGCGGAACACAGGTGTCTTGAGGGCAGATGGAAGTTCACTCGATGGTTGATGTAGGATGGTCCTTGGTCGTGAAGAGCTTAGAAGATGTGTGTATCTTGAAGTGGCATCTTTTCTGGATGGGGAGCCAGTGCAGGTGTCTGAGGTGAGGAGTGATGTGGGACCATTTTGGGAAGTCCAAGATGAGTCTGGTTGCAGCGATCTGTATGGTCTGGGGTTTTCTAACGAGCTGGGTGGGTATTCTGGCCTAGAGAGCTTTGTGGTAGTCAAGGCGGCTGGTGACAAGGGCCTGTGTGACGGGTTTTTCTGGTGTTGACGGCGATCCATGTGAAGATTGTGCGGAGCATGCAGAGGGTGTGGAAGCAGGAGGAGGTGACTGTGTTGACTTATCATTTCATGGTCAGTTGGCTGTCGAGGATGATGCAGAGGTTGCATGCATGGTAGGTTGGTGTGGGTGAGTGGCCGAGTTCTTCTGGCCACCAGCTGTGGTCCAATGCGGAGGCGTTCTTCCCAAAGATCAGAACTTCTGTTATGTTGGATTTGAGTTTGAGGTAGTTGTCTTTCATCCAATTGGCTAGGCTGGTCATTGCATTGCAGAAGGTGGTTTTGGCTTTGGAGGGGTCTTCAGTGAGCGAGAGTATTAGTTGAGTGTCGTCTGCATAGGAAATAATGCTGAATCCGTGGGATCTGACGACGTCTGCGAGGGGGAATCATGTAGAAGTTGATAGGGTGGGGCTGAGGGATGATCCTTGTGGTACGTGCATATGATTTCCTTGGGTGCGATGGTGAAGGGAGGCAATCAGATGCTCTGTGTGCGTCCTGTAAGGAAGGAGGCGATCCACTTAAGGCCGTTTTACTGAATGCTGATGTTGTAGAGTCTGTCGATGAGGGTGTGGTGGGAGACGGTGTTGAACGCAGCAGAGAGGTCAAGGAGGATCAGGGCCACATTTTCTCTGTGGTTGAGGAGAGTTCTGATGTCATCTGTGGCTGCAATCAGCGTGGTCTAAGGTGCTGTGGTTGGCAAGGAATCCTGATTAGGAGGTGTCAAGGTGGTGGTCGTGCTCCAGGTGGATCACTGACAAAATATCGACGGACCGAATATCGAGGTACCAAAATATCGACGCAAAAATATCGAAGTCAAGAATATCGACATCCTATCTACATCATGGTAAGTACAAAAATATCGGAAAAAAATATCGATGTCAAAAATATAGTTGTAAAAAATATTGTTTTTTTAAAATGTTAAAAAAATAATGTAAAATAAAGTAAATAATACATATAATTAAAAGAAACATAGTTAAAAATATTAAAACATGTTTAAAAATAATAACTAATACATATAATGTTAAAATAAATTAAACATTTACATATATAAAATAATATATATACTTACTCCACAGAGTGCAACAGTAGGGAAAGTGTTGGATAGCGTAGGGGTAAAAATTACTATTCCAACTCCAGAGAGTGCAATAGTAGGGAAAGTGTTGGATAGCGTAGGGGTAAAAATTACTATTCCAACTCCAGAGAGTGCAACAGTAGGGAAAGTGTTGGATAGCGTAGGGGTAAAAATTACCATTCCCACTCCACAGAGTGCAACAGTAGGTAAAGTGTTGGATAGCGTAGGAGTAAAAATTACTATTCCCACTCCAAAGAGTGCAACAGTAGGGAAAGTGTTGGATAGCGTAGGGGTAAAAATTACTATTCCCACTCCAAAGAGTGCAACAGTAGGGAAAGTGTTGGATAGCGTAGGGGTAAACATTACTATTCCCACTCCAGAGAGTGCAACAGTAGGGAAAGTGTTGGATAGCGTAGGGGTAAAAATTACTATTCCCACTCCAGTGAGTGCAACAGAAGGGAAAGTGTTGGATAGCATAGGGGTAAAAATTACTATTCCCACTCCAGTGAGTGCAACAGTAGGGAAAGTGTTGGATAGCGTAGGGGTAAAAATTACTATTCCCACTCCAAAGAGTGCAACAGTAGGGAAAGCGATGGATAGCGTAGGGGTTAAAAACTAGCATACTTATAAATTAAATAATTTTTGTAATTAAATAATGATTTATTAATAAATTAACAATAAATTAATTAAAAATACCAATAAATTAAAATTGATAATTACTTTAATAACATTAAATTACTTCCCACCCTATTCCCCAATAAACACACAACCCACTCTGCATAAAATTTCACACAATTAATTTAATTCTCAATCAATTAATAAAAATTAATTACCAATTAATAATTAATTACCAATAAATTAATTATCGATACCAATAAATAATAATTAATAAAAATTAATTACCAATTAATAATTAATTAACAATAAATTAATTATTAATACCCAAAAATAAAAATGAATAATTACTTAATTACAATTAAATTACTTTCCACCCTATTCCCCTATAAACCCACAACCCGCACCAATAATAAATGAATACAATTAATATAATTATCAATTAATACAAATTAATTACCAATTAATAATTAATTAACAATAAATTAATTATCAATACCAATAAATAAAAATGAATAATTACTTAATTACAATTAAATTACTTCCCACCCTATTCCCCTATAAACCCACAACCTGCTACAGAACTAAAACGCAAAATGTAATTAAAAATAATTAATAATTCCTAAAAATTATTATTTAATTTACTATAATTAAATTACTTCCCACCCTAATCCCCTATAAACCCACAACCCGCTACGGTACTAAAACACATAATTTACTTTAAAAAAAATTACTAACTTCTAAAAATGTCATACATATATTGAAAAAAACAGTACAATACTTAACAAAAAATATAGAACACATACATATAAAATACATACTAAAATACATAACACTAATATAAACATCGATATTATTAACATCGATATTTTTGCTATCGATATTACTAACTTCGATATTAACAAAAACGATATTTCTTACCTTCAGGTCGATATTCTGGTCGTCGATATTCTTGATGTCGATATTCTGTCCCTACGATATTTAAAACTCGATATTAATGTAGGTCGATATTAAAAACTCGATATTATGTCTGCACCGCTCCAGGTATTTGGTGAGCTGTTGGTTGATGGTTTTCTCAAGTACTTCGGCTGGGTAGGAGAGCAGGGAGATTGGTCAATAGTTTTTGAGGTTGCTGGGGTCGGCAGAGAGTTTCTTCAGGGGGGTCTGACATCTGCATGTTTCCAACTATCCAGGAAGGTTGCTGTGGAGATGGAGGTGTTCAGGATACTCGTGAGCTCCGTTCTTTTTGGGTTGGTTGTGAGGTTCAAAAGATAGTGGGAGCAGGGCTCGGTGGGCACCCCGGAGTGGATGGATGACATGATGGCTGTAGTGGTCTGAGTGTTGACTAGGTGGTGATCGTTCGGCTGGTGTTCGCAGGGAAGTTGAGGTTGTCGAGGCTGAGAGAGGTGGGTTGGGGGTGGAAGTTGTTGTAGATGATGGCAATTTTGCTGTGGAAGTAGTACGCTAGGGTGTCGCAGAGATCTTGGTAGGGGTGTATGTTGTTTTCTGTGCATGTTGGGTTGGAGATTCTCTTGACTATTTTGAAGAGCTCCTTTGTGTGGTCGGCCGCAGCATTGATGCGGGCCGTGATGGTTGCTCTCTTGGACTCCTTGAGGTGCAGGTGGTAGTTGCTGAGCGCTGTTTTGTGAGCTGCTCTGTTGGCGGGGTACTTCGTGGTGCACCAAAGCTTCTCGAATCGGTAGCAGCTGCGCTTGGTGGGTCTGAATTCTGGGGTGTACCAGGGGACTTGTTTTGAGGTTTTGTTGACTTTCAGTGGTTTCAACGGGGCAACGATATCGGCGCATTTGGTGATCCAGGTGGAGAAGTTCTGGATGGCCTGGTCAAGGTCTGCAGATGTTTCAGGTTGGGTGGAGCTAAGGGCCCGTGTCCATTGAGTCTCAGTTACCTTGCCTAAGCTTTGGTGGGGGGGCAGTGGTGCTTGGCGGTTGTGTGCTGGGGGTCAGAGATGGTAAAGTGGACGAAGGCGTGGTCAATCCAGGTGAGTTCAGTGACATGGGTGAATTAGACTTTGTCACTGGAGGTAAAGATGGAGTCGAGTGTTTATCCAGCTTTGTGTGTGGGTTCGGTGACCAGTTGGGTGAGGCCAATGTTGTTTATGTTCTCTAGGAGGGTTATGGAGTTGGTGTAGTTGGGGTTGTCAACGTGGAAATTGAGGTCACCAAGTGGGATGTATTGGTGGGAGTCGATGGCTTGAGGGGGATGAAGATGGCGTCACAGAAAGCTGGTCGGGGTCCCGGGGTACTGTAGGCGAGTGCTCCTCTTATCGTGGTCTTGGCGTCGGTCTATAAGTGGAAGTTAAGGTGTTCCTTGAGGGGCGTTGGCTCATCGTTGGTGATGGTGCATCGGATAGTTTCCTTGAGCATAATCGTGATGCCTCCGCCGTGTTTGTCAGTGGTCTCAGTGTATCCCCTTAAGCCGTTAGGAGTGGCAGTGGCAATGTTGGGGTTCCAGGAGGGGTTGAGCCACTTTTCTCAAGGGGGCTTAACGCCACCTTGTAAATCTGCCCCTTACTAACAGAGCGGGCAAAGGGTGTTACTGTGGGCGTTCGGCTGCAACATCCATTGGTTTTTTATGCTACCCCAGATTTACAAGGCTGGGGCAGCGCCAAAAACTAAGGCCGGGTAATACCTGGTCTTAGAATGGCAATACGAGGAGAAATAATTAATTTCTCCTCGTTTTTTGCTCTTTCCATGTGTGCTGCACTCTGCAGCCCACATAGAAAGAGCAAATTGCCATTATTGATTGTTTATGTACAGGAAGGTGTACCTTCCTGCACATAAACAATCACTCCTGCAGCGCAGGCACACTTGCAACATGGGGCAAGGGGGCCTGTGCTGGGCAGCTTTTTTAGCACCACCGCTAGGGGAAACGCAGGCGTGTGCCATATTTTTGTAAATACGGTGCATCCCTGCAGTTTAAAAATGTCGGAGTTGCCAAATTTGGCTCAACACCGCGTTTCGGCATTTTTTGGTAAATATGCCCCGAGGCATTCCCGGGTCTTAGTTTTTGGCCATGCCCTAGCCTTATAAATATGGGGCAGCATCAAAAAGCAATGGGTTTTTGTGGTGGAACGCCTACTGCAGCACCCATTGCATGCCCCTTTCATGCTAAGTAAAGCTCGAAAATGGACCATATTTCCAAGGTGGCGTTAAGCCACGTTAAGTGGCTTAAAGCTGCTTTGTAGATAAGAGGAAGAGGATATCGCCACTAGAATGTCGCTAAAAGTGATGTTCTGGTAGCGATATCCCCTTGTAAATATGCCCTCCATGGGTGTTGCGTGGGAACAGCAACACCAATGGAACGCCCCTTTCAAGTAGTGCTCTGTGTGAAAGGGGCACATATTTACAAGGCCATGAAAAGCCAAGCAAAGTGGTTTTGCATGGCCTTGTAAATATGTAGCTGCACATTGCGCCACTGAAGCGTCAAAAAAGTGACGCTCCGATGGCACAAAAGTGCCGCTAGGGGCTCCGCAAATAAGGCCCAAAACGTCTTCATTTACGCCAGCTACACACAAAAGCTACACACCTTCACCTACCCCATATTTTTAACTTGTGAAACTTTTGTTTATGTACTTTGAAACAACTGATCCCCGAGGAGCAGCATTTTAAGCACGTATCCACGTGCTTACAAGTCTCAAACGCAGTCGCTTAGTTTAGACAACAAAGGTCTCATTTCTGATTACAAATGAGTGTACTGAAATCTTGGGGCATATTTACCAGCCCCTATCGCCACCACAATGTCACTTTTAGTGACGTTGTGGTGCCGATGGGGTCTTCGCCTTTTTTACAAGGCAGCGTTAAGCCACTTAACATGGCTTAACGCTGCCTTGTAAATAAGGCACCCTTTCACGCTGTACCTAGCGTGAAAGGGGAGGGCAAGGGGTGTTGCGGTGGGCGTTCCACCGCAACACGCATTGATTTTGATGCTGCTCCATATTTACAAGGGTGGCGTAAATATGGGGCAATGCCAAAATTAAGACCAGGGAAAACGTGGTCTTACCCTGGCGCAACGAGGAGAAATGTTTCATTTCTCCTAGTTTTTGCTGTTTCCATGTGTGCTGTGTTGTGCAGCACCCATAGAAACAGCAAAACACCAATGATTGTTTATGTGCAGGAAGGTGTCCCTTCCTCCAAATAAACAATCATTTTAAAAAAATGACATTTTACAACTTCTATGTGTGCTGCATTAAGCAGCACACATAAAAGTTACAAAACGCCATTTAAAGATTGTTTATGTGCAGGAAGGGAGACCTTCCTGCACATAAACAATCTTCCCCCCAACGCAGACACCTTTGCACTTTGGTGCAAGGGTTCCTGCATTGGCGCTAGGCTGCTAAGTTTAGCGCCAGCGCAGGGAGAAATACAGGGCTGCACCATATTATTGTAAATATGGTGCAGCCCTGCGTTTCTAAAGTGACGAAGCGTGTCGTTAGCCTTCTTGGCTTAACGACACGCTTCGCCACTCTATTGTAATTATGCCCCTAACAATCTTCCCTTCAACGCAGACACCCTTGCACTATGGTGCAAGGGTGCCTGTGTTGCAGGCGCGGTGCGTCCATTGGGGCGTTGGGGCGTTGCCCCCCCGCCCTCCCGCGCCCGCAGCTCCCTCGGCGTCTCTGACTCAGTTTACTTAAGTTCAGAGACGCCGAGGGAGAACTGACAATCATCTCAGTCAGCATGACGTCGGACTGCCCACCCCCTTCAGAGTCTGAAGGGGGTGGGCGGTCCGGTGTCATGTTGACTGACATGCATTGTCAGACCAGCCAGGGACAGGCAGCAGCACAAGTGCGCATGAGTGGGGAAGGTGAGCGAATTTTTCGCCCGTGCCCAGTCATGCGCACTTGTGTTTGCACTGGCTTGCTCATGCCCATTAGGAGCCCCTCGGTCTCCTAATGGGCAGGTGGCGGGCGAAGAATAACCGTGCCCTAAGCCAATCCTGGTGCTGCAGCAGCGCCAGGATTGGCTGAGGGGTTGCCACTCCAGTGCTGTTCCTGAAGAGGCGCCAACGCGGACCAGGAGCAGAGGCGGTCAGGTAAGTTTTTGTTGCGTGGTCTTTACAGTTTTCTAATTTTTATTTTCCCTCGGTCGGCCCCCCCCGCGTGACCCCCGACCCCCCCCCGCGAGTCGCGACTGAATTCACTGATCTTCTCAGCCGCATTTATTTGTATTGCTAACAAGTTGCCTTTGCCCTTTGGGATCACGCTGCAGTTTAGGGCCAAATTAAACATAATGATGAGAAGGCGGTCTTGGAATCTAGTGTGTGTTTGGGGGCGGGTTGCACCGTGCATGCAGACCGGCGAAATTATGCAGCTGTTTCACGCCATTAAGAACGCTGTTTTAGTGCAGACAGGACAGGACGCATACATAATACCCGTCCATTAATAACTGTAGAATTTATATTTTACCGCATGTAGGCGAATAAGGTGGAAAACGCAGAGCACAACCCGTTGTTCTCCCCTTGCCCAGCCTGCCTTCCCTGGTGACTCTGCCGGCTTGGTGGGGAAGCTTGTTAAAAACCGGGGGTTGCATTACGCAGAAAAAATATTATAGAGTCACGATCTTTTACCCTTTTTGACAAACTAGATTTTTGGGAGATTGGAGGTTAGTGGGTTTTTGGTGCCTTCCGTGGAACAGCTCGAGATTTATTTAAAGTCTTGTCACAGTAGTGCAGTGCAGAGCACAGATTTCTGATGATTAGAAACATAGCTTCCCTCTGCAAAGACCCACATATAATTTATGATATTGGATTAAATTACACGTGCTATTTACACATTTGGAAAAAATCCCCTAATTTCCAGCTGCCATTGCAACAATAAGCGCCCTGCTCCCACCCGCTGTTGCATATTGATTTGCAGCTGGCCGTGCTGTTGTTTCTCAACACCAGAGCAGTTTAGCGGCAAAGCAATTCCTGCAGTGTTCGTGTATTGTTTTTTCTGTCTCTCTCCCCCCTCTAGGCCCATTTTATTTTCTGGACTGTCCTCTTCATGTAGTGACCTCTGATCTCAGTCGGTGTTGAGTCCAACAACATTCTTGTCTAGGGGGGCCTTCAATCTGAGGCCTTACAAGAGGTTTACAAGTGATGTCTCTCACCCCTTAAGCAGCCTCCATTAAAGCTGTAATTTGTTTGCCTGTTTGACCAGGAGAGTTCCCCCCGAAGGTGTGTCTGCAGTGTTTCATGAATTACCCGGCGTGCACCTTTGACTTGTGGGTTGGACATACTGTGCTTTTGTAAGTACCAGTACTCATATTAGTCTTAACTCGTTGCTATGGTTGGCTCTCCATTACCAGGGCGCAGATCAGAGACGCCATAGTTCAAGCTAAAATGGATGGGCAGGCCCGGGCGATAAACATGCATGTTGTCAGCTAGTCCTTTAGGCGAAAACACTATTGCGAACTGTCCAAATTGATAACTATTACAGAAAAGAATTGTGGGGCATATTATCAAGGGCTTTATCGCCGCTTTAGTGGCACTTTTTGCCGCTAAAGCGGCGATAATTTTATCGCCCTATTAGCAAGCTGTCGCTAACAGGCGTTAGCGACAGCTTTCAGGCATTAGAGGCCGCGTTTTCCATCGCCTTGCATGTCAGCGATAATTATCGCTAATGACATGCAAGGAAGGCGTTCCCTACTAAAAGCGACTGAAAACAGTCGCTGACACCACTACCCCCTATTAGCAAGGCAGGCGAAGCGATAAAATAATTCGCGCTAAGCGCGTTTATCGCTAGATTTTAACACCTGCTAGTGAGGATGACTTACCTGTTTGAAGTATAGGAGGTGGATTCTAATGCTGAATCCACCTTAGCGTTAATGCGAGAATATCGCTGGTTTTCCAGCGATATTCTCGCATTTTGCCGCTATCGCTGGAATAATCATCGCCATAGCGCTAATTGTTGCTAATACAGCGTTAGCGTGGCGATATATTCCAGCGATAGCTGGCGATAAAATATTTCGCGCTAGGCGCGCTCTGCGATATTTATCGCATTTTGTTGCTAATATGGCCCTGTATGTCTTTTCATTCTACGCAGCCTTCAGTGCTCTCGACTTGTCTTGCACGTCTCAAGTGCTGTTTTTCTCATCGCGCTCGCTCGCCGCTGTGCAGCATGCCAATAATTTTACGCCCCACCACTTTCAAATGTCACCAGCCACCACTGCTGTGTTGGCGCTAGGCTGCTAAATTTAGCGCCAGGGCAGGGGGAAACGCAGGGCTGCACCATATTGTTGTAAATATGGTGCAGCCCTGCGTTTCAGAAGTGGCGGAGTGCGGCGTTAAGCCAGGGAGGCTAACACCACACTCCGTCACTTCTTTGTAAATATGTCCCCTTGTTTTCACTGTGACCTTGTTTTCACTGTGACCACAGCACTGAGCGCTCGCTTTTCGCCCCCACAAACCCGTCAAGAAGAATGAGGAATTCTGAGAAAAACATTAACACCGGGGACGCTGCTTCTTCAGGAAGATCCGGGGGGCGTTCACCTTATAATGGCAACTCTTTCACTCAGGATAGCTTGATTGCTCCTACCTGATAGAACACTCGTTGAAAGCATTAAGCAGACTGCGAGCTCTCTGTGGCAGAAACAATACCGCTGTTTAAGTAGGCGCTTTTCCACTTCCTCGTTAACGTCAGCGCGGTATCCAGAGCGACCCGCGTCTGTACTCCGCTGCTTCAGAATGAAGGGGTCTTTTCGAAATCATAATCATTTTCCAGCATGCTTTCGTATTCCGGAAGCGGCCATGTACCGATAGCATTTCCTAGAAATATAGCCACAGTTCCTGAAAATCAGTATTGAAATGCAAAAATGGGCTGCTTGTTATTTCTCCACACCTCAGGGCGACAGCAGGGATATAAGAAAGACGCCATATTTCATCACGCTTCTTGAAAGAGATACATGACCAGCGTTACGATTGTATCACAAACTGGGGAAGTGCTCTCTGTTGTGCCCCATAATCTCAAGACTACACTGGCAATTTCATATTTATCTAAATAACACGTTCATGTTTTTCTTAAACTGAAGCATGACGTTTTTTGATATAAGAGACGCAGGAACAGGATTTATTTGAAAGGAATGTGCTCCCATCTGCGTGTTAAGAATACATAGGATTTTTTTTTAAAGTAGACTATTTTCTTGCAAAATCTTTTTGAAGCCAAACCACCACCCGAGGTCAGTGGAGCTCAGTGCTTTAAATGGAAAATAATAAGTGCAGGTACTCATTAGATTGAGTTAGGGGCGTGGCTAGTGGGCGGGGTGAGACATGATGATAGAAAACACTTCAATTGAGTATTCATTTTGCCCTTGCATTGCCCTTGACAGTTGTCTCAAACTTTCCATATGTGCAGATTAACAGGTACATATGCTAATAACGGGTGGTGTGAAGTACTTCTGGGAACAATGCAAGGAGCTTCTAAACCCTGAATGCAGCCAAGCCATCAAAAGTACTATTAGCACTTTCAGGCTAAGAATCAATGTCCACCAGGACGGCATAGCATCATTAATAAAAAGCATTAGACGCATTTCTTTTCAAATACCTCCTGGGTGTCCTGATTCTCTTCCTCTCTGATTTAGTTTCTCTCTCGCACACAAACATACACACAACCAGGCAAACGCACACAAGCAAGCAGACAAATACTCTCTGTCAATCTTCACATCTCTAATCTCTCGATCCCTCCCCCACTCACTTCTCTCCCATTTGTATCCATTTCTCTCGCTGCCCCACTCTCTTTACCCCAAAGGTATCTTATAATCCTCTACTATCACTCTTTCTATTTCTAATCTGCCATCTCTGTGCCTCTCTTACTCTTTCCATAGCTGTCTCGATGTCTTCCACATCTCTGTCTGTGCTTACCCCTTCTGTCTCTATTTTTTCCCCTTTTAAAGTCTCCTCTGCTCATTCTATCTCTGCCCCCTCACTCTTCACCTTCTTCCACCCCATTCTCCTTCCTCTTCCCTCGGCAGAAGGCCACACGGCCGGAGAGCTTGCAGTGGCAGACAGTAAGCACTGCAGGGTTGTGAGCATGCGCAGAGTGCAGCAGGGTAGAAGTCAGGGGAAGAACAATACTGGCCTCTGATGGGCAGGTCAGTAGACCTTCTCCCACCTCACCTGGGCTCCAGGCAGGCAGCGTAGGCCATCGCCACCACCTTATCCCAGCCAATGTCCCAGCAGGTGGAGGAGGGTGGGGTGGATTTGCAGGAGCAAGTAAGTCAGGCCTCAGTGGGAGGCCAAGCGGTTAAATGGCACAGTCACTTATGCAGGCTCTCTTCCCTCCCACCCATTCAGGCTGCACCCATCACTGTGCCCCTGGCAGCCGATGTGCAATACACTAACAAGACGACCAATCATGGAGGCCCAGCAGGGGGCGGTAGACGACAATGAGATCTTCCATCTAGGAGCTGTGGCCCACTTGCCCCTGCGGCAGGCCTCCAGCAGGCCGTTCAGCTGAATGAGACAGACAGACGCCAAAACGGCAAACATGCTGCCAAATAAACGGGCCACAGCTGGCCTTCAGGCATCGGCCCAGTGCCCACCTTATGAATCCGAGTACCGGTACTCTCCTTGGCACTGGAGAAGTGCCGGAACTCAGCTTGATAAAAACAAGAAGTGCCGGTACTCAGTACCTGTGAGTACCGGCCCATTTAAAGCACTGGTGGAGCTCTAATATTAAGATAAGTCCTCAATGGTTGGAGAAGTGACTGGCACATACCCTGATTCTATGCCCAGCCCTCGCATTGAGATAGACCGGAATTCTGTTTCACACCCACTTTGATGTTTAAAATGCGGAAAACTCTGTGCCTTGGCTGCATAGTCTGGCCTACATGGATGTTATCTCTCCTGCATCTGTCCTATTACAAGCAAGGACAAGCTCCTCCATAAGTAGAAGTAAGGCAGCAGCTGGCAGAGGACTGGCAGTAACTCTGGGCTTTGGAAGAAAAGAAGTTAGCATACCAATGGGTTTGCCATGGCACGATTCACACTGTGCCTACCAACAGGCTAGGTCTAAACTGGGGTGGCATGTTGCGCAAAAGAACAAAGGATTTAACCCAGATCTGTTGACTGGGGTGAATGTTTTGATTTGTTCTGCATTCCGTCCATCATTTGTATGTCTTTTGCTTTCTCACCCTAAGTGCGCCGGGTATGCCCAGACGTGGGCGCCGGGCTCACTGTGCTGCTGGATTCAAGCTAGCCTGGCTGATGAGGGGTGAAACCCCGAAGCAGGTCCTAGGATGCTTTTTTCCGGTCCAGGGAGGACCTGGCTTGGCAGTTTGGGCTGGACTGTTCCCATGAGGCACAAGGTCAAGACTGATTCGCATATGGCCAGGTCTAAACTGGGGTGGCATGGTGAGCAAAAGAACGATGGATTTAACCCAGATCTGTTGACTGAAAAGAACGATGGATTTAACCCAGATCTGTTGACTGGGGGTGAATGTTTTGATTTGTTCTTCATTCCGTCCATCATTTGTGTGTCTTGTGCCTACCAACAGGGCGGCTCAGTGATACAACCTGGCGAGCTTGGGGAGTAGAAATTTCTGTGTGCCCACATGCTCTGTGCTGTTTCTTGATACCCTCTCAGTTTCTCTTTTAAATTGCTGCTTGATCCAGGACTGTATTTCACTTTCAGAGGCTTACTCCTGCAACTGAGATACGTCTTTTAATGTTGGTAAAGGAAATACATAATTTCTCGTAACTTACATAGCAGCATCAGCAGTCTTAGACAGTGCAGCATTTTAGCAGCGAATCAGCTAGGGTGTTGCCCCTTGAAACATCCTCACAAAGATGCTGGTGTGTAGCCCACTTCTTCACTGCCACCTTCTCTGTTAACTGGAATGTGTTTGAAAGATTTTGGACAAATTGTCCATTTTTAAGTCGAGCATTCGAGACCTCTTGTATATACTTTAGTATATACTTATATGTGTATGTACTTTGTGGGTTCTGGAGATCAGCCCTAGGACTTGTCTGCTTCCGCTTAGGGACTTTTTTTCTGTTCAACTGCGTCTATTTAACTGTCTTGATAGAAAACGACCAGTAGAGGTCAGTAAAATACCAGAATTGCTTTCTGCTTTTTGAACAACCTCTATTTAACTGTCTTGATAGAAAACGACCAGTAGATGTCAGTAAAATACCAGAATTGCTTTCTGCTGAGGGGCTTTCTTTTTTTTTCTGGCAACTGCCTCTATTTAACTTTCTTGATAGAAAACAGCCAGCAGAAGTCAGTAAAATACCAGAATCACTTTAGCATACTCTAGATTCCAGTCCATAGAAATTGTCTTCCACGAGCACCCGTAGACAATAATATTTTTTTCAAATCTTGTATTTTCAGTGATATGACCAACAAAGGCCCTTATTTTATATTAAAAACAGAGCTTTGGACTATACCATTTCCCGCGGAAAGGTAATATTTCTCTCCATGTGTTCCCATACCTGGCTTGTCACGCAGTTTGGTGCTTACTTTCCCTCCATGTTAAAGAACAGTAGATGTTTCAGCACCCAGGCTAATGTGCTGCATAGCTAAATACATATAAGGTCCCAAAGGCGAGACCAATTGCATTGCAAATGCTTGTTAATAGGGGGTTCCGTCTGAGGTTAAAAACCACTTTGCATCCAAAAGAACCCAAACTCGTGCATCACTCCAAATGCGTACTTGCAGTCTGTGGATACAGCAACAATCTTTTCTTTGGCTAGGATGTAGGTTCGAGTGAGAGCAATAAGCTCTGCAAATAGAGAGGATTTTACAATGGATAGATAAAACTCTCCACAATTTGATACACAGTGCATAACGCATAAATGGCAGCTAAGAAACTGTCATCATTTCTGAGACATAATCCATCAAAAATGTGTTAATTCACAGTCAGTAATTAGCACATCAGTTAGGTCAATGCGCGGTTTAATGACATGAGCAGTAATGAGGGTGCTCCTTATCCTCATTGGTGAGCATTAAAGAAGCAGAGTTCAAAGCAGGACAGTGGGCCAGAGTAATATGGAAAGCAGAGAATAACAATACTTCATATCAAGACAATTGGGCTGTGGAGAGGTGCTGGGTTTTTGTAGTGGGAAAGAGCACAATCACAAAATGGGGCACAGCAATGGGTCGTGGTACCAGCTCTCTCTTCTAACGAAGGCCAAACCATTTCTTCCAGAAAGTAACTTCAGAACTGCTGTTCAAGCACTCGTACTCTTGCATCTGGATGGTGGAAATGCCTTGCTCCATGGCCTCCCTGACTCAACACTGGCATCCTTTAAGGGCATCCTACACCCTGCCGCACATCTCATCCAGGGTCAGAAGAAATATGATCACAGCACCTCCCATCCTGATGGACCTCCATTAGCTCCCCTTGCTGACCACACCATCCTCAAAACCAACTGCATCATTTACAAAACCATCACGGCCAGCACCCCAGCTTATCTTGCAGACAAATTCACCTTCTCTGACTGTTCTCAGCACACCGCATACAGCACACCATCAGACTGCAGACTAAGAAGTGTAAAAAAGAAAAAAACAAGACAGCATGCTTTTTTAGTCTATGAACCCAGGATCACGTTCAACAATCGGGTATCCATCAGGGCTGCCCCAACTCAGTTCCAATTTAAAAAAATGTGGTGAAGACTCACCTTTTTAAAGAACACTGCATCACAATGCATTTACCTTCCACAACACAGCTTCCTCTCTAATTACTTGTTGACTTTATGCTTGTGTTTGACCATGTTCAGCGCTCTGCTGCCTTTTGTCTAAGTTTGTGCTATAGCAATACCAAATACACACATCGATCCATCAATACAAAATTTTCAACAAGATTTGTGGCAGCATGGGAGCTCAGCCATGCCTGTATCCCGAATTGAAGAGTAATAAGCTAATGGCTTTTTCTTTAGAACCAACACTCCTAGGGCAAATTCATTACATTCATGACAATTCAAAGTAAAAGGTTTGGCATCATTAGGGAATCCTATGGCAGGTGCAAAAGTTAACACTAGTTTAATTTTTACAAATGCATTTTTGGCTTTACTAGTCCACTACAGGGTGTATCATTTCAGACATAAACTTGCTGAGGCTTTGCCGTCTCAGCGTAGCCCAGAATCCACTGTCTACAATACCCAGCATTCCCAGAAAGGTACATACTTGGGAGACAGTTACATGGCGAGGCAACTTAAGGAAGGCTTCAACTCATTCAGAGGACAGGTGATGCTTAGCAGAGATTTCATGACCAAAGTTTCTCGCTCAAGGAAGGCAGAATTATAACTTCTCTTGTGAGGTCTTGCGCTATTTATCAGCCAATGCGGCAAGGAGTCGGACCAAGTCCTCCTTGCACTTATCTAGAATATCAGATGCCAAATGTAAGTCATCTACTTTAAATTAGAGCCGTGGGGAGGAGGTTGTGGGGGGGAACAGGGGTCATACCAAGATCCTTCTTCAGTGCCTGGGAAAATATTGAGGGAGAATCAGTTGGCATTAGGGCGCACAGGAACACAGCTTTGAGGCAGTCAGCTTGAAGGACCACAGAATGAGCTGATCGATTGCAGACTGACCTGCTGTCCAGAGAGGTCCTGAGGTGGGGGCGGCGGATTCCATTAGAAAGAAGACACGTAAGAACTCGAGGAGGAATGAAGTGTCAGAGAGGGGAACGACGCAGGCGTCGTTGGTAGAGAGGTCACCTGTCCCGTCTTGAACCTGGTCCGAAGGTCTTGGTCTTCATCCTTCCTGGGACCCTTTCCAACTCCTTGGCCAAGGGGTTTGGTTCTCACACTATTAGGTAACTCTAAAGCTCTCTGTGGCAGAAACAATACCGCTGTTTAAGTAGGCGCTTTTCCATTTCCTCGTTAACGTCAGCACGGTATCCAGAGCGACCTGCGTCTGTACTCCGCTGCTTCAGAATGAAGGGGCCTTTTCAAAATCATAATCATTTTCCAGCATTATCCTCTTCCTCTTATCTACAAAGCAGCTTTAAGCCACTTAACGTGGCTTAATGCCACCTTGGAAATATGGTCCATTTTCGCGCTTTACTTAGCATGAAAGGGGCATGCAGTGGGTGCTGCAGTAGGCGATCCACCGCAAAAACCCATTGCTTTTTGATGCTGCCCCATAGTTATAAGGGTAGGGCATGGCCAAAAACTAAGATATTTACGCCAGCTACACACAAAAGCTGCACACCTTCACCTACCCCATATTTTTAACTTGTGAAACTTTAGCGCCAGGGCAGGGGGAAACGCAGGGCTGCACCATATTGTTGTAAATATGGTGCAGCCCTGCGTTTCAGAAGTGGCGGAGTGCGTCGTTAAGCCAGGGAGGCTAACACCGCGCTCAGTCACTTCGTTGTAAATATGTCCCCTTGTTTTCACTGTGACCACAACGCTGAGCGCTCGCTTTTCGCCCCCACAATCCCGTCAAGAAGAATGAGGAATTCTGAGAAAAACATTAACACCGGGGACGCTGCTTCTTCAGGAAGATCCGGGGGCGTTCACCTTATAATGGCAACTCTTTCACTCAGGATAGCTTTATTGCTCCTACCTGATAGAACACTCGTTGAAAGCATTAAGCAGACTGCGAGCTCTCTGTGGCAGAAACAATACCGCTGTTTAAGTAGGCGCTTTTCCACTTCCTCGTTAACGTCAGCGCGGTATCCAGAGCGACCCGCGTCTGTACTCCGCTGCTTCAGAATGAAGGGGCCTTTTCGAAAATCATAATCATTTTCCAGCATACTTTCGTATTCCGGAAGCGGCCATGTACCGATAGCTTTTCCTAGAAATATAGCCACAGTTCCTGAAAATCAGTATTGAAATGCAAAAATGGGCTGCTTGTTATTTCTCCACACCTCAGGGCGACAGCAGGGATATAAGAAAGACGCCATATTTCATCACGCTTCTTGAAAGAGATACATGACCAGCTTTACGATTGTATCACAAACTGGGGAAAGTGCATTTGTACTCTGTTGTGCTCCATAATCTCAAGACTACACTGGCAATTTCATATTTATCTAAATAACACGTTCATGTTTTTCTTAAACTGAAGCATGACGTTTTTTGATATAAGAGACGCAGGAACAGGATTTATTTGAAAGGAATGTGCTCCCATCTGCGTGTTAAGAATACATAGGATTTTTTTTAAAGTAGACTATTTTCTTGCAAAATCTTTTGAAGCCAAACCACCACCGAGGTCAGTGGAGCTCAGTGCTTTAAATGGAAAATAATAAGTGCAGGTACTCATTAGATTGAGTTAGGGGCGTGGCTAGTGGGCGGGGTGAGACATGATGATAGAAAACACTTCAATTGAGTATTCATTTTGCCCTTGCATTGCCCTTGACAGTTGTCTCAAACTTTCCATATGTGCAGATTAACAGGTACATATGCTAATAAAGGGTGGTGTGAAGTACTTCTGGGAACAATGCAAGGAGCTTCTAAACCCTGAATGCAGCCAAGCCATCAAAAGTACTATTAGCACTTTCAGGCTAAGAATCAATGTCCACCAGGACGGCATAGCATCATTAATAAAAAGCATTAGACGCATTTCTTTTCAAATACCTCCTGGGTGTCCTGATTCTCTTCCTCTCTGATTTAGTTTCTCTCTCGCACACAAACATACACACAACCAGGCAAACGCACACAAGCAAGCAGACAAATACTCTCTGTCAATCTTCACATCTCTAATCTCTCGATCCCTCCCCCACTCACTTCTCTCCCATTTGTATCCATTTCTCTCGCTGCCACACTCTCTTTACCCCAAAGGTATCTTATAATCCTCTACTATCACTCTTTCTATTTCTAATCTGCCATCTCTGTGCCTCTCTTACTCTTTCCATAGCTGTCTCAATGTCTTCCACATCTCTGTCTGTGCTTACCCCTTCTGTCTCTATTTTTCCCCCTTTTAAAGTCTCCTCTGCTCATTCTATCTCTGCCCCCTCACTCTTCACCTTCTTCCACCCCATTCTCCTTCCTCTTCCCTCGGCAGAAGGCCACACGGCCGGAGAGCTTGCAGTGGCAGACAGTAAGCACTGCAGGGTTGTGAGCATGCGCAGAGTGCAGCAGGGTAGAAGTCAGTGGAAGAACAATACTGGCCTCTGATGGGCAGGTCAGTAGACCTCCTCCCACCTCACCTGGGCTCCAGGCAGGCCGCGTAGGCCATCGCCACCACCTTATCCCAGCCAATGTCCCAGCAGGTGGAGGAGGGTGGGGTGGATTTGCAGGAGCAAGTGAGTCAGGCCTCAGTGGGAGGCCAAGCGGTTAAATGGCACAGTCACTTATGCAGGCTCTCTTCCCTCCCACCCATTCAGGCTGCACCCATCACTGTGCCCCTGGCAGCCGATGTGCAATACACTAACAAGACGACCCAGCATGGAGGCCCAGCAGGGGGCGGTAGACGACAATGAGATCTTCCATCTAGGAGCTGTGGCCCACTTGCCCCTCCAGCAGGCCGTTCAGCTGAATGAGACAGACAGACGACAAACATGCTGCCAAATAAACGGGCCACAGCTGGCCCTCAGGCATCGGCCCAGTGCCCACCTTATGAATCCGAGTACCGGTACTCTCCTTGGCACTGGAGAAGTGCCGGAACTCAGCTTGATAAAAACAAGAAGTGCCGGTACTCAGTACCTGTGAGTACCGGCCCATTTAAAGCACTGGTGGAGCTCTAATATTAAGATAAGTCCTCAATGGTTGGAGAAGTGACTGACACATACCCTGATTCTATGCCCAGCCCTCGTATTGAGATAGACCGGAATTCTGTTTCACACCCACTGTGATGTTTAAAATGCGGAAAACTCTGTGCCTTGGCCGCATAGTCTGGCCTACATGGATGTTATCTATCCTGCATCTGTCCTATTACAAGCAAGGACAAGCTCCTCCATAAGTAGAAGTAAGGCAGCAGCTGGCAGAGGACTGGCAGTAACTCTGGGCTTTGGAAGAAAAGAAGTCAGCATACCAATGGGTTTGCCATGGCACGATTCACACTGTGCCTACCAACAGGCTAGGTCTAAACTGGGGTGGCATGTTGCGCAAAAGAACAAAGGATTTAACCCAGATCTGTTGACTGGGGGTGAATGTTTTGATTTGTTCTGCATTCCGTCCATCATTTGTGTGTCTTTTGCTTTCTCACCCTAAGTGCGCCGGGTATGCCCAGACGTGGGCCCCGGGCTCACTGTGCTACTGGATTCAAGCTAGCCTGGCTGATGTGGGGTGAAACCCCGAAGCAGGTCCTAGGATGCTTTTTTCCGGTCCAGGGAGGACCTGGCTTGGCAGTTTGGGCTGGACTGTTCCCATGAGGCACAAGGTCAAGACTGATTCGCATATGGCCAGGTCTAAACTGGGGTGGCATGGTGAGCAAAAGAACGATGGATTTAACCCAGATCTGTTGACTGGGGGTGAATGTTTTGATTTGTTCTTCATCCCGTCCATCATTTGTGTGTCTTGTGCCTACCAACAGGGCGGCTCAGTGATACAACCTGGCGAGCTTGGGGAGTAGAAATTTCTGTGTGCCCACATGCTCCGTGCTGTTTCTTGATACCCTCTCAGTTTCTCTTTTAAATTGCTGCTTGATCCAGGACTGTATTTCACTTTCAGAGGCTTACTCCTGCAACTGAGATACGTCTTTTAATGTTGGTAAAGGAAATACATAATTTCTCGTAACTTACATAGCAGCATCAGCAGTCTTAGACAGTGCAGCATTTTAGCAGCGAATCAGCTAGGGTGTCGCCCATTGAAACATCATCACAAAGATGCTGGTGTGTAGCCCACTTCTTCACTGCCACCTTCTCTGTTAACTGGAATGTGTTTGAAAGATTTTGGACAAATTGTCCATTTTTAAGTCGAGCATTCGAGACCTCTTGTATATACTTTAGTATATACTTATACTTATATGTTTATGTACTTTGTGGGTTCTGGAGATCAGCCCTAGGACTTGTCTGCTTCCGCTTAGGGACTTTTTTTTCTGTTCAACTGCGTCTATTTAACTGGCTTGATAGAAAACGACCAGTAGAGGTCAGTAAAATACCCGAATTGCTTTCTGCTTTTTCAACTGCCTCTATTTAACTGTCTTGATAGAAAACGACCAGTAGAGGTCAGTAAAATACCAGAATTGCTTTCTGCTGAGGGGCTTTCTTTTTTTTTTCTGGCAACTGCCTCTATTTAACTTTCTTGATAGAAAACAGCCAGCAGAGGTCAGTAAAATATCAGAATTACTTTAGCATTCTCTAGATTCCAGTCCATAGAAATTGTCTTCCACGAGCACCCGTAGACAATAATATTTTTTTCAAATCTTGTATTTTCAGTGATATGACCAATGAAGGCCCTGATTTTATATTAAAAACAGAGCTTTGGACTATACCATTTCCCGCTGAAAGGTAATATTTCTCTCCATGTGTTCCCATACCTGGCTTGTCACGCAGTTTGGTGCTTACTTTCCCTCAATGTTAAAGAACAGTAGATGTTTCAGCACCCAGGCTAATGTGCTGCATAGCTAAATACATATAAGGTCCCAAAGGCGAGACCAATTGCATTGCAAATGCTTGTTAATATGGGGTTCCGTCTGAGGTTAAAAAACCACTTTGCATCCAAAAGAACCCAAACTCGTGCATCACTCCAAATGCGTACTTGCAGTCTGTGGATACAGCAACAATCTTTTCTTTGGCTAGGATGTAGGTTCGAGTGAGAGCAATAAGCTCTGCAAATAGAGAGGATTTTACAATGGATAGATAAAACTCTCCACAATTTGATACACAGTGCATAACGCATAAATGGCAGCTAAGAAACTGTCATCATTTCTGAGACATAATCCATCAAAAATGTGTTAATTCACAGTCAGTAATTAGCACATCAGTTAGGTCAATGCGCGGTTTAATGACATGAGCAGTAATGAGGGTGCTCCCTATCCTCATTGGTGAGCATTAAAGAAGCAGAGTTCAAAGCAGGACAGTGGGCCAGAGTAATATGGAAAGCAGAGAATAACAATACTTCATATTAAGACAATTGGGCTGTGGAGAGGTGCTGGGTTTTTGTAGTGGGAAAGAGCACAATCACAAAATGGGGTACAGCAATGGGTCGTGGTACCAGCTCTCTCTTCTAAGGAAGGCCAAACCATTTCTTCCAGAAAGTAACTTCAGAACTGCTGTTCAAGCATGCGTACTCTTGCATCTGGATGGTGGAAATGCCTTGCTCCATGGCCTCCCTGACTCAACACTGGCATCCTTTAAGGGCATCCTACACCCTGCCGCACATCTCATCCAGGGTCAGAAGAAATATGATCACAGCACCTCCCATCCTGATGGACCTCCATTAGCTCCCCTTGCTGATCACACCATCCTCAAAACCAACTGCATCATTTACAAAACCATCACAGCCAGCACCCCAGCTTATCTTGCAGACAAATTCACCTTCTCTGACTGTTCTCAGCACACCGCATACAGCACACCATCAGACTGCAGACTAAGAAGTGTAAAAAAGAAAAAAACAAGACAGCATGCTTTTTTAGTCTATGAACCCAGGATCACGTTCAACAATCGTGTATCCATCAGGACTGCCCCAACGCTGTTCCAATTTATAAAAGTGTTGAAGACTCACCTTTTTAAAGAACACTGCATCACAATGCATTTACCTTCCACAACGCAGCTTCCTCTCTAATTACTTGTTGACTTTATGCTTGTGTTAGACCATGTTCAGCGCTCTGCTGCCTTTTGTCTAAGTTTGTGCTATAGCAATACCAAATACACACATCGATCCAACAATAAAATATTTTCAACAAGATTTGTGGCAGCATGGGAGCTCAGCCGTGCCTGTATCCCGAATTGAAGAGTAATAAGCTAAGGGCTTTTTCTTTAGAACCAACACTCCAAGGGCAAATTCATTACATTCATGACAATTCAAAGTAAAAGGTTTGGCATCATTAGGGAATCCTATGGCAGGTGCAAAAGTTAACACTAGTTTAATTTTTACAAATGCATTTTTGGCTTTACTAGTCCACTACAGGGTGTATCATTTCAGACATAAACTTGCTGAGGCTTTGCCGTCTCAGCGTAGCCCAGAATCCACTGTCTACAATACCCAGCATTCCCAGAAAGGTACATACTTGGGAGACAGTTACATGGCGAGGCAACTTAAGGAAGGCATCAACTCATTCAGAGGACAGGGAATGCTTAGCAGAGATTTCATGACCAAAGTTTCTCGCTCAAGGAAGGCAGAATTATAACTTCTCTTGTGAGGTCTTGCGCTATTTATCAGCCAATTCGGCAAGGAGTCGGACCAAGTCCTCCTTGCACTTATCTAGAATATCAGATGCCAAAAGTAAGTCATCTACTTTAAATTAGAGCCGTGGGGAGGAGGTGGGGGGGGGGACAGGGGTCATACCAAGATCCTTCTTCAGTGCCTGGGAAAATATTGAGGGAGAATCAGTAAATCTTTGAGGAGGTTGGGCCAACAAAAGCTGAGACCCCTGGGATGTAAAAAAAGAAGTGATACTGACTCTCCTCATGTAAAGGGTTGGAGTAAAATATGGAATAAAGGCCAACCACAGAGACCACTTGGTGTTTGTGAGGATACAAGAAATGTTGGTGGCAGGGTTGGGGACCACAGGGATGCTTGGGATAACCACATTGGTAATGGCCCTAAGATCTTGTACGAACCTGTGCACATTGGCTTTCCCTGTCCTATCCTTATGTCTCTGCTGTCTGGGGCTCCGCGTCCTATCACCTTGAATGTCCTCTGCATATTTTCAAGTTTTAAGGACATTCATTTTCAGCATTTCCTTTCTTTTTCTCTTGCGAGGCCACCCAATGATTTGTGACCGAGTTCAGCCAACTGCCTAGTCTGCATCCTATGCAGATTGTAATTAACTGACTCCTAACATTCTGTAAAAATCCCTGCATAAAAGCCGCACCCAAGCTTCCTGAGCCATCTCTGTTGTGCGTACTATTCCCAAATATCTTTCAAACACATGTAGTAAACATCGTCTGGAGCACACCAATGTATTGACATGGAAATCATATACAGATTGTATGGACTAGAAATACAAAGTTAAATAATTATACAAATAGTTCTGTTTATTACAAGTGAAACAAATATCTAACAACTTCACATCCAGAATGGTGATGCATTCCTTCCAGTTTACAAATTTAAGGCTGGTGTTTTGTTGGCATACAAGAAAAACAACAATATCATATAGTTTGTGACCTGTTGTACCACTAGTTTTTAACAAAGAGCAGTAAAGAATCTCAGCACGTTCAGATTTAGTAGACATCAGCAACAGCTGATGTGTTTTTTCAAAAAGACTGTTTAAAGGCTGTAATAAATAACATCAGAAGGGCCATGGATGAGAGTAAGAAGAAAGACTGAAGTGAGATATTAGGGGAGTAGAGGTCACTAAACAAAAGTACAACTAAGAAGAACTAATGTTTGCAGACGATACCCTATTAATCTCCAGATCTCCTATGGGCCTTCAGAATATTCTATGTCGCTTTGAGAGATTTTGTGAACTGCTGAGCCTAGAAATAAATGTAGCGAAAACGAAATTTATGATATTAAACCCAGGCCATTCTACAAGACCCAATCCTCAACTTCTAGGTGTCCCTTTAGAGAGAGTTAAAGTTTTTGACTATTTGAGGCTGTCCCTTAGTGAAGGTATGGACTAGTGTAATCACAGAGAAAATAGGAGACTTAAAGTTGTGCAGCATAGTGGGGCATTACTCAGAGTTTTTAAAAAATCATTATATTGTCCAATTTCGCCAGTTGTGCAAATCTATAAGGCACAGGCACTGGAAACCGTAATGTTTAGTTCGGAACTCTGGGGTTATATAAACATCCATAGCCTGCAAGTCTCAGAGAATTGTTTCATACACCAATTAGTAGGCCTTCCTAGTAGTACACTACTAGTCCCCCAGAGATTTGATTTGGGATTAAGGCCCATCTCAGAGGAAGTTGGTCTTATGCCCATTCTTTACTGGCGACCGATCTGGGCAAAACCTACACTTTAATCATATTTGGATGGCCTTAAGGATGTGCTGGGGATTCTAGGGACAAGTAATATCCCCTGGTTCAAATATGTGAGAGACACTCTAGGTAAGATTGGATGTAGAGATCTGTGGGATGTATGCGAGGATGCCCCAGGTAACAGTAAATGCTTGATTAAAGCAAGTTACAGCCAGTTCAAACTGGGCCAGATTGTGTCAGCTTCTAAAATAGGTACCACGACTGACCAATTTCTCCAAGTTAAACTCTTGTATAGCTTCAAAGAATTTTTAGATGCTATAGAGCCCCCATTAGCTCTCAGACTGTACTTGCAATTTAGGTATGGAACCCTACAAGTAGCTACATATACCAGAAAATGGTCTCAAACCATTCATCCCTCAGATTGCCACTGTCCGTCCTGTGGAGCAGAGAAGGAAACTACAGAGCATATGCTCTTTTTCTGTCCAACCTACTCCCTATCTGGGAAGAAGTGGCTTATACCAATCTGCCGGGCCATGGGTACAACATCTTATTCTAATGCATTCTGAATACTTAGAAATGATGTAAGTTATTTAACTGTATTTGCAATAACTCAGTTTCTATTGGCAATATGGAGAGTAAGGCAGTAGTGTCTGCAAGTTAGCGCTTAATACAGCATCCTTTCTCCTAACTTTATATTTTTATCTTTTTGTATCTATTATATATGAATGTTTTATTGTCATTTTTATTGTGCACTTTTATGGCTTATGTATTTGCTGAACACATTTTATCAATGAATGAATGAGTATTAGGACCTACAACACAGTAACACCTTAAATGCCTTATTAGTAAAAAAAGAAGGCAGTGTCAGGGCTCATGACATAATAACACCATGTGAAGAGATGAGACTTGAGAATGCAAAATGAAAGGGGAATAAGGAAGAAGAGAAGGCAAACTCCACTGAAAATCATATCCGTGATAATACTGTAGATTGACATAACCCGTCCAGTCACCCAAGCATGTGAGGTGAAAATTAAACTGTGCAAACAGTGAGAAATCTTAGAAATGACATAGCTACATATTCAGTCTAGAAATCGTGTATAAGAGATGATCTGAGTCAGTTGTTAAAAAACATAATTGCTGAGGATGAGTGAGTAGTGAGGTACCATAAGGGCGAGCAGGAGGGCCCAGTGTTACACTTATGGTATAGCCTCAGAATGTCATAAGAAAGAAATGGATTTATACTCACAAACTTGTAGTATAAGTGGTTGTAAAATTGAGAGATTGTTAGTAGCTGTTGTCAAGGTTATAGGAAAATGTCATCAAAGTAAATGTAAATCTGGTATGTATGAGATTCAAGGTAAATAGGCTCTATCTGGTCATTTTCCATCAGAAAAAAAGGGGAAAGGCTATGGAGTTGAAATGTCACTTTGCAACTGGAAAGAAAGTAAGTGAAAGAGGACATCTCCCAGGTCATTAATAATCATGATCCTTAAAAGTTACAATCATGCGATTAATCAGGTATGTATCATTACAACCAGTAATTAGTAATATTTAAGAGGAGAATGATAAAAGGACATTAGGGTCAGAAGTGCCATGAGGCAGATAAGGTGCTATCATTAATATGTAGGTATTTGGGACTTGTTAGAAACGAGATTCCTGGTTGGCTGAGATATGCACCCAGGCCAGGCAGGGACCACCATTCTAGTCAGGGTAAGCTAGATACACACTAAAAGATAACCTGTGCTCACCCTCTGGTAGCTTGGCACAGAGCAGGCAGACTTATCTAAAGAGGCAATGTGTGAAGTATTTGTGCAACACACACATACACAGTAACACAATGAATACATTACAGAAAGACTCCACACAGGTTTATAAGAATAGATTATTACATTATAAACAAAACTAGACCAAAACTGCAAAAATACAATAAGCAGAAGTCAAAATAATGAATTTTAAAAGAATAAATGCAGTAAAGCACTTAAAAGCAAGTAGCGTTAAAAAGGTTATTTTAGGTCGGTGTGGACTACGGCAAAGTCAAATTTTGAGCTGACGGCGATGGAACGCCAGCTGGCTACAGGACCCATGCAGGTCCCGGTGAACAAAGTACCTATCCTGGTCGCAAGCAACAATATGCATTGAAGTCGAGCCCTGCGGGCGCAGGATGCATCGATCTTCTCCACACAGTAAAGGTGATGAGTCAGTTCCGAAAACGAGTTCCAGAGTCAAGAGGTGTCGAGCGATGCACCGGATTTTAACACGCAGTCGAGGGGATGCGTCGATCTCACCAAGCTGCAGCCGTGGCGACACGCTGTTTGATGCATCGATCTCTGATGGTAAAGCTCTGGTTGTGATGCGCCGATTTTACTCCCACAACTGGGTCAATGTGCCGGTTCTGCTACACGCAGACAGGAGGTGTGTCAAATTTGTAGCAAGACAGCTGTACCACCTACATCTGAGGTCCAGAACTGAGGAGGCACCTCAGGCCAGGGTCGGACTCACAGAAGGCAGAGTCCAGCAGCACCAGCAGAATTGCACGAATTTGAGTACCTGAGACTTCAGAAAACAGAAGGCAAGCCAGCAAGCCCTTGGAGATCACTTTGGATGGAAGCCAGAGTTCAGCTCTCCTTCAGCAGAGTCAGAGAGCAGCAGGCAGCAGGGCAACAAGCAGGAAGCAGCCCTTCCAGAAAAGCAGTCCAGTCAAGTCCTTTAAGCAGCAGCAGTCCTTTTGACAGAGGTTCAGGTCGAGATCCAGAACTGATTGATTTTAGGGGTTCAGAGACACACTACTTATACCCAAAAGTGCCTTTGATGTAAAGGGTGACTTCAAAGGAACTCTCTGAAGTGCACAGGGATCCCTTTCAACCCAGTCCTGTCTGAAAGGCTAACCCTGGGGGGTGAATCAGTGCTTTGTGTGTGGACAGGACATTACCTATTGAAGTGCAAGTGTCAGTCCCTCCCATTCCTCCCCGCCCAGTAAGACCCATCAGAATGCAGATGAATGCAGATGAGTGCTCAGAATGCAGCTGAGCCTCATCTTCCTGTATTTGTGGCTGTCTAGAGGGAATGCACAAAGTGTAGCTGTCACCCCACCCAGATGTGTATTAGAGACAGGCTGCAAAGCACACAGAGTTATAAGCACAGAAAAATATGAGCAAGGGGTTGTGCCAATTTATTGTCAGCAGGGCTAGGCCACTATTAAGTTTGAGATTAACACACAAGCCAGTACTGACATTACTTTACCACAACATTGCTTGTCATTCGTGGGCATGAAATTCAATTAGCGTGATCACATTTTATTTACAATTTATTTTTTAAAACACTTGTGATTTTTTGCTGAAACTTTCATAAACATTGGAGCAGCAAACAGCATAAAACAAAATGAATCACTCAATTTCATAGCCCATGCAATTTACAAAAATATTTTGTTATGCATCACATACAATATGACAATGAAATATTTCATTAACAGAACATAAACTCAAAAACACAAGAAAAAAACAAATGTGTCCCAGACCTGAATTTTGAAGACAGGAGGGGCAATAATCGATTGTGACATTAATGCAGGCTCCCTCAATGAGCCATAGCCAGGGGTTGGAACCTCACTTTGTAATTATACCATACAATAGGACCCAGAATGTATGTTTCTCAAAAAAGGTACCCTAGATGCCAAAGTTATTTTCAGAAAGACTGCCTGCTTTTCTGAACTGTGGGTGCGTTTCAAACCCAAGAAGTTCGGGGTTGTCCTCAGGACACTGAACTTGAGGGCAATATTATTTTTTCTTTAGGGCTGAACGTCTCACTTAAAACAATATAGTTGTCCGTTTCTATTGCGATGATTATCAATCAGTTGATCAACTAAAGAAAGAAGAATACTGTTCTTCAGTTCGTGGTCCTGAGGAGAATCCCCAAACTTCTTGAGTTTGAAACGCGTCAACAGTTAAAAAACACTTGAAAATAACCTGTGAAAAGCCATGGGATGATACTAAACCGGGCGAACAGCACTGTCAGCCAACACCTGAACACAACCAGAGGAAGCAAGCCAATGGTCGAAGAGGGCTGACCAATAGCCCTTGTTATGTTGTATAGGGTGGGTATTAGTGACACGAGGTCTTCTCACACACTAAAGTTATCAGTAGCTAGACCTAACAAACATTAGGTAGAGACCAAAGACAAAAATAGCTACCAAATGTACTGCGAGCCTTGACTTAATTTGACCCTTCTGCCAACTGTTGCATGGGAACTGAGTGACAGTGTCCTTCAATCAGCCTGGAACGAGACTCAAGAAACCATGGTCCTTATTTACTAAAGGTTGCATTGGTGATCGCACGAGGCAACACAATTTAGTGCTGTGCCTGAAGGGCTTTAAAATACTTTGTATTATGACCATACGTTTTACATCATGTTGGGTTGCACGAGCCCAACGCAAAAATCTAGTAGATAAAGGCCTACATTTTGCTGAGGACCTCTGACCATTTAAGCGGGCAAATGCCCTCTGTGAATACAGCTTTTATCCTCCTGACTACAACTTTGTAAGTCAATTTCAAAAGCATGAACCACAATCGACTTGCACCATTTAAGAGGAACACATCTCCTTTGAAATAGTCATGAGCAAGCCCAGGAAGATGTAGATTTACTTAGAGTTCACACAACATAGTGCAGCAAGGCAAGTTGCTGTGCTGCCTTGTGTGAACAGGAGAGAACTGAAAAGCTCAATTTCTACTAAAATATGGTGGTCTTCAGCTCTCTCCCTGCACTTGAGGCTGCCTAGAACCAACAAAAGCACCCTTGCACCATGATGCAAGAGTGCCTGCGTTAAGGGCAGGATTGCTTTTGTGTAGGATGGTGGTGAAGCACAAAACCTGCCCACTCTCTACACGTCACAAAAACCTAATTACAACTGATGCCTGACACATAAAATGAACACAAAAAGAACAGATGATGAACGGAATGCTGAACAAATCAAACATGCACCGCCAGTCATAGACCTTGGTTTAATCCATTATTTTTTTGTTCACCACGCCACCCCAGTTTGGACGCAGCCATATGCAAATCAGTCTTGATCCTGCTCCCCATGGGAACAGTCCAGCCCGAATTGCCAGGCCTGGTCCTCCCTGGACCGTAAACAAGCATCCTGGGACCGGTTTCAGGGTATCAACCTATACCAGCCAGGCTAGTTTGAATCAAGTGGCATACTGAGCACAGGACTCCCGTCTGGGCATACCCTTTCCACTTAGGGCGACAAAAGCAAAAAGAACAGATGATGGACGGAATGCTGAACCAATCAAACATTCACCCCAGTCATAGATCTGGGCTTAATCTATTGTAGCCATATGCAAATCAGCCTTGTCCCTGCTGCCCATGGGAACAGTCCAGCCCAAACTGCACTTTGCACATGAGTCCAACACAGTGCTTAATTTGTAGAATAATAAGTACAGGTGCTCACAATTTTTCTTAAGAGGCTCCACCCATTTCCTCCAGTGGCTCCACCCACATCCACCATGGGCACGGCTGAACACCAGATGTAATACCCGATCTGAATTTCTTTAAACGAGCCTTCCTAAAGTAAAGAAGGTTCTCACCCTGATTTAATTTTGGAAAAAAATTGAAGCTAAATGTGTATTTATAGCACAATTTTGACAAAAAGGTAGTTTGGTGAAATAAAGCACTTGTCTATGATCACATAATTTGTGCAAGCAGGGTTTGACCTCAAATTTTCAAGTTTCACACTGTGCCACTAAGTCAAAATGATTAGATGAGTATCCCTTTCCGACATCAAGTCGTAATGCTTTTTCTTTAGTTCATATGGGATGAGATTAGAGCAGAGGTGACAAGCAGAGTCCTCATTTTATTTCTGGCAGTTTTACGTGGTGTGATCATGGACTGAGGGCAGACAAGCACTTCTCTACACTTGAGACTACATTAAACTCATTAAACTTGTTTTCATGCAAAGGGAGATTTCTCGGATTCACAATGTGTTGAGCCTAGGGATTTAAACCGGGATTCTTGTGTTTCATGGTGGGTAGCTGTAGTCACTAGGCCACATGATCACCTCTCGTGAAAGCTCACCTTGTTTTGTGTGGGCTAGTGCCTCGAGCTCTGAATAAACGAAAAGTGGGCATGTGACTCAAGCTTTGAATAAATGAGAAAAAAAACCACACATGCACAATTTAAGCAGAAAAAGTACTCAGACCCCTTTGCCATAACAAAAGTTTAGTGAAAGCTGAATTTATTCAGAAATCCAACAGTTGTGGCTCACATAGATTTTTATATTTTAAACAAAAATTGAATCTGCAGAGACAAAGCAGCAGCTATGTGGAATTCATATGCAGAAATACTTTCCTGCCATCAGCTAACCTCCTTCAGTCCATTTAAATCAAAAAGCGCATCCATTTCATTCTGAATGGTGGGTGCTGTTTTTGAAAGCTTTTCTTCTGGTTCTCATCATCCCATCAGCCCGTCTTTACACTTCAATAAAGTCAAAAGCAACTGGAACATTAGAAACGGCCTTCTCATATAAATATCTGCTATTCCTTTTGGCTATTTCTTCTAATAAATGTAGTCTTGTACCCTTGCAATCCTGTTTCCCCCACCTGAGGCTAGCAGACAGTGTGAATTAGTAATGGGTGTGAAGAAAAGAAAACATTAAAGAAATGCACACAGTCCTCTTATTCAAGGCCAAGGCAAAACAAATGCATGCACATGACACACACACGCACATGACACACACACACACACCCACCCCACCCCCCTGCTCCCAGCGCCAACAATGATTTTCTCCACTTACCTGATCCATGAGGCGTGATTGCTGGTCACAATGGGTCACCATTGTGCTGATCGGATGGGTGATACAATTAACTGGGGCAGGCCGGCGGGTGTCTACAGTTCAGAATGCCCTGCAGTGCCTGCTGCCCTGCTGCTCCCAGTATTGCTGCCAAGCTGCACAGCAATTAGAGTGCTGGCAGTTTTTAAAGTGTGCAGAACAACATGTGCACACCTACATCCAACAAAGACTGCAGTTGGTAGTGGGCCCGAGCACATCGTTTGCAGGATTTCAGTTCAGTGTGAGCTGATTAAAGAAAGCATTTTACGCACTTTAAATCTGCTCTACGATGTTGTGGAAAGTTTGGTCTGAACATTCCCAGCCTGCCTCAACCGAGCTCAGTCATGAGCCCACGCTGAGCCACGATTATCCAATGGAAATGACATGTGAAGGGCAGGCGTGCACTGCTGACCTCACGAACGGGATGCACATTCAACATGCCTGGACTAGGGTTGGCCAGCATGCGAAGACATACCAGGCAGACACCAAGGAGGACAGGTACATTTATTGTCAATAATTACTGGGCCTACCGCCCAGGGGAGAAAAACATATAAACCTGACCCTGTGAAGTAAGTGCCGGTGCTGAATACTGGATACCACTGGCACAAATTAAGCACTGGTCCCTCAAGTCTATATGTTACTCTTTACACCTGATACCGTGGATGCAGAGAGTCTTTACATAGACTTTATAGTTGTCACACAGAATGTTTAACTAATATTGAGAGTAATGCATTTGATGAGTAATGAAGAATCTGTCTTTATCAATAAAATATGTCTTTAAATAAATGACTTAGATAATAAAGTGACTGACATGCATTAATACATTTTAATGATTCTTACAACTAAAAGGATTTACATGAAATTAGACATATTATACTGAATAATAAGACATATGCAATGTGTAGTTTAGTTTAAACCCTCCTCTTCATTTTATTGCTGAAGCCTTCACTCGATTCATAAATGCATGCAATTTTGTTTGTGCAACTACTAGAAATGTCGTTCTTAGCTTTAAATGATCCATATATGTGTAGGTTGTTAGCATAGGTTGAACGATGAAGTTTCATCAATGCATGCATTAATGTTACATGTATGTACTTTAAAATCTAGTTCCCAAGTATACTTACTGTTATGCCACTTTATTGCTCGCTGTATGATTTATGTAATGTGGACTAAAGTACTAAAGAAATATTATACACGCATATGTTTAAATATGCACACGCATATTAAATGTGCATTATAGATTTAATGTCATAAATTAGCTGTTTTACGCTAAAAGCCTGAATCTTTGTCCCATGAGAACCCACTGCGTTTCTGCATTTCTGCTGACTTGCTTTCTTTACAGGAGTTCCCGCCGAGTGTTAGTTTAGAATAGATACATTTCTTGTAACAAGCAATAGATACATGTATGGGAACAGATTTCAACAACAAGCACATTAGAACAATGGACTTTTGTCCGTCACCCTGAGCATGTGACAGAGATGATGTTCACATTTCCAGCGTGGAATTTTTTTTTTCTCCATTGTTTCAATATGATACCATGTGCACCTATACAGACATTTGAAACAAATATAATAGACTCCTATTGATGACGCACCCAAAGGGCAGTTTCCGACGGATTCTATCGATTACAATTTATCAATTGCCCTGAACGAAGGGGCAGAGGACTTCAGACTTTCTTGCAGCCCTCATGCTGAACTTCTTTGCTGAACCGCTTTCTGCAGACTCTATGCAGAACCTTCCTTGGACTCCGACCTGAACCCTTTTCCCATTTTTCCAAATCCCATTGCCCCTTAAATGGACTTTTAGAGACATTTCTCATGTTACATTAATTTCCCCAAGTGTGGTTTAGACCAACACTTTCCCAACCCATTTGGAGACTGCTAACTGAGCTTCCGCAATGTTATTGCTAATACTTCTTGTACTCTTTTACCTGATTGCTATTGTCTTTGGAGATGTGTACTATGAGAACTGAGTTGCCTTAGTCTGTATCAGAGAGATTTAAATTGTTAATGCCTAGGAAAGGCCCAGCCAGATTGTATTCTGAGTATCAGATCTTGTTGTTGTTATTTTGTATTGCTGCTTCAGAGCTGCTGTATGTCTAATTCTTGTTTGCTTAAACTTCTTTAGGAGGCTAAGCCTCCCAGTTGCCATTCTGTACTTATTCAGTCTAATTTTAGTAGTGATCTACTTGAATTTAATTACTAATCTGTAATAAACACCCTTGAACTTGGCTACAGATTCCTGGTCCTCATTGTGTAGCCAAATTGACTGCACTGTTAATTGAATCTGATCAGACAAGTGATGCTAACTCTCTTTCCCTTCAGTGCGAAGGGAAAGGTCCATCAAGGACCCAGTTAGCAAGTAAGTAGTAGTAAATGATCCGGTAACGGAGGTAAATCCTCAGTTCACAGGTTGGGCCTAGTATTGCAAGATCTAATCGCCTGGATTAAATCTAGTAGCAGAGGATGGTTCTGTCCACAGATGTGATGGCGTTAGGGTGTCCGATCTAGAAATTGCCCAAGCTCAGTCCAAACCCAATGCCCAAAGTTCGGTCAGAAGAGTGGTGGAGTGCTGTCGATGTGGAGACTACTTGTAGCAGCAGAGGAGTGTGAGTATTCTTAGGGTTGAGAGTTGTAATTACTTATGCTTAGATTGCCCTGTTTGTAATAGCTGTGTGGTGTCATGCCGAGTTGATGTGTGAATGTGGCACTTAATGCACAGAAGGTGAAGTGGTTAATGGATGCGCCGAGTCCTAAGATCTACAAGGGGAGTCTCAGTGTAGAAGACACTGGGTGTAGTTGTCTGCTGTATTGTGGTGCTTGTCGTGAGACGTCGTCAACAGCATCTTTAAGATAGGGACCTGTTATTTGCTTGGTTGTGGGAAATGATTGGTACAGTTGATCTCTGTGCACAGGGAATAACTGTATCAATCTGAGCGAGACCCTGCTGGTCGATGTTTCAGTCGGAGTGAATGGTAGAATAAGATCGTAAAGTCTAGTTCTTAGTTACCTTGAGTGTATGGAAACTTTCCCTTTCACTTGTAGAGCAGACAGACATAGTTGTTGAAGTTGCTTGCTTTGTTTTGTACAAATTGCTTAGAAAACGCGCTTGAGGGAAAATTGTAAAGGAGGGTGAGCTGCTGAAAGGAATGAGATTGCCGTCACAGTATATTGCGCTGGTATAGGTCGATTGGTTTAGAGCTGTGCTGGGATTGGTTGCATAAGCAATAGAGAGCTGCGCTAATATTGGTTGTCACCGCCGAGCCAGAGAATTGTGGGAGAAATGTTTTCCTGGTTTCAACGGAAAGTCATTTGTGAACAACATATTCAGCTGAAGTAAAATGAAATTCCTGAAAGCCATACAGCATATAGTAAGAGGAGATGTGACTGTGTCCATTAGAGAAGGCGAAGAGACACCACCTGAGGGTAGGGTGGCCGATGGGGGTTTCCACACGTCTTTGGCTCGTACAATGGCATAAGATTACCGAAAAAGATGGGGTTTTGCAGTTTACCTGCTATGGGACATTCAATTTGAGAATCTAAGGAGGAAATTGCATGAAATGAAGCCACCTCCTAGACCTATCCAATTTGAATCACTTAATGCTTGGGAGCATGTAGCGCATCTCAAAGAGAGAGAGAAATATCAAGGTAAAATTAAGAGAGCCATATGCATTTGTGCGAATGCTAGGTGCGATGCTCAACAGAAGATTTGGAGAAAAGACATAATCGGGAGAACTCGATTATATCCTGAACTGACAACAGAAGGAGAGGAGAAGGGAAAATGCAAGGAAAAGAAAAAGCCCTTGGCGACAGAAGGGAATGAGAATAATCCTGAGGATAGTGACAGCAAATTAGATGAGGGTTATGTGACTGAATTATTGCTAAACCATCCACCCCATATAATGAAGTCCCAATTGTTGGACCGAGCAATAGATTTGTTGATGGAACTTTTGATGTGCTTCTGCACCATTTAATCTGAATCCAAATTTAGTAGGGGAAAATTCAAAAGCAACAGTTCTCTCCACATCACATGCTTTAAACGCTCCAGATGCCCTGACAGTTACCGTCACCATACGTTCTGTAGTTCCTTTGCATAAGCCTGGATCAACAGGAAATACTATGCATACTTTGGCTATTCCTATTGGGACAACAGCCGCAACTGACAATTCAGCAGGCTCAGTGCAGAGACAAATACCACAGACTCCTATGGTTCCAACACAGGGAAATACTTCAGGTGTTTCCAATGCAACTTCTGCTTCAACCCCGACATGGATTGATTGGTCCCGGATGTTTTTTCTGAGGCCGTCACATTTTTACAAGCCAGCAACAAGTGCCCCACCAGTGATGAATTACAGTCCCCCTAGGACAGAAGCACCTACAGGAATGCCAACTTTTGACATGTCCTTTTTGCGTTCACTGCCTGCCTTAAGCAGTGGTACATATAGTGGAGAAATAATTCTAAATACTGCAGCAGAACAACCAGGTATTTCATCTCATGAATTTGATGATTGGCTAAGCAAATCTAGATACCCCGATGACTAGTGGAAATGGTGAAACAAATGGAGAAGCTACTGCTCAAACTCCAGAGAGAGAGAGGGTTATGGATGTGTGTTAGAAATGGGGGTCTCTAGTTGGCAGAGGTAGGTACCTTTGTCCAAATAGGGACCCTTGCTTCTAGTCAGGGTAAGGGGGGATACACTCCTAAAATAACCCCTGCTCACCCCCTTGGTAGCTTGGCACGAGCAGACAGGCTTATCTCAGAGGCAGTGTGTAAATTATTTGTGAACACATACAGTAATACAGTGAAAACACTACAAATGGACACCACACCAGTTTAGAAAAATAAGTAATCTTTATCTAAACCAAAACAAGACCAAACAACAAAAATCCACAAAACAGTATTAAAAATAAGGCTTTCAAATGGTAGAAATAGTTCAGTTCAATGCAAGTTGTAAATGCGACACTTTTCTCACAAAGTAGGTTGCATGCGTCCCGCAAAACAAACAAAATGGCTGCAGGGAAGGTGATGCGTCGGCTCCTTACAACGCAGGGAAGGTGATGCGGCAGTTCCTTGCTTTGGGGGAGGTAATGGGTTGGTTCCTTACTGCAGCGCAGGGGAGGTGATGCGTCGGTTCCTTACCGGAGAGGAGGTGATGCGTCATTTTCTTACTGCGTGGGGAGTTGATGCGTCTGTTTCTTACTGCGTCCCCCAACGATGCGACAGTCTTGGTGCCTCGATGTGATGCGTCGATCCGGTACGATGCGTGGCTTCGTGCAGCCGCACAGCAGGCTTGTGTCGGGATCGGTGCGGTGATCTCGGACTTCGGAGATCATTGCACCCGATGCGTCATGCGGCGATTTCTCGAGCTGCGGCAGGCGCTGCGACGGTTTCTTCGGCGATGGGTCAGAAACAGGTGCGGATGCGACACGCTTCTTCGATGTTGTGTCGATTTTCCAGCTCCCAGCGACAAACAGTCTCTAGAGGTCCTAAACAGCAGCAGCCACCTCTATGCAGGTTGGAATTCCCAGCAAGGAAATTCAGGGGAGCTGGTGAGGATGTCTTTGTGTCCCTGAGACTTCAGAACAGGAGGCAAGCTCAGTTTCAAGCCCTTGGAGATCTTTTCTTCAAGCAGGTGACAAAGCAAACAGCAAAGTCCTTTTTCTCCTTTCCTTGGCAGCAAGCAGCCACTGCAGGCCAACCCTAGACAGCAAACAGCACAGGGGCAGTATTCCTCCTCAGCTTATCCGGCTCTTCTCCTTGGCAAAGGTTCCTCTTGATTTCCCAGAAGTGATCTAAAAGTCTGGGGTCTGGGCCCCTCTTTTTATATCCAAAAATCCTTTGTTCTCTAAAGGCAGAGAGTGTCTGTGCCCAGCCAAAACCAGTTCTGTGGGGCACTTTGCAAGTGCACAACAACCTCCATTGTCAGTGTGAGCCCTGGCTCCAGACACACCACAGGGGGGCGGAGACGTCATTGTGGAAGGCAGGCACAGCCCTATTCAGGTGCAGGTGCTACTCCTCCCACCACTCTAAATGCAGACTAGGCCTATTCAGCCCAGCCCTGACTCATCAGACTTCTGGAGCTGCTGTCCCTCTCCAGCCCCTGTCATCCAAAAGCCAGACATGCAATACACAAACCTGGGAGAGGCACACTGGATGGTTAGGCAAGAAAATACCTACTTTCCAAAAGTGGTATTTTCAAACACAGAATGTAAAAATCACCCTCACTAAAAGATGCACTTTAACATTCTGAGTTCAGGCATACTAAACTTGACTTTTCAATCTTGTTCCTGGGGTCAGTTATGTTTATAAGATGTTATAAACAAAAACTCCCCATTCTGTCCTATGGGAACAGATAGCCTTGCAATTGTGAAAAACAAAATTGGCAGTATTTCACTATCAGGACATGCCACACACATCAGGGCATGCCCTACCTTTCACTTACAATGCACCCTGCCCACAGGGGTACCTTGGGCCTACCTTAGGTGTGACTAATATGTAGAAAAGGGAAGGTTTAGGGACTGGCAAGTGTGAGCACTTGCCAAGTTGACATGGCAGTCCCAGACTGCACACAGGCTCTGCAATGGCAGGCCTGAGTCACATTTTACAAGCTGCTTCTGTGGGTGGCACAATCAGTGCTGCAAGCCCACCAGCTGCATTTGATTTACAGGCCCTGGGCACACATAGTGAACTGTACTAGGGTCTGACAAGTAAATCAAATAAGCCAATCATGGAATCACTAATCCATAACAATAATTTACAAAGGGAGCACTTGCACTTTGGCACTGAACAGCAGTGGCAAAGTGCCCAAAGCATCTAGACCAGCAAAAATGGAGTCCAACACACAGCAAAACACAGGAGGTAAAGGCAAAAAAATGGAAGGGAGACCCACGCCAATGGTGCCAGGTCTAACAATGTGGCTAAACCAGGGGTCTTCAAACTGTGGGGCGCGACCCCCAGGGGGGGCGTGGAGTGATACAAAGGGGGTCGCGCATTCCCAGTCACACTTCTGCCGAGGCCCATAGCACTACAAGGGCTTCAGCCCCCCTCCTCCCCGTCTGTGTCTCAGCCCGGGCTGCTGCAGTGCAGCTCGAGCTGCTGTGGGCTGGGCTGGGCAGTGTCTGGAGTCTTATGTCCGGCACGCCCGAGATTTTCACAGGTCGTTAAAGACCTTTTGCATATTTACATGCCTTTGTAAACTGGTTACCAAGGCTTTGTTTTTTTCTGGTTCCAGTACCCCCTGGGCCCCCACTCTGCCTATTCCTTACATTTAAACAGTTCTATCAAACGCAGCTGTGAATAAAACTCCAGGAAGTTAAGAATGTCACAGTTCAACCACAAATGAAATTAACCAAGAACGAAAAAAACATTCCTACATCTTAAAAGGTTTTTTTCTGTACACAAAGTGTTTTTCACTTTTGCCAATTTCTATTATAAGAATAATTTATCTTATAAAAACATTATATACAAGTCCCATTGCATCTCGGCACTCCAAGTCGTGAGAATTTGGTCCTGTGGATGTGCTGGAGTCGTAACATTTTTAAAGCACTGAGTATGTAGGCTTAGCGAACCATTTGTTAACCTGCGGCATTGGCAGAGCCATGACTACAGGCTTTTTTGCCCACTCCTGCTCTGGAATCAAAACTTGTTGTGCTGCCTGGACCAGAGCTGGAGTTTGATGAATATGCAGATTTAGATGTAGATGAAGTCCTGGAATAATTGGAACATGCGCCTTTGGATTGGGCTTGCTGATTTGTTGCACTTGTTTTCCTCTTTTTTGACTTCCTGTAGAACTGGTTGTTCTTCCTCTTGGTGCCCTTGTTGGCTCCAGCCCTGAAGTAGACGGAGGTTCTGCTTTCCTCTTTATCTTCACTTACATTTTGTCTCGAAGCTCTGGCGGCAGTGCCAGATGATTTCTGAGTGTCATCTTCTGCTGGTAGTGTGTATTCCGAGTACTTTTGAAGGACGTCAATCAGCTCTGCTCCATATTTTTCCAGTTTGTCTTCGGTAACACCATCAATCTGAAGCAAAACCTCAGGTTCAGCAGAAAGGCTCTCTGCAATTCTTTTGATGGTTGCTGTATTGAAGTAGTGGACATTGAAGACTTTACCAAGGCGTTTGCAAAGTTCAGTAAGCTCTCCCAAACACTTTTTCACCATTTCTTCCCGTTGGGATACATGGCTGACTACAAAAGCCTTGTTCTTCTGGAGGTTAGTTGCACTCTCTGTGTCAAAGAAGTCCACTTCCTTACATTTGTATTTTACATTTACTGCTGTAGTGTGAGAATGCATTTCATGAAAAGGAATATAAAGTAAGGTTGCCAAAAGAAAAATGCCAGCCATGTGTTTAAAGAGCCTGCAAAGACCTCCTCTTGACACTAAATAGAGTTATTAATAAAAAAGTATGTATTCATTCGTTATGTGACTTTTCTGTCTTTGTTCTCTTTAATTATCAGCCATGGATCATTGAGGCAGCCCTAGAACACAATTAAAAGTGATTTATATTTATATTTGCTGTTCTAAGTATGCACAGAAAAATGCTGAAAATACGGTTTTAGGTGACTGCTTATTTTTGTACCGTCTGGGCCATCAAAATAATGAGCTGGCAACTCTAACCATAGGACTGAAAGTTTGTTGCAGGATCAGCATATTATTTATTTCCTCCACCCTCGATCCCTGATTAATGCCATAATAGCAATAGTTTAACTTGTATCTGAAAACCTACGCCGCCGTCAATAACATGCTGAGTTACTTCAAGCATCTGAGAATGCACCCTGCATTCAGACAACTCACTCCTCATTCTCGTCCTTTACTTTCACGCTCACCCTGCACTCACAGCAATCACAATGCACTCACACTGATCACCATGCACTCACACCATTCACCCGCTCACCCTGCACTCACAGTGATCACTCTGCACTCGCAATGCACTTGCGCTGTTCACCCTGTACCTCACCCTGCAGTCACACGAGCACACTACTCACCCTGCACTCATGTGACACTTCACTCACATGTCCCCCTCACTGCTCAATCTGCAACTCACTCAAACAAGCCCATCACTAACCATGCATTAATTCGTCCCACTCTGCACTTACATCCGCACCCAAATTCATATGGTCACTTCACTCACCCTGCAGTCACTCCTCTTACCCTACTCTCACACTGTTGCATCGCTCACCGTGCACTCACATGGGCACTCTTCTCACCCACACAGTGCAGATTGTTAATGTGCCTGCTACAAAGAACATGTATCATGCAGATCACAGAACTGATTGTGAATAAACTATGAGTAGCGCTATGAAAAAATGAAATGTTTGTCAGAAAGGTGTATGGAGAGATGAGGCTCATTGTTGGTGAGTGGTAGTGAGGGAATTCATGAAGAAGGAGGAAACGGGGAGGCACAAAAAAAGACTGTTGCACCGTGCACGACCAGTGCTAGGGCCAGCCCTGGCTGAGAGTGTTAGCCCACCCCCCGCCCTCCCCCCGAAGTTCGGGTCTAGTGGCTCCCCTGCTTCTGCCTATTATTATTATTATTTACATTTGTAGTGCGCTACTGTTACCAAAAGGTGTGCTGGGGCTAATAACCATCTGCTGCCTGAAGGCAAATGAGAAACACACAGAAGGGGAAGGAGAACCAGCCAAATGGAGTAACCTACAGAGCATAGAGCCAGGTTTTTATATCTTCCTAAAGGATAATAGATTATTGGTGGAGCAAAGCAAAGGAGGGTGCAAGTTCCATAACTGCGCGGCCTTCGCCAAAACAGCGAGACAGACAATTCATGCCTTCCTGAAATAGGGAACAATAAGCAGAGTAGCACAGGCTGAGAGGAGCATACGGGTCCGACCCGTACGCTTCATGAGGAGAGATGAGAGGATGAGAGAGGACAGCAAGGGAGTGGGGGAATTCGATTGAAGAGGTCACGGATGAGGAGAAACGTGAAGTGCCGAAGGGAAGTGCGGACCCGCAAGATGTGAGTGTGAGCGAAAGGTGAGGGCTACTGTTAAACTGTGAGAGAAGATAGCTGAGAGATGATCTGTGACCTAAAAAGATAATTTGATGCAACATGGGTGAGAGACAGCAGCGATAGGGGAAGAGAGGGAGTACTGGGATGGGTGCTGAGCAGAGATTAATTTGTAATAAAACATGTGCCAGAGCCCTCACCAGTAGGCCACTGCAACTTTAACCACCCACCCATTGCCTGGCCTGCGCGGCCAATGACAATACCTATGCAACTACCAAACATAATACTTGTACAAGTGTGACTATTCAGACTATTTCAAGCCCCCAAAGCTATCAGACTGGCATGGGTGTCAGGAGTTTATCGTTTTTAATGTATATTGAATTATTAAACAGCTGTTCTGCTCATCTCTAAATTACACAAACAGAGCCACCATGTGGAAGTCTGTCATAGTGCCAGTGTGCACAGTTAGGTGCCAGTGCGGAGCACCGGAATCCACCTGCTCAAATTAGGCACTGGTGCTGAGGTAACATGGGGAGAGGGACGTTGGTTCAAGAAGGTGTGGAAGAACAAAGGGGAGATGTAAAAGATGAATGGGGGACTGGAGAGGTGTAAGATACAAATAGACAAAAATTTGAATGGAGAGACTTGAGGTGAATGAGAAGTGCTGAGGGGCACGGGAGGTGACGGGGCCAGAGAGGCCATGAGATAAATGTGAGAGTCTGTTAGAGATGAGGGCAGTGAAAAGACAGAATGTCAAGAGGTGATTTAAGGTGAAGTGAGAGGTTGCATGGGGAGAGTTCAGAAGTTGTAAAAAGGGGTGAAAGAAAATGGCCTGCAAAGAGAGAGAGGGATCCAGGGTTGGGAGACGAGAGAAGAGAGGGATGGAATGGAGGGGGTGAGAGGAAAGCAGCATGGGTAAACTGCTTAACTCTGCACAAGACCGCCAGGGTTTTAAGGGACCCCTGCTGCTCATGGCCAGGGCCAGGTGAGCTTCTAATGTGGCTGCACGTATTCCTGCAGAGTGGAATGCCCTTCACAAAGGTTGACTAGACATCTTTCTGATAATTGCTGTATTTTGGTTATAAACTGGTACTGATGGGGTGAAATCTTTCCTCAGTGTTACTGTGTGTAAAAAATGTCAAACTAATGAAGCAATGCTATCCCAAAATACGCGGCATAACATTATTTACATTTTCTTCCCACACAATTTAGTCAAGCCTGTCGCGGAATTTGGTCCTCACCTGCCTCATAATTCCAGTAGCCCTGCCTACAGGTTTAGAAATGTTTGTCAGGAGGGGGTCCTTACACCTGAAAATGTTGACAGGGGGGTCTCGGCATCCAAAAGTTTGAAGACCTCTGGGCTAAACTGAAAATAGATAGGGAAGAATCGATGGTCGGAACTCTTAGTCCGACCCGATGAGAAGTTTATAAAGAGGATGAACCACAGTTCTTATGTAAAGACATTACCAGACGTGCAGGACAGGCTCATGATAGACTTGCAGAGCTAGCACAGACACATTGGATTGACATCCAGAGGTCAAAAGTATTGCAGAGAAGCTACAGGTTGGGCTTTAGCGACTGAGACATTGGCAACATGCGCCCATCTGGATTGAAATTGCAGATTAGAGAACTGATACTCTATGTCAGGAAATGTAGTGAGCTGGACAAGTAGGAAGGTAGATGGTTGAAGAAAAAGGAGTCCAAGAAATTCAGGATACAGATGCCTCCATTGGAGGCAGAGTAGGACGAGGAGAATGTGCATATGCTTCCCATAAGCGAGGTGCCTAGGGGACAGTATGTACATGTGCCATGGAGTAGGGCTGATTTTACATCCTTCACAAATGCTTTTACTGAAATTCAGAGAAAATCCAGTGGAATGGTACAGATAGGTTGAGCTATTTAGTGAAACTTTCTAAAGTTTTGTGGAAAGATTTGGGTACGTTGTTCGAGATTGTGGTTCCAAGTGACTTGTGGACAGAGTGCAAGGTTGCAGTTGACTGCCCAGATACAGAGCCAATGAGGCATCTCATACACGAGCTCCATCCCTACTAGTGATGAAGAAATATCATCAGGTAATTTCCCACTTGAAAATGTAAATCTCTCCTAAAGAGATCGACTGGGTCAAAATTGATAGAACGACCCAGAAGTCTAAAGAATCGATTGATGCTTATTATGAAAGATTGTTGCAGGCATTCAAACAGTTCAGTGGGACAAAGAATATCTCAGCAAAGGAGATGGTGCATTTTGTTTAAAGATTTGTGCATGAGTTGAGGCCCAAGATTAGTTCTATTCATCAGCATTTGATTTGTTGGCAGAGCAAGCCCATTGATGAGATCCTGCGATACGCAAAGTATTGCAGTGATTATTAGAACAGAAACGCAAAAAGCTGAAGGAGAAGCGGATTATTGCACAAATGAAGTCAGCACAGAGAGGTCAGAATCAGCCATTTATCGATAATGCTGTCCATTTGCATGGAGGATATCAGCAAGTTCCAATGAAGCAAGGTGTTAATGGTTTTCAGCAGCAAGGCTTTCTGCCACAGGGTAGAGGACGAAGTGTGCCGATTGATCCGGGGAATGGGTGTTGATGTGCCGACTTTGAAGAAAACGAACTCTTGCCATGTCTGTGGCAAGTTGGGGCTTTGGAAGTGTGAACGTCAATTTAACACAGTTAATATGACAAATGGAAATCAGGTTCAAAATGGTGAATTTGTGCAGTCACAGGGAAATAATATAGTCCAACCACAGGAGAGACAGAGGGAAAGAGTTCAGGATCGTAATGTTCCTCAGACTCAAACGATGCAGGTTCCCCAATCCCCGATGCCACAGCAAAATGCAAATGTACAAAGGTACAATACAAATCAGGTCCCAAATGCTAACTCAAATTCTTTTGTCAATGAGAACATGACCCAACAATATTCCATGCTTCAGACGGATGATTTCAACTCAAACCTGTCACAATGATGGGGCCTGAGAGGGGAGGAGGATTGCGTGCTTGGTTCAACCTTAGAGGTTGACCAGAGTGATCTCTATGTGGACGGTGAGGTAAATGGGAACCATGTCTCATTCCTTAGTGACCCTGATGCTACCCGCTCTACTGTGAGAACAGCAGTGGTTCTGAACCTACCCCTCTCAGGAGAAAGAATCCAAGATATAGGAGTTGCAAATAAGCAAAAGACTAGCCTTGTTTAAGAAGCTGTACCTGTCAAAATAGGATCTTTTAAGGATCTACGCTGCTTTGTGGTGTGTGACTCAAGTCCGGTCAATCTACTTGGACAAGACCTTTTATGTAAGCTAAATTGTTCCATTTACTGTACCCCAAACGGTATTGAGTGTAACACTTGTGATGAGGACATTGTCTTCAAACTTGCCCGACAGAGATCTGACATTGAAAGGTACCCTTTACTGACCAAAGAAGACTTGTCCCACGAGTTAGAGTTTCAGTGTTACCTGAGGTTTGGGACTTTTCAGGTAAAGACAGCAGACTTATCAAAGGTGTTGAACCAGTACTTATCACTGTGAAGCCAAATGCTGAATTTCTGAGAATCCCACAGACCCCTGAAACCATTGTTGGGATTACACCTGTGACTGACTCAATGATTGAGCAAGGCATTCTGTAGAGATTATGGGGAGTCCACGTACCTCACCCATCATGGGTTTGCAGAAACCCAATGGCAAGTACAGCATTGTCCAAGACCTGTGACAGGTCAATTCAATCGTTGTCCTTTGTTGTCTTGTGGTACCGAATCCAGCTGTGATATTGTTTCAGATGCCATGTGAGGTCGAGTGGTTCTCTGTCACTGATTGGTGTCAAGCCTTCTTTTCTATTCCATTGCACAAGGATAGCCAGCTCCTCTTTGCTTTCTGTTTCAGCAGCCATGTCTTGGCATGGTGCCAAGTCACACAAGGGTATATGGAGAGCCCCTCAATTTTCAACTAGACATTTAAAAAGAATCTTGAAACCCTAAATGCCACAGCATACAGTTCTAGCCCAATAGATCAGCGACCTGTTGGTGGTGTCGAATTCCCAAGAGGCTTGCAAATGTAACACTATTGCTCTGCTGAACCACTTAGATAAGCAGCGTCATAATGTGTTCCCGTCCAAATTGCAGTTCAGCCAGAAAGAAGTCCTGTATCTAGGAAACCACATTGAGAAAGGAGAAAGAAAGGGGTCTCAAGAGAGAGTCGCCCAGACTCTGAAAATGAATCCACCAACCACCCAGAAAGAAATCCGAATGTTCTTGGGAATGGTGGGCTACTGTCTACAGTGGATTCCCAACTTTTCCCTAATAGCCAAACCTCTCCATAGGTAGATACACAAAAATGTGTCACATCCGGTACCATGGGATGACAGCAGCATGCGTGCATTCTCAGATTTGCGAGAATGTCTCTGCTGCCCCTCGGCCCTGGGAATGCCTGAATATGATGAGTTTTGCTTTGTTTTGCAGTGAGAGAGAGGGCTGTGTTCTCTAAGTGCTTACCCAAATTCATGACAATGCGAACAAGCCAGTGGTCTATTTTTCTGCCGCTCTTGATCCTGTAGCTGCCGCATTGCCCGGTTGCCTAGAAGCAGTTGCCTCCACATTGTGTGAGTCTAGAACAGTGCAAGCGCATAGCTATGGGACACTCATTGACTGCATTTGAACCCCACTCAGTTGAAGTGCTACTCACTCGTACCCCGACACAAAATCTTATCAATAGTCAACTTACCAGATATGAGCAAATCATTCTCGGTGCCGAGAATGTTACATTTAGAAGGTGCACCATTCTGAATCCTGCCACCTTATTGCCCCTTCCTGGAAATGAGACTGTGGGTGATGAAGCTGAACATGACTGCCTAGATGTTACTGAACTATGCATAAAGCCAAGACCTGTCATACAGGATGTGCCACTACCTGAATTAGATCATGTGCTGTTTGTTGATGGCTCCTGTTTGTGTGACCATGATAGGAATTTAAAGGCTGCCTATGCAGTTTGTACTGTTGCAGGTGTGGTCTAAGCCTCCTGGCTTCAAGGAGTGTTTTCAGCACAAGTGGCCAAATTGATTGGTCTTATTAGAGCATGTTGTCTTTCAGACCAGCTGAGAGTGATGATTTTCACTGATAGTCAGAAAGGCTTTTGTGTTGTACATGACTTTGTGCAGTTGTGGTCCCAACACGGATTCATGGCCTCTCCTGGGTCACCAATACATAATAGAGAAAGTGTTTGAATCCTCTCCAGTGCCTACAATTGCCTGCCCGAATTGCTGTAGTCAAGTGCACTGCCCATAGGTCAGGTACAGTCTATGTGAGAGTTGGCAAGAAGTACGGAGACGACACCGCGCGTTATTGTGCGCTAAATTCCTGCACCTTTAATGGGGAATAGATCAATAAAAGTTCAGATGTCATAAATTGCAACTTGTTGTTGTTTGCTGTTGAGGCTTGGGAGGAAGTTAAGGGATTGCAGGAAGAAGTGCCAGCAGCAAAACAGCAAGGTGGGATCAGAGCAGGTTGTGTCAAAAGAGATGAAGATGAAGTGTGGTTTTCAACTGACTGAAGACCAGTATTGCCCGACAGTTTGTTACCACCTATGGCAAGACATTAATTACCATGATCACACGCATGTAGGGAGAGATGCAATGGTACGTCTCTTCAGACAAACATGGTTTAACCCCAGATTCCGATTGGTAGCTGAAAGTTTGTGTCACAGATATGTGCTGTGTCAGCAAGAAAACACAGACAGGAAAACACCAGTAACCATGGATCACATAGGGAGATCAGCAGATCCCTTCAACAGACTGCAAATGGATTTTATAGAGATGCCTATCTGTAATGGATTGAGATATGTCCTAGTGAGTGTGTGCATCTTTTCACTGTGGGTGGAAGCTTGCCTGACTAGAAGAAATGGCAGTCTCACACTAGCCAAACTATTGTTGAGGGAGATAATTCCGTGTTTCGTTTTTCCTACTTCTCTAGAGTCAGACCGAGGAGCTCTGCTTTAATAATGAAGTCCTGAAGATGTTATGTGCAGCATTGAAAGTTGAGCAAAGACTACATTACAGTTACCGTCCGGAGGCTTTCGGCATTGTGCAGCAAGTAAATGGCACGCTGAAATCCAGATTGGCGAAAGTGTGTGCTTCCACATCCCTACAATGGCCTGATGCAGTGCCTCTTGTGTTGATGAGTCTGTGAAGTACCCCAGGCAGGAGGACAGGACTGCTACCCCATGAGACCATCCTAGGGAGAGCTATGAGACAACCAGCTGTGCCCATGAATGCACTTGTGACATTACAGATGGCATGATTCTTGATTACTGTAAAGGACTGGCTGACATGGTGCATTCTGTGCCACTGGATTCAAGCTAACCTGGTTGATGAGGGGTGATACCTCAAAACTGGTCACAGGATGCTTGTTTCCAGTCCAGGGAGGACCTGGCCTGGCAGATCGAGCTGGGCTGTTCCCATGGGAAACAGGGTATCGACTGATTTGTATATGGCTGGGTCCAAACTGGGGTGGCGTGGTGAGCAAAAAAACAATGGAATAAAACCAGATCTATGACTGGGGGGTCAATGTTTGCATTTTTTAGCATTCTGTCCATCATCTGTTCTTTTTGCTTTTGTCACCCTAAGTGGGAAGGCTATGCCCAGATGTGGATCCCATGCTCACTGGGCACTGGATTCAAGCTGGCCTGGCTGATGAGGGGTGATACCCCGAAACCAGTCCTAGGATGGTTGTTTCCGGTCCAGGGAGGGCCTGGCCTGACAGTTCAGGCTGGACTGTTCCCATGAGGAGCAGGCTCAAGACTGATTTGCATATGGCTGGGTCAAAACTGGCGTGGCCTGGTGAGCAAAAGACCAAGGGATTTAACCCAGATCTCTTGACTGGGGTGAGTGTTTGAAAAGTTTCAGCACTCTGACCATCATCTTCTTGTATTTGCTACATTCTGTGTCCCACCAGGTTGGAGTGGCAACTGCCCCACCTCATCAGGAGCAGGGCCATGACCTCAGTCCTGGTGACTGGATAATGGTGAAAAAGCACATGCACAGGTTGTTCCAGGTGATTTTGGTTACCACTACTGCCTTGAAGTGTGGAGGTCTCCTGAACTGGGTACATGCTGCCCATACTCGCAGAGTCCTGTGTCCCCTTCATGATATAACAGCAACTGTTCCTGATGTGCCAGTGGTTACAGTGAGACAGAGGGAGAAGGTTGTCAAGCTGTTGGGTATCAGCAAGCTGATGGGACAGCATTAGTTTGGCCTGGGGGGGGGGGTCTGAGAGAGTCAACTGTTGTTGGTACAGAAGGGTCCAATCTAGTGGAGTTGACTACGCGAAGTTTAGACCCAGGTGAAGGGCCTAGTACAAAAGTAACACGAGTTGTACCAGGAGATCGATGGCCCCAGAGTACAGGAGAGAGGAAGACGCTGCCTGACTGAAGTACAGTTGCCCTGCATCATTCCAGAGGGCAATGATGAGTCCAGCCAAAGTGACAGTGAAGGCAAAGGGCCAGCAATAAGAAGGTCAAAGAGAGCAAGAGTACCCTGACAGAGGCACTCCTCACCTGAATGGACTTACTTGGCAGCCAATGATTGGCAGAGAGTGTTTTACACCTTTTGTTATAACAATTCACATCCACCTGAACTTCCTTGAATTGAACTTTGTGGCCAAACTGAGATTTGAACTTGCATTTCCACTAGATAGACTGACTCAACTTGTTTTGGAACTATTCATCACTAAGTTTGAACTGCACATTTACTTAGTTGCACTTTTAACTTTACAAGAGGCATTTGAACTATGCTTTACTGCTCGTGCCAGAGAAAGAATTAACTGCAAGACTTAATTGTGCTGCAATCTTCTAAAGCTAACAGTCTGTCACTAGTGAACTCATGGAGCCTATCAGAAGACCCCTTAGATGCAAATGCGTATGTGCAAGAGTATTTGCTGTTGCAACCGTATTATTAGTTGTTTTGCTTATAACTGTAAGTCTGCCACACCATGTGCATGATGAAGAGCCTCAGTCTACCCGCACATTTCTATTAGTAGTAGCTTACCCGCATTACATGAAAAAATCTTGCACATGGATGCTTCTAGAGGAGATTATTTACTGAATGTATACACCAAGCTGCTATACGAATATGTCAACACTATGGTTGCCAGGTATTGCTACGTTTGCATGCAATTACCTGTGTCAGTGGCTGAGGAAATAACCTATCATCATATTCCTTTGACATATGGAGTTACATGTAGTTTATTGATGGGTTAATTTTATGAGACGGGTCATTTCCAGTATTACTCAAATTAAGATCTAGGGCCAGATGTACGACCGTTTGCTACGGTTGTAGAGGGCATTTTGCCCTTTTGCGACCTCAAAAAACGGTAGCACAATTTCCAACCTTATTTTGTGAGTCGCTAATGTAATAGCCACTCGCAAAATAGGGTTAGAGACTCGCTAATAGGAAGAAGCATTCCAAGGGTGTCCCTTCCTAATAGCGACTCTGAACCCTATGTAAGAATGTTTTGCGACTGCACTTGCAGTCGCAAAACACTCGCAGTTTACCACCCTTTTCAAGAGGGTGGTAAACCATTCGCAAACGGGAAGGGGTGCGCAAACTTTTTTTAAGAGCAGGCAGTGGTCCCAGGGACCACTACCTGCCCTTAAAAAATGAAACAAAAATGTTTCATTCCTTTTTTCTTTTTAATGCATCCCGTTTTCCTTTAAGGAAAACGGGCTGCATTTTTAAAAAAAACTGCTTTATTGACAAAGCAGTCCAAGACATGGTGGTCTGCTGACCCCAGCAGGCCACTATCCCTGGGAGTGCCAGCCATTCCCAATGGGGTCGCAAATTGCGACATCCTCATTATTATGCATGAGGCATGCAAGTTGCGACCCCATTGGGAATTGCAAACAGTGTCTCTGACACTGTTGTACATTGATGTTTGCGACTCGCAAATTGTGACTCGCAATTTAATGCAATTTGCGAGTGGCAAACATCAATGGTCGTACATCTGGCCCCTAGTTATTTCTGAAGTTCCAGTGCTGAACCACTTGAATAGACACCAGGAAGCCAAGAATGCTGAGATAATGGGACATTTCTTTAGACCCACTATGTCCCTGGACACTGCCTATGCACACTGACACAAGTTAACCTGTTCCGTCACCAGTGTAGAAAAGAAATTCATTGATTTTGTAGTATATAGAAAAAGAAGAGATCTTTTAGCAAAAACTGGAAATCATTTGAAGGTTCCACCCTGGGCAAATGAAAAGAGTGAATATAGAATAGTAGGAAACATGGCTGCACTTGCACTAGAGTGGCAACATAAAGGGAGATTATACTTTAAAATTACATAATCCACAACACACATTTCGTAGAAACTAGTGAATGTGACCACACATTTCAAGTTCAAGGAAATTGGAGCCTATATTTGGATGGAGGAGATCCTATGTTCCCTAGAGTCTATTACATTTTTGGGAAGAGTGAATTTTACAGGTTACCCAAGAGATGATATGGAACATGCTATTTAGGAGTAGTTATTCCAAATATTTATCATGTGGGCCAAATCAAGGATTTGACAAGGGGGAGAGAGAACCAAGAGGAGAGCGGGTGCCAGTGAAATGGTAGGTGCTATTTTTGATTCCTTGATTCCAACTGTAGGAGTGATACTCAACTCACACAAGATTAGAAAGCTTTCCACTGTCAGCTGATAAATTAGCTACAAGTAAATCTGGAAGAATCTTGGTTGTTGATACAGAAACAGTTGCCATCGGATCCATGGTTTTGCAGAATAGACTTGTTTTAGACAGCCTTCTCGTGAAGGAGGGTGGAGTCTGCTAGATGTTAAAGGTTCAACAATGTTGTACTTACATCGCAGATGGGAGTAAAAACCTGAACAAATACATTGATAACATCACTGACTTGAAGACAGATTTGAAAGGGTTAACAGCTACGGGTGCTTGGGAGGCAATAAAGGAATGGATTTTCTGCTGTAGGCAGATGGTTTGGTAACCTAGGAAGTGGACTTGTTGAAGGTATCCTGAGACCTTTCGTGATAATCGCTCTTTGTGGATTACTTTTGTTCGTGATATTGAAAGTGTGCAGGCGTGCTCAGGTGAAGAAGGGAGTGAAGAGGAAGAGAGCAGATGTAGGACTAGAGAAGAAACAGAGTAAACTTTATGATGACATGACATGAAGACTACAAAGCTTTAATCTGAACACCTGAGAAGAAATTGATGTGATGGCTTGATTCTCCATCAGAGGGGGAATTGGTGCAGCACAAAGTTGCCCACGCTCTACATGTGACAGAAACCTAAACACAATTGATGCCTGACACATAAAATGAACGTGCACTTAGCACATGACTCCTACGTGTCTTTATGATTCTTACACACGTTACACCTGATACTGCAGACAGAGAGAGGCTCAACGGAGACTTTATAGTTCTCACACAGAATGTTTTACTAATATCGATAGAAATGCATTTGAAGTGTAAGAAAGAGTCAGTATTTATTAATAAAAGATGTCTTTAAATAAATGATTTAGATAATAAAGTGACTGACATGCATTAAATCATTTCATATGATTCTTACAACTAAAAGGATTTACATGAAGTAACACGTATTATACTGAATAATGAGACATTTACAATGTGTAGTTTACTTTAAACCTTCCTCTTCATTTCACAGCTGAAGCTTTTAACTGGATTCATAAATGTGTGCAATTTTGTTTGCGTAACTACTAGAAATGTTGTTCTTAGATTTAAATGATCCGTATATGTGTAGGGTGTTAGTATAGGTTGAACAATAACATTTCATTAATGTATGTAATAATGTTACACATATGTACTTTCAAATGTAGTTCCCAAGTATACTCTGTTATGCCATTTCATTGCTCGCTATGTGATTTATGCAATGTGGACTAAAGTACTAAAGAAATATTATACACATATATGTTTAAATGTGCACCTGCATATTAAATGTGCATTATAGATTTAATGTCTTAATTTAGCTGTTTCACACCAAAGGCCGGAATCTTTGTCCCATGAGAACCCATAGCACTTCTGCATTTCTGCTGACTTGCTTTCTTTGCAGGTGTTCCCACTGAGTATTAGTTTAGAATAAATACATTTCTTGTAACAAGCAATAGATACATGTGTGGGAACGGATTTCAATGACAAGCACATGAGAACTCTGTAGAGGAACAATGGACTTTTGTCTTTCACCCAGCGTGTGAAAGAGATGATGTTCCGATGTCCAGTGTGGGATTCTTCTCCAAAGTTTCAATATGATACCATGTGCACCTATACAGACATTTGAAACAAATACAATGGACTCCTATTGACGACGAACCCAAAGGGGAGTTGCCGACGGACTCTATTGATTATAATTTATCAATTGCCCTGGGCAGAGGACTTTGCACTTTCTTGCAGAACACATGCTGTACTTCTTTGCTGAACCCCTTTCTGCAGAACCTTCCTTGGACTCTGACCTCAAAGAAATATGTGCTGCCGCTACTTGGGCAACCCCCCATACTTTTATCGCACTACCATTTGTTGATGGGTGAAGATTTTTTCTCTTCTTTTGTTTCAGCAGTTTTGTTTGAAGGTTCCCCACCAAGGGAGCTTAGTGATTGTAGATAGATTTCACTGGGTGATGCATATCACTTGTGAGTGTCATGCGTATTATTTTTACTTGTTTTATCTTATGCGCTCATATTTTCAGGACTGGGATGAGGAAGATGGACGAGGTAAGTAATGAATAAGTTACTTACTGGTAATCTTCATTATTTTGAGTCATAGTCTACCTCATCACACTCCTAGGTTCCTTCCCTTCCAATCCTAAAATAAAAATATATGAATGTAATAATAGAAAGATGAAACAAACTGTATTTGAAGGCGAAGGGATGTGGAGGGAATTGCAGATTACTGTTGTATGTTAGAGAATTACAGGAAGTTCTCTTCTTGCCCCCCGCCCCCTTAAGTCCTTCCCAGCTACATGACTTCCTGTAGTGGCCATATTAGTAGGGTCACAAGGAGAAGTTACATTCGGTATGGTGTACAGGTACAATGATTAGCAGGATGATCTCAGAAGTCCGGCATACTAAACGAGAGTGTAGTAAAATCTCGAATGGGGGCTCTGGGTGGACCATCAAAGATGACTCCATTGCACCTCACCAACTTCCAAATCAGCATTCTGTCTGCTTGAGGGTAACCAAAGGACAGGGGATAGCAATGAATAGGGGATCGGGTTGGGGAGGGGGGAAGGGTTAGAAGGGGGGAATATGGGTCATACTTGGTACAGGTCCTATGGCAAAGGGGTGTAATTCTAAGAGGTCTAGTTCTTAATCAGTACGAGGCAGAGGTTAGGTCTAATTGTACACTACAGTGACAGGGATTTTTGGGGTAGAGAGATGGAGGGTATTTCACAAGTAAGGATAGGTAGGGGGCTCCTGGTCAGAATCTTAGAATTGTGACAGTAATGTGTCCCAGAGGGGTGCTTTAAGACGGCAGCGAAGGCTTTTCGCTTCCTCCCTGTATAGTGCTGTCACCTCAGCCTCCGCCCAGTGTGCAACCACCACCCTCCAGGCCCTGCAGTAGGGGGAGCTGAGCTTTTCCAGCACATGGTCATAGCGTGTTCCACCCGGGCCAGACTGCTGAAACGGGCAGCTGTTCTTTACTTCTTTAGGCACCTATAGATACCCAAGGCGCATGCCACCCAAGTATCCAGAAGAGGGTGGTCTGTGGTCGAGGACATGGCTGATAGGACATCATGCCAGAACTGAGCCCGGGTCAGGCAGTCCCATATGATGTGCTGGAGATCTGCCTCTGGGGCTTGGCACCTGGCACAGCTCACAGGGACAGTCAGGAAGATACGGTGCTGTCTCTGTGGCAAAAGGCATGCCCTGTGTAGTATATAGAAATATGCAAACACAAGAAGATGATGGAGCGCTGAAACACAGATCTGGGTTGAATCCATCATCAATCTTTAGCTCACTTCGCCACCCCAGTTCAGGCACAGCTATATGCAAATCAGACTTGACCCTGTGCCTCATGGGAACAGTCCAACCCGAACTGCCAAGCCATGTCTTCCCTGGACCGGAAACAAGTATCCTGGGACCAGTTTCGGGGTAACACCTCTCATCAGCCAGACTAGCTTGAATCCAGTGGCAAAGTGAGCAAGGGACCCACTTCTGGGCATACCCTGGCAACTTAGGGCGAACAAAGCAAACACAAGGAGATGATGGACGGAGCGCTGAAACTTTTCAGACACTCACCCCCAGTCACAGATCTGGGTTGAATCCATCATCATTCTTTAGCTCACTTCGCCACCCCAGTTCAGACACAGCTATATGCAAACCAGTCTTGACCCTGAGCCTCATGGGAACAGTCCAGCCCAAACTGCCAAGCCATGTCTTCCCTGGACCGGAAACAAGCATCCTGGGACCAGTTTCGGGGTAACACCCCTCATCAGCCAGACTAGCTTGAATCCAGTGGCAAAGTGAGCAAGGGACCAACTTCTGGGCATACCCTGGCAACTTAGGGTGAACAAAGCAAACACAAGGTGATGATGGATGGAGCGTTGAAACTTTTCAGACACTCACCCCCAGTCACAGATCTGGGTTGAATCCATCATCATTCTTTAGCATGCTTCGCCACCCCAGTTCAGACACAGCTATATGCAAATCAGTCTTGACCCTGTGCCTCATAGTAACAGTCCAGCCCAAACTGCCAAGCCATGTCTTCCCTGGACCGGAAACAAGCATCCTGGGACCGGTTTCGGGGTAACACCCCTCATCAGCCAGACTAACTTGAATCCAGTGGCAAAGTGAGCAAGGGACCCACTTCTGGGCATACCCTGGCAACTTAGGGCAAACAAAGCAAACACAAGGAGATGAGGGATGGAGCGCTGAAACTTTTCAGACACTCACCTCCAGTCACAGATCTGGGTTGAATCCATCATCATTCTTTAGCTCAGCTCACTTCGCCACACCAGTTCAGACACAGCTATATGCAAATCAGTTTTGACCCTGTGCCTCATGGGAACAGCCCGAACTGCCAAGCCATGTCTTCCCTGGACTGGAAACAAGTATCCTGGGACTGATTTCGGGGTAACACCCCTCATCAGCCAGACTAGCTTGAATCCAGTGGCAAAGTGAGCAAGGGACCCACTTCTGGGCATACCCTGGCAACTTAGGAAGAACAAAGCAAATACAAGGAGACGATGGACGGAGCGCTGAAACTTTTCAGACACTCACCCCCAGTCACAGATCTGGGTTGAATCCATTATCATTCTTTAGCTCACTTCACCACCCCAGTTCAGACACAGCTATATGCAAATCAGTCTTGACCCTGTGCCTCATGGTATCAGTCCAGCCTGAACTGCCAAGCCATGTCTTCCCTGGACCGGAAACAAGCAGCCTGGGACCGGTTTCGGGGTAAATCCCCTCATCAGCCAGACTAGCTTGAATCCAGTGGCAAAGGGAGCAAGGGAACCACGTCTGGGTATACCCTGCCAACTTTGGGTGAACAAAGCAAACACAAGGAGATGATGGACAGAGCGCTGAAACTTTTCAGACACTCACCCTCAGTCACAGATCTGGGTTGAGTCCATCATCATTCTTTAGCTCACTCCGCCACCCCAGTTCAGACACAGCTATATGCAAATAAGTCTTGACCCTGTGCCTCATGGAAACAGTCCGGCCCGAACTGCCAAGCCATGTCTTCTCTGGACCGGAAACAAGCATCCTGGGACCGGTTTCGGGGTAACACCCCTCATTACCCAGACTAGCTTGAATCCAGTGGCAAAGTGAGCAAGGGACCCACGTCTGGGCTTACCCTGGTAACTTAGGGCAAACAAAGCAAACACAAGGAGATGATGGACAGAGTACTGAAACTTTTCCCTCACCCCCAGTCACAGACCTAGGTTGAATCCATCATCATTCTTTAGCTCACTTCACCACCCCAATTCAGACACAGCTGTATGCAAATCAGTCTTGACCCTGTGCCTCATGGAAACAGTCCAGCCCGAACTGCCAAGCCATGTCTTCTCTGGACCGGAAACAAGCATCCTGGGACCGGTTTCGGGGTAACACCCCTCATTACCCAGACTAGCTTGAATCCACTGGCAAAGTGAGCAAGGGACCCATGTCTGGGCATGCCCTGCCAACTTATTGCGAACAAAAGCAAACACATGGAGATGATGGAGGGAGCGCTGAAATGTTTCAGGCGCTCACCCCCAGTCACAGATATGGTTTGAATTCATCATAATTCTTTAGCTCACTTCGCCTCCCCAGTTCAGACACAGCTACTTGCAAATCAGTCTTGACCCTGTGCCTCATGGGAACAGTCCAGCCCGAACTGCCAAGCCATGTCTTCCCTGGACTGGAAACAAGCATCCTGGGACTGGTTTCGGGGTAACACCCCTCATCAGCCAGACTAGCTTGAATCCAGTGGCAAAGTGAGCAAGGGACCCACGTCTGGGCATACCCTGGCAACTTAGGGCAAACAAAGCAAGCACAAGGAGATGATGGACAGAGCACTGAAACTTTTCCCTCACCCCCAGTCACAGACCTAGGTTGAATCCATCATCATTCTTTAGCTCACTTCGCCACCCCAGTACATAGAAATATATCAATAGGAATCAGGCGTTTTGGGAGATCTTGTACATGTGCGCCAATGCCTTTTGCAATTCCCTGTTATGGAGGGCCCTGCTGAACTCAGCCTTCCAGGTGTCACAGAAAAACTGTAAAGAGTGCTTTTTGTGCCAGATCATGGCTCTTGTAAGCCAGGTTATCAGCCTCCTTTCGCTACCTAAGGTGTGTAGGTTGTCTACCCGGGCATTCGTGGGTGGTTCAGTGGTCTCGACCTGCCAGTGGTCTCTCAGGATGTTGCAAAGTAGACCGTAGGTGAGAAACTTCCCTTGATGGAGTCCTACTGACCCACCAGTTCTTCGAATGAGAGGGGTTCACCATTGGAAAATTGGTGCCCGAGATATAATAGGTTGGCTCCGTCTCAAGCTTGGACTGCTCACTTAGAAAGGGGACCCGTTTCAGTGGGGAGGCCCAAAAGAGGAATAGAGGGAACATAGGAAGGAGAGCTGCGAGTAAGCCAATGACTTATTCGTAGACAATGGAGAGCCGCCTGCAGCAGGCGCAGGAGTGTTCGTAAAGGCCTACCTCCAGGGACCAAGGGGGATTCACTGGTATCTGCCAAATTGTAGCCCACCAGTCAATGGGCCAGACATTAAAACTGTGCTGCTATGTAATATATTTCAAAGTTTGGGGGAACAAGGCCACCCAAATCTGGTGGTAGCTGCAATTTTATGAGGGCCACTCTGCACCTGCCACAATACCAGATAAGATCCCCCAGCAGACAGTGCAAATCTCAAAACAGTGATTAACAGGGAATAACTGGGAGAGTAGCAAAATGGTAAATCAGGCTTGGAAGCATAACTATTTTTGCAATGGTTATACAGCTTTTCAAGGATAAATGAAGGGTTCTTTAGACAGCGACCTGAGCTCTAAGAGCGGACTCTGTTTTCTTCAAATTACCCTCCATGAGATCTGTAGCATTATGATAAACATTGATGCCCAGGTATCGTAATGAGTGATCTTCCCTTCATAAGGGGGACTTGCCCATGACCAATTGGTAAGGCAGTGCGACAGGCGTTAATGGAAAAACACATGATTTTGTCCAGCTCACCCAGAGATCCGACAGATCACCAAAAGTGGTTAGAAGTTCTGTAAGACTGGAAAGGTCAGCGGAGATATCTCTGATGTAAAACAATACATCATCCTGGTACAGGGAGATTATATGTGTGCTATAGAAGAGGGGGATTCTCCATGGGATTCCTGTTTGGTGAGCATGGGAGGCTAGTGGTTCAACCGGTAGGGCAAACAGGAGTGGGGACAGTGGACATCCCTCATGGGTACCCCTCCCAATTGGGATAGGCTGGGACACAAGCCCTTTCATTTGGACCCGGACCGTGGGCGCATCGTAAAGTAACCTAATGAGACTAGAAAACTCCATCTCGAACCTAAAGCGGCGAAGTACTGTGAAGAGATACCCCAATTGATAGAGTCAAAAGCCTTCTTCAGGTCGAGAACCAAGGTGGCCGCACGGGCCATTTGGGCTGTACCCCCTCCATAACACGGAAGAAGCATTGAATATTATATGCAGCATTGTGGCCCAGAACGATTCCGCATTTGTCAACATAAATCAGACGTGGGATGACTCTTTGGGTTCCAGAGGCCAGAATCTTGGTGAGGATTCTATAGTCCATGTTCAGAATTGCTAAGGGATGGATTGAGGAGGGGTTTAGAGGACCTTTCCCTGGTTTCAGCAGGGAGACTAGTAGCGCTGCACTCATGTTTGTGGGAGACGACATGACTCCAGTATGGAGTCAAAGAATTTGACCAGGCGTGGGACCAAAATGGCCCCATAGTGCTTATAAAATTCCATTGGAAATCCATCAGCCCCTGGTGTTTTCTGGGTCGCCATCTCCAGGATTGCCTCACTGTCATATGGAACTGTAATGGGAGCATCTATCTTGAGTCTCTCAAGCGCAGAGAGGGTTGGGAGAGTGGTGCATCTAAGAATCGGTGTATGTCGTCCTCTTAGGCGGCCGGGAGCGGAGAATAGAGTGAAGCGTAGAAGGATTCAAAAGCTTCGTAAATGCCTTCTTGGGAATTAAGGTCGACACCATTTGCCCGATGGAGATGTGGTATGGGGGGCTGATGTAATGCGTTCCAAATTAGCCAGGCCAGGAGCCGGCCTGATTTGTCGCCTTCCAAATGTGATCTAGCAATGTACGCCCTATAATCCAAACAGTGTTGATGCTCCGTTAGCTGTGCCTCCTGCTCCTGGAACAGTGTTAGAGAGACCCGCTGCTCTGGGTTGTCCATCACCTGCCTCTCCTTCGCCACATAGGCCTCTTCCACCCGATGCTTGGGCTCTGAGAGGCTATGGCATTCCCAGCTGATAGTGTGGATGCAGGCCTCTCAGAGGACCTCCTTATAGGTCTCCCACTCTGTGATCAGGAAAGGTTTAGATCCTTCATTATGCTCAAAGTATTCTGCAGTCTGGTCCGAGATCATTAAGGCAAAGGCAGGGTCCTACAGGATAGAAGGCTGCAATTTTCAAGTGGGGTTTGGGGAGGGAGTTTTCCCCCCACCAGAGGCCCAGGAATAAGGGATTATGGTGCAATAGCTCTTTGCCTAAGTAGTCAGGGGAAGAGATCAAGGAGCAGATTGAGGCAGAGCATACTATGTGGTCGAGGCATACATAGAGGAGACAGTGGAGTAGTGCAAGTATAACCTGATGGGAGTGTTGAGAAATCGCCAAGCATCTGGTGAAGCCAGGATGTCAGGCTATGGGCAGTAGCTACCGTAGGGGTGATCGAAAGTGAGGGATGAGATCTGTCCAAAGAGAGGTCGAGGACACATTTAAAATCCCCCCTATAACCTGTGGCAGATAAGCCCAATGAGCCAGGTGCGTTGACAGGTTGTGGAAAAAGGCCATCTGGACAAAGTTTGGAGCATAAATGTTGGTGATCAGAAGAGGGATACCATCTAGTCCAGCCTCTAGGAGAACAAAGTGGCTCCTGGGTCTATCCCCTGGGTGAGGACCTGTAGGGGAATACTCACACATGTCCAGATTAGGACACCTCTAGCGTATGGCGAATAACTGGTGAAGTAGACATGGCCTCTCCAGTGCTGCTGGAGATGGTCAGCCTCCGTGCTTATAGAGTGAGATTCTTGCAGGAATGATATGTCAACCAATCTGTGTTTAAGATAGGAATGTATTTTATCAATCAATCAGTATTTGTAGAGCACGGCTAATCACCCTCATGGGTATCCAAGTGCTGGGTTGCTGAGCTCAGTCGAAATTCCACGTCTTGAGTTTCTTTTCAAGGTCTGCGAGAAAGGGCACTGACAGTGCGCCACCTTCAAAGGTGAGGCACTGTCAGTGCACCCATGAGAGCAGCCCTCTGTAGGGGGGAAAGAGGGTCCTTGGGACCCACCTGACATCCTCTTGCAGGTGGGTGCAATCACTTTAAAGCAGCTGCTCTGTTTTTCACAGGAATGCGCTGCTGTGGAGGCAGCACATTCATGGCAATACAGTGCATTTTCATTGTTTGCGGAGGGTGCACCTTTTAAAAGGCGCGCCCAGCGCAAACAATGAAAATGCGCCTGTAGTGTAATACAGCCTCAGGTGTTGTTCCATGGGGAGGCGCTATTCCCAAAGATCAGCACTTCGGTCTTGTTAGTGTTGAGCTTCAGACAGTTGGTCTTCATCCAGTTGGCGATGTTCGTCATGTAGTTGTGGAAGTTGGTCCTTGTGGTGGAGGGAGGCTGCTGAGAGAAGAAGGATGAGCTGGGTGTTGTCGGCGTAGGATATGATGGTGAAGTTGTGGGTTTGGCCAGGGCCGTCATGTACATGTTGAAGAGGGTGGGGCTGAGGGATGAACCTTGAGGGACACCACAGAAGGTGCTCTTTGGTTCCGAGGTGGAAAGTGGTAGACAGACTCTTTTATGGCAGCATGCAGGTGAATGCATGCCTCTAATATTCCAGGAGATAATCTGAAACATGCAGGGTTGGGGCATTATGACTGGTCAACCCCCTGTATATTCCCATGGGGTGGAGGAGTCAGAGAACTCATCCAGGCTGAGGGGTTTCAGGTGTGGGGAGGCAGTGAGTGCATGGAGGGCATGTGGGAATAAATCTAGTAAATGAGACACCAACAGGGTACGGACTACAGGCCCAGAGGGCGCTGTCCAAACCTCAATACAACCATCCTAACGCGGGGTCTGGGCGTACAAGGTGGCTTACCGAGCTCATAAAAGGAAAAGGGGTTGTTGGTGATGGGTAAGAAGGTATGCAGAAGGATTGCTTGGGGGACAGGGGCACCAAGGTTCGGGTTTCATTTGGAAGATCAATCAACAGGTGCATCAGGACTGGCAGTCCGGCGGCTCGCCAAACCAGCTGGATGACCAGGGTCCCAGGATGGGCATCCCACTCCCTCATCAGAAAGCCCCCATGGGGGGACAGCCTCATCTGATGGAGTCAGATAAATGTCATACGCAGTCTGTGGGGTCACCTGAGGCAGAGGGCTAAGGCCCTGTGGGGTCGCGGAGGTATTGTCATGGGTCTCCCTGCCAAAGGGCTCCAAGGGCTCCAAGTGAGAGCTGTGAAATTCCACAACTTTGCCCAGGGCCAAGTGCCGGTAGTCTAGGACCTGGATCATGATGGCACAGCCAACATCGCCCGCTGCTGCAATGGGCCCCCCCTGGGGTCGATGCTGGTGCACCCGGGGGACCTCAGGGGCATCCCCCGAAGCCCGCCAGCCCCCACAAAGGCATCCCACACCTCCAACCAACTCTAGGTGTCCTCCAGGTTTGTAAAATCATGAATCTTTTGGTAATTTATGATTATTTTTTTAATCTTTTGTTTATTGAGATTTTTGTAATGCGTACAGATACAATCTCAGCATAAACATCAGCATCCATCGAGATATAATCTTGAACGTCTCAGAATGTAATAAACAAAACAACGTAAATGAAACATCAAACACGATACAGAGTTCCCATTCAATTTGAAAAGTAGTTATCACAACCGTTTGTCGTGTTAAACATTATGTTCGTGGAAAGTATTGAACAATCATGTGGCATATGTATAATCCCTAGGACATCTACAGTTCAGTGAGATAGGCAATGCAGAACACGCTCCATGCTATAACCATCCTCCTTCCAAGAGTCAGGCTACAAGTTCATGAACACGTTACAGCCTGGTTGCACAGATCCCCCCTCTTCTCGGTAGGAATGTTACTTCGACGGTATCAAGGTATAATAATCAGTTCATACCCTGCCCTGCCCCCGCAGAGGAGTGCTCAGTAGTTCAAAGTCCGCTTAGTGCCCTTGGTCCATCTCCAGTGGATATGCCTGCAGGTAAGCCTTCAGCAGTTGCCAGATATCTTTCGGGCGCGCGACCGGCGGTTGCAATGTGGCATATATGTTGCTAGTGGTATCACAATATATCAGGTCACGAATCCAAGCCTTTGCTGTGGGGACCTGAGCACTACCCCAATGTAATGAGATCTGTTGCTTCGCCACAAGCAGGGCAATGGCAGCAAAAAATCGCACACCTTTCTGTAATGGTTTAACGTAGCCCAGTAAGGCCATCAGTGGTGTAGGCTGTATGGTACTTTCTATCATCAGGGACAAAAGCCGGAAGACCTCCCCTCAGTATGTTAATATGGGGCTGCAGCTCCAAGCCAGGTGGAAAACCCCGCCTGATCAGCAGCACATCTGGTACATAAGTGTGGTATGCTGGGATCCATCTTGGCCAGAAGGTGTGGTGTGATGTACGTTCGGTGCAGGTACTTAAAGTGCAAGAATTTATGACGGTGATTATTCGATACATATCTCGTTTGTTCGCAGCAATATAACCATGTTTGACCTGTCAGTGGGAATCCTAGATCTTGTTCCCAGGCCTGACGTGCTTTGCCTCCAACAGCTGGATTGAAGGCTAGGACTGTGTGGTAAAGCCGTGATACTAAGTGCGCCCTGTCTGATTCTGTAATAGTCAAAGTAAGCTGTAAGAAATCTGCCGGCTCTGTCACCATGGCTGGGAGTACTTCAGTTAGGGAGCAATGCACCCTGTGCAGGATAAACCTATCCATATATGACGCGTCCCTATTCGAAATTAGATCTCCCACCGTGCGCAGTTGCGAGTCTTTAAAAAGATTGCCTACAGTCTGCAACCCATATCGAGACATAGTGCGCTTGGTAAGTGCTTCAGTTGTTGATGGTAGCCATGGATTATCGGCAAACGGTATATGAGGGGAGTATAGGAATCCGGCATGCAAGAATCTCTCTAGCTTGGACCATGCCCAGCATGCAGTAGGTAATGTCTGGATCTCAGCAGGGTTCTGCGGCAGCCCCTGTGGCAGTATGACTGAGAGTGAGTTCAGATGGACCTGAGAGCTTTCCGGCTTCAGATATTGCAGCCTGGCATCCATGTGGTATCAGTAATATGTAAAATGAATTTGAGTGATCAGATAATACAAATAGAAATCTGGGACTCCAAACCCTCCGAGCCGATACGGCATGACTAGTGTGGTCCATCCTATGCGTGGTTGCTTGCCTGCCCATATCAGCCAGATGATGTGTCAAAGAATTTTGCAGTGAGCGCAATGGGAATATTTAAAAAGAGATACAAAAAACGTGGAAGCACCACCATTTTCATAATGGCAATTCTACCAGTGATCAAGAGAGGGAGTTTGATCCATCGCTCAACTTACGTTGTGAGGTTGTCGATTGCCAATCCGCAGTGGTCATTTATGATTTTAAAGAGTAGAGCATAGCACAGACCCAGGTTGCGAAGCTGTCGCTTGACTCCTAGGACCTCAAAGGTGTAGTTCAGAAAGATGAGGATGCGGTGGCTGACTTTATTGATGGGGTCTGGTTGTCGAGCCCTTCTCAGAATAGCATCTTGAGCCTTATAATGAAGAATTCTGGCCACCATGGGCAAGGGTGTCGCTCCTGGAGTGGCCTCCATGCAGGTATTTTATGGACTCACTTCACAGAGAAATATGGGGTAAGTTCTTCCCCTGAAAGCAGCTCCAAAGCCTAGTCTTCAAGAATTCTTCCACTCGATGACCCTCAGTGTCCTCCGCCAGGCCCACCACTTTGATATTATTGCGGTAGGAGCAGCCCTCCGCGTCCTCCTCCCGGTCCTCCAGAAACTTGACCAACTCACTTAGGTCAGCCACCTGGGCCTGAAGGTTAGTTTTTAGAGTGTGAGTGCAGTCAGGGTCTTCTCTGACTGAGTGACTCAGTCTGATAGCTTTCGGTGGTCATCATGCAAGAGAGTCAGGTCGGCTGTCACTGAGTCAATCTTGGCCTTTAGAGAGATTTGGGAGGTTTTAATGGCCTGGAGGATAGCATCCAGGTGGGCCGATTCCATTGTCCGAGGTGCAGGCTCTCTAGGATTGAGCGACGGTTGGTCTGAATCTATGATCTAGTGCGTCCCATCAAAGTGAACAACATGAGGGTCCAGATGCCCGGTATCCGGGGTAGAGGGACAAACTGCAATATGGGCCAGCTTGCAGCTACCAACACCCAAAGACGTATAAGTAGTGCAGCACGAGCAGCTCATCAGTCCTGGACTCGATCCCAGCTCCAAACTGGGCCTCCTGCATGCTTCGCATTGGTGGCGCTGGGCACTCAATATTTGCCACTCCAGTGAGGTCCATTGGCGTGGTCTTCGGGGAAGACCCTACTCCCCCCTCTAACATGGTCTCCGGGGTGGGAGAGGGGTCTCCAAACACTGTCCACTCCCTCCTGCTGTACTCCCACAGTCCCGGACACCCACCAGATTGTGGGGCTCCTCATCTCAGGGCCCGGCAGGGGCCAGCCAAACTCCCCAGGCATGCCGGTCTGCCAAGTGCCCCTCACCCAGAGAGAGGGGCTTCGCTGTCCTTGGGGTGGGCCTCTCAATGCTCTTCTACTGGCTGCAGGGGTCCGGGAGCCATCCAAAATCCATGGCCCGGCAGGGGTACAGCCAGCCCCTCAAAGGCAGTGCAACACTATGATAAATATGCCCCAAAGTCTTTATTCCAGCCCTGTTTTAGCTGACCACAGTCTTCTACTTGACTTCTCTTCCCAGGGTGTCAAGCCTGGAAATCCAGGTAAAATGAAAAGATGTTTTATAGCAATCTTGCCTATTTTGTCCTGGAAGGGCCTTGGGAAAAATGTATTTCCCACCAAATCATTAGCCTAATGTGTAGCCAGGCCATGGCCAACTATAACTGTGACTTTTCCGGAAAGAACCTTCCTAAATCACTATTATGATGACCAATAGGCATACCACAGCCTTTGATTGTTCCTCCTTTATCCTGTGATAGACCCCATTCTCACCCCATTCCAAGTCACAGAGCTGTTGACTTGGAAGCCTCAAGGTTCATTAGGTAAACCCCCTTGTTCTGCTGTTGTTGGGAGCTTAATCTTCACATGGAATTGCATCCTATCCTCACTGTTAGTGTGAGGAAACAATAGATTCATACTACGTATGCTCATATTACATCTGGTGACAGTGCAACAACTCCTGTATGGAATTATTGAACATTAATACAAATATTAATTTTTGGAAGCTATATCTTTCTGTGGGTTTGCACTCAAATTCCACTTTTATGTACATCAAAGAATGGTAATACAACTGGGGGTTTGGGAAACTATGGATTCTCGTGGGTTTGCACCTTGCTGCTCTTGGGTGGACCGCATAGAATCTTTAAAAATTGTGCTTTTGTAAGCTGCTGCTTCCTGTGGGTTTGCAATTTTGCTTCACTAGTGAATCTTAAAACAAATGGTGGATTTTGAAAGGTATGCCTTTCTGTAGAGTTGCTTCTCCTCGTTCCCAGTTGGACCCCATAGAATCTTAAAGCAACTTGTGGTTTTTGGAAAGTATGCCTTTCCATTGGTTTAGACTTTGCTGCTCCCTGGTGGATACCATCTCATCTTAATATAACTGCTGTTATTACAAACGGCTTTTGGTAAACCCAGATAATATTATTCACTACTGATTTTTAAAGGCAATGGGGCACATGCATCAAAGGTTTTGCGATCGCAAACGGTGCGATTCGCAAAAATCGGCTGTTTGCGATCGCAAATTGGCCTTTGGAGATGCATGAAAGTGTTTCCTATGCGCAATTTAAAAATTCGCAATTATTTGCAAATTCCTAAATTGCGATTGCATTTAAGGAATCGCAATTTGCGATTCCTTAAATGCAATGCTAGAAGCACTTTCAAATAGCGATTTCACTATTTGGGACTGCAAATTACAGACAAATCAAACTTGTCTGTAATTTGCAAAACTTTGAAAAATGCACTTAAATGCATTTTTAAGTTTTAGGTTACACACACACATGCCCTTGGGGCATGTGTGTGCGCAACATGGGTGCACTGTTCAATTTCAGGGGTGCAACAGGGTGTCCTTTTGACACCCTTGCACCCTTGTAATTGCATGCGCAATCTGCGAATACCTATTGGTACTCGCAAATTGCGCATGTAGCTTCCCATTCATTCCTATGGGCCTGTAGGCCCATAGGAATGAATGGGAAGGCATTCTTAATTGCGACTCGCAATTTGCGAGTCGCAATTAAGGAATGTTTAGGAATCGCTATTTTTATAGCGATTCCTACATGCATAGGCTTTTGCGATTCCTTAATTGCGATTCCTTAATAATCGCAATTAAGGAATCGCAAAAGCCTACCTTGATGCATGTGCCAGTAAATCTTTGCATAAGTGTGCATCCTTACCTCAATAGGTTGGACCCCACAAAACCTTAATGAAAGTGGTGTTTTTCCTCGCATATTAATACAGGTTTGTATTTTGAATGCTCACAGGTTGACCCCAGAGAATCTAAATTCAACGGGCTATTTCAAATTGCTTTTAGGGGCCCTATGAAATGTTCATACACCTTGTGTTTTTTTGTTTACTGCACCTTCCCAAAGGTGCTACATCTCACTTGGTGGACTCAATAGATTCTTATTGCAATTTGTGTTTTCCTTTTATAAACTGTGCCTTCTGTGGATCTCCACTTTGGTGTACACCACTGAATTGTAATATAACCGGTGGTTTTAGTCCCAGCACCAACCCATGGCTCAAGTCTGCTGTGGGATTTGCACTGACACCATTTTGACTACATCCTATAGTTCCATAATATAAGTTCCTCACTGAACTACCCAGACATCACCCATTTTCTGTTCCAATGGCTTATTCACTGCATATCACTGAAATCTGACTAAGAAGCAATAATGCACCCATCCTTCGCGAGGTATACCTCCGAGCTATAAGACCCTCACTTGAACCCTCCAACACGAATGTAAGAGGTTTAGCACTGGTATTTAGTAACTCCTTACTAACCACAAGCTGGCACTGGAGAATTCAAATCACTACCCATCTGCTGCTAGCCTGCTTCTTGCTTTAATGCTAATTTTTAATAAAGTACAGGGGTCCACCAAGCATTCTGAATTTACAGATACCTTCTTACCTTCTTTGACGTCATCCCTGACATCACCATAATTGTCAGCAATTGCTGCATATGAGAAGATGTGTACATCTAGTAAGACCAACTAAACATCTCTCAAACGAGATCCCTCCTGGCAAAACTAGAAGCCGTCAACTTCTACAAAATTGCCTCCAATCCCAGAGTCTGGACACAATCTACTCTGAAGAAGAGTTCAGCACAGTAACTACAAACAAGCCCATCACCTGGAGTGGCCACCATTTCATTCACTCGAACTTGAACCTTCCCACCACTCCTACAACTATGATAATAAACATTGACAAGACCCAATATAGACCATGGAAAAAACCTAAAACTTGTTGTTGTTCAATCTCAGCTGCTTGACTAATTACTTTTCAACAAAAGCTCCAACAATGGCTCTCTGATTCTGTCAACAAATTGCTACTCTCAAGGCCTCCAATTTACAACACTAAATAAAAAGCCCCTGGTTCCACCCAGGTGTAAAGGAAATGAAGACAGGAAGCACAGCCCTTTAATGCCGCTATCCAAAAACAAATGACAGAAATGGTGTCACCATAATATTACTGGATCCCTCATCTGCCATTGTGAAAGTTCCCTACTACATACTCTACAGAAGAAGATTACATCGACATTCTAGGCACCATCCTGGAATGCATCTCTGTTTTATGCAGCTCAGGTTGCATCATGGAATGTAGAACACTGACATTGGTTCTCAAGAGGCATAAAGGGTTGATAGGCGGTAGAGCTGTAGTGAATGTGGGGAGAGAAGCTGTTGTCAGCAATGAAAATGTGATTTCCACACAGCTTTCATGTTCATTTATTGACAAAGAGTATACATTATAATAGTGACGAGGAATATCGAACCTTTTTACCACTCTCAGGTTCCTGCGCTCCTTGTGGTGGCACAGTCCTTTGGAGTTTAACAGTCTAGTAACAACTGGACTACTGTGGGAAACAGCTGGGCAGAAGGCCAGTCCATCCTAAATACACATTTCTAGGTGTTGATCGGTTCAGGGTCCTGCATCCCAGAATCACACTAGCCACACACAAGATGTTTTGGTGATCGGGAAATTTACTTCAGCCCCCAGTAACAGCATCTTAATGCAGGAGGCAAAGTGGTATGGGGCTCTTGACTGGGGGTTCAAATATTGATATTTCCAGAACTGCTTGTCATACAATCAAAATTGCAATGGTTCCAGAATCACGGCTACCCCATCTTGCTACACATCATCCCTGACATCATCATAACTGTTAACAACTGCTGCAGGTAAGCCAAGGAGTAAGGTCAATGAATAATAAAGCCTGCTGAGTGCAAGTAGAATCATTGAAACATACTCCTTATGGCACTTATGGCACATTGAGGGTGGGAAGATGATGCAGGCTCATCCTCAATGTTACCTTGAAAGCAATGAACTCCCCTGGGTATTGATGCGCAATAGTTCTAGCTTTCTGGTCTTCTGGCTCAAGGCATCAGTCATTGGGCTTTCAAAACAGTCACTCTCTTCAGAGTCTTACTGCTGCTGCTGCCAGACATGGGCTCGGATCATACCCGAATACTGGCTCAAACAAGTGCTTCTACTGAATGCACTGGAGGCTTATTAATGCCATATGAGTTACTTCTTCACCCTTTGGAGGCAACGTACACTATAATTGGACTGAAGATACATGGTTACTCATTACCGGCTTAAGGCCTCATTTCTGGAGACAACGTCCACCAAGAGGGACGCTTTGCAAGCATACTGATTGATGGATTCATTTCACTGACATACAAGTCTCATTACCTTATCTTTGCCCTGAAGAAGCCCTTGTGAAGGGTGAAACGCGTTGGCTGTTTCTACTTGTGTACAAAGGACTTTTGAAAAATAAAGACTTGCAACAAAACCCACAAAGCCAGCTGAATGAATTCTGCTTTGTGTGCACTGTAATTTGCTGATCTTGTGTATTGCCTCTCATCAGCATTTTCTTCGGTATTCATTTGTGGTCATGTGCAGCTGGCCATTTGAGGTGAGCAATATGAGTTTAAAGTACATTTTTGTGACTAGCCTAGGTAGTGCAGTTGCCATTTACCCTGCTGCCTTTTGCCTTTGTTGATACTCTTCAGAGTCTTATCTGGACTTGGTTCCATTATCTGTCTGTTCAGGATGGAGGTCACCTACAGCCATTCTCCATTGTTATCATCGCACCTCAATAGCGTACGGTTACTCTTGGGTTGCACTCACGCTGGTTTGCTGCAAAGGAGAATTCAAGCAAGAGGTGAAATCACATTAAGGCGCTGTATGTGGTTTGCTTTAAAGGAATGATTTTTGAGGCAACCTAACAGGTGAATATAACACCATTGGTGTTTCAAAGCCCCTGGGTGCTTCCTTGAATGACTTTATATATATATATATATATATATATATATATATATATATATTCACTGAAAAAACCATAGGTTTTAGGGACAGTTATAGTTAGTTGGACATTGCACTCGTACAAAACCCGTGAAATTCCCCCGTTATAGTTAGTTCAGCTAACTATAATTCGCGCCCCCGCAATGCACTGCTGATGACGTCACATATTACATCACTCATGACATGGTCAGTGACATCACTGATGACATCACTGATGACATCTCAAATGACATCACTGATGACATCATCCAGTGACTGTGTGTTTCTGTAAATTTAAATATTTTTACTATATATAGGGAAAGGCGTATTGAAGAATGAGTGGGTGTATAAGTGTCTGTATGGATGATTTAGTAGGTGCGTGACTAACTCTATAAGTGAGTGATTAAACGTATCTTACTGAATCCATGGGTTAGTGACTAAACTGGGTAAATGTCTGTATCCGTCTGTCTGTTGCTGTGTAAGTGGCTGCATGGGTTTGTGAATAGCTACATGAGTGTCTATATGAGTTATTGATTGGTTGTCTGAGTATCTGTATGGGTGCCTGAGTGTTTGTGTGGGTGGGGTGTGTGCGACTTTGTGCATAGATGTGTGAGTGGGTGATTCACTGGGTGGATGGTTTCAAGAGTGCATCTGTGATAGACTGTATGGGTGGGTAAGTGTGTGTAAGAGTGTGTTAGTGAGTGAATGTATGTCCCAGTGGTACATGTGTGAGTAACTACATATGTGAAAGGCAGTATATATGTGTGTTGGAGTATATAAATAGCTATAAGCGAGAGTGTGTGATTGTGAGAGTGACTGTATGGATTAGTGTGTGCTTGTATCAGTGATTGTATAAGAGCGTAAGAATGTGCTAGTATTTGTATGAGTAAGTGAGCTGGTGTGTGTATAACTGTATAGGTGAGTAAATGGCAGTGTGTTTAATTATTTGCATGACTGACTAGGTGTGTGAGTACCTCTATGGATGAGTGGCGGTGTTTGAGTGTCTATATAGGAGTATGAGTGCATATGATAGTCCTGTACTGAGTGACCGTAAGTATGAGTGACTGTACGGGTGAGTGAGTGGATGTGTGTGTAGACCTAAGAATCAGTGAGTGGGTATGTAGTTATTGGTGTTGGAGTGTCTATGGTTTTGCGAATGGCAGTCTGTAATTTAGAGTGGGTGTATCAAAGGTTATATTAGGGTGTGAGGAGGTGCATCAGATTATCACGTGGATGATGTCATCAGTGATGTCCTCAGTGATGTCATTTGAGATGTGATCAGTGATGTCATCAGTGATGTCACTGACCATGTCATGAGTGATGTAATATGTGACGTCATCAGCAGTGCATTGCGGGCGCGAGTTATAGTTAGCTGAACTAACTATAACGGGGGAATTTCACGGGTTTTGTACGAGTGCAATGTCCAACTAACTATAACTGTCCCTAAAACCTATGGTTTTTTCAGTGAATTTGTAAGGTTTTTTAAATGCTAATTTCTAACTATAACGTGCCTGAAACCTATGATTTTTTCAGTGAATTTCAAAGGTTTTTTAAATGCTAATTCCTAACTATAACATGTCTGAAACCTATGTTTTTTTCAGTGAATTTCAAAGGTTTTGTAAATGACAATTTTTAAATGTGTTAATTGTTATATTTATTTTTTTGATACTGATTTACTACATTTTTTAAACTATTTATTTTTAGATATTTTATTTTTAAATTACATTGTAATTACATTATACATTACATTACAAAATATACTTTCTCAGAATGAATTACTTTAGTTTAAATACTTTGCAAATAGGCAATAGACTTTTAAGTACAGTAGTTACAGTTGTTGCAATGGGCAACACAATTTCAAACACAATGCAACATTGAGCTCAATGTGAATTTCTAGTTAAATGCAATTAGTTACTTTATGGATTACTTTTCTAACCACAGGACTGGATCCTAGATTCAGTCCTGGGACATGTCCTGTAAACAGTTGAGTAAAAGCGTTTTGGTTACAGTAGTGATTTTTAAGGAATATTATTGTATTTTAAAAGTTGACAGAAACTTTTCACATAGAATCACCAATGTTATCCTATGGGAGGAAATTCACTTAGCAGGTAAGTAGTGTTATCGTTACTTTTTCTTACTCAGTGGTGGATCCTGGATCCAGCACTGGTGCATCTCCTGTAAACAGTTGAAAGAATGCGTTTAAGTCATACAGGCGATTTTTAAGGATTATTTGTAGTTTGTGAAAATCGACACTTTGAAACTTTTCTGCTGAAAACCAGACAATGGATTCCTATAGAAGGAAATACAAGTTACTGGTAAGTACGGTTAGAATTACTTTTCAGGGTCAGTGCTGGGCTAAAAGATGCAGCACTGGGTTCTCTCCTGATAACAGGTGAGTAAATCGGAATTCGTAGTTCGGCTGATTTTAGAGGAATATTATAAAGTTCCAAAACTCCACACTTAGAAGAATTTCCAAGTGAAACCAGTCAATGTTAGCCTATGGAAGGAAATTCAAGTTACTGGTAAGTACGGTTAGAATTACTTTTCAGGATCTGTACTGGCTCAAAGATGCAGCACTGAGGTCTCTCCTGATAACAGGTGAGTAAATTGGAATTCGTAGTTCAGATGATTTTAGAGGAATATTATAATGTTCCAAAACTCCACACTTAGAAGAATTTCCAAGTGAAACCAGTCAATGTTAGCCTATGGAAGGAAATTCAAGTTACTGGTAAGTACGGTTAGAATTACTTTTCAGGATCTGTACTAGGCTCAAAGATGCAGCACTGAGGTCTCTCCTGATAACAGCTGAGTAAATCGGAATTCGTAGTTCGGCTGATTTTAGAGGAATATTTGTATGTTTCAAAAATCGACACTTAGAAACTTTTTCAGCAAAAAGCCAGCAATGATATCCGATGGAAGGAAATTCAAGTTACTGGTAAGTACGGTTCAAATGACTTTTCAGGATCAGTACTGGGCTCAAAGATGCAGCACTGAGGTCTCTCCTGATAACAGGTGAGTAAATCGGAATTCGTAGTTCGGCTGATTTTAGAGGAATATTATAAAGTTCCAAAACTCCACACTTAGAAGAATTTCCAAGTGAAACCAGTCAATGTTAGCCTATGGAAGGAAATTCAAGTTACTGGTAAGTACGGTTAAAATTACTTTTCAGGATCAGTACTGGGCTCAAAGATGCAGCACTGAGGTCTCTCCTGATAACAGGTGAGTAAATCGGAATTCGTAGTTCGGCTGATTTTAGAGGAATATTTGCACAATGGTGAAGGAAGGGGTGGGGCCTGAGGTGACATGTCTGCAAACATGCCCTGTGGCGCGTTTTAAGTTGGAGATTTAATTCCTCCTCAATCCCGAGGGTCCCTAGGGGCCAACTAGCCCACCAGATACCTCCAGTATGCGCCAGAGAGCTGCGTTGCAGAGAGGTGTTCAGAGGCCACACCCTTTTGCACCTCTCTGCAACGCAGCTCTGTGGCGCTTTCCGGACGTACCTGGTGGGCTAGTTGGCCCCAGGGACCCTCAGGATTGAAGGGGATTTAATTCCCCATCTTAAAATGCGCCACGGGGCCTGTTTGCACACATGTCACCTGAAGCCCCGCCCCTCCCTTCACCACTGTGCAAACGCGCCCGTGGCGCGTTTTAAGTTGGGGTATTAAGTCCCCTTGAATCATGAGGGTCCCTGGGGTCCAACTAGCCCACCCTGTACCTCCAGTATGCGCCAGGGAGCTGCGTTGCAGAGGCCACGCCCCTTTTTACACCTCTCTGCAACGCAGCTCTGTGGCGCTTTCTGGACGTACCTGGTGGGCTAGTTGTCCCCCAGGGACCCTCAGGATTGAAGGGGATTTTATTCCCCATCTTAAAACGCGCCACGGGGCCTGTTTGCACACATGTCACCTGAAGCCCCGCCCCCTCCGTTCACCAATGTGCAAACGCGCCCCGTGGCGCGTTTTAAGTTGGGAGATTAATTAAGTCCCCTTGAATCCCGAGGGTCCCTGGAGTCCAACTAGCCCACCATGTACGTCCAAAAGCGCCACAGAGCTGCGTTGCAGAGAGGTGTAAAGGGGCGTGGCCTCTGTACACCTCTCTGCAACGCAGCCCCTGGCGCATACCGGAGGTTCCTGGTGGGCTAGATGGCCCCCAGGGACCCCCAGTATTCGAGGGGAATTCGTTCCCCCTCTGCAAACGCGCCAGGGCGCGCTTGCAGAGTGTTGCAAGCAGGGGCGTGGCCTCCGGCGCGATGCCGGTCTTTTTTTTAAGAAGGGGGCTGTGAGGCCCCCTTCTTTTCTAATCTATTGGCCCTGGGGACCCCATCCCCCAGGGCCTGCCCCCTAATTATTATTTATTTATTTTTTTAAATTTGGAAGGGCGCCGCGTGGCCCCCCCTCCCGAGGCCTTAATTGGCCCCGGGGACCCCATCCCCTGGGGCATGGCCTTCTTTTAAAAAAATAAAACTTATGGAGGGGGCTGCGTTGCCCCCTCCTCAGGCCACTTATGGCCCCGGGGACCCCATCCCCGGGGCCGGCCTTTGTATTTTAAATTTTTTTTTTTATTACATTTTGGGAGGGGGCCGCGTGGCCCCGGGACCCCATCCCCGGGGCCTGGCCACTCGTTGGGGACCGTGGGGGTCCCCAATCCCTGCACGGTCCCGCCGGCTCCCCGCGTCCTGCGGGAGCCGGCATTGCTTTCCATAAGGGGAGCTGCTGACATGCAGCTCCCCTTATGGAAAAGCAATTCTGCTTTGATTCATTGAAGCGAGAGCAGGTTTCCCTGCTCTCGCTTCAATGAAGCAAAGCAAGTTTGCAATGACAGGACGGGAGCCCCGAGGCTCCCGTCCTGCCATTGCAAACAGCATTGTCCCGGGGGTAGGCACCCCGGGACACTGCAGGAGCCGGCCCTGGGGGGTGGCGGTCCCCAGGGCCACCACAGGCTCCAGGAGGGGGGCCGCGCGGCCCCCCTCCCCACTTCCCGAAAGCCCCGGGGAGGTGGTGGTCCTCGGGGCTCCGGGGTCCTAAACGGACCCCCACATTTCTTTAATTAGTGCCCCGGGGAGGTGGCGGTCCCCGGGGCATGTAGGGGGGCTGGAGCCCCCCCACACAGGTATTTTTTTATTTAAAAAAAGAAGCCCCGGGGGGTGGCGGTCCCCGGGGCTGCGGGGGGGCCGTGAGCCCCCCCGCCAGCATTATAATTTCAAAGCCCGGGGCCCATACATAAAATTTTAAAACCAAGCATGCCCCCGGGACTTGACCCACCCGGGGGCCAATTAAGAACGAAGCGCTGGAGCCTGCGCTTCGTTTTTTTTTTTTATCGCAAGGATCCGCGCACCCAGCGCGTTTTTTGCCGATTTTTTTAAAAAATTGGCCCTGAGGGTCCTTGTAGGACCCCCTGAGCAGGCCTAGGGGGTCAGGGTGTTTCTACCCTGCCCCCTTTTTGTTTTTTGCGCACTTTTTTTACTGCTTTCTTGTGGAACAAGATGGCTGCCAACACTTCCTGATTTGGAGTGTTGACAGCCAATTAGCATACAGCTCGTGATCGGGAGGGTGCGCGGACCCTACGCGGCCATAGATATATATGTGTTTTTACTTTTGATTTTCTCAGCAACTACTGAACGGATTTACACCATTTAACAAAAGGGTTCTTTCTGAACCAAGAACTACCTCTTTGCCAAATTTGGTGTAATTCCGTTCAGCAGTTCAGGCTGTAGCCGTGGCTAAAGTTTCCTATGGGAAAATGAATGGGGAAAACACGTTTGGGACCTCCCTTTTTTCTCGGCCCCCGCTTGATGAATCACCCCGAGACTTTCAGGATAGGAGCGGACCGGAGCGGGCCATAAAGTTTGTAAATTTCGCGAAGATTCGTCAACCGACGCAAGAGTTATTTCAAATAGAATGTCGCGGATTTCCTATGGAAAATAGGTCCTAACTATAACTATCTACTGGCGACCGCCAGTAGATAATATCTATATATATATATATGAACACAATTTCCGAATCCCACATATGAATCGGACACCGACACAGGGGTAGCGTTGCCATTCAGTCTTGCGTTTTAATCAAAATCTCCGCTGTATTATATATATTACCTACTGGCGGTTGCCAGTAGGTAGTTATAGTTAGGACCTAGATTCCAAACGAAAAGCGTTTTTTGATTTGCCAATATCTTTGGTGCCGGTTGACGAATCTTCGTGAAATTTTCAAAACTAATGGGGCACTCGGGTCAGCTCCTGTCTTCAAAGTTTTGGGGTGATTCGTCAAGCGGGGGCCAAGAAAAAAGGAGGGTCCCAAAACGCATTTTCTCCATGTTAATTTTCATAGGCACTTTTGTAGCGGCTACAGCCCGAACTGCTGAAAGGAATTACACCAAATTTGGCAGAGAAGTAGCTCTTGGTCCAGAGTGCACTGAATGGTGTAAATCCGTTCAGTAGTCCCTGAGAAATGTAAAAATAGAAAATATTGATATCTGGTGACCGAGGAGGATTCGCGAACCCTCTCGATCACGAGCTTCATTCTGATTGGCTACCAACACTACAAACAAGGAAGTGTTGGCAGCTATCTTGTAACTTGGCAAAACCGAGTCACAAGAAAACAGTAAAAAAAAAGATAAAAAACAAGAAAAGGGGGCAGGGTAGAAATACCCTGACCCCCTAGGTCTGCTCAGGGGGTAGGCCCAAAAAAAGCATTTTTTTTTTAAAAATGCAGCCGGAGTTGCGCTGGGTGCGCGAATCTGGCAGAATTTTTTTTTTTTAAAAACAAAGCGCGGGCTCCCGCGCTTCCTTTTCCTTAAGCCCTTGGGTGGGCCAGGTACCGGGGGCAATGAAAACTTATGTAGGGGGGCTGGTGGGGCCCCGGAAGCCCTGGGGACCGCCAAACCCCTGGGGCTTTGCTCATAATGTGCGGGGGCATGCGGCCCCCCCCGCAGCCCCGGGGACCACCACCTTCCCGGGGCTTTATGGAAAAAACTGCGTGGGGGGGGGCTCCTGCCCCCCCCACGCTGCCCCGGGGACTGCTCTCACTTCCACGAAGCAAAGCAGAATTGCTTTTGGACAAGGGGAGCTGCATTTTGCAGCTCCACTTGTCCAAAAGCAATGACAGCTTCTGCAGGATGTAGGGAGCCAGCAGGGCCTGCAGGGGCATTGGGGTTCCCCCCGCGGTCCCCAACGTAAGGCCAGACCCCAGGGGATGGGGTCCCCGGGGCCATAATTGGCCTCAGGAGGGGGGCCACGCGGCCCCCCTCCTAAATAAAAAAAAATCAAGGCTGGACAGGCCCCGGGTGTTAGAAGGTGGTTCTGACACTCTGGGCCGCCCGGATTTTTCGCTTTTTGAGCACCTATTTGTTGAGCTTTTACTGTGGGAGAGCCTCATAAGTTGGGACTCACCCACAGTGAACTCATGATGAGAGAGACTGCATGTGGATTTTACTGGTGTCCCCCTAGCTTGACTAGGCTGCTGCGCTGCAGCTGGAGTAAGGGGCACCGGGCTGGTTACATGAAGACACATGTGTACACGTGTACGGGCTGCGCAGGGGAGATGCCTAGTGTGCGCAGCCCAGGAGCAGCTACAAAGTGAATGGTGTGGCAGGACTTATGCAGAATTGGGTGGTGATATGGAATAGGCTTTATACAGTGGGAAGAAACATGCCAGGGAAAGTCAGTGTGTTTTACTGTTTTCACTTCATTATTCTCCTATGGGGATGTGGAGCCCATGTGCTAGTTTCACTTTCCTAGGGCCTACAAATTCCAGACACGCACTAAAGTCCACTGTAACTTGTGTGAGAAGAAGTATTCTGCAGAGTCCAAAGTCATATTTGTACTGCTTTTGGGTCATCCAGAAATGTTATATTTCTCTGAGTCAGCTCATAACCAGGGCCTGGCTGGGGGCTGACCCCAGCAGCCTGGATTAATGACCTTTCTTCCCAGAGCGAAGACCTTCCCTCCCAGGAGAGAAGAGGGGTGGAGCTATAGGCTAATCCATCAGCAGCTGTCACTGGGTGCCAGGCACCAAGCTGCACCAGGGCAAAGGCAGCCCTGGGGGGAAGGGGCTCTCAGAGACCATGTGGCAGGAGACCCTGGACGACGCCATTTTGAACAAACCCAGAGGCCTGGGCAGGAAGGAGGGAGCAGGGGCAGAGAAGTGATGTGTCGCTGTGTGATAGGGCAAACAGAGTCTTCCTGCCAGCCCCCTCCCCAACTTCTTAAAAGTGTTTGCACAGGAAGAGGAGCTCTCTCTGGGGTGTGGTCTGCTGAGGCAGAAGGTGCTGGAGCCTGGCGCAATGGGCAGTTGGAAGGAGCAACCCCCTGACTGTCCCAGGTTCCTGAACAGCACCAGGAAAGGAGACCAGGACCTGTGCGCAGAAGCAGGGGCCTCTGCGCAGGGAGAAGAGAGGCCCAGGAGGAGAGCCAGGTGGAAGGCTGGTGCAGGGAGCCAGTGACGGTAGCTCCCTGCTGAAGGCACCCTCCTTGAGACCAGGAGGGCGAAGGAAAGTGATCCCAGTGGCTGGGGAGCGCCACCAGGATCAAGAAGAGGCCAAAAGCAGGAAGATCGGACCCCTGGGGGCTGGGATATGCCCCCCAGAAGGTAGGCGACCTTTGACCTATGGCCCCCCTGATGACAAAGCGCGTGGGGCTCCGCCGCCGGTTCAGAGAATGCCCTCGGGGTGGGTCAGGTCCCGGGGGCTGCCCCCCAAAGAAGAAAAGTCGGGGAGCGCCATCGCGCTCCCCGTGAAAAATGCCCCCGCGGGGTGCCAGGACCCCACCCTGGCCCCCGCCAAAACCGGAGGCAGGGGAGCGCCATCGCGCCCCCCTGGGAATGGGGAGAGGGGCCCGGGATCCCAACTCCAGGCCCCCCCGAAGCCGGGGAGCGCGATGGCTGATGCTGGGGGAGGATGCCGCTGGAAGGTAGAAGAGCGCACCGCCCGCAACCCCCCTTGCGGCCGAAGTAAAGCCGGGGAGCGCCGTCGTGCTCCCCATGAAGATTTCCCCCCACGGGGTGCCAGAAGCCCACCCTGGCCCCCGGCGAAGAAGGACCAGATGGGGAGCGCCGGCGCGCTCCCCACGAAGGAGGAAGAGGGGCCCAGGACCCCATCTCCGGGCCCCAAAGAAGCGCAAGACGAGGAGCGCCGGCGCGCTGCCCGCGAAGAGGAGGAGGGGCCTGGGACCCCATCTCCGGGCCCCGAAGCTGGAGGGAGCCGGGGGGAGTGCCGTCGCACTCCCCTGAGGTCTGCCTGGACCGGCGGGAACCTCTGTGTCTGCCCGCAGGAGCGGGCAGACCAGAAGACGAGTGCCGGCTCCCGCGGCAGCACAAGAGGGTGCTGGCGGGGCGGGGAGCCGGCAGGAGCCACCGGGGGTGGGCTCCCTGGGTGGCTCTCCACCGAGCGTGCAACCAGGGGCCCGGGTGGGACCGGGCCCCCGAAAATTGGCACAAGCGGCCGGTGGTGGGCTCCCCGCGCTGCAGCGCTCACCTGGGGGGTCCGGGTGGGACCGGACCCCCCAACGGGGAAAGAATGTGGTGGAGGCCACCAGCGCCATCGCGGCTCTCCCCGGCACAGCGGGAGAGCCGCTCATCAAATATTCACGAGGCAGGAGAGCCGCGCCCCATAATGCCTTGCAGGCCCGGATTCCCCTGCAAGGGAGAACTGCTGTTTTTCTGCGTGTGGTGGCCCCAGGAGGACGGGGTCACCACGAGGTGTGTGCCAAGATGCAGGGGGAGCTGCTGGAGAAGTGCAGTCTCCCCGGCCAGAAAATGGAAGTCCCTCCCTAAGTCTCATGGGGACTTGAAAAGAATAACCCCTCAAGGGCTCAGCCAGCATTTTAATTCCTCTTGGGCTGGAACTTTTGTTCTACAGCTGGAGAAGGATTGAGAAGTGCGCCAAGGGATGAAGGGGTGAGTTGGGGATGTCTGGAGAAGGGCATCTCCTGGAGGTGAAGAGGTGTAATTGCACCCGTAGTGCATTTACTAATGTTATTTCTTAAAGGGGGACTGAAGGTCACATGTGTAATGTGAGGTACCTGTGTAAGGTGATGTCATAAGCAAAGTGGGGTTATGCTGCCAGACATTCCTGCTAGGGTGTCTGGCTGTATGTACTTAATCCTGTGATTTCATCTGTGATGCCTTTTAGGGGCTTTAATTGCAATGCATTATAATGATCAACTAAGGTGATGAGTACTGTCATTCTAAAGTGCTGCTTAAACATGTATTCTTGCTGCTGCGCTTAAGTGAAGAACAACCCAGACTGTTAGCCCTGAAGATGTAAGGGTGCATACTGTATGGCCAATATGAGATGCTCAGTCCGGGTTATGTGTCACTGAGGCAGGTGAACCTATTTTTAATGCTTGTTGAGATGATGGGGTGGGTGTGCCCCTGGGATGGTGCCAGTTGGCTAGGCCCTCGCTCCAAGTTGTGTCAACCCACTGCATTAGGGGGCAAGATGACGTGCAGGCATGGGAGTGGTGGTACTAGACCCCACCCCCCTGCGGGAGGGGTGGAGATGTTATGCAATGTCACAAAGTAATTCCAACAGCTTATGTATATTTGTAAATTGGTGCATAGTATTGAGTAGTGTGTGTGTTTAATAAATGTACTCTTACTTTTATAAAGCAAAGTACAGACTGGACAATCAATTATTGAGTGTTATTGCTGCGCACCTGTAATGGCGATTACTAGCCCACACCACCTCCCTTGAGTAAGCCTCAGACTGCTCTGCAACTCTACCCTCTGAGAGTCAGGCGCTACAATTGGGTGTTTGGTTCCCAGTGAAGGACAAATGTAGTCATGTTATTTGTGCAGGCTTCACAAATACTGCCTCATTTTCCAACATTGGTGTCTAGCGGCGGGAAACATAGTATCCCATTCTGGTGCGCATTTATTGCATTTGATAAGTCCAGTTTTGCCACACATTACCTATGCAGTAATGAGCAAATGGAAGAGCGCAAGGCTCTGAGAAGGGTTCAAAGTTTTGGTTATGTGAACTAAAAGTATGGGAAAGGAAAGCCCCCCGCACATGTATGTCATGTGAAGATATTATGGTTTAAATGTAAACTGTATTGATATGACTGAGTTATGTTGATAATCATGTGCTGGCGGGATGGTGCTTTCCAGGAAATGATTGCATACAAATGTTCTAAGCCATATTGTACACCTTTGAACCCTAACACTACATGCACTACACCTGCTTGAGGAGGGTGTCTCCTCAAGAGATAGGGACAGCAACTGATACCTACATCGCAGATGGGGGTGTAGGGGTGGATTGACCTTTATGGGGGACAGGAGAGGTAGGGGGTCCTGGGAGATTCCCGCGCTTTTTAAGGGCAGGGAGGGTGTCCACAGAAGGGGCCCCTGATATCCTTCCCCCGCTGAAAGTTTTCTTGCCATTGGCGCAGGCCAAAACCACTGGAAGGGTTGGGCAGGAGGTTTCTGTACCCCGGGTAGTAACACCCCAGGGGTTCCCATGGTGGGGGACCCCAAGAAACTTTTCCCACGGTGGGAGGAGGGTGTGGTAGAGTTGTGTGTCCGGCAGGCCCCCAGGTTAACTGGCGGGGAGGTGAGCAACCCAGGGGTGGCCCATGGTAGTGGGTAGCCCCAAAGGAGGGTAGTTCTCGAGTGAGGGTGTGTAGTGGTAGCCCCTAGGTACCCTAGGTGGGCTAGGTAACTGACCCAGTGGAGATCTGAGTGGGGGTGATGTACTCCCTAGATTCCAGGTGACGGGTTAGTGGGGACCCTGAGGTGTCAGGGTCGGGTAAGTGGTTACCCAAGGAAGCAACAGGATGTAATTCTGGAGCTGGTGTTGTGAACCTGAAGTGGTGGCTGGGGCGATGCCTAGCCGGTGACCAGTCAGATAGGTCCTGTGGGGCTTGGACCCCAGGACCTGGAGCATGGGGGTGTTCCCCTAGCTCGATGCAGGAGGTGGACTTCTGCAATGTAGTACCACCCTGAACACAGGGGGGGCCCATCTTAAGTGAAGGGACCCTGTGTTTCCCAAAGGGGTGGTGCAGGCCTAGCCGGGATCTTTAGGGTCCCTGGCTGATGGAGGTAGTACCGCCCTGAACGCAGGTGGGGCCCATCTTAAGTGAAGGGACCCTGTGTTTCCCAACAAGGGGGGTGCAGGCCTAGCCGGGATCTTTAGGGTCCTTGGCTGAGTGTGGTAGTACTACCCTGAAGGCAGGTGGGGCCTATCTTAAGTGAAGGGACCCTGCTCTTCAGAAGGGGTGGTGCAGGCCATCCAGGGATCATGTGGGTCCCTGGACGGTCTCCCAAGGCGCTGCAGGGAGACCGGGGAGAGCCATGAGAGGTGGGCCTGGGTGTAGCTAACTCGGGGCCCACAGGCTCTCTAAGGGTACTCTGGGAGGAGAGCGCGCCTCTCGGAGGAAATGGTGCATAGGCCCTGTTCTCGCAGCGGAGAACAAGGAAGGCATCTAGGTTCCCGGGGTAGTTTTCATGTGGAGCTACTGACGGGGGGAATGAGCTGTAGGATGTCTGATGAGGCACTCTCAGTGTTCCTCCCTGGCACTGCCAGTGTGGTAGTGAGGCTGGTCTGAGGTCCTATCAGGGAGCCAGGCCAGTGGCCAAAGGTGCTTTTCTGTGTGGGGAAAGCACGAGTGGCTGTGCTTTCTTTAGGGAAGACAGTCATCCCGAAAGGGTGGTGGCAGCTGAATGACCCCAGCGGCAGGCTGAGGGTGAGGGTCCAGAGAGTTGCATCTTTGGAGTGCAAGGACCCAACGGAGAGAGGGTACTGGTTGGAACAAACTCCGGAAGGAAGACCAGCTAGTGACCCCGGGGATGGGATGTAGACCTATCCCAGAAGACCGCATCGGTGCTGAGGCACTGTACCCTTGTCCAGAGAAGTGGTAGGCATAGTGTTGCATGCCCAAGGGCAAAGGTGGGCCTAGTTAGGCTGAGTCCATGTAGACCATGAGTGACCTAGAGGTATCTAACCTAGAGCCCGGAGGGTTCTTAGAGTAGTCTGGGATCCCTGTCATGGGTGGAGATTCCATGGTTAGGAGGAGAGGGTGGTCTAAGCGAATAACTGGTGAGTAAGGGGGGTCTGGTCAGAACCCCTTATAACTAGTTATCGCTGACTACGGGAAGAATACCCATGTAGAGTGGCTATTTCTTCCCTGTAGGAATCAGCTGGGCGCGGCGTGTGTTAGAAGGTGGTTCTGACACTCTGGGCCGCCCGGATTTTTCGCTTTTTGAGCACCTATTTGTTGAGCTTTTACTGTGGGAGAGCCTCATAAGTTGGGACTCACCCACAGTGAACTCATGATGAGAGAGACTGCATGTGGATTTTACTGGTGTCCCCCTAGCTTGACTAGGCCGCTGCGCTGCAGCTGGTGTAAGGGGCACCGGGCTGGTTACAAGCAGACACATGTGTACATGCGTGTGCACACGTGTACGGGCTGCGCAGGGGAGATTCCTAGCGTGCGCAGCCCAGAAGCAGCTACAAAGTGAATGGTGTGGCAGGACTTATGCAGAATTGGGTGGTGATATGGAATAGGCTTTATACAGTGGGAAGAAACATGCCAGGGAAAGTCAGTGTGTTTTACTGTTTTCACTTCATTATTCTCCTATGGGGATGTGGAGCCCATGTGCTAGTTTCACTTTTCTAGGGCCTACAAATTCCAGACACGCACTAAAGTCCACTGTAACTTGTGTGAGAAGTATTCTGCAGAGTCCAAAGTCATATTTGTACTGCTTTTGGGTCATCCAGAAATGTTATATTTCTCTGAGTCAGCTCATAACCAGGGCCTGGCTGGGGGCTGACCCCAGCAGCCTGGATTAATGACCTTTCTTCCCAGAGCGAAGACCTTCCCTCCCAGGAGAGAAGAGGGGTGGAGCTACAGGCTAATCCATCAGCAGCTGTCACTGGGTGCCAGGCACCAAGCTGCACCAGGGCAAAGGCAGCCCTGGGGGGAAGGGGCTCTCAGAGACCATGTGGCAGGAGACCCTGGACGACGCCATTTTGAACAAACCCAGAGGCCTGGGCAGGAAGGAGGGAGCAGGGGCAGAGAAGTGATGTGTCGCTGTGTGATAGGGCAAACAGAGACTTCCTGCTAGCCCCCTCCCCAACTTCTTAAAAGTGTTTGCACAGGAAGAGGATCTCTCTCTGGGGTGTGGTCTGCTGAGGCAGAAGGTGCTGGAGCCTGGCGCAATGGGCAGTTGGAAGGAGCAACCCCCTGACTGTCCCAGGTTCCTGAACAGCGCCAGGAAAGGAGACCAGGACCAGTGCGCAGAAGCAGGGGCCTCTGAGCAGGGAGAAGAGAGGCCCAGGAGGAGAGCCAGGCGGAAGGCTGGCGCAGGGAGCCAGTGACGGTAGCTCCCTGCTGAAGGCACCCTCCTTGAGACCAGGTGGGCAAAGGAAAGTGCTCCCAGTGGCTGGGGAGCGCCACCAGGAGCAAGAAGAGGCCAAAAGCAGGAAGATAGGACCCCTGGGGGCTGAGATATGCCCCCCAGAAGGTAGGCGACCTTTGACCTATGGCCCCCCCGACGACGAAGCACGTGGGGCTCCGCCGCCGGTTCAGAGAATGCCCCCGGGGTGGGTCAGGTCCCAGGGCTGCCCCCAAAGAAGAAAAGTCGGGGAATGCCGTTGCACTCCCCGTGAAAAATGCCCCCGCGGGGTGCCAGGAGCCCACCCTGGCCTCAGCCGAAACCGGAGGCAGGGGAGCACCGTCGCGCCCCCCTGGGAATGGGGAGAGGGGCCTGGGATCCCAACTCCGGGCCCCGCCAAAGCCGGGGAGCGCTGTCGCACTCCCCGTGAAACTGCTGATGCTGGGGGAGGATGGCGCTGGAAGGGAGTGGGCTGCACCGTCGCGCAACCCCCCTCGCTGGCCAAAGTAAAGCCGGGGAGCGCCGTCGCGCTCCCAGTGAAGATTACCCCCACTGGGTGCCAGGAGCCCACCCTGGCCCCCGGTGAAGAAGGACCAGACGGGGAGCGCCGGCGCGCTCCCCACGAAGCAGGAAGAGGGGCCCGGGACCCCATATCCGGGCCCCAAAGAAGCACAAGACGGGGAGCGCTGGCCCGCTCCCCGCGAAGAGGAGGAGGGGCCCGAGACCCCATCTCCGGACCCCGAAGCTGGAGGGGGGAGTGCTGTCGCACTCCCCCGAGGTCCGCCTGGACCGGCGGGAACCTCTGTGTCTGCCCGCAGGAGCGGGCAGACCAGAAGACGAGTGCCAGCTCCCGCGGCAGCACAAGAGGGTGCTGGCCGGGCGGGGAGCCGGTGGGAGCCACCGGGGGTGGGCTCCCCGGGTGGCTTTCCACCGAGCGTGCAACCAGGGGCCCGGGTGGGACCGGGCCCCTGAAAATTGGCACAAGCGGCCGGGGGTGGGCTGCCCGCGCAGCAGCGCTCACCTGGGGGTCTGGGTGGGACCGGACCCCCCAACGGGGAAAGGATGCGGCGGATACCGCCAGCACGATTGCGGCTCTCCCCGGCACAGCGGGAGAGCCGCTCATCAAATATTCACGAGGCAGGAGAGCCTTGCCCCATAATGCCTTGCAGGCCCGGATCGGCCTGCAAGGGAGAACTGCTGTGTTTCTGCGTGTGGTGGCCCCAGGAGGACAGGGTCACCACGAGGTGTGTGCCAAGATGCAGGGGGAGCTGCTGGAGAAGCGCAGTCTCCCCCAGCCAGAAAATAGAAGTCCCTCCCTAAGTCTCATGGGGACTTGAAAAGAATAACCCCTCAAGGGCTCAGCCAGCATTTTAACTCCTCTTGGGCTGGAACTTTTGTTCTACAGCTGAGAAGGATTGAGAAGTGCGCCAAGGGATGAAGGGCTGAGTTTGGGATGTCTGGAGAAGAGCATTCCCTGAAGGTGAAGAGGTGTAATTGCACCTGTAGTGCATTTACTAATGTTATTTCTTTTAGGGGGACTGAAGGTCACATGTGTAATGTGAGGTACCTCTGTAAGGTGATGTCATAAGGAAAGTGGGGTTAAGTTGCCAGACATTCCTGCTAGGGTGTCTGGCTGTATGTACTTAATCCTGTGATTTCATCTGTGATGCCTTTTAGGGGCTTTAGTTGTAATGCATTATAATGATCAACTAAGGTGATGAGTACTGTCATTCTAAAGTGCTGCTTAAACATCTATTCTTGCTGCCTCGCTTAAGTGAAGAACAACCCAGACTGTTAGCCCTGAAGATGTAAGGGTGCATACTGTATGGTCAATATGAGATGCTCAGTCCGGGTTATGTGTCACTGGGGCAGGTGAACCTATTTTTAATGCTTGTTGAGATGATGGGGTGGGGGTGCCCCTGGGATGGTGCCAGTTGGCTAGGCCCTGTCTCCAAGTTGTGTCAACCCACTGCATTAGGGGGCAAGATGACGTGCAGGCATTGGAGTGGTGGTACTAGAACCCACCCCCCTCCGGGAGGGGTGGAGATGTTATGCAATGTCACAAAGTAATTCCAACAGCTTATGCATATTTGTAAATTGGTGCATAGTATTGAGTAGTGTGTGTGTTTAATAAATGTACTCTTACTTTTATAAAGCAAAGTACAGACTGGACAATCAATTATTGAGTGTTATTGCTGCGCACCTGTAATGGCGATTACTAGCCCACACCACCTCCCTTGAGTAAGCCTCAGACTGCTCTGCAACGCTACCCTCTGAGAGTAAGGCGCTACAATTGGGTGTTTGGTTCCCAGTGAAGGACAAATGTAGTCATGTTATTTGTGCAGGCCTCACAAATACTGCCTCGTTTTCCAACACCGGGGGATGGGGTCCCCAGGGCCATAATTGGCCTCAGGAGGGGGGCCACGTGGCCCCCCTCCCAAAAAAAAAATCTAGGCTGCCCAGGCCCCGGGGGAGGGGGTCCCCGGGGCCAGAAGTGCCCAAGGGAAGGGGGGCCTAGAGGCCCTCCTCCCGTAAAGATTAAAAAAAAATGAGGCACAGCCCCCGGGGATGGGGTCCCCAGGGCCTATAATGGCCTCAGGAGGGGGCCTCGCGGCCCCCTCCTTAAAAAAATAAATATTTTTTTAAATTTAAATTGTGGCCATGCCCCGGGTGATGGGGTTCCCCAGAACCGAAATAGGCCTCGGGAGGGAGGGGCACTCAGCCCCCTTCCCATTTTTTTTTGTTTTTTTTAAATGAAATGTTGCAGGCCCTGGGGGATGTATTCCCCAGGGCCCATAAAATATTGAGAGAAGGGGGGCCACACAGCCCCCCTTCTAACTATAAAAAAAAGAAGAAAAAAAGCCGGCCTCTCGCCGGAGGCCCGCCCCCTCCCTGCAGCACTCTGTAAACGCGCCTCCTGGTGCGTTCTGGGTTAGAGGATTAAGTCCCCTAGATCCTTGAGGGTCCTTAGGGGCCAACTAGCCCACCAGGTACCTCCAGTAATCCCCACACAGTGGGATTGCTGAGAGGTGGTCCGAGCCATGCCCCTTTACACCACTCTGCAAACCCGCCTCTTGGCGCACTGCTGGTGGGGCGATGAGGTCCTCAAGACTGAAGTGGACTTCCTCTCCCGAGCAGCAGTGCGCCAGGAGGCGTGTTTGCAGAGTGGTGTAAAAAGGGAGCCTGGCCTCGGACCACTCTCAGCAATTCAGCTCTGTGGGGCTTACTGGAGGTACCTGGTGGGCTAGTTGGCCCCAGGGACCCTCAGGAGGCAAGGGGACTACATCCCCCAACCAAGAGCGGGCCAGGAGGCGCGTTTGCAGAGTGGTGGGGAAAGGGGCGTGGCCTGTGTCCAACTCTCAGCAATCCCACTATCTGGGGCATACTGGAGGTATCAGGTAGGCTAGTTGGCCCTTAAGGACCCCCAGCAGCAAAGTGGACTTTAATCCCCATCCAAGAGCGCACCAGGGAGCGCGTTTGCAGAGTGGTGGGGAAAGGGGGCGTGGCCTGCAATGAGAACTTAGTAATGCTGTTGTGTGGGACTTACTGGAGGTAATAGGAAGGGTAGTTGGCCCCCAAGGTTGTCCTTGGGGGCCAACTACCCCTCCTGTTACCTCCAGTAAGTCCCACACAGTGGTATTGGTAAGACGTCTTCGGAGGCCACGCCCCCCTTTCTCCACCGCTCTGCAAATGTGCCTCCTGGCACACTACGGGTTGGGGGATGAAGTCAACTTTGCTCCTGAGGGACTTTGGGGGCCAAGAAGCCCTCCTGGTACCTCCTGTAAGTCCTACGCAGAGGAATTCCTGAGCGCTGGTTGGAGGCCCAGCCCCCTTTCTCCACCTCCCTGCAAACGCAACTACTAGTTAAAGAAGCATTTGCAATGTAATAGGTTTCACATTTGCGAGAGTTAGAGCTATAGGCGTTGTAAATGTAAAAGTGTTTTACTAATGTTTCTTGGAGTGGAGTGGATGTAGGTTGTGTGTAGTGGAATTATGTGGTATGATGTGTAGTGCATTTACTAATGTTATTTCTTTTAGGGGGACTGAAGGTCACATGTGTAATGTGAGGTACCTCTGTAAGGTGATGTCATAAGGAAAGTGGGGTTAAGTTGCCAGACATTCCTGCTAGGGTGTCTGGCTGTATGTACTTAATCCTGTGATTTCATCTGTGATGCCTTTTAGGGGCTTTAGTTGTAATGCATTATAATGATCAACTAAAGTGATGAGTACTGTCATTCTAAAGTGCTGCTTAAACATCTATTCTTGCTGCCTTGCTTAAGTGAAGAACAACCCAGACTGTTAGCCCTGAAGATGTAAGGGTGCATACTGTATGGTCAATATGAGATGCTCAGTCCGGGTTATGTGTCACTGGGGCAGGTGAACCTATTTTTAATGCTTGTTGAGATGATGGGGTGGGGGTGCCCCAGGGATGGTGCCAGTTGGCTAGGCCCTGTCTCCAAGTTGTGTCAACCCACTGCATTAGGGGGCAAGATGACGTGCAGGCATTGGAGTGGTGGTACTAGACCCCACCCCCCTCCGGGAGGGGTGGAGATGTTATGCAATGTCACAAAGTAATTCCAACAGCTTATGCATATTTGTAAATTGGTGCATAGTATTGAGTAGTGTGTGTGTTTAATAAATGTACTCTTACTTTTATAAAGCAAAGTACAGACTGGACAATCAATTATTGAGTGTTATTGCTGCGCACCTGTAATGGCGATTACTAGCCCACACCACCTCCCTTGAGTAAGCCTCAGACTGCTCTGCAACGCTACCCTCTGAGAGTCAGGCGCTACAATTGGGTGTTTGGTTCCCAGTGAAGGACAAATGTAGTCATGTTATTTGTGCAGGCCTCACAAATACTGCCTCGTTTTCCAACACCGGGGGATGGGGTCCCCAGGGCCATAATTGGCCTCAGGAGGGGGCCACGTGGCCCCCAAAAAAATCTAGGCTGCCCAGGCCCTGGGGGAGGGGGTCCCCGGGGCCAGAAGTGCCCAAGGGAAGGGGGGCCTAGAGGCCCTCCTCCCGTAAAGATTTTAAAAAAATGAGGCACAGCCCCCGGGGATGGGGTCCCCAGGGCCTATAATGGCCTCAGGAGGGGGCCTCGCGGCCCCCCTCCTTAAAAAAAAGAAATATTTTTTTTTAAATTTAAATTGTGGTTATGCCCCGGGTGATGGGGTTCCCCAGAACCGAAATAGGCCTCGGGAGGGGGGGGGCACTCAGCCCCCTTCCCATTTTTTTTTGTTTTTTTTAAATGAAATGTTGCAGGCCCTGGGGGATGTATTCCCCAGGGCCCATAAAATATTGAGAGAAGGGGGGCCACACAGCCCCCCTTCTAACTATAAAAAAAGAAGAAAAAAAGCCGGCCTCTCGCCGGAGGCCCGCCCCCTCCCTGCAGCACTCTGTAAACGCGCCTCCTGGCGCGTTCTGGGTTAGAGGATTAAGTCCCCTAGATCCTTGAGGGTTCTTAGGGGCCAACTAGCCCACCAGGTACCTCCAGTAATCCCCACACAGTGGGATTGCTGAGAGGTGGTCCGAGGCCATGCCCCTTTTTACACCACTCTGCAAACCCGCCTCTTGGCGCACTGCTGGTGGGGCGATGAGGTCCTCAAGACTGAAGTGGACTTCCTCTCCCGAGCAGCAGTGCGCCAGGAGGCGTGTTTGCAGAGTGGTGTAAAAAGGGAGCCTGGCCTCGGACCACTCTCAGCAATTCAGCTCTGTGGGGCTTACTGGAGGTACCTGGTGGGCTAGTTGGCCCCCAGGGACCCTCAGGAGGCAAGGGGACTACATCCCCCAACCAAGAGCGGGCCAGGAGGCGCGTTTGCAGAGTGGTGGGGAAAGGGGGCGTGGCCTGTGTCCAACTCTCAGCAATCCCACTATCTGGGGCATACTGGAGGTATCAGGTAGGCTAGTTGGCCCTTAAGGACCCCCAGCAGCAAAGTGGACTTTAATCCCCATCCAAGAGCGCACCAGGGAGCGCGTTTGCAGAGTGGTGGGGAAAGGGGGCGTGGCCTGCAATGAGAACTTAGTAATGCTGTTGTGTGGGACTTACTGGAGGTAATAGGAGGGGTAGTTGGCCCCCAAGGTTGTCCTTGGGGGCCAACTACCCCTCCTGTTACCTCCAGTAAGTCCCACACAGTGGTATTGGTAAGACGTCTTCGGAGGCCATGCCCCCCTTTCTCCACCGCTCTGCAAATGTGCCTCCTGGCACACTACGGGTTGGGGGATGAAGTCAACTTTGCTCCTGAGGGACTTTGGGGGCCAAGAAGCCCTCCTGGTACCTCCTGTAAGTCCTACGCAGAGGAATTCCTGAGCGCTGGTTGGAGGCCCAGCCCCCTTTCTCCACCTCCCTGCAAACGCAACTACTAGTTAAAGAAGCATTTGCAATGTAATAGGTTTCACATTTGCGAGAGTTAGAGCTATAGGCGTTGTAAATGTAAAAGTGTTTTACTAATGTTTCTTGGAGTGGATGTAGGTTGTGTGTAGTGGAATTATGTGGTATGATGTGCAGTGAAAATATGTGGATAGATGTTGACTTTGATGTGGATAGACGGTATGTGGTATTTAGTGTATAGGAATTATGTAGAGTGGGATTATGTGTTATGGAGACTAATTATGTGGTATGGTAGTCTGTGTTGTGGAGTGGTAACCTCAGTTTTAGTCTTGCTCGTTTTCATAGAAGCTAAACTATAAACTCAATGAGACAAAAAAAAGAAGGAACCACTGAGAAGCACTTCTGGACCTAGTCAGAGGTATGAGCAGGGCCACTGGAATTATGCAACTGTTTGGCTGCACCGACTTTTGCACAATTATACATTTTCTGCATTTGCCACATAATCCATCATCTGCTGCATAATCTGCAGATTTGAACAAAAAAAAACCTTGTTTGTAGCTCAAACTGCTCAAACACTACCAAAAATGCAGCGACAAGTGTTACAGCGTGGTGGAAGGCCCTTTGCAAACCTAGAATTGTCACCTGTTACTTATTGCTAAATGTGGGTATTAAATTGGTACTAATGGTGTGCAAACCACTCTTGTTTCTTTCTGCGCCTCTCTTGCCACTTTCTGCATTTCTGTTGCTTCTTTCTGCACCTTTCTTTTTTTCTGCACTTCTTTTGCCTCTTTCTGCTCATCTCTTCCACTTTCTGCACCTCTCTTGCCTCTTTCTGCACCTCTGTTACCTCTTTCTGCACCTCACTTGATTCTTTCTGTTTCCCTCTTGCCTCTTTCTGCACCCTTCTTCCCTCTTTCTGCACCTCTCTTGCCTCTTTCTGCACCCCTGTTCCCTCTTTCTGCACCTCTCCTGCCTGTTTCTGCACCTCTCTTGCCTCTTTCTACACTTCTCTTGCCTCTTTCTGCACCTCTGTTGCTTCTTTCTGCACTTCTCTTGCCTCTTTCTGCACCCCTCTTGCCTCTTTCTGCACCTCTGTTGCTTCTTTCTGCACTTCTCTTGCTTCTTTATGCACCTCTGTAGCTTCTTTCTGCACCTCTCCTGCCTCAGTCTGCCTACCTGTTCCCTCTTTCTGCACCTCATTTGCCTGTTTCTACAACTCTCTTGCCTGTTTCTGCAGTTCTCTTGCCTCCTTCTGCACTTCACTTGCCTCTTTCTGCAACTCTCTTGCCTCTTTCTGCAGTTCTCTTGCCTCCTTCTGCACCTCTCTTGCCTCTTTCTGCACCTCTCCTGCCTCTTTCTGCACCTCACTTGCTTCTTTCTGCACCCCCTTTGCCTGTTTCTGCACCCCTCTTCCCTCTTTGTGCAACTCTCTTGCCTCTTTCTACACCTCTCTTCCCTCTTTCTGCACCACTCTTGCCTCTTTCTGTACCTCTGTTGCTTCTTTCTGCCCTTCTCTTGCCTTTTTCTGTACCCTTCATGCCTCTTTCAGCACCTCTGTTGCTTCTTTCTGCAGTTCTGTTCCTTCTTTCTGCACCCCTCCTGCCTCTTTCTGTACCCCTCTTGCATCTTTGTGTACCTCTCCTACCCCCTTTCTGCACCCCTCTTGCCTCTTTTTGCACCTCTGTTGGTTCTTTATGCACCTCTTTTGCTTCGTTCTGCACTTCACTTGCCTCTTTCTGTACCCCTCTTGCCTCTTTCTGCATCTCTGTTGCCTCTTTCTGCACCCCTCTTCCCTCTTTCTGCAACTCTCTTGCCTCTGTCTGCACCCCTGTTCCCTCTTTCTGTACCTCTTTTGCCAGTTTCTGCAACTCTCTTGCCTCTTTCTGCAGTTCTCTTGCCTCCTTCTGCACCTCTGTTGCTTCTTTCTGCACTTCTCTTGCCTCTTTCTGCACCCATGTTGCTTCATTCTGCACTTCCCATGCTTCTTTCTGCACCTGTCTTGCTTCTTTCTGCACTCCTGTTGTCTCTTTCTGCCCTCGTCTTCCCTCTTTCTGCACCTCGCTTGCCTCTTTCTGCAGCTCACTTGCCTCTTTCTGCACCTCACTTGCTTCTTTCTGTACCCCTCTTGCCTCTTTCTGCACCGCTCTTCCCTTTTTGTGCAACTCTCTTGCCTCTTTCTGCCCTTCTCTTGCCTGTTTCTGTACATCTCTTGCCTGTTTCTGCACCTATCTTGCCTCTTTCTGCACCTCACTTGCTTCTTTCTGCACCCCTCTTGTCTCTCTCTGCACCCCTCTTCCTGCAACTCTCTTGCCTCTTTCTACACCTCTCTTCCCTCTTTCTGCACCTCTCTTGCCTCTTTCTGTACCTCTGTTGCTTCTTTCTGCACTTCTCTTGCCTCTTTCTGCACCCTTCGTGGCTCTTTTAGCACCTCTGTTGCTACTTTCTGCACTTCTCTTCCTTCTTTCTGCACACCTCCTCCCTCTTTCTGTACCCCTCTTGCCTCTTTGTGCACCTCTCCTACCCCTTTCTGCACCCCTCCTGCCTCTTTTTGCACCTCTGTTGGTTCTTTCTGCACTGTTCTTGGTTCTTTCTGCACCTCTTTTGCAAATTTCTGCATCCCTCTTTGTCCACCTCTCTTGATTCTTTCTGCACTTCTCTTGCTTCTTTCTGCACCTCTCTTGCAAATTTCTGTATCCCTCTTGCCTCTTTCTGTACCCTTGTTCCCTCTTTTTGCACCTTTCTTGCCTGCTTCTGCACCTCTTTTACCTCTTTCTGCACCTCTGTTGCTTCTTTCTGCACTTCTCTTGCCTCTTTCTGGACCCCTCTTGCCTCTTTCAGCATCTCTGTTGCTTCTTTCTGCACTTCTCTTGCTTCTTTCTGCACCACTCTTGCCTCTTTCTGTACCCTCTTGCCTCTTTGTGCACCTCTCCTGCCATATTCTGCACCTCTCTGGCCTTTTTCTGCAGTTATCTTGCCTCTTTCTGCACCTCTTTTGCTTCGTTCTGCACTTCACTTGCCTCTTTCTGCACCCCTCTTGCCTCTTTCTGTACCCCTCTTCCCTCTTTGTGCAATGCTCTTGCCTCTTTCTGCACTTCTCTTGCCTCTTTCTGTACCACTCGTACCTGTTTCTGCACCTCTCTTGCCTCTTTCTGCACCTCACTTGCTTCTTTCTGCACCACTCTTGCCTCTTTCTGCACCTCTGTTGCTTCTTTCTGCACTTCTCTTGCTCCTTTCTGCACCTGTCTTGCCTCTTTCTGCACCCTTCTTCCCTCTATGTGCAACTTTCTTGCCTCTTTCTGCACTTCTCTTGCCTGTTTCTGCACCTCTCATACCTGTTTCTGCACCTCTCTTGCCTCTTTCTGCATCTCCTTTGCTACTTTCTGCACCCCTCTTCCCTCTTTGTGCAACTCTCTTGCCTCTTTCTACACCTCTCTTCCCTATTTCTGCACTTCTCTTGCCTCTTTCTGCACCCTTCGTGCCTCTTTTAGCACCTCTGTTGCTTCTTTCTTTCTGCACTTCTCTTCCTTCTTTCTGCACCCCTCCTGCCTCTTCTGGACCCCTCTTCCCTCTTTGTGCTCCTCTCCTACCCCTTTCTGTACCCCTCTTGCCTCTTTTTGCACCTCTGTTGGTTCTTTATGCACCTCTTTTGCTTCTTTCTGCACTTCTCTTGCCTCTTTCTGCACCCTTTGTGGCTCTTTTAGCACCTCTGTTGCTACTTTCTGCACTTCTCTTCCTTCTTTCTGCACACCTCCTGCCTCTTTCTGTACCCCTCTTGCCTCTTTGTGCACCACTCCTACCCCTTTCTGCACCCCTCCTGCCTCTTTTTGCACCTCTGTTGGTTCTTTCTGCACTGTTCTTGGTTCTTTCTGCACCTCTTTTGCAAATTTCTGCATCCCTCTTTGTCCACCTCTCTTGATTCTTTCTGCACTTCTCTTGCTTCTTTCTGCACCTCTCTTGCAAATTTCTGTATCCCTCTTGCCTCTTTCTGTACCCTTGTTCCCTCTTTTTGTACCTTTCTTGCCTGCTTCTGCACCTCTTTTACCTCTTTCTGCACCTCTGTTGCTTTTTTCTGCACTTCTCTTGCCTCTTTCTGGACCCCTCTTGCCTCTTTCAGCATCTCTGTTGCTTCTTTCTGCACTTCTCTTGCTTCTTTCTGCACCACTCTTGCCTCTTTCTGTACCCTCTTGCCTCTTTGTGCACCTCTCCTGCCATATTCTGCACCTCTCTGGCCTTTTTCTGCAGTTATCTTGCCTCTTTCTGCACCTCTTTTGCTTCGTTCTGCACTTCATTTGCCTCTTTCTGCACCCCTCTTGCCTCTTTCTGTACCCCTCTTCCCTCTTTGTGCAATGCTTTTGCCTCTTTCTGCACTTCTCTTGCCTCTTTCTGTACCACTCGTACCTGTTTCTGCACCTCTCTTGCCTCTTTCTGCACCTCACTTGCTTCTTTCTGCACCACTCTTGCCTCTTTCTGCACCTCTGTTGCTTCTTTCTGCACTTCTCTTGCTCCTTTCTGCACCTGTCTTGCCTCTTTCTGCACCCTTCTTCCCTCTTTGTGCAACTTTCTTGCCTCTTTCTGCACTTCTCTTGCCTGTTTCTGCACCTCTCATACCTGTTTCTGCACCTCTCTTGCCTCTTTCTGCATCTCCTTTGCTACTTTCTGCACCCCTCTTCCCTCTTTGTGCAACTCTCTTGCCTCTTTCTATACCTCTCTTCCCTATTTCTGCACTTCTCTTGCCTCTTTCTGCACCCTTCGTGCCTCTTTCAGCACCTCTGTTGCTTCTTTCTGCACTTCTCTTCCTTCTTTCTGCACCCCTCCTGCCTCTTCTGGACCCCTCTTCCCTCTTTGTGCTCCTCTCCTACCCCTTTCTGTACCCCTCTTGCCTCTTTTTGCACCTCTGTTGGTTCTTTATGCACCTCTTTTGCTTCGTTCTGCACTTTACTTGCCTCTTTCTGTACCCCTCTTGCCTCTTTCTGCATCTCTGTTGGTTCTTTCTGCACTGCTCTTGCTTCTTTCTGCACCTCTGTTCTAAATTTCTACATCCCTGTTGCCTCTTTCTGCACCCCTCTTCCTTCTTTCTGCACCTCTCTTGCCTCTGTCTGCACCCCTGTTCCCTCTTTCTGTACCTCTTTTGCCTGTTTCTGCAACTCTCTTGCCTCTTTCTGTAGTTCACTTGCCTCCTTCTGCATCCCTGTTGCTTTTTCTGCACTTCTCTTGCCTATTTCTGCACCCCTGTTGCTTCATTATGCACTTCCCATGCTTCTTTCTGCACCTTTCTTGCTTCTTTCTGCACTCCTGTTGTCTCTTTCTGCCCTCGTCTTCCCTCTTTCTGGTGCTCACTTGCCTCTTTCTGGTGCTCACTTGCCTCTTTCTGCACCTCACCTGCTTCTTTATGCACCCCTCTTGCCTCTTTCTGCACCCCTCTTCCCTCTTTGTGCAACTCTCTTGCCTCTTTCTGCCCTTCTATTGCCTCTTTCTGCACATCACTTGCGTCTTTCTGCACCCCTCTTGCCTCTTTGTGCAACTCTCTTGCCTCTTTCTACACCTCTCTTCCCTCTTTCTGCACCTCTCTTGCCTCTTTCTGTACCTCTGTTGCTTCTTTCTGAACTTCTCTTGCCTCTTTCTGCACCCTTTGTGCCTCTTTTAGCACCTCTGTTGCTTCTTTCTGCACTTCTCTTCCTTCTTTCTGCACACCTCCTGCCTCTTTCTGTACCCCTCTTGCCTCTTTGTGCACCTCTCCTACCCCTTTCTGCACCCCTCCTGCCTCTTTTTGCACCTCTGTTGGTTCTTTCTGCACTGTTCTTGGTTCTTTCTGCACCGCTTTGGCAAATTTCTGCATCCCTCTTCCCTCTTTGTCCACCTCTCTTGCTTCTTCCTGCACTTCTCTTGCTTCTTTCTGCACTGCTCTTGCTTGTCTCTGCACCTCTCTTGAAAATTTCTGTTTCCCTCTTGCCTCTTTCTGCACCCTTGTTCCCTCTTTTGCACCTTTCTTGCCTGCTTCTGCACCTCTCTTGCCTCTTTCTGCACCTCTGTTGCTTCTTTCTGCACTTCTCTTGCCTCTTCCTGTACCCTTCGTGCCTTTTTCAGCACCTCTGTTGCTTCTTTCTGCAGTTCTCTTCCTTCTTTCTGCACTTCAATTGCCTCTTTCTGCACCCCTCTTGCCTCTTTCTGTACCCTCTTCCCTCTTTGTGCAACTCTCTTGCCTCTTTCCGCTCTTCTCTTGCCTCTTTCTGCACCACTCGTACCCTCTTTCTGCACCACTATTGCCTCGTTCTGTACCTCTGTTGCTTCTTTCTGCACTACTTTTGCCTCTTTCTGCACCCTTCGTGCCTCTTTCAGCACCTCTGTTGATTCTTTCTGCACTTCTCTTCCTTCTTTCTGCATCCCTCCTGCCCCTTTCTGGACCCTCTTCCCTCTTTGTGCTCCTCTTCTATCCCTTTCTGCAGCCCTCTTGCCTCTTTTTGCACCTCTGTTGATTCTTTCTGCACTGTTCTTGGTTCTTTCTGCACCTCTTTTGCAAATTTCTGCATCCATCTTCCATCTTTGTCCACCTCTCTTGCTTCTTTCTGCACTTCTCTTGCTTCTTTCTGCACTGCTCTTGCTTCTTTCTGCACCTCTTGCAAATTTCTCCATCCCTCTTACCTCTTTCTGTATCCCTGTTCCCTCTTTCTGCACCTTTCTTGCCTGCTTCTGCACCACTCTTGCCTCTTTCTGCACCTCTGTTGCTTCTTTCTGCACCTCTGTTGCTTCTTTCTGCACTTTTCTTGCTCCTTTCTGCACCCGTCTTGCCTCTTTCTGCACCCTTCTTCCCTCTTTGTGCAACTTTCTTGCCTCTTTCTGCACTTCTCTTGCCTGTTTCTGCACCTCTCGTAACTGTTTCTGCACCTCTCTTGCCTCTTTCTGCATCTCACTTGCTACTTTCTGCACCCGTCTTCCCTGTTTGTGCAACTCTCTTGCCTCTTTCTACACCTCTCTTCCCTCTTTCTGCACCACTCTTGCCTCTTTCAGCACCTCTGTTGCTTTTTTCTGCACTTCTCTTCCTTCTTTCTGCACCCCTCCTGCCTCTTTATGGATCCCTCTTCCCTCTTTGTGCTCCTCTCCTACCCCTTTCTGCACCCCTCTTGCCTCTTTTTGCTCCTCTGTTGGTTCTTTTTGCACTGTTCCTGGTTCTTTCTGCACCTCCTTTGCAAATTTCTGCATCCCTCTTTTCTCTTTGTCCACCTCTCTTGCTTCTTTCTGCGCTTCTCTTGCTTCTTTCTGTACTGCTCTTGCTTCTATCTGTACCTCTCTTGCAAATTTCTGTATCCCTCTTGCCTCTTTCTGCACCCCTGTTCCCTCTTTCTGCATCTTTCCTGCCTGCTTCTGCACCACTCTTGCCTCTTTATGCACCTCTGTTGCTTCTTTCTGCACTACTCTTGCTTCTTCCTGCACCCCTCTTGCCTCTTTCTGCACCCCTCTTCCCTCTTTGTGCAACTCTCTTGCCTCTTTCTGCACTTCTCTTGCCTGTTTCTGCACCTCTCGTACCTGTTTCTGCACCTCTCTTGCCTCTTTCTGCACCTCACTTGCTTCTTTCTGCACCCCTCTTGCCTCTTTCTGCACCCCTCTTCCCTCTTTGTGCAACTCTCTTGCCTCTTTCTACACCTCTCTTCCCTCTTTCTGCACCACTCTTACCAATTTCTGTACCTCTGTTGCTTCTTTCTGCACTTCTCTTGCCTCTTTCTGTACCCTTCGTGCCTTTTTCAGCACCTCTGTTGCTTCTTTCTGCAGTTCTCTTCCTTCTTTCTGCACCCCCTGCCTCTTTCTGTACCCCTCTTGCATCTTTGTGCACCTCTCCTACCTCCTTTCTGTACCCCTCTTGCCTCTTTTTGCACCTCTGTTGGTTCTTTATGCACCTCTTTTGCTTCGTTCTGCACTTCACTTGCCTGTGAGAAGTTGGCCTGGTATATGCTGTTCACTAATTAAAGTGGACACCTTGCACCAGGGCAAATCGACTCTTATGGTAGATAGGTTTAAGACAACCTTTTAAAGAAAGCTATCCTAGTGGTAGCTGTGGAGAGCAGCCTTCAGGCTAAGTCTCGGAGGAATGTAAAGCAGCTTGTTTTACCATATAATCTCTTGAATCACCAAATGAAAAGACACCACACAGGTATATATATCAAATATATATGTATTTATTTCTAAATAACTCTCTACTAATCTCTTTATGAGATTAGAAAACAAACATATGCACAAATCAACGTTTCACAATAAGTTAAGCACAAAATATGGTTGGGGCCCTAGGGGCGTACCAGACCATATACTAAGTAAGAGACTTAGGGACAACGACTTGCAGGGAGACAAGGCCTAGGGCCTTCAGAAGTGCTGGGGCCTCACGAAACCACCCAAGGCAGGTAAGTAAAGGACCCACGGGGGACGCGTGCAGTGTAGATACACAGGCGCGGATCGCCGTTGACTTCAATGGGGCAAGTCGCGGTTGGAAATAAAGAGTTTTAGGATACTTCTATAGAACCTACAAGCAAGTCACTTACAGGGTAAGTCGTTCTAGGGCCCACACCCACAGGAGCACCGTAGTGCTGGAGTTACCTCACCCAGGGAAGCCGGGTGCACAGGTGTCCTTTGGTGTCGGGTCGCGGCGTCGTTTTCAATGGCGAACAAAGAAGACTTGCTGCTTGCGGGAGCTGAAGAAGTGTCCGGTGGAATCCAAGCCTGGATTCTGAAGAAGGATGACCTGAAAGCAGAGGGGACAGTGTTCAAAGTCACTTGGCAGTGACTCGGGGCAAGGAAGATGGATGCCCACCGTCGTCGAGTGATTCAGGTCGGTTGCAGGTGCCTTGACTCTTCAGCCACGTGGTCCAGGAGGTGTCGACGATGACCAGGAGCTGGATTCGGTGTGTCCCTCGACGTCTGCAGCTGACTGCAGTGTCGGCAACTCGATTGGAGCCAACAAGCCTTGGCAGCCGCAAGTCTCGGGGAGATGAAGAAAAGTCGATGGCGCAGACCAGCAAGGTCTGTGGAACTCACCCAGCGAGGGTAAGTCAGGGCAGGCCTGAAGCAACCAGGAGAGCCCTTTGGTTTCTTTAAGAAGTCTTCTGGGGACCCACAAGCCAGCGGGCAAGGGATCGCAAAGACACCTCGGGCGGAATCACTCAACAGGGGCCCACAGTCACTCAGGATGGTGTAGGCCTCTGATCTTCGGAGGGATTCCTGCTGGAGGTCGGGACCACACGTGGTCCAAAGCACAGGTTCGTAGAACGTTGTGAAGAGGTTGCACTCGACAATAGTGCACGGTACCCAGGGGTCGCGGTTCCTCGTTACTCGTGGGGTCCACTTGCCTCAGCTTCGCTGGGGACTCACGATGGCCTGGGAGAGGTCAGGAAATCCACTTCCTGGGCTGCAGGGACTTCGGACTCCGGCGGGAGCGGCATAGTTTGCGACCGTCGTTGTCGTTTTTGGTGCCTGCCAAGCAGGAGAGTCACTCCTTGACTCCAAGGGAGATTCTTCTGTCTTCCAAAGGTAGTGGAATGTCGAAGGGCCAGGATTCTTCTGTAGAGCGTCGTCCAGGGGTTATCTGCTTTGCAATGGCAAGGTTCCCCTCTTATACTAAAAGAGGGGATGGACTAGCTCTATGACCCCACCTGTGGGAGGGTCAAGGGAGGGGTGGCTACACCCACTTCCCTTTGTCCAGTTTCGTGCCAGAGCAGGGGCAGGTAGCCCCTGAGCTGGTTTGAACTGGCATATGCACAGAGGAGCCTTCTGCTCCCCCAGTGCAGGACTTCAAAGCACTCTAAGAGTGCACCCACCCAGCCCCAATACACTAAACCCTGTCTGGGAGGTGGTCACACCTCCCTGTGACAGGATGCCTATTGTTGGGCTTCCTCCACTGTGAGTTTCGGTCATCAGCAGGAGGGCAGCCCAGTGTCTGTGACTGGTGGCATCCATTTTGTGATGCCAGGGCTCTTTAGGATTCTACCGCGTTTCCACAGCAGGTACATGTCTTCTCCCTCTAGAAGGGTGGAATGCTACCCCCGCCGCCAAAATTGGCGGGGGGTAGTATTCCAAGATGTTTGACACCAAACACGACATGTTTTGATGCAGCCATTCCAAAGTTAGCATTTACCGCGAGGATATAATGCACTTAAGAGTATATGGTTTAACCGCATCCACAAACAGCACCAGAGAATAGACTCTGAGAGCTGCAGAGGGGCCCTGCTCAGGCAGAGGCACCCCCTCACATAGAAGCCAAGCACCCTGCCCTCAGGATTGATAGGGCCTGCCTTAGGGGTGACTGATAGGTTTATATGTGTGTGCTGGAGAGATATAGGAAACCTATATCTCAGTGAGGAGTGCTAGCACCACCTCACCCAGGCTGCAGTAGCAGGCCTGTGGTGTCAGATTTAGACTGCTTCCCAGGGGTGGCATAACACATGCTGCAGCCCCTGGTAGGCCTGTGAAGTACCTATGCCCTTGGCACCTAAGGTACCATATACTAGGGACTCATAAGGCACCACAGTATCCAATCACTAGTGCACCTAGAGTGCACTCCATGTCGTTTAGAGAGAACAGAGAGGCTGGGGCCCTGATTGGCAGGGACCCAGCCAGACTATAGCCAGAAACCAGTGCTAACATCAGAAAAAAAGTGGGGGCAACATAAGAGGCAGATCCTACTCTCCTACATTGCCTCTTTCTGTACCCCTCTTGCCTCTTTCTGCATCTCTGTTGGTTCTTTCTGCACTGCTCTTGCTTCTTTCTGCACCTCTGTTCTAAATTTCTACATCCCTGTTGCCTCTTTCTGCACCCCTCTTCCCTCTTTCTGCACCTATCTTGCCTCTGTCTGCACCCCTGTTCCCTCTTTATGTACCTCTTTTGCCTGTTTCTGCAACTCCATTGCCCCTTTCTGCAGTTCTCTTGCCTCCTTCTGCACCTCTGTTGCTTCTTTCTGCACTTTTCTTGCCTCTTTCTGCACCCCTGTTGCTTCATTCTGCACTTCCCATGCTTCTTTCTGCACCTGTCTTGCTTCTTTCTGCACTCCTGTTGTCTCTTTCTGCCCTCGTCTTCCCTCTTTCTGCACCTCTCTTGCCTCTTTCTACAGCTCACTTGCCTCTTTCTGCACCTCGCTTGCTTTTTCCTGCACCCCTCTTGCCTCTTTCTGCACCCCTCTTCCCTCTTTGTGCAACTCTCTTGCCTCTTTCCGCCCTTCTCTTGCCTGTTTCTGCACCTCTCTTGTCTGTTTCTGCACCTATCTTGCCTCTTTCTGCACCTCACTTGCTTCTTTCTGCACCCCTCTTGCCTCTCTCTGCACCCCTCTTCCCTCTTTGTGCAACTCTCTTGCCTCTTTCTACACCTCTCTTCCCTCTTTCTGCACCTCTCTTGCCTCTTTCTGTACCTCTGTTGCTTCTTTCTGCACTTCTCTTGCCCCTTTCTGCACCCTTCGTGCCTCTTTTAGCTCCTCTGTTGCTTCTTTCTGCACTTCTCTTCCTTCTTTCTGCACACCTCCTGCCTCTTTCTGTACCCCTCTTGCCTCTTTGTGCACCTCTCCTACCCCTTTCTGCACCCCTCCTGCTACTTTTTGCACCTCTGTTGGTTCTTTCTGCACTGTTCTTGGTTCTTTCTGCACCTCTTTTGCAAATGACTGCATCCCTCTTCCCTCTTTGTCCACCTCTCTTGCTTCTTTCTACACTTCTCTTGCTTCTTTCTGCACTCTTCTCGCTTCTTTCTGCACCTCTCTTGCAAGTTTCTGTATCCCTCTTGCCTCTTTCTGCACCCCTGTTCCCTCTTTTGCACCTTTCTTGCCTGCTTCTGCACCTCTGTTGCTTCTTTCTGCACCTCTGTTGCTTCTTTCTGCACTTCTCTTGCTTCTTTCTGGACCCCTCTTGCCTCTTTCAGCATCTCTGTTGCTTCTTTCTGCACTTCTCTTGCTTCTTTCTGCACCACTCTTCCCTCTTTCTGTACCCTCTTGCCTCTTTGTGCACCTCTCCTGCCATATTCTGCACCTCTCTTGCCTTTTTCTGCACTTCACTTGCCTCTTTCTGCACCCCTCTTACCTCTTTCTGTACCCCTCTTCCCTCTGTGCAACTCTCTTGCCTCTTTCTGCCCTTCTCTTGCCTGTTTCTGCACCTCTCTTGCCTGTTTCTGCACCTATCTTGCCTCTTCTGCACCCCTGTTCCCTCTTTTGCACCTTTCTTGCCTGCTTCTGCACCTCTCTTGCCTCTTTCTGCACCTCTGTTGCTTCTTTCTGCGCCTCTTTTGCTTCGTTCTGCACTTCACTTGCCTCTTTATGCACCCCTCTTGCCTCTCTCTGCACCCCTCTTCCCTCTTTGTGCAACTCTCTTGCCTCTTTCTACACCTCTCTTCCCTCTTTCTGCACCACTCTTGCCTCGTTCTGTACCTCTGTTGCTTCTTTCTGCACTTCTTTCGCCTATTTCTGCACCCTTCGTGCCTCTTTCAGCACCTTTGTTGCTTCTTTCTGCACTTCTCTTCCTTCTTTCTGCATCCCTCCTGCCCCTTTCTGGACCCCTCTGTGAGAAGTTGGCCTGGCATATGCTGTCCACTAATTATAGTGGGCACCTTGCACCAGTCCAAACAACCCCTTATTGGAGATAGGTTAAAGACAACCTTTATTGAAAGCTATCCTAGTGGTAGCTATGGAGAGCAGCCTTCAGGCTAAGTCTTGAAGGAATGTAAAGCAGCTTGTTTTACCAGTCTATAATCTCTTGAGTGACCTAATGAAAGAGGACCACACCAGGTATATATTCAAAATATATGTATTTATTACTAAACACACCCCTCTAGTCTCTTTATGAGGCTAGAGTTCGAAGTACATACGTTACGAGTTAGTTATCTACAGTAATAGCACAAATACACGTTTGAGCCCCAGGGGCGTACCAAACCATATACCAATAAAGTGGTATAAGAACCACGACTGAGCTAGACACAAGGCCTAGAGCCTGTAGAAGTGCTTGGACCACAAGGAACCACCCAAGGCAGTGGCACAGGGGACCCATGGGGGACGCGTGCAGTGTATGAACACAACCGCGAACCACCGTTAACTTCTATGGGAAAAGTCGCGATTAGAATTTAAAAGAAAAGGGACACTTAGAGGAGGACTTAGAGCAAACCCTTTGAGAACTAGGCTGTTCTAGTGCCTATACCCACGGGAGCACTGGAGTACTCGAGTTACCTCACCCAGAGAAGCCGGGTGCATAGGTGTCTTTCGGGGTCGGGTTTCGTCGTTATTTTCTATGGCGATCTGCTGCAAAGTGCTGCTGGCGACCAAGTCGAAAGTGTTCGGGTGGATCCAAAGGTGGATCGAAGATCTGAAGAACCTGAAAGCAGAGGGGACAGAGTCTGGGTCACTAGCCAGTGACCAGGAAGGCGATGAGCAGATGCCCACCGATGTCGAGTGCTTCAGGTAGGTTGATGGTCGTCTTGACTCTTCAGCCACGAGGTCCAGGAGGCGTCGACGACAACCAGGAGCTGGATTCGAGCTGTCCCACGACGTCTGTCGATTGCAGGCATGTCGGTGACCGGATTGGACCCAACAAGCCTTGGCAACGGCAAGTCTTGTGGAAAGCGAAGAAGGACGATGTTGCAGACCAGCAAGGTCTGGGGGACTCACCCAGCGAGGATAAGTCATGACACACCTGGAGCAACTAGGGAGCCCAAGCAGAAAAAGATTGGCCTTAGTGAGGGCCTACTAGCCAACGGACTAGCGACTGCGAAGGAGCCTCGAGACAGTGTACGTGGAGCTGGCTCACAGGACACTCGTGGAATGGAGGCCAGTGATCTTTGGTGCAGTTGGTGCTGGAGGCTGGGGCTACTCGAAGCCTGAAGCACAACTTTGTGGGAGACCCAGAAGAGGATGCACTTGCAAATGCGTTTGGTGTCCAGCGGTCACGGTTCCACGTTACCCACGACAGCTACGGGCCTCAGCTTTGCTGGGGACTCAGGGCAGCCTCGGGGAAGTCTGAAAATCTACCTCTGGTGATGCAAAGACTTCGGCGTCCGACGGGAGCTTTGGCGATGCAGACCGGACAATTGCTTCTTTGGTGCCTGCCAAGCAGGGGAGTCACTCCTTGACCCCAAGGGAGATTCTTCAGTCCTCTAATCTTAAAGTAGAGCGTCGAAGGTCCAGGATTCTGTATCAGAGTTTCGTCCAGGTAAATCTAAAGTCCTAAGGACTGGGGTCCCATACTTATACTAAGTTAGGGGTTGGACATACTCTGTGGCCCCACCTATGGGAGGGTCAGGGCAGAGGGGTGGTTACACCCCTTTCCCTTTGTCCAGTTTCACGCCAGAGCAGGGGCTGGAAGCCCCTGAGCCGGTTTGAACTGGGGTATGCACAGGGACACCAAGTGTGCCCCCAGTGCAGGACTTCAAAGCACCAGAGAGTGCTCCCGCCCAGCCCCAATACACACTATCCTGTCTGGGGAGGTGGTCACACCTCCCTGGGACAGGAAACCTATTGTCCAGGCCTCCCTGCTGGAGTTTCGGTCAGCAGCAGGAGGCCAGACTCGTGTCTGTGGCAGCGGCATCCATTTTGTGATGCCAGGGCTTGGAAAGTCAGTACCGGGCATACCGGTGTGTACATGTCTTTCCCTCTAGAAGGGTGGAATGCTACCCCCGCCGCCAGAACTGGCGGGGGGGTAGTATTCCAAGATGTTTGACACCAAACACGACATGTTTCCGTGCAGCCATCCCAAAGTTAGCATTTAACACGAGGTTATAATGCGCTTAAGAGTATATGGTCAGGCTGCACTACAAACAGCATCAGAGAAGGGTCTCCGAACGCTGCAGAGGGGCCCTGCTCATGCAGGGGCACCCTCTCACATAGGAACCACGCACTCTGCCTTCAGGATTGATAAGGCCTGCCATAGGAGTGACTTATAGGTGTATATGTGTGTATGTATATAGTGATATAGGTAGCCTATATCACAGTAAGGGGTGCATGCACCACCTTACCCAGGCTGCAGTAGCAGACCTGTGGTGTCAGTTTGGATGGCCTTCCAGGGGTGGCACAATACATGCTGCAGCCCCTGGTAGGCCTCTGAGGTACCTATGCCCTGGGTACATAGTATACCATATACTAGGGACTTATAAGGGCACTCCAGATTCCAATCAGAGATGTGCCTAAGGCACATGGAAACCATTTTAGAGAGGAAGCAGCTAGGCTGGGGTTCTGATTAGCAGGGCCCCAGCCAGACTAAGGTCGAAAAACAGTGACGCATCAGCAAAAAGTGGGGTACCCATGTGAAGCAGATCCTACTCTCCTACACAACCCCCCAAACGTAGGGACATTAAACTAACCTTGCCCAGTTAAGTCTTCATGTTCTAAGTGGAAGTACCTAGAGAGTCCATCTGCATTGGCATGGTTACTCCCAGGTCTATGTTCCACTGTGAAGTACATCCCCTGTAGGGAAATGGACCACCTAAGCAGTTTGGGGTTTTCACCCTTCATTTGTTTTAGCCATAAGAGGGGCTTATGGTCTGTTTGAACAAGGAAGTGAGTACCAAACAAGTATGGCCTCAGCTTCTTCAGAGCCCAGACCACAGCAAAGGCCTCCCTCTCAATGGCTGACCAACGTTTCTCTCTAGGGGTCAGCCTTCTGCTAATGAAAGCTACTGGCTGATCCTGACCTTCATCATTCAATTGTGACAGTACAGCCCCTACCCCCAATTCAGATGCATCAGTTTGAACAATGAACTTCTTGGAGTAATCAGGACTCTGTAGAATGGGAGCAGTGCACATGGCCTGCTTCAGGTCATCAAATGCCTTTTGACAGCTAACTGTCCACTGAACCTTTTGGGCATTTTCTTGGAAGTTAAGTCATTCAGGGGTGTCACTATTGATCCATACCCCTTGACAAATCTCCTATAGTACCCAGTCAGGCCTAAGAAGGCTCTCACCTGAGTCTGGGTAGTTGGAGCAGTCCAGTCCATGATGGTCTGGATCTTGCTCTGCAGTGGTTGAACCTGGCCTCCACCCACAAGGTGGCCCAGGTACACAACCTGACTCTGCCCTATCTGGCACTTGGTGGCCTTGATAGTCAGGCCTGCTTTCTGCAGGGCCTGCAAAACATTTCTGAGGTGGACCAGGTGATCCTCCCAGGTGGAGCTAAAGACAGCAATATCATCTAGATATGCTGCACTATAGGCTTCCAGACCTGTAAGGACTGTATTCACCAACCTCTGAAAAGTGGCAGGTGCATTCTTCAGACCAAAGGGCATCACCACAAATTGATAATGCCCACTAGGGGTTGAGAATGCTGTCTTGGGCTTTGCATCATCAGCTAGTCTGATCTGCCAGTAGCCAGCTGTCAGGTCAAATGTGCTTAGATACTTGGCTGAGGCCAAAGTGTCTATTAGCTCATCTGCCCTAGGTATTGGATGGGCATCAGTCCTAGTGACTGCATTGAGACCCCTGTAGTCCACACAAAACCTCATCTCTCTTTTCCCACCACTGGTGTGAGGTTTTGGTACAAGGACCACTGGACTAGCCCAAGGGCTATCTGAGGGTTCAATAACTCCCAAATCCAACATCTTCTGGACTTCTGTCCTGATACAGTCCCTGACATGGTCAGGTTGCCTATAAATCTTATTTTTAATAGGCAGCCTGTCCCCAGTGTCCACTTCATGAGTGCACCAGGTAGTGTGACTGGGTGTCAGTGAGAATATGTGTCTGAAATGATTGAGCACTTGTCTGCAATCAGTCTGCTGCTGGGTAGTGAGGCTGCCTGCCAAGGCTACACCATCCACTGACCCATCATCAGGGTTCTGTGAGAGCAGGTCAGGGAGTGGGTCACTCTCTTCCTCCTGTCCCTCATCAGTAGCCATGAGCAAGCCCATGTCTGCCCTGTCCACATATGGTTTTAACCTGTTGACATGGAGAACCCTGTGGGGACTCCTGGGTGTTCCTAGGTCTACTAAGTAGGTAACCTCACCCTTCTGCTCAACAATGGTGTGGGGTCCACTCCATTTGTCTTGGAGAGCTGCTGGGGCCACTGGCTCCAACACCCACACCTTCTGTCCTGGCTGGTAAACAGTCAGTACAGCCTTTTGGTCATGCCAGGCCTTTTGAAGTTCCTGGCTAGCCTCAAGGTTTTTAGTTGCCTTTTTCATATACTCAGCCATCCGGGAGCGGAGACCAAGTACGTAGTCCACTATGTCTTGCTTTGGGGGCTTGAGAGGTAACTCCCATCCTTCCTTCCTTCACCAAGCACAGTGGACCCCTGACAGGGTGACCAAACAAAAGTTCAAAAGGGCTGTAGCCAACCCCCTTTTGAGGCACCTCCCTGTACGCAAATAAAAGGCAGGGCAAGAGTATGTCCCATCTTCGCCTAAGCTTTTCTGGGAGCCCTTTAATCATGCCCTTCAAGGTTTTGTTGAATCTCTCAACTAAACCATTGCATTGTGGGTGATAGGGTGTGGTGAACTTGTAAGTCACTCCACACTCCTTCCACATTGCTTTTAAGTATCCAGACATAAAGTTAGCACCCCTGTCTGATACAACCTCCTTAGGAAAGCCCACTCTTGAGAAAATTCCCAGGAGGGCCCTTGCCACCACAGGTGCTGTAGTGGTCCTAAGGGGAATAGCCTCTGGGTACCTGGTGGCATGATCCACTACCACCAGGATACACCTGTGCCCAGATGCTGTTTGGGGATCCATGGGACCAACAATGTCAATCCCCACCCTTTCAAAGGGAACCCCCACCACAGGTAGTGGTATTAGGGGGCCTTTGTAGTGCCACCTGCCTTGCCACTGGCCTGGCAGGTTACACAGGAGCGACAAAACTCCTTGGTGTCTTCAGACATGTGGGGCCAGTGAAAGTGAGGGACAATTCTGTCCCAAGTCTTGTTCTGGCCCAGGTGACCTGCTAAGGGAATATCATGGGCTAGGGTCAATAGGAAGCCCCTGAACTTCAAAGGTATAACCAACCTCCTGGTAGCACCAGGCTTGGGGTCTCTACACTCTGAGTACAAGAGTCCATCATCCCAATACACAGTATGGGGACCACTAGCTTTCCCAGCAGCCTCAGCAGCAGCTTTCTGTCTGAGGGGTTCAAGAGAGGGGCAGCTCTGCTGCTCCTGGCTCAGATCTGCCCTGGAAGGTCCCCCTGTCCCCAAGAACTCAACCTGTTCAGGTTCAAGCTCCTCTGGGACAGTTCCTTCCTCAGGACTGAGATCATCCCCCTTAAGGGACTGATCTTCTTTCTGAGCCAAGGGGGAAGGCACTGCCTTTACCCTACTACTCCTCTTCTTGGAAGGCACTTGGTCCATTATTCCAGAATCCAAGGCCTGTTCAGTGCTAGACATTTTGGCTTGTGACCTGGTCACAGCAAACACATCTGCAGGGATCCACAGCATTTCTGCATGGGTCCTGAGCTCCACTTCTGCCCAAGCTGAAGTTTCTAAGTCATTGCCAAGCAAGCATTCAACGGGTAGGTCTGCACTTACCACAACCTTCTTAAGGCCAGTTACCCCTCCCCAGGAGAAGTTAACAACTGCCAGAGTATGGTCTGTTCTGACGTTGCTAGCATTGGTCACTTGGTACATCTCACCAAGTATAATCTGCCCAGGATTCACAAGGTCTTGTGTCACCATAGTGACACTTGCCCCTGTGTCCCTAAATGCCAAAGCCTCTCTTCCATTGATTAAAGGCTGTTGTCTGTACTTGCCCAGATTACTGGGACTCACAGAGGAGGTCATATCCATGCCTCCATCACAGACTAGGACAGCCTGAGTGAGTTCTCTGACTAGGTCAGAGCTCATCTCTTTACCCAGGGTCAACCCTACTAAACCCTTGGCTTGTGTAGTCCCACCACCAACTGTAGCTGCACTAGGGGGAGCAGGTGCCTTAGGGGCATTGGTGGGGGCTGGAGTCGAGTCTTTGGACTTGGTGCAATCACTGGTCCAGTGTAGTCTATTGCTTACAGACCTTGCACCATGATTTTCTTTGGCCTTTCCCTTTGGTAGACTGTGAATCCCCACCTGAAGAAGATTTTTGGGGGCCTTGTGAAGACTTTTGATCTTTACCCTTCTCCCCACCCTTATCAGAGGTTTTTGAATCTTGCTTCTTAGGGTCACCACCTTGGTTCTGTACCTTCTGCTTCACCCTGGTTCTGACCCATTTGTCTGCCTTCTTTCCCAATTCTTGGGGAGAGGTCAGATCAGAGTCTACCAGGTGCTGATGCAACAGCTGATTTTGACAGTTATTAAGAATCTGCTCCCTCATTATCAGATTGTACAATCCTGTGAAGTCACATACCTTATTGCCCAATAACCAACCTTCCAGAGCCTTGGCAGAACAATCAACAAAGTCCACCCAGTCTTGAGTCTGTGCTTTTTGGGTATCCCTGAACTTTAACCTGTATTGTTCAGTGGTTAGGCCAAACCCATCAATTAGAGCACTCTTCAAGATTTTGTAATTATCAGCATCCTCCTCTCTAACAGTGAGGAGCTTGTCTCTACCTTTGTCTGCAAAGGAGAGCCACAAGATTGCTGCCCACTGCTCCTGAGGGACCCTCTGTACTTTACAGGCCCTCTCTAGAGCAGTTATCCATTTGTGGATATCATCCCCACTCTGGTAGGGAGGGACAATCTTGCTCAGGTTTCTATGGTCATAAGACCTTTCCCTATCTTTGGGGAAACTGCTGCCACCATGGGACTCTAGTCCCAACTTTTGTCTCTCTCTATAGAGATCTAGGGACTCCCTGTCTATAGCCAATTGCTGTTTCCTGAGTTCAAGTTGAGCTTGCTCATATTGAATCAGTCTCTTTCTCCTCTCATGAGAGGATTCCCTCCTATGAGAGGAGACAGAGGTCCCTATTGAGGTGTCAGAGTGGTTAGACTCCTGAGAAGGAGACCTAGACCTTCTGGGCACACTCAGAACTCTTCCTGGGGGACAAAGGGGAGGTCAGTCTGATCCTCTCCCTCCTCCTCCTCCACAGGAGGAATTGGATTCTCCAGGACAAGGTCATTTTCACCTTCCTGGCCAGTTTCAGAGGGGGGGGCCTGGGTTTCTTCACCCCTGGCCCCTTCCTCATCTTCTGCCCCACCCTCCTTGCCTATCCCTTCAGACCCTAGGGGCCTGCTGAGATCATCAGCTAGTAACACCTCCCTGAGGTGTTGGGTGCTGGCACTTTTGCCTGTCTTCAACTTCCTAGTAGTGCATAAGGCTCTCAATTCCAAGAATGGGAGTTTATCATACTTGGAGGGAAGAAGCCCACTGGCTTCTGGCAAGGACTCATAGGGTCCTGGCTTTGAAGACATCACTAGTGAGGTGTGGTGTATGCACTACCTACTCTAGTGTGGCCTACTAAACTCTCTTGAGTTGTAGAAAGGGTGTGCTGTCCCTTAACACACAACTCTAAGTTCAGTAGAACTTACTGTATTACTAAGCTTGATTATATGTACCTTAGGTACCCTTAGTGGTTTTCAGTTGATCAATTCAATTGGGATTATCTGGTAAAACAATAGCAAGCTGGAATCCCACACGCTGCACACCAATGTGAGAAGTTGGCCTGGCATATGCTGTCCACTAATTATAGTGGGCACCTTGCACCAGTCCAAACAACCCCTTATTGGAGATAGGTTAAAGACAACCTTTATTGAAAGCTATCCTAGTGGTAGCTATGGAGAGCAGCCTTCAGGCTAAGTCTTGAAGGAATGTAAAGCAGCTTGTTTTACCAGTCTATAATCCCTTGAGTGACCAAATGAAAGAGGACCACACCAGGTATATATTCAAAATATATGTATTTATTACTAAACACACCCCTCTAGACTCTTTATGAGGCTAGAGTTCGAAGTACATACGTTACGAGTTAGTTATCTACAGTAATAGCACAAATACACGTTTGAGCCCCAGGGGCGTACCAAACCATATACCAATAAAGTGGTATAAGAACCACGACTGAGCTAGACACAAGGCCTAGAGCCTGTAGAAGTGCTTGGACCACAAGGAACCACCAAAGGCAGTGACACAGGGGACCCACGGGAGACGCGTGCAGTGTATGAACACAACCGCGAACCACCGTTAACTTCTATGGGAAAAGTCGCGATTAGAATTTAAAAGAAAAGGGACACTTAGAGGAGGACTTGGAGCAAACCCTTTGAGAACTAGGCTGTTCTAGTGTCTATACCCACGGGAGCACCGGAGTACTCGAGTTACCTCACCCAGGGAAGCCGGGTGCATAGGTGTCTTTCGGGGTCGGGTTTCGTCGTCGCTTTCTATGGCGATCTGCTGCAAAGTGCTGCTGGCGACCAAGTCGAAAGTGTTCGGGTGGATCCAAAGGTGGATCGAAGATCTGAAGAACCTGAAAGCAGAGGGGACAGAGTCTGGGTCACTAGCCAGTGACCAGGAAGGCGATGAGCAGATGCCCACCGATGTCGAGTGCTTCAGGTAGGTTGATGGTCGTCTTTACTCTTAAGCCACGAGGTCGAGGAGGCGTCGACGACAACCAGGAGCTGGATTCGAGCTGTCCCACAACGTCTGTCGATTGCAGGGGTATCGGCGACCAGATTGGACCCAACAAGCCTTGGCAACGGCAAGTCTCGTGGAAAGCAAAGAAGGACGATGTTGCAGACCAGCAAGGTCTGGGGGACTCACCCAGCAAGGATAAGTCAGGGCACACCTGGAGCAATCAGGGAGCCCAAGCAGAAAAAGATTGGCCTTCGTGAGGGCCTACTAGCCAATGGACTAGCGACAGCGAAGGAGCCTCGAGACGGTGCACGTGGAGCTGGCTCACAGGACACTCGTGGAGTGGAGGCCAGTGATCTTCGGTGCAGTTGGTGCTGGAGGCTGGGGCTACTCGGAGCCCAAAGCACGACTTCGTGGGATACCCAGAAGAGGATGCACTTGCAAATACATTTGGTGTCCAGGGGTCACGGTTCCACGTTACCCACGACAGCTACGGGCCTCAGCTTTGCTGGGGACTCAGGGCAGCCTCGGGAAAGTCTGGAAATCCACCTCTGGTGATGCAAAGACTTCGGCGTCCGACGGGAGCTTCGGCGATGCAGACCGGACAATTGCTTCTTTGGTGCCTGCCAAGCAGGGGAGTCACTCCTTGACCCCAAGGGAGATTCTTCAGTCCTCTAATCTTAAAGTAGAGCGTCGAAGGTCCAGGATTCTGTATCAGAGTTTTGTCCAGGTAAATCTAAAGACCTAAGGACTGGGGTCCCATACTTATACTAAGGTAGGGGGTTGGACATACTCTGTGGCCCCACCTATGGGAGGGTCAGGGCAGAGGGGTGGTTACACCCCTTTCCCTTTGTCCAGTTTCGCGCCAGAGCAGGGGCTGGAAGCCCCTGAGCCGGTTTGAACTGGGGTATGCACAGGGACACCAAGTGTGCCCCCAGTGCAGGACTTCAAAGCACCAGAGAGTGCTCCCGCCCAGCCCCAATACACACTGTCCTGTCTGGGGAGGTGGTCACACCTCCCTGGGACAGGAAACCTATTGTCCAGGCCTCCCCTGCCGGAGTTTCGGTCAGCAGCAGGAGGCCAGACTCGTGTCTGTGGCAGCGGCATCCATTTTGTGATGCCAGGGCTTGGAAAGTCAGTACCGGGCATACCGATGTGTACATGTCTTTCCCTCTAGAAGGGTGGAATGCTACCCCCGCCGCCAGAACTGGCGGGGGGGTAGTATTCCAAGATGTTTGACACCAAACACGACATGTTTCCGTGCAGCCATCCCAAAGTTAGCATTTAACACGAGGTTATAATTCGCTTAAGAGTATATGGTCAGGCTGCACTACAAACAGCATGAGAGAATGGTCTCCGAACACTGCAGAGGGGCCCTGCTCATGCAGGGGCACCCTCTCACATAGGAACCACGCACTCTGCCTTCAGGATTGATAAGGCCTGCCATAGGAGTGACTTATAGGTGTATATGTGTGTATGTATATAGTGATATAGGTAGCCTATATCACAGTAAGGGGTGCATGCACCACCTTACCCAGGCTGCAGTAGCAGACCTGTGGTGTCAGTTTGGATGGCCTTCCAGGGGTGGCACAATACATGCTGCAGCCCCTGGTAGGCCTCTGAGGTACCTATGCCCTGGGTACATAGTATACCATATACTAGGGACTTATAAGGACACTCCAGATTCCAATCAGAGATGTGCCTAAGGCACATGGAAATCATTTTAGAGAGGAAGCTGCTAGGCTGGGGTTCTGATTAGCAGGGCCCCAGCCAGACTAAGGTCGAAAAACAGTGAAGCATCAGCAAAAAGTGGGGGTACCCATGTGAAGCAGATCCTACTCTCCTACACCCTCTTCCCTCTTTGTGCTCCTCTTCTACCCCTTTCTGCACCCCTCTTGCCTCTTTTTGCACCTCTTTTGCTTCGTTCTGCACTTCACTTGCCTCTTTCTGCACCCCTCTTCCCTCTTTCTGCACCCCTCTTCCCTCTTTGTGCAACTCTCTTGCCTCTTTCTACACCTCTCTTCCCCTTTTCTGCACCACTCTTGCCTCGTTCTGTACCTCTGTTGCTTCTTTCTGCACTTCTTTCGCCTCTTTCTGCACCCTTCGTGCCTCTTTCAGCACCTCTGTTGCTTCTTTCTGCACTTCTCTTCCTTCTTTCTGCATCCCTCCTGCCCCTTTCTGGACCCCTCTTCCCTCTTTGTGCTCCTCTTCTACCCCTTTCTGCACCCCTCTTGCCTCTTTTTGCACCACTGTTGATTCTTTCTGCACTGTTCTTGGTTCTTTCTGTACCTCTTTTGCAAATTTCTGCATCCCTCTTCCCTCTTTGTCCACCTCTCTTGCTTCTTTCTGCACTCTTCTCGCTTCTTTCTGTACCTCTCTTGCAAATTTCTGTATCCCTCTTGCCTCTTTCTGCACCCCTGTTCCCTCTTTTGCACCTTTCTTGCCTGCTTCTGCACCTCTCTTGCCTCTTTCTGCACCTCTGTTGCTTCCTTCTGCACCTCTGTTACTTCTTTCTGCACTTCTCTTGCCTCTTTCTGGACCCCTCTTGCCTCTTTCAGCATCTCTGTTGCTTCTTTCTGCACTTCTCTTGCTTCTTTCTGCACCACTCTTGCCTCTTTCTGTACCCTCTTGCCTCTTTGTAAACCTCTCCTGCCATATTCTGCACCTCTCTTGCCTTTTCCTGCAGTTTTCTTGCCTGTTTCTGCACCTCTTTTGCTTCGTTCTGCACTTCACTTGCCTCTTTCTGCACCCCTCTTGCCTCTTTCTGCACCCCTCTTCCCTCTTTGTGCAACTCTCTTGCCTCTTTCTACACCTCTCTTCCCTCTTTCTGCACCACTCTTGCCTCGTTCTGTACATCTGTTGCTTCTTTCTGTACTTCTTTCGCCTCTTCCTGCACCCTTTGTGCCTCTTTCAGCACCTCTGTTGCTTCTTTCTGCACTTCTCTTCCTTCTTTCTGCATCCCTCCTGCCCCTTTCTGGACCCCTCTTCCCTCTTTGTGCTCCTCTTCTACCCCTTTCTGCACCCCTCTTGCTTCTTTTTGCACCTCTGTTGATTCTTTCTGCACTGTTCTTGGTTCTTTCTGCACCTCTTTTGCAAATTTCTGCATCCCTCTTCCCCCTTTGTTCACCTCTCTTGCTTCTTTCTGCACTTCTCTTGCTTCTTTCTGCAATGCTCTTGCTTCTTTCTGCACCTCTTGCAAATTTCTGTATCCCTCTTACCTCTTTCTGTACCCCTGTTCCCTCTTTCTGCACCTTTCTTGCCTGCTTCTGCTCCACTCTTACCTCTTTCTGCACCTCTGTTGCTTCTTTCTGCACTTCTCTTGCTCCTTTCTGCACCCGTCTTGCCTCTTTGTGCAACTTTCTTGCCTCTTTCTGCACTTCTCTTGCCTGTTTTTGCACCTCTCGTACCTGTTTCTACACCTCTCTTGCCTCTTTCTGCATCTCACTTGCTACTTTCTGCACCCCTCTTCCCTCTTTGTGCAACTCTCTTGCCTCTTGCTACACCTCCCTTCCCTCGTCCTGCACCACTCTTGCCTCTTTCGTTACCTCTGTTGCTTCTTTCTGCACTTCTCTTGCCTCTTTCTGCACCTCTGTTGCTTCTTTCTGCACTTCTCTTCCTTCTTTCTGGATCCCTCCTGCCTCTTTCTGGACCCCTCTGTAGGAGAGTAGGATCTGCTTCACATGGGTACCCCCACTTTTTGCTGATGCTTCACTGTTTTTCGACTTTAGTCTGGCTGGGGCCCTGCTAATCAGAACCCCAGCCTAGCTGCTTCCTCTCTAAAATGGTTTCCATGTGCCTTAGGCACCTCTCTGATTGGAATCTGGAGTGCCCTTATAAGTACTATGTACCCAGGGCATAGGGACCTCAGAGGCCTACCAGGGGCTGCAGCATGTATTGTGCCACCCCTGGGAGGCCATCCAAAATGATACCACAGGTCTGCTACTGCAGCCTGGGTAAGGTGGTGCATGCACCCCTTACTGTGATATAGGCTACCTATATCACTACATACATACACACATATAAACCTATAAGTCACTCCTATGGCAGGCCTTATCAATCCTGAAGGCAGAGTGCTTGGTTCCTATGTGAGAGGGTGCCCCTGCATGAGCAGAGCCCCTCTGCAGCGTTCCGGAGACCCTTCTCTGATGCTGTTTTTAGTGCAGCCGACCATATACTCTTAAGCGCATTATAACCTCGCGTTAAATGCTAACTTTGGGATGGCTGCACGGAAACATGTCGTGTTTGGTGTCAAACATCTTGGAATACTACCCCCGCCAGTTCTGGCGGCGGGGGTAGCATTCCACCCTTCTAGAGAGAGAGCATGTACACACCGGCCTGCCCGGTAACTTCTTTCCAAGCCCTGGCATCACAAAATGGATGCCGCTGCCACAGACACGAGTCTGGCCTCCTGCTGCTGACCGAAACTCCGGCAGGGGAGGCCTGGACAATAGGTTTCCTGTCCCAGGGAGGTGTAACCACCTCCCCAGACAGGATAGTGTGTATTGGGGCTGGGCGGGAGCACTCTCTGGTGCTTTGAAGTCCTGCACTGGGGGCACATTTGGTGTCCCTGTGCATACCTGTAGGAGAGTAGGATCTGCCTCTTATGTTGCCCCCACTTTTTTTTCTGATGTTTACACTGGTTTCTGGCTATAGTCTGGCTGGGTCCCTGCTAATCAGGGCCCCAGCCTCTCTGTTCTCTCTAAACGACTTGGAGTGCACTCTAGGTGCACTAGTGATTGGATACTGTGGTACCTTATGAGTCCCTAGTATATGGTACCTTAGGTACTAAGGGCATAGGTACTTCACACGCCTACCAGGGGCTGCAGCATGTATTATGCCACCCCTGGGAAGCAGCCTAAATCTGACACCACAGGCCTGCTACTGCAGCCTGGGTGAGGAAGTGCTAGCACCCCTCACTGAGATATAGGTTCCCTATATCTCTCCTACACACACATATAACCCTATCAGTCACCCCTAAGGCAGGCCCTATCAATCCTGAGGGCAGGGTGCTTGTCTTCTATGTGAGGGGGTGCCTCTGCCTGAGCAGGGCCCCTCTGCAGCTCTCAGAGTCCATTCTCTGGTGCTGTTTGTGGATGCGGTTAAACCATATACTTTTAAGTGCTTTATATCCTCGCGGTAAAATGCTAACTTTGGAATGGCTGCATCGAAACATGTCGTGTTTGGTGTCAAACATCTTGGAATACTACCCCCCCCGCCAGTCCTGGCGGTGGGGGTAGCATTCCACCCTTCTAGAGGGATAGACATGTACCTACTGTGGAAACGCGGTAGAATCCTGCAGAGCCCTGGCATCACAAAATGGATGCCACCAGTCACAGACACTGGGCTGCCCTCCTGCTGATGACCAACACTCGCAGTGGAGGAAGCCCAACAATAGATATCCTGTCCCAAGGGGTGTGACCACCTTCCAGACAGGGTTTAGTGTATTGGGGCTGGGTGGGGGCACTCTTAGAGTGCTTTGAAGTCCTGCACTGGGGGAGGAGAAGGCTCCTCTGTGCATATGCCAGTTCAAACCGGCTCAGGGGCTGCCTGCCCCTGCTCTGGCACGAAACTGGACAAAGGGAAGTGGGTGTAGCCACCCACTCCCCTGACCCTCCCATAGGTAGGGTCATAGAGCTAGTCCCTCCCTTTCTTTTAGTATAAGAGGGGGAACCTGTGCATTGCACCCTAGATTTCCCTGGACGACGCTCTGAAGAAGAATCCCGGACCTTCGATGTTCCACTACCTTTGGAAGACTGAAGAATCTCCCTTGGAGTCAAGGAGTGACTCCCCTGCTTGGCAGCCACCAAAAACTACAAATGACGGTCGCAAACTATGCCGCTCCTGCCGGAGTCCGAAGTTCCTGCAGCCCAAGAAGTAGATTTCCTGACTTCTCAAAGGCCATCGTGAGTTCCCAGCGAAGCTGAGGCCAGTGGACCCAAAGAGTGACGAGAAACCGTGACCCCTGGGTACCATGCACTATTGTCGAGTGCAACCCCTTCACAATGTTCCATGAACTTGTGCTTTAGACCACGTGTGCTGCTAGCCTCCAGCAGGAATCCCTCTGAAGATCAGAGGCCTACCACGTCCCGAGTGACCGTGGACCCCTGTGAGCAAATCCTCCCGAGGCATCTTTGCGACCCCTTGCCAGCTGGCTTGTGGGTCCCCAGAAGACTTTCTAAAGACACCAAAGGGCTCCCCTGGTTGCTCCAGGCCTGCCCTGACTTACCGTCGCTGGGTGAGTCCCACAGACCTTGCTGGTCTGCGCCATTGCCTCTTTGCACTTTCCCCGAGACTTGCTGTTACCAAGGCTTGTTGGCTCCAATCGAGTCGCCGACACCGCAGTAAGCTGCAAACTTTGTGGGACACGCCAAATCCAGCTCCTGGTTGTCGTCGATGCCTCCTGGACCTCGTGGCTGAAGAGTCAAGGCAACCACGAACGACCTGAATCTTGCGACGACGGTGGGCATCCATCTTCCTTGCCCGAGTCACTGCCAAGTGACTTTGAACACTGTCCCCTCTGCTTTCAGGTCTTCCATCTTCTGAATCCAGGTTTGGATTCCTCCGGACACTTCTCCTGTCGCCGCAAGCAGCAAGTCTTCACTGGCTCTCATTGAAAACGACGCCGCGACCCGACACCAAAGAACACCTATGCACCCGGCTCCCCTGGGTGAGGTAACTTCAGCACTACGGTGCTCCTGTGGGTGTGGGCCCTAGAACTACTTACCCTGTAAGTGACTTGCTTGTAGCTTCCCTAGAAGTGCCCTAAAACTCTAATTTTCTAAGTGCGACAATTGCGCTGACTCGTACAGGGTTCGCGTCTGTGTTAGACACACCGCGTCCATCTCCTTTGTAACACTATCTAGAACTGTATCCTTCGACTCGTACTGAGTCCGATCGGTGTTCACCTCGAACACACAAAGGGCCTGTAACACTGAGATCTCCATTGCACTGACTCGCACAAGGTTCGCGTCTGTGTTAGACACAGTGCGTCCATCTCCCTTGCAACTCTATCTGTAACCGCGTCCTTCGACTCGTACAAGGACCGATCGGTGTGTTCGCCTCGAACACGCAAGGGACCTTTAACATTGAAATCTCAATCGCGTCTGAGCGCATAGACTCGCACAGGACTCGCACCGGTGCTAGGTCACCGCGTCCGTCCCCTGTGGGTCTCCTACAACTACCTGGGGTGGTTCTTGGGGGTCCCTCGATTCTAGATGCCCTAGACCTAGGTCTAGCAAACTAAGATTGTGATATTCGATTGTGCTAAACTTATTTTGATAACATTTGACTTGTACATATGTTCCTGACTTCTAATCTCATAAAGAGATTAGTAGAGAGTGTTTATTAATAAATACATATATATTTGATATATATACCTGTGTGGTGTCTTTTCATTTGGTGATTCAAGAGATTGTGTGGTAAAACAAGCTGCTTTACATTCCTTCAAGACTTAGCCTGAAGGCTGCCTCTCAGAGAAGTTGGCCTGGCATATGCTGTCCACTAATTATAGTGGGCACCTTGCACCAGTCCAAACAACCCCTTATTGGAGATAGGTTAAAGACAACCTTTATTGAAAGCTATCCTAGTGGTAGCTATGGAGAGCAGCCTTCAGGCTAAGTCTTGAAGGAATGTAAAGCAGCTTGTTTTACCAGTCTATAATCTCTTGAGTGACCAAATGAAAGAGGACCACACCTGGTATATATTCAAAATATATGTATTTATTGCTAAACACACCCTCTAGTCTCTTTATGAGGCTAGAGTTCGAAGTACATAAATTATAAGTTAGTTATCTACAGTAATAGCACAAGTACACGTTTGAGCCCTAGGGGCGTACCAAACCATATACCAATAAAGTGGTATAAGAACCACGACTGAGCTAGACACAAGGCCTAGAGCCTGTAGAAGTGCTTGGACCACAAGGAACCACCCAAGGTAGTGACACAGGTGACCCACGGGGGACGCGTGCAGTGTATGAATACAGCCGCGAATCGCCGTTAACTTCTATGGGGAAAGTCGCGGTTTGAATTTGAAAGAAAAGGGACACTTAGAGGAGGACTTGGAGCAAACCCTTTGAGAACTAGGCTGTTCTAGTGTCAATACCCACGGGAGCACCGGAGTACTCGAGTTACCTCACCCAGGGAGCCGGGTGCATAGGTGTCTTTCGGGGTCGGGTTTCGTCGTCGCTTTCAATGGCGATCTGCTGCAAAGTGCTGCTGGCGGCCAAGTCGAAAGTGTTCGGGTGGATCCAAAGGTGGATCGAAGATCTGAAGAACCTGAAAGCAGAGGGGACAGAGTCTGGGTCACTAGCCAGTGACCAGGAAGGCGATGAGCAGATGCCCACCGATGTCGAGTGCTTCAGGTAGGTTGACAGTTGTCTTGACTCTTCAGCCACGAGGTCCAGGAGGCGTCGACGATGACCAGGAGCTGGATTCGTGCTGTCCCATGACGTCTGTCGATTGCAGGGGTGTCGGCGACTGGATTGGACCCAACAAGCCTTGGCAACGGCAAGTCTCGTGGAAATGGAAGAAGGACGATGTTGCAGACCAGCAAGGTCTGGAGGACTCACCCAGCGAGGATAAGTCAGGGCACGCCTGGAGCAAACAGGGAGCCCAAGCATAAGAAGATTGGCCTTCGGGAGGGCCTACTAGCCAACGGACTAGCGACCGCGAAGGAGCCTCGAGTCGACACACATGGAGCTGGCTCACAGGACACTCGTGGAGTGGAGGCCAGTGATCTTCGGTGAACTTGGTGCTGGAGGCTGGGGCTTCTCGGAGCCCAAAGCACGACTTCGTGGGAGACCCAGAAGAGGATGCACTTGCAAATGCATTTGGTGTCCAGGGGTCACGATTCCATGTTACCCACGACAGCTACGGGCTTCAGCTTTGCTGGGGACTCAGGGCAGCTTCGGGGAAGTCTGGAAATCTACCTCTGGTGATGCAAAGACTTTGGCGTCCGACGGGAGCTTCAGCGATGCAGACTGGACAATTGCTTCTTTGGTGCCTGCCAAGCAGGGGAGTCACTCCTTGACCCCAAGGGAGATTCTTCAGTCCTCTAATCTTAAAGTAGAGCGTCGAAGGTCCAGGATTCTGTATCAGAGTTTTGTCCAGGTAAATCTAAAGTCCTAGGGACTGGGGTCCCATACTTATACTAAGGTAGGGGGTTGGACATACTCTGTGACCCCACCTATGGGAGGGTCAGGGCAGAGGGGTGGTTACACCCCTTTCCCTTTGTCCAGTTTCGCGCCAGAGCAGGGGCTGGAAGCCCCTGAGCCGGTTTGAACTGGGGTATGCACAGGGACACCAAATGTGCCCCCAGTGCAGGACTTCAAAGCACCAGAGAGTGCTCCCGCCCAGCCCAATACACACTATCCTGTCTGGGGAGGTGGTTACACCTCCCTGGGACAGGAAACCTATTGTCCAGGCCTCCCCTGCCGGAGTTTCAGTCAGCAGCAGGAGGCCAGACTCGTGTCTCGTGGCAGCGGCATCCATTTTGTGATGCCAGGGCTCTGGAAAGTCAGTACCGGGTATACCGGTGTGTACATGTCTCTCCCTCTAGAAGGGTGAAATGCTACCCCGCCGCTAGAACTGGCAGGGGGTAGTATTCCAAGATGTTTGACACCAAACACGACATGTTTCCGTGCAGCCATCCCAAAGTTAGCATTTAACGTGAGGTTATAATGCGCTTAAGAGTATATGGTCGGGCTGCACTACAAACAGCATCAGAGAAGGGTCTCCGAACGCTGCAGAGGGGCCCAGCTCATGCAGGGGCACCCTCTCACATAGGAACCACGCACTCTGCCTTCAGGATTGATAAGGCCTGCCATAGGAGTGACTTATAGGTTTATATGTGTGTATGTATGTAGTGATATAGGTAGCCTATATCACAGTAAGGGGTGCATGCACCACCTTACCCAGGCTGCAGTAGCAGACCTGTGGTGTCCTTTTGGCTGGCCTTCCAGGGGTGGCACAATACATGCTGCAGCCCCTGGTAGGCCTCTGAGGTACCTATGCCCTGGGTACATAGTATACCATATACTAGGGACTTATAAGGGCACTCCAGATTCCAATCAGAGATGTGCCTAAGGCACATGGAAACCATTTGATAGAGGAAGCAGATAGACTGGGGCCCTGAATAGCAGGATCCCAGTCCAACTAAGTCATAAACCAGCCAAACACCAGGAAAAAAGTGGGGGCAACCATATAGTCAGATTCCACCTTCCTACACTCTCCACAGCTACCACTAGGATAGCTTTCTATAAAGGTTGTCTTAAACCTATCTACCATAAGAGTCGAATTGTTCTGGTGCAAGGTGTCCACTTTAATTAGTGAACAGCATATACCAGGCCAACTTCTCACATTGGTGGGCAGCGTGTGGGATTCCAGCTTGCTATTGTTTTACCAGAAAATCTCTAATTGAATTACTAACTGAAAACCACTATAGGTACTTAAGGTACATATAAAGTCAAGCTTAGTATCAATAAGTTCTACTGAACTTAGAGCTGTGTGTCAAGGGATAGCACACCCTTTCTACAGCTCAAGCTAGTATCAGTAGGCCACAAACTAGTGTAGGTAGTACAACACTGCACAACACTAGAATGTCCTTAAAGGGTGGAACCAGTGGATCCACTCAGCCTCAGTATAAGGACATGGCTTTCTCTGACTTGAGAGCCATGTGTGTTGAAAGACACCTGAGGCTAGGACAGAGTCCCTCAACCCTACACCTGATAGATCTGCTGACAGCAGATGATCTTAGATTGGCTCTAGGAGCTAATGGGTCTGAATCAGTGAGTGGGTCAATTACAGTATCTGGGTCAGATGATGAAAATCAGAATGACCAAGACTCTGTGATTGAAGGGCCAGACCTCAAGGGGCCTGAAAAGGACAGAGGAATTCTCCCTAAGAGAGCTGACAGAGTGGAGGAGAGGCATAGGTCCCCTTCCAGGGAATCTGACCACTCTTATCACTCTGGCAGAGAATTTGTCCACCAGAGGAACTCATACTTTCCCATAAGAGAGACCTCCTCTGAAAGAATGTGCAAACTGCTGCAGTATGAGGAAGCAAGAGTTGCCCTCAGAGCCAAGCAGTTGGCACTGGATAGAGAAGCCCTGGAGATCCAGAGAGCTTCTAGAAGAGAGGGGTTAGAACCCCTTGGTGGCAGCAACAGTGTCCCTAGAGGCAGAGAATCTATTCCAGACCATAGGAACCTGAGCAAGGTTGTTCCTCCCTACCAGAGTGGGGATGATATCCACAAGTGGATAACTGCTATGGAGAGGGCCTGTAGAGTACAGCAGGTCCCCCAAAAGCAGTGGGCAGCAATCTTGTGGCTCTCCTTTTCAGACAAAGGTAGAGACAAGCTCCTCACTGTTAGAGAAGAATATGCTGATGATTATGAAGTCCTGAAGAGTGCACTGATAGATGGGTTTGGCTTAACCACTGAGCAGTACAGGTTGAAGTTCAGAGACACCCAGAAGGCACAGACTCAGGACTGGACTGACTTTGTTGATTGTGCAACCAAGGCTCTGGAGGGTTGGCTGGTTGGCAGTAGGGTTACTGATTTCAAGGGATTGTATAATCTGATGATGAGAGAACAGATCCTTAATAATTGCCAGAACCAGTTGTTGCATCAATACCTGGTGGACTCAGATCTGACCTCTCCCCAAGAATTGGGAAAGAAGGCAGACAAATGGGTCAGAACCAGGGTGAGGCAGAAACCCCAGAACCAAGGGGGTGACACCAAGAAGCAAGATCCTTAGGGCTCTGAGAAAGGTGGGGATAAGTCAAAAGACCAGAAGTCTTCACAAGGGCCCCAAAAATCTGCATCTGGTGGGGAGTCACAATCCAACAAGGGAAAAGGCCAAAAGAAGTCCTGGTGCAAATTCTGTAAACAGAAAGGGCACTGGACATCTGATTGTAACAAGTCCAAAGACCAAACCACCCCCACTCCTGCCCCTAAGGCAACTGTTCCCCTAGCTCAGCTACTGGTGGAGGTGGTACACAGAATAAGGGTGTAGTAGGGTTGACCCTGGGTTCTGAAGTGGACTCTGACCTAGTCAGAGTGCCCACTCAGGCAATGCTGATTTGTGAGGGAGACCTTAATATGTCCTTCCTAGTAAGCCCCAGTAATCTGGGCAAATACAAACAGCAGCCTGTAATAAATGGCAAACAGGCTTTGGCATTTAGGGACACAGGTGCTAGTGTCACCATGGTGGCAGAGGATCTTGTGGACCCTGGACAGATCATCCTGGGCGAAATGTACAAGGTGACCAATGCAAGCAATGTAACCCTGGGCAAAGCACTACGCTACGCTCGCGTAGTTTGCAAAGTTTGCGCTACTTCGCACAACGCGAATTGCACGTAGCACAGTGCAAACATGCGTAGCGTAGTGCAGCAGTCATTTTTTGCTTGCTCGCGGTCCTCAACGTCAAGTTGGCGACCGCGAGCAAGCAAAATGACATCCCGGCGAGACTTTTTCTCGCTCGCGATCAACAACATCAAGTTGCCGATCGCGAGCGTGGAAAATAAACCTCCCGGCGAGATTCTCAACGCGGGGAGGTCAGGTTTCTCATTGCGAGTGGTCGTGTATGCTCGCGACCGCTCGCGATGAGAAACTACCAGTCTGCGTAGAAAGCTGCCGCCGAGTAAAAATCTACTCGAGCGGCAGTAAAAGACAGCTCGCACTGTGCAAGATGCCGCTTAATGATTGCACAGTGCGGACAAGCATCCGGCACTGTGCAATCATTGCGAACAGTGCACTACGCAGTTCGCGTAGTGCTACGTGTAGCTCGCGTAGTGCGAACTGCACTTTGCGTAGCTTCGCGTAGCGCTACTTCGCGAACTACGCCCAGGCTTAAAGCAATGTCCAGACCAACCATAGTCTGGCAGTTGTGAATTTCTCCTGGGGAGGGGTAACTGGCCTCAAGAAGGTTGTAGTCAGTGCAGACCTCCCTGTCGAATGTCTATTGGGCAATGATCTAGAGACTTCAGCCTGGTCTGAAGTAGAGTTATGGACTCATGCTGAGATGTTGGGCATCCCTGCAGAGGTATTTGCTGTGACCAGGTCACAAGCAAGAATGCATGACACTGAACCAGCTCTGGATCCTGGAACAATGAACCAGATGCTTCCCAAGAGGAGGAGCAGTAGGGTAAAGGCAGTGCCTTCCCCTCTGTCTCAGATCACAGATTCACCCCCAGAGGGAGGTGAAGCAGATCATGAAGAAGGAACTGCCCCAGAGGGACTTGAGCCTGATCAGGTTGAGTTCTTGGGGGCAGGGGGCCCTTCTAGGGAAGATCTGAGTAAGGAGCAACAGTGCTGCCCCTCTCTTGAACCCCTCAGACAGCAGGCTGCTGCTGAGGCTGCTGGGAGTGCTAGTGGGTCCCATAAAGTTTATTGGGATGAGGGACTCCTATATTCTGAGGGTAGAGATCCAGCCCCTGGAGCCACCAGGAGGATGGTAATACCTCAGAAGTTTAGGGGTTCCTCTTGACCCTAGCACATGACATCCCTTTAGCAGGACACTTGGGCCAAAACAAGACCTGGGACAGGCTTGTTCCACATTTTCATTGGCCACATATGTCAGAGGACACAAAGGAGTTTTGTCGCTCCTGTGTCACATGCCAAGCCAGTGGTAAGGCAGGTGGCACAACAAAGGCCCCCTGATACCACTACCTGTGGTGGGGGTACCCTTTGAAAGGGAAGGGATTGACAATGTTGGTCCCTTGACCCTCAAACTGCATCTGGGCACAGGTTTATCCTGGTGGTAGTGGATCATGCCACCAGGTACCCAGAAGCAATTCCTCTGAGGACCACCACAGCCCCTGTGGTGGCAAGAGCCCTCATTGGAGTCTTCTCCAGAGTGGGTTTCCCAAAGGAGGTCATTTCTGACAGAGGTGCCAACTTCATGTCAGGATATCTGAAAGCAATGTGGAAGGAGTGTGGTGTAACTTATAAGTTCACCACCCCCTATCACCCACAATGCAATGGTTTAGTTGAACGCTTCAACAAAACCTTGAAAGGAATGATTAAAGGACTCCCAGAGAAGCTTAGGCGGAAATGGGACCTTCTTCTTCCTTGCCTATTGTTTGCATACAGAGAGGTTCCACAGAAGGGGGTTGGTTACAGCCCATTTGAGCTTCTGTTTGGGCATCCTGTGAGAGGTCCATTGTGTTTGGTAAAAGAGGGCTGGGAGTTACCTCTCAAGCCCCCCAAACAAGATGTGATGGACTATGTACTTGGTCTCCGCTCCCGGATGGCTGAGTACATGAAAAAGGCAACCAAAAACCCGGAGGCCAGCCAAGAATTACAAAAAGCTTGGCATGAGCAAAAGGCTGTACTGACTGTATACCAGCCAGGACAGAAAGTGTGGGTGTTGGAGCCTGTGGCCCCAGCAGCCCTCCAGGACAAGTGGAGTGGCCCCCATACAATAGTTGAACAGAAGGGAGAAGTCACCTACCTGGTGGATCTTGGAACTCCCAGGAGCCCCCTGAGGGTGCTCCATGTCAACTGATTAAAGCCATATGTTGACAGGGCTGATTTGGGCTTGCTCATGGCAACTGATGAGGACCAGGAGGAGGAGAGTGACCCTCTCCCTGACCTGCTCTCTCAGAACCCTGATGATGGGTCAGTAGATGGTGTTGCTTTGGCAAGCAGCCTCACTGCCCATCAGCAAACTGAGTGCAGACAAGTTCTGCAACAGTATAGACATATGTTTAGCCTGACCCCTAGTCAGACTTCCTGGTGCACCCATGAGGTGGACACTGGAGACAGTCTGCCTGTCAAGAATAAAATCTACAGATGACATGACCATGTCAGGGACTGTATCAGGCCTGAAGTCCAGAAAATATTGGAGCTAGGTGTAATTGAGCCTTCAGCTAGCCCTTGGGCTAGCCCAGTAGTCCTGGTACCCAAGCCTCATACCCAGGGTGGTAAGAAAGAAATGAGGTTTTGTGTTGACTACAGAGGCCTCAATGCAGTCACTATCACTAGGACTGATGCCTATCCCATACCAAGGGCAGATGAGCTGATTGATACTTTGGCCTCAGCCAAGTATCTAAGCACGTTTGACCTGACAGCTGGCTACTGGCAGATCAGGTTAGCTGATGATGCAAAAGCCAAAACAGCATTTTCGACCCCTGGTGGGCACTACCACTTTGTGGTGATGCCCTTTGGATTGAAAAATGCACCTGCCACTTTTCAGAGGTTGGTGAATAAAGTTCTGACAGGGATGGAAACTTATTGCTCAGCTTATCTAGATGATATTGCTGTCTTTAGTTCCTCCTGGCAGGATCACCTGGTCCACCTCAGGAATGTTTTGGAGGCCCTGCAGAAAGCAGGCCTCACTATCAAGGCCACTAAGTGCCAGATAGGGCAGAGTCAGGTTGTATACCTGGGCCACCTTGTAGGTGGAGGCCAGGTTCAGCCTTTACAGAGCAAAATCCAAACCATAATGGAATGGGTTGCTCCAACCACCCAGACACAGGTGAGAGCCTTCTTAGGCCTGACTGGGTACTATAGGAGGTTTGTAAAGGGATATGGATCTATAGTGACCCCCTTGAATGATCTGACCTCAAAGAAAATGCCAAAAAGGTTCAGTGGACAGCTAGCTGTCAGAAGGCATTTGAAGACCTAAAGCAGGCCATGTGCACTGCCCCCATCTTACAGAGTCCAGACTACACCAAAAAGTTCATTGTCCAAACATGCTTCTGAGCTGGGTGTGGGAGCTGTACTGTCTCAACTGAATGATGAAGGTCAAGACCAGCCAGTAGCTTTTATTAGCAGAAGGCTGACCCCTAGAGAGAAACGTTGGTCAGCTATAGAGAGGGAGGCCTTTGCTGTGGTGTGGGCCCTGAAGAAGCTGAGGCCATACTTGTTTGGCACTCACTTCATAGTTCAGACTGACCACAAGCCCCTCCTATGGCTTAAACAGATGAAAGGTGAAAACCCAAAACTTTTGAGGTGGTCCATTTCCCTACAGGGGATGGACTATACAGTGGAACATAGACCTGGGACCCAACATGCCAATGCAGATGGACTCTCAAGGTATTTCCACTTTGAACACGAAGACTCAACTGGTCAAGGTTAGTTTAGTGTCCCTGCGTTTGGGGGGGGGGGTTGTGTAGGAGAATAGGATCTGCCTCTTATGTTGCCCCCACTTTTTTTCTGATGTTTACACTGGTTTCTGGCTATAGTCTGGCTGGGTCCCTGCTAATCAGGGCCCCAGCCTCTCTGTTCTCTCTAAACGACTTGGAGTGCACTCTAGGTGCACTAGTGATTGGATACTGTGGTACCTTATGAGTCCCTAGTATATGGTACCTTAGGTACTAAGGGCATAGGTACTTCACAGGCCTACCAGGGGCTGCAGCATGTATTATGCCACCCCTGGGAAGCAGCCTAAATCTGACACCACAGGCCTGCTACTGCAGCCTGGGTGAGGAAGTGCTAGCACTCCTCACTGAGATATAGGTTCCCTATATCTCTCCTACACACACATATAAACCTATCAGTCACCCCTAAGGCAGGCCCTATCAATCCTGAGGGCAGGGTGCTTGTCTTCTATGTGAGGGGGTGCCTCTGCCTGAGCAGGGCCCCTCTGCAGCTCTCAGAGTCCATTCTCTGGTGCTGTTTGTGGATGCGGTTAAACCATATACTTTTAAGTGCATTATATCCTCGCGGTAAAATGCTAACTTTGGAATGGCTGCATCGAAACATGTCGTGTTTGGTGTCAAACATCTTGGAATACTACCCCCCGCCAGTCCTGGCGGCGGGGGTAGCATTCCACCCTTCTAGAGGGATAGACATGTACCTACTGTGGAAACGCGGTAGAATCCTGCAGAGCCCTGGCATCACAAAATGGATGCCACCAGTCACAGACACTGGGCTGCCCTCCTGCTGATGACCAACACTCGCAGTGGAGGAAGCCCAACAATAGATATCCTGTCCCAAGGGGTGTGACCACCTTCCAGACAGGGTTTAGTGTATTGGGGCTGGGTGGGTGCACTCTTAGAGTGCTTTGAAGTCCTGCACTGGGGGAGCAGAAGGCTCCTCTGTGCATATGCCAGTTCAAACCGGCTCAGGGGCTACCTGCCCCTGCTCTGGCGCGAAACTGGACAAAGGGAAGTGGGTGTAGCCACCCACTCCCCTGACCCTCCCATAGGTAGGGTCATAGAGCTAGTCCCTCCCTTTCTTTTAGTATAAGAGGGGGAACCTGTGCATTGCACCCTAGATTTCCCTGGACGACGCTCTGAAGAAGAATCCTGGACCTTCGACGTTCCACTACCTTTGGAAGACTGAAGAATCTCCCTTGGAGTCAAGGAGTGACTCCCTGCTTGGCAGGCACCAAAAACTACAAACGACGGTCGCAAACTACGCCGCTCCCGCCGGAGTCCGAAGTCCCTGCAGCCCAAGAAGTAGATTTCCTGACTTCTCAAAGGCCATTGTGAGTCCCCAGCGAAGCTGAGGCCAGTGGACCCCAAGAGTGATGAGGAACCGCGACCCCTGGGTACCATGCACTATTGTCGAGTGCAACCCCTTCACAATATTTCACGAACTTGTGCTTTGGACCACGTATGGTCCTAGCCTCCAGCAGGAATTCCTCCGAAGATCCAGAGGCCTACCATGTCCCGAGTGACCGTGGGCCCCTGTGAGCGAATCCTCCCAAGGCATCTTTGCGATCCCTTGCTAGCCGGCTTGTGGGTCCCCAGAAGACTTTCTAAAGACACAAAAGAGCTCCCCTGGTTGCTCCAGGCCTGCCCTGACTTACCCTTGCTGGGTGAGTCCCACAGACCTTGCTGGTCTGCGCCATTGCCTCTTCGCATTTTCCCCAAGACTTGCTATTACCAAGGTTTATTGGCTCCAATCGAGTCGCCGATACCGCAGTAAGCTGCAAACATTGTGGAGCATGCCGAATCCAGCTCCTGGTTGTCGTCGACGCCTCCTGGACCTCGTGGCTGAAGAGTCAAGGCAACTGCGAATGACCTGAATCTTGCGATGACGGTGGGCATCCATCTTCCTTGCCCCGAGTCACTGCCAAGTGACTTTGAACACTGTCCCCTCTGCTTTCAGGTCTTCCATCTTCTGAATCCAGGCTTGGATTCCTCCGGAAACTTCTCCTGTCGCCGCAAGCAGCAAGTCTTCACTGGCTCCCATTGAAAACGACGCCGCGACCAGACACCAAAGAACACCTATGCACCCGGCTCCCCTGGGTGAGGTAACTTCAGCACTACTGTGCTCCTGTGGGTGTGGGCCCTAGAACTACTTACCCTGTAAGTGACTTGCTTGTAGCTTCCCTAGAAGTGCCCTAAAACTCTAATTTTCTAAGTGCGACAATTGCGCTGACTCGTACAGGGTTCGCGTCTGTGTTAGACACACCGCGTCCATCTCCTTTGTAACACTATCTAGAACTGTATCCTTCGACTCGTACTGAGTCCGATCGGTGTTCGCCTCGAACACACAAAGGGCCTGTAACACTGAGATCTCCATTGCACTGACTCGCACAAGGTTCGCGTCTGTGTTAGACACAGCGCGTCCATCTCCCTTGCAACTCTATCTGTAACCGCGTCCTTCGACTCGTACAAGGACCGATCGGTGTGTTCGCCTCGAACACGCAAGGGACCTTTAACATTGAAATCTCAATCGCGTCTGAGCGCATAGACTCGCACAGGACTCGCACCGGTGCCAGGTCACCGCGTCCGTCCCCTGTGGGTCTCCTACAACTACCTGGGGTGGTTCTTGGGGGTCCCTCGATTCTAGATGCCCTAGACCTAGGTCTAGCAAACTAAGATTGTGATATTCGATTGTGCTAAACTTATTTTGATAACATTTGACTTGTACATATGTTCCTGACTTCTAATCTCATAAAGAGATTAGTAGAGAGTGTTTATTAATAAATACATATATATTTGATATATATACCTGTGTGGTGTCTTTTCATTTGGTGATTCAAGAGATTGTGTGGTAAAACAAGCTGCTTTACATTCCTTCAAGACTTAGCCTGAAGGCTGCTCTTCACAGCTACCACTAGGATAGCTTTCTATAAAGGTTGTCTTAAACCTATCTACCATAAGAGTCGAATTGTTCTGGTGCAAGGTGTCCACTTTAATTAGTGAACAGCATATACCAGGCCAACTTCTCACAATACCCCAGTTCAAACCGGCTCAGGGGCTTCCAGCCTCTGCTCTGGCGCGAAACTGGACAAAGGCAAAGGGGTGTAACCACCCCTCTGCCCTGACCCTCCCATAGGTGGGTCCCCAGAGTATGTCCATCCCCCTAACTTGGTATAAGTATGGGACCCCAGTCCTTAGGACTTTAGATTTACCTGGAAGAAACTCTGACACAGAATCCTGGACCTTCGACGCTCTACGTTAAGATTAGAGGACTGAAGAATCTCCCTTGGGGTCAAGGAGTGACTCCCCTGCTTGGCAGGCACCAACGAAGCAATTGTCAGGTCTGCATCGCTGAAGCTCCCGCCGGACGCCGAAGTCTTTGCATCACCAGAGGTGGATTTCCAGACTTTCCCGAGGCTACCCTGAGTCCCCAGCAAAGCTGAGGCCCGTGGCTATCGTGGGTAACGTGGAACCGTGACCCAAGGACACCGTGTACTTTTGTAAGTGCATCCTCTTCTGGGTCTCCCACGAAGTTGTGCTTTGGGCTCTGAGTAGCCCTAGCCTCCAGCATCGACTGCACCGAAGATCACTGGCCTCCACTCCACGAGTGTCCTGTGAGCCAGCTCCAAGTGTGTCCACTCGAGGCTCCTTCGCGGTCGATAGTCCGTTGGCTAGTAGGCCCTCCCGAAGTCCAATCTTCTTCTGCTTGGGCTCCCTGGTTGCTCCAGGCGTGCCCTGACTTACCCTCACTGGGTGAGTCCCACAGACCTTGCTGGTCTGCACCATCGTCCTTCTTCCATTTCCACAAGACTTGCCGTTGCCAAGGCTTGTTGGGTCCAATCCGGTCGCTGACACGCCTGCAATCGACAAACATCGTGGGACAGCTCGAATCCAGCTCCTGTTTGTCATCGACACCTCCTGGACCTCATGGCTGAAGAGTCAAGACGACCATCAACCTACCTGAAGCACTCGACATCGGTGGGCATCTGCTCATCGCCTTCCTGGTCACTGGCTAGTGACCCAGACTCTGTCCCCTCTGCTTTCAGGTTCTTCAGATCTTCGATCCACCTTTGGATCCACCGGAACACTTTCGACTTGGCCGCCAGCAGCACTTTGCAGCAGATCGCCATTGAAAACGACGACGAAACCCGACCCCGAAAGACACCTATGCACCCGGCTCCCCTGGGTGAGGTAACTCGAGTACTCCGGTGCTCCCGTGGGTATTGACACTAGAACAGCCTAGTTCTAAAAGGGTTTGCTCCAAGTCCTCCTCTAAGTGTCCCTTTTCTCTAAACTTCTAACCGCGACTTTCCCCATAGAAGTCAACGGCGATTCGCGGCTGTGTTCTCACACTGCACGCGTCCCCCGTGGGTCCCCTGTGTCACTACCTTGGGTGGTTCCTTGTGGTCCAAGCACTTCTACAGGCTCTAGGCCCTGTGTCTAGCTCAGTCGTGGTTCTTATACCACTTTATTGGTATATGGTTTGGTACGCCCCTAGGGCTCAAACGTGTATTTGTGCTATTACTGTAGATAACTAACTTATAACTTATGTACTTCGAACTCTAGCCTCATAAAGAGACTAGAGGGGTGTGTTTAGCAATAAATACATATATTTTGAATATATACCTGGTGTGGTCCTCTTTCATTTGGTCACTCAAGAGATTATAGACTGGTAAAACAAGCTGCTTTACATTCCTTCAAGACTTAGCCTGAAGGCTGCTCTCCATAGCTACCACTAGGATAGCTTTCAATAAAGGTTGTCTTTAACCTATCTCCAATAAGGGGTTGTTTGGACTGGTGCAAGGTGCCCACTATAATTAGTGGACAGCATATGCCAGGCCAACTTCTCACATTGGTGTGCAGTGTGTGGGATTCCAGCTTGCTATTGTTTTACCAGATAATCTCAATTGAATTGATCAACTGAAAACCACTAAGGGTACCTAAGGTACATATAAATCAAGCTTAGTATACAGTAAGTTCTACTGAACTTAGAGTTGTGTGTTAAGGGATAGCACACCCTTTCTACAACTCAAGAGAGTTTAGTAGGCCACACTAGAGTAGGTAGTGCATACACCACACCTCACTAGTAATGTCTTCAAAGCCAGGACCCAGTGAGTCCTTGCCAGAAGCCAGTGGGCTTCTTCCCTCCAAGTATGATAAACTCCCATTCTTGGAATTGAGAGCATTATGCAATACTAGGAAGCTGAAGGCAGGCAAAAGTGCCAGCACCCAACACCTCAGAGAGGTGCTACTAGCTGATGATCTCAGCAGGCCCCTAGGGTCTGAAGGGGTAGGCAGAGAGGGTGGGGCAGAAAATGAGGAAGGGGTCAGGGGTGAAGAAACCCAGGCCCCCCTCTGAAACTGGCCAGGAAGGTGACAATGACCTTGACCTGGAAAATCCAGCTATTCCTGTGGATGAAGAGGAGGATCAGGATGACCTCACCTTTGTCCCCCCAGGAAGAGTTGAGAGTGTGCCAAGAAGGGCTAGATCTCCTTCTCAGGAGTCTAACCACTCTGACACCTCAATAGGGACCTCTGTCTCTTCTCATAGGAGAGAATCCTCTCATGACAGGAGAAAGAGACTGATTCAGTATGAGCAAACCCAGCTTGAGCTCAGAAAACAGCAGTTGGCTATAGACAGGGAGTCCCTAGATCTCTGCAAAGAGAAAAAAAAGATGGGACTAGAGTCCCATGGTGGCAGCAATTTCCCCAGAGATAGGGAAAGGTCTTATGACCATAGAAACCTGAGCAAGATTGTCCCTCCCTACCAGAGTGGGGATGACATCCACAAATGGATAACTGCACTGGAGAGGGCCTGTAAAGTACAGAGGGTCCCTCAGGAGCAGTGGGCAGCAATCTTGTGGCTCTCCTTTGCAGACAAAGGTAGAGATAAGCTCCTCACTGTTAGAGAGGAGGATGCTGATAAATACACAGTCTTAAAGAGTGCTCTGATTGATGGGTTTGGCCTAACCACTGAACAATACAGGTTAAAGTTCAGAGATACCCAAAAGGCACAGACTCAAGACTGGGTGGACTTTGTTGATTGTTCTGCCAAGGCTCTGGAAGGTTGGTTATTGGGCAGTAAGGTATGTGACTTCACAGGATTGTACAATCTTATCATGAGGGAGCAGATTCTTAATAATTGTCAAAATCAGCTGTTGCATCAGCACCTGGTGGACTCTGATCTGACCTCTCCCCAAGAATTGGGAAAGAAGGCAGACAAATGGGTCAGAACCAGGGTGAGGCAGAAGGTACAGAACCAAGGTGGTGACCCTAAGAAGCAAGATTCTAAAAACTCTGATAAGGGTGGGGAGAAGGGTAAAGACCAAAAGTCTTCACAAGGCCCCCAAAAACCTTCTTCAGGTGGGGAGTCACAGTCTAACAAGGGAAAAGGCCAAAAGAAACCATGATGCAAGGTCTGTAAGCAAAAGACCCACTGGACCAGTGATTGCACCAAGTCCAAAGACTCTACTCCAGCCCCCACCAATGCCCCTAAGGCACCTGCTCCCCCTAGTGCAGTTACAGTTGGTGGTGGGACTACACAGGCCAAGGGTTTAGTAGGGTTGACCCTGGGTAAAGAGATGAGCTCTGACCTAGTCAGAGAACTCACTCAGGCTGTCCTAGTCTGTGATGGACGAAAAGGGAGGACAAGGGAACCCTACTCACTACGGAACCAGGGTAACTGAGTATTACAAGAAAACAATGGTTCCTGTGGGATAATATATATCTGTATATAATATATAGGTGCACAATCGCGATAAAGAGGGTTATAATGATGTCATAGAGAGAAAACCAAAATACCAAGGATTTTTGTTATACACATATATTTGTATTATTCGTATTATTCACACCATATACAAAAATTATACAAAAGGCATTTGTGAAGAAGTGTCCCAAGTGTTAAATGAACCTAACAGTTGAGTGACACAATGTGACAATATTTACAAGGTTTCACTATTTATCAAACGACCATGTCTGAAATTTTTACATCATATATAGCAACTTTATACAATAATAAGTGCTATGTCAGTGGTTCATTTTTCATCAAAAGGTGTCGACGGCGTTTCGACCCTCTCTAGAATGTGGGGTCTCATCAGGACCTATGATACTGGGAACATCTGGGAAAAGAATGAAATTTGTATAAGATAATATATGGACCTAGTAACAGCATACTAGTGGTGGCTGATGATACCAAGGACAAGGAATTACCTAGATTGTCAACCGCGCAGTTCTGGTGAAGAATAATGTGTGCCAACCGTGAGTGAAATAAAGAGGAAATACTCACAGGGAGACCCTGCTGGGTTCTGGTGGTGGAAAGGAAAAGGAAATAAGTTAAGGGTTAAGGGGATAAAAGCTCCTCTATTAGTTGGCCACTTGTTGATCAGTGGGGACACTTACCCCTGTTGAGGGTATGAACTGGCGATCACGATGAGGAGGAGGAAATGTAGGTCAAGATCTGGGGCGGAACTATAAGAAAAGAAGGGGACAAAAGGAGCATGTTGTCGTGCTCGAATGCATAAGGGAAACTTCAAAACTTTGAAATAAAGTTGGTAGCTGAGAATCTTACCGAAGAACAGACACTGAATCGTGACTTATAAGGAATGCGGGCCAGCAATTGGTGGGATGTCCGCTTTGAAATTGTTTCCTGTAATAAAAGAAGCCAATTGTTTAGCTTCCACAAGGCCCCATGTGTCAGAGATGTATAGATGTAAGGATGATGTAGTGTTCGTCTCTTACCTAAAAGGGATAATCGTTCCGCGGTGCACGGTAATACGTGCTTACAGCAAAACTGCACAGTCTGTTTGCCGATGGTCGGTAACACAGATCCGACGTGCACATGGGCTTAAATATTAGGCAAACCGGAAACGTGCGCAGGCATCTAAAAGATTGCCGCGACACGGAGTTATCCGGTTATCGGTGGTGTAAAATGAAAAGAAAAGTGAAGGCAGACATACAGCTGTCTGCCAAGATGAGAAGAAAGACCAAGGGAGTGAGGCAGTTGGCACAGCATGTATATAAAGGAGCAGGGAAATTACTTTATGGTAATTGAAAACGGCATTGAAGGGATTTTTGCAAGGAGCAATAAATATTAAAATAACAATAATTTAACCTTAGCGTGCACATGAAATTATTCACCATGTTAGGGAAACACATAGAGGGAATGGAGATGGTTTACATAAATAGCGGGATACCGCATACAAGGGAATCAATCAACCAGTACCGCACCAAGGTTGCATCCAATTAAGTAATTATTCCCATGGTAAACGATTAGAATTAAAATGTTATTATATACATTAATTATGAAATAGTCAAAAAGAGGCAATGAACACGTATTTTACATACTTATTCAATAATGTCCAAAGAGAAGATTAATGCACACTTGTTCAACATTGTCCAATGTGAAAATTATCAGAATTATGGAAAGTTTAACGAAGCATCATGAGGTGTTAATGGTTATGATACACATAAATGATAAGTGTAAGGTGAACACAACAGCTCGTTTGACCACATGAATGAACCTGTGAATGAACCTGTGGTCTGTTACATACAGTATACAGGGGCACAGTAAGGCCGTGGGGCAAGTGTGCTTAAGTCACATGGCGGGACTATTACAGGCATCGTTAAACAGTCATCGAGCGTCCTGTATATTTGAGTCGGGTAACAGGACTGTCATGGTTACGGAGCACAGGAGGCAGTGTCAGTTTAATGTTGAGACAAAGCCGCGCCACTCCTCCACTGAGTTTAATCCTTGGTTTATAGAATCGATTCTGTCTATCCAATGACATTCACGTCTTTGCAAAATTTGTGTAATGTCTCCCTCTCTCCGGGATTCTGGCAATGTCAATCACCTGCCATCTGATCTCATCTGCTGTGTGTTGTTTCTCATTGAAATGTGATACAAGCGGGGCATTTGCAACTAATCGTCGTATGCGACTGCGATGCTGCCCAATGCGGGCTTTTACTGGTTGTTGGGTTTGTCCAATATATGGTAGTCCACATGGACACCAGATGCAGTAAACCACGTTTCGTGTATTACAGTTAGAGAAAAATTCGAGAGTATGTATGTAGTTACCGTGTTTAAAGGTGTTAGTGTTCTCAGTGTAGGGGCAAACTACACAGTTGCCACATTTATGATGGCCTTTTATCTCCGGTAACCCCCAGGTGGATTCAAGGGTATTGCTCTTTCTTTTAGTAGTTTCAGTGGAAGATCTGATGAGATGGTCTTTTATGTTTTTGCCTCGCTTGTAGGCAAACATGGGGACCTCCATTTCAGGGTCAATGCTTCTGATTATATTCCAATTCCTGGTGATCAGATTGCGAACTTTGTTGGTATGTGCTCCGAAGGTAGTGACACAGACTATTCTGTTGAGTGGTGCCTTTTCTCTAATTTTGAGAAGTTCTTCTCTGGGGCAATACCAGGCACGTTTCATGGATTTTTTGACAATTCTGTTTGGATACCCTCTAGCTATTAGTTTGGCTTTGAGTATTTCAGCCTCACGCATATAGTCCTCTTTGCAGGTACAGTTCCTACGGACTCGTAAAAACTGTCCAAATGGTAATCCATCCCTAAGGGCCCGAGGGTGATGGCTTCTATATGCTAGTAGCGTGTTCCTTTCAGTGGGTTTCCTGTGTAGTGAGGTATATAGTTTCCCCTCTGTATGTTGGATGTTGAGGTCTAAGAAAACTATGGTGGATTTGTGTAGCGTGGCAGTGAATGTAAGATGTGATTGGATATTATTTAGATACACTACAAAGTCATTGAATTCAGTCTCACTACCACACCAGACAAGGAAAATGTCGTCTAAATACCTGTGCCAGCATTTAATATTGTCACGTTGGTGGTTTGTGTTGCTGAGGGCATATGTACGCTCTACATGATCCATATAAATATTCGCTAAATTCGGTGCGAAAACTGCGCCCATGCTGGTGCCGGAGCATTGTTGGTAGTAGTAGCCTCCTGACACAAAATAGTTACTTTGTAAAGCCACTTTAAGTAAAGAAATTATAAAAGGGGTGGGTACCTGTAAGGGTTTCATTCTGGTTTCCAGTAGCTGTTCTATGACAAGGATACTCTCATTTTGAGGGATGTTAGCATATAAAGACGTTATGTCTAGTGTTGCTAACCAATCAGTGTTAATATTGTAAGGCATCCCATCTACCAGATTGATCATGTGCATGGTGTCTCTGACGTAACTTTCCTGAATGGGAACAAATTCCTTAATAAAGAAATCTATATATCTACCAATGGGTTCCAAAATAGAACCGCATCCTGATAGAATGGGTCTACCTGGAGGATTGGTGATGCTTTTGTGTACTTTAGGTAAGGTATACAATACCGGAGTCCTAGGATTATCTGTATTCAGAAATTCAAATTCCTTTTAGTTAAATAGCCATCATCGAGACCTTCTGTTGTTATGCGCAGTATCTCATTTCTGATCTCTGATAGCGGATTGTGGGTCAGCTTTTTATAGTGCCTTTCTTCATTTATTTGTTTATTAATCTCTGTGTCATAATCTTCACGTTCTTGAATCACAATCCCACCCCCTTTATCCGCAGGTTTTAGTATTATGGACTTATCCTTTTTCAAAGCATTGAGGGCTTGCCGCTCCTGAAGTGTATTGTTATATGGTATAAATTGTTTGGTGTGTTTAAGGGCATCTAGGCTGGTGAGGATTATTTTCTCAAAAGTGAGAAGCTCATGTGGCATCATACCATTTGCAGGATAGAATGTTGACGGTGGTCTTGGACCTGTCACAGATTCTTGTATAGTATGTGCTCTGTCTTTGAAAAAAAGTTTTAAGCGTATTTTTCTGAAGAACTGAAACAGTTCTGCTTTTAAAGCAAAGAAGTTTGTTCTATCTGTAATCACAAAAGATAGTCCCTTACTCAGTAAAGATATTTCAGAGGAGGACAGGACATGTTTTGACAGATTGAAGATCGGGATGGTCTCCATATTGTCAGCGGTGGGTTCTAATATGGTTGTGGGCCCCACTGATAGTGATTGTTCCTGGTTTGTCTCTCCCCCGGATATTGGTACCAGGTTTTCCTTTTCGCTTTGCCACCTCGGTCTAAAAAAGGTTGACCAGGGTGGTTGTCTGAGCGACTGGGGCCTTGTTGTGCGTCCGAATCACTTGAACCTCCTGAGGATTCAGAGAAGATAATAGGTTGGTTTCTCCTGAATCTGCCCCAAGTGTTCTGTCTGTTTTGATTTGTAAAGGTTGTGTAGTAGTCCTCCCTGAGATAGGGGTAGGCCCTCTCTTTAGAGAAATTCTTTATATCCTTTGATACCTTGTCAGCCTTCTTTTAAGTTCAAAGGAATTAAATTCTTCTATGGTTTTGTTGAGCTTATCCAGCAATGTCTTGGCCTCTACTACTCCGTCACCCCCTAAAAGTTCTTTTTCTAGGTCTTCAATTTCTTTTAGCTCTGCTTTGGCGTGTTCTATAGCTGTTTTAACGCCCAACACCATCCAGTGGCGTGAGCAGGAAGTGGAAATCCCACTAAAATTCCCCTTAAATTTGGGGTCTTCCCGAAAAATCCCTGGGACGTTCTTTACTTGTAATCCCTGTGGAATAATCCCTGCCTTTAAGTACTCAGTCAGCATACGTGCATGTAGCTCCGTTCTGACGTGTTTTTTCTTTGCCTTTTCTAGTTTATCTAGTAATTGTTGTCTAGGGCTGGTGCTGTTATTTGGTAAGTTAGAAAACAATGAAGGTCCACTGGTGATTTTAGCGATATATTCATCGGTGTATAATGGTGCTTCTCTCCCTGACATCATAACCCTAAGAGAGGAAATAACCCTATATTCATATAGGGTATAAGGAAAGAATCCGTATACGGATAAATCCCTTGCGGTGTGGCCACCGCACAAAAAGTCGAAAAGGGAGGACAAGGGAACCCTACTCACTACGGAACCAGGGTAACTGAGTATTACAAGAAAACAACGGTTCCTGTGGGATAATATATATCTGTATATAATATATAGGTGCACAATCGCGATAAAAAGGGGTTATAAAGATGTCATAGAGAGAAAACCAAAATACCAAGGATTTTTGTTATACACATATATTTGTATTATTCACACCATATACAAAAATTATACAAAAGGCATTTGTGAAGAAGTGTCCCAAGTGTAACATGAACCTAACAGTTGAGTGACACAATGTGACAATATTTACAAGGTTTCACTATTTATCAAACGACCATGTCTGAAATTTTTACATCATATATAGCAACTTTATACAATAATAAGTGCTATGTCAGTGGTTCGTTTTTCATCAAAAGGTGTCGACGGCGTTCGACCCTCTCTAGAATGTGGGGTCTCATCAGGACCTATGATACTGGGAACATCTGGGAAAAGAATGAAATTTGTATAAGATAATATATGGACCTAGTAACAGCATACTAGTGGTGGCTGATGTTACCAAGGACAAGGAATTACCTAGATTGTCAACCGCGCAATTCTGGTGAAGAATAATGTGTGCCAACCGTGAGTGAAATAAAGAGGAAATACTCACAGGGAGACCCTGCTGGTTTCTGGTGGTGGAAAGGAAAAGGAAATAAGTAAAGGGTTAAGGGGATAAAAGCTCCTCTATTAGTTGGCCACTTGTTGAGGGTATGAACTGGGATAATCGTTCCGTGGTGCACGGTACCATAAAGTAATTTCCTGCTCCTTTATATACATGCTGTGCCAACTGCCTCACTCCCTTGGTCTTTCTTCTCATCTTGGCAGACAGCTGTATGTCTGCCTTCACTTTCTTTTCATTTTTACACTACCGATAACCGGATAACTCCGTGTCGCGGCAATCTTTTAGATGCCTGCGCACGCTTCCGGTTTGCCTAATATTTAAGCCGATGTGCACGTCGGATCTGTGTTACCGACCATCGGCAAACAGACTGTGCAGTTTTGCTGTAAGCACGTATTACCGTGCACCGCGGAACGATTATCCCTTTTAGGTAAGAGACGAACACTTTATCATCTCTATACATCTCTGACACATGGGGCCTTGTGGAAGCTAAACAATTGGCTTCTTTTATTATAGGAAACAATTTCAAAGCGGACATCCCACCAATTGCTGGCTCGCATTCCTTATTAGTCACGATTCAGTGTCTGTTCTTCGGTAAGATTCTCAGCTACCAACTTTATTTCAAAGTTTTGAAGTTTCCTTATGCATTCGAAGCACGACAACATGCTCCTTTTGTCCCCTTCTTTTCTTATAGTTCCGCCCCAGATCTTGACCTACATTTCCTCCTCCTCATCGTGATCGCCAGTTCATACCCTCAACAGGGGTAAGTGTCCCCACTGATCAACAAGTGGCCAACTAATAGAGGAGCTTTTATCCCCTTAACCCTTTACTTATTTCCTTTTCCTTTCCACCACCAGAACCCAGCAGGGTATCCCTGTGAGTATTTCCTCTTTATTTCACTCACGGTTGGCACACATTATTCTTCACCAGAATTGCGCGGTTGACAATCTAGGTAATTCCTTGTCCTTGGTAACATCAGCCACCACTAGTATGCTGTTACTAGGTCCATATATTATCTTATACAAATTTCATTCTTTTCCCAGATGTTCCCAGTATCATAGGTCCTGATGAGACCCCACATTCTAGAGAGGGTCGAAACGCCGTCGACTACCTCTTGATGAAAAACGAACCACTGACATAGCACTTATTATTGTATAAAGTTGCTATATATGATGTAAAAATTTCAGACATGGTCGTTTGATAAATAGTGAAACCTTGTAAATATTGTCACATTGTGTCACTCAACTGTTAGGTTCATGTTACACTTGGGACACGTCTTCACAAATGCCTTTTGTATAATTTTTGTATATGGTGTGAATAATACAAATATATGTGTATAACAAAAATCCTTGGTATTTTGGTTTCTCTCTATGACATCTTTAAAACCCCTTTTTATCGCGATTGTGCACCTATATATTATATACAGATATATATTATCCCACAGGAACCGTTGTTTTCTAGTCTGTGATGGAGGCATGGATGTGACCTCCTCTGTGAGTCCCAGTAATCTGGGCAAGTACAGGCAACAGCCCTTAATCAATGGAAAAGAGGCTGTAGGAAGGTGGAATCTGACTATATGGTTGCCCCCACTTTTTTCCTGGTGTTTTGCTGGTTTATGACTTAGTTGGACTGGGATCCTGCTATTCAGGGCCCCAGTCTATCTGCTTCCTCTATAAAATGGTTTCCATGTACCTTAGGTACATCTCTGATTGAATCTGGGGTGCCCTTATAAGTCCCTAGTATATGGTATACTATGTACCCAGGGCATAGGTACCTCAGAGGCCTACCAGGGGCTGAAGCATGTGTTATGCCACCCCTGGGAGGCCAGCCAAAATGACACCACAGGTCTGCTACTGCAGCCTGGGTAAGGTGGTGCATGCACCCCTTACTGTGATATAGGCTACCTATATCACTACAGATATACACAAATATAAACCTATAAGTCACTCCTATGGCAGGCCTTATCAATCCTGAAGGCAGAGTGCTTGGTTCTTATGTGAGAGGGTGCCCCTGCATGAGTAGAGCCCCTCTGCAGCGTTCGGAGACCCTTCTCTGATGCTGTTTGTAGTGCAGCCTGACCATATACTCTTAAGTGCATTATAACCTCGCGTTAAATGCTAACTTTGGGATGGCTGCACGGAAACATGTCGTGTTTGGTGTCAAACATCTTGGAATACTACCCCCCCCCACCAGTTCTGGCAGCGGGGGTAGCATTCCACCCTTCTAGAGGGAGAGACATGTACACACCGGCTTACCCGGTAACTTCTTTACAGAGCCCTGGCATCACAAAATGGATGCCACTGCCACAGACACGGGTCTGGCCTCCTGCTGCTGACTGAAACTCCGGCAGGGGAGGCCTGGACAATAGGTTTCCTGTCCAAGGGAGGTGTAACCACCTCTCCAGACAGGATAATGTGTATTGGGGCTGGGCGGGAGCACTCTCTGGTGCTTTGAAGTCCTGCACTGGGGGCACATTTGGTGTCCCTGTGCATACCCCAGTTCAAACTGGTTCAGGGGCTTCCAGCCCCTGCCCTGGCGCGAAACTGGACAAAGGGAATGGGTGTAACCACCCCTCTTCCCTGACCCTCCCATAGGTGGGTCCCCAGAGTATGTCCAACCCCCTAACTTAGTATAAGTATGGGACCCCAGTCCTTAGGACATTAGATTTACCTGGATGAAACTCTGACACAGAATCCTGGACCTTTTGACGCTCTACTTCAAGATTAGAGGACTGAAGAATCTCCCTTGGGGTCAAGGAGTGACTCCCCTGCTTGGCAGGCACCAAAGAAGCAATTGTCCGGTCTGCATCGCTGAAGCTCCCGCCGGACGCCGAAGTCTTTGCATCACCAGAGGTAGATTTTCAGACTTTGCCGAGGCTGCCCTGAGTCCCCAGCAAAGCTGAGGCCCATAGCTGTCGTGGGTAATGTGGAACCGTGACCCCTGGACACCGAGCACATTTGCAAGTGCATCCTCTTCTGGGTCTCCCACGAAGTTGTGCTTTGGGCTCCGAGTAGCCCCAGCCTCCAGCACCGACTGCACCGAAGATCACTGGCCTCCACTCCACGAGTGTCCCGTGAGCCAGCTCTAAGTGTGTCCACTCGAGGCTCCTTCGCAGTTGCTAGTCCGTTGGCTAGTAGGCCCTCCCAAAGGCCAATCTTCCTCTGCTTGGGCTTCCTGGTTGCTCCAGGTGCGCCCTGACTTACCCTCGCTGGGTGAGTCCCACAGACCTTGCTGGTCTGCACCATCGTCCTTCTTCCATTTATACGAGACTTGCCGTTGCCAAGGCTTGTTGGGTCCAATCCGGTCGCCAACACCCCTGCAATCAACAGACGTTGTGGGACAGCTCGAATTCAGCTCCTGGTCGTTGTCGACGCCTCCTGGACCTCGTGGCTGAAGAGTCAAGACGACCATCAACCTACCTGAAGCACTCGACATCGGTGGGCATCTGCTCATCGCCTTCCTGGTCACTGGCTAGTGACCCAGACTCTGTCCCCTCTGCTTTCAGGTTCTTCAGATCTTCGATCCACCTTTGGATCCACCCGAACACTTTCGACTTGGCCGCCAGCAGCACTTTGCAGCAGATCGCCATTGAAAACGACGACGAATCCCGACCTCGAAAGGCACCTATGCACCCGGCTCCCCTGGGTGAGGTAACTCAAGTACTCCGGTGCTCCCGTGGGTATTGACACTAGAACAGCCTGGTTCTAAAAGGGTTTGCTCCAAGTCCGACTCTAAGTGTCCCTTTTCATTAAAATTCCAACCGCGACTTTCCCCATAGAAGTCAACGGCGATTCGCGGCTGTGTTCTCACACTGCACGCGTCCCCGTGGGTCCCCTGTGTCACTACCTTGGGTGGTTCCTTGTGGTCCAAGCACTTCTACAGGCTCTAGGCCTTGTGTCTAGCTCAGTCGTGGTTCTTATCCCACTTTATTGGTATATGGTTTGGTACGCCCCTAGGGCTCAAACGTGTGTTTGTGCTATTACTGTAGATAACTAACTTATAACTTATGTATTTCAAACTCTAGCCTCATAAAGAGACTAGAGGGGTGTGTTTAGCAATAAATACATATATTTTGAATATATACCTGGTGTGGTCCTCTTTCATTTGGTCACTCAAGAGATTATAGACTGGTAAAACAAGCTGCTTTACATTCCTTCAAGACTTAGCCTGAAGGCTGCTCTCCATAGCTACCACTAGGATAGCTTTCAATAAAGGTTGTCTTTAACCTATCTCCAATAAGGGGTTGTTTGGACTGGTGCAAGGTGCCCACTATAATTAGTGGACAGCATATGCCAGGCCAACTTCTCACATTGGTGTGCAGCGTGTGGGATTCCAGCTTGCTATTGTTTTACCAGATAATCTCAATTGAATTGATCAACTGAAAACCACTAAGGGTACCTTAGGTACATATAAATCAAGCTTAGTATACAGTAAGTTCTACTGAACTTAGAGTTGTGTGTTAAGGGATAGCACACCCTTTCTACAACTCAAGAGAGTTTAGTAGGCCACACTAGAGTAGGTAGTGCATACACCACACCTCACTAGTAATGTCTTCAAAGCCAGGACCCAGTGAGTCCTTGCCAGAAGCCAGTGGGCTTCTTCCCTCCAAGTATGATAAACTCCCATTCTTGGAATTGAGAGCATTATGCAATACTAGGAAGCTGAAGGCAGGCAAAAGTGCCAGCACCCAACACCTCAGGGAGGTGTTACTGGCTGATGATCTCAGCAGACCCCTAGGGTCTGAAGGGGTAGGCAGAGAGGGTGGGGCAGAAAATGAGGAAGGGGTCAGGGGTGAAGAAACCCAGGCCCCCCTCTGAAACTGGCCAGGAAGGTGACAATGACCTTGACCTGGAAAACGCAGCTATTCCTGTGGATGGAGGAGGAGGATCAGAATGACCTCACCTTTGTCCCCCAGGAAGAGTTGTAGAGTGTGCCAAGAAGGGCTAGATCTCCTTCTCAGGAGTCTAACCACTCTGACACCTCAATAGGGACCTCTGTCTCCTCTCATAGGAGAGAATCCTCTCATGACAGGAGAAAGAGACTGATTCAGTATGAGCAAGCCCAGCTTGAGCTCAGAAAACAGCAGTTGGCTATAGACAGGGAGTCCCTAGATCTCTACAAAGAGAGAAAAAAGATGGGACTAGAGTCCCATGGTGGCAGCAATTTCCCCAGAGATAGGGAAAGGTCTTATGACCATAGAAACCTGAGCAAGATTGTCCCTCCCTACCAGAGTGGGGATGACATCTACAAATGGATCACTGCACTGGAAAGGGCCTGTAAAGTTCAGAGGGTCCCCCAGGAGCAGTGGGCAGCAATATTGTGGCTCTCCTTTGCAGACAAAGGTAGAGACAAGCTCCTCACTGTAAGAGAAGAGGATGCTGACAATTACAAAGTCTTGAAGAGTGCTCTGATAGATGGGTTTGGCCTAACCACTGAACAGTATAGGTTGAAGTTCAGAGACACCCAAAAGGCTCAGACTCAAGACTGGGTTGACTGTGTAGATTGTGCTACTAAGGCTCTGGAAGGTTGGATACATGGCAACAAGGTGCATGACTTTTTAGGATTGTACAATTTGATTATGAGGGAGCAGATCCTTAATAATTGTCAAAACCAGCTTTTACACCAGTACCTGGTGGACTCTGATCTGACCTCTCCCCAAGAATTGGGAAAGAAGGCAGACAAATGGGTCAGAACCAGAGTAAAGACTAAGAATCAGGGTGGTGACCAGAAGAAAGATTCTACCAAGTCCCAAGAGAAAGGTGGGGATAAATCTAAGGATAAGTCCACTACAGGGCCCCAAAAGTCCTCTTCTGGGGGTGGGTCCCAAACTCCTTCCTCTCCTGAAAAGAAACTATATTTGCCATGTCTGTAAAAAGCCTGGACACTGGAAAACTGATCCCAGTTGCCCCAGGATTGGCAATAAAGAAAATGGTCCTCCAACAAATACTACCACCCCTCCTGGTACTACCAGTAGTAATCCTCCAGTTGGGAGTAGTGCACCCAAAAAGTTAGGTGCTTTTGCAAGAGGAACAGAGGTGGGCCCTAGTTCAGACAGGACCCCCTCAACAGACTCCTCAGACTCTGATGGTGGTATAGGATTTGCCACCTTTACCATGGGTCCCAATGCATTGGGCAGGTACAGACTGGAGCCAATGATTAATGGTCAGAAAGCTGTGGCATTCAGGGACACAGGGGCTAGTGTCACCATGGTGGCAGGGAAACTAGTCCCCCTCACCAGCTTTTACCTGAGTTTAAATACCAGGTGACCAACATTGATGGTGTCAGAACAGATCACCCCATGGCCATAGTCAATCTCAGCTGGGAAGGGGTCACAGGTCCAAAAAGAGTGGCAGTGTCCCCAACCTTGCCTGTAGATTGCCTGATGGGCAATGATCTGGAAATTTCAGCCTGGGCTGAAGTTGAACACCAAGCCCATCTGAGAATGCTGGGCGTCCCTGAAAGAGTTAGTGGGGCTGTGATGGCCACAGCCCAAGCCCAGGGAAATTTTGGAGAGATGGAGCCTGGAAGAATGGCCCACTCTCCCCCAAAAGAGAGCACAAGGGTTGAAGAAAAGTCTTCTTCCCCCAGACAGTAGGTAAGGGTCAGCCTCCTCAGGGAACTGACCCTACCCCTAGTGAAGGAACTGCCCCAGAGGTAGTCAGGCCTGGCCTGGCCACACCCCTGATGGCAGAGGACCCTTCCAAGGTGGTACCCAGTCTGGAGCAGGTAACCTGCCCCTCTCTACCCTGCCTCAGTCAGCCCAGGGCTGCAGAGGTCAGGAAGGTCAGTGGACCCCCCAGGGCCCCCTGTCCAGAGGAACACCCCCATCAGCAGATTAGGGGCACCCAGTCTAGTAGCCGTAGCCAGGTGAAAATTCCTCAACACACTGAGGGATCCCCCATACCTTTGTGTAGGGACCTCCCCAGAAGGACTCTGTTAGGCAAGGGCAAACCTGGGACCAGAACGGTTCCAAACCTGCCATGTCCCTCCAGTGTTCCATCCAAAGGGACCCAACCCCCAGCTGTAGGCAGCCAAAGGTTGACCCTTAGAGCAAAGTGCAACTCAGTCATGGAAAGACAGGCCTACATGGTGACCAGTGATCTGAGGAAGCTGAGACCAACCTTACTAGGGCCTCACTTCCCTTCTCAGACACCTCACCAGCCTTGTCACTTTACCAAAGCACCCCACAGGTAGTAATTCCCCATGGTGGAGACCCTCTCATACCCTTAGGGTGAGGGATAGCTTAGTGGACCATAAGACAGGGGGCAACCATGCTAGTGCAGGTGCTTCCTTATATGGCCACTTAGTCAATAAAGGCTCAACTGGCCAAGGTTAGCCTTATCTCCTTTCGTTTGGGGGGGGGGGGTTATGTAGGAAGGTGGAATCTGACTATATGGTTGCCCCCACTTTTTTCCTGGTGTTTTGCTGGTTTATGACTTAGTTGGACTGGGATCCTGCTATTCAGGGCCCCAGTCTAATCTGCTTCCTCTATAAAATGGTTTCCATGTGCCTTAGGCACATCTCTGATTGGAATCTGGAGTGCCCTTGTAAGTCCCTAGTATATGGTATACTATGTATACTATGTATCCAGGGCATAGGTACCTCAGAGGCCTGCCAGGGGCTGAAGCAGGTATTGTGCCACCCGTGGGAGGCCATCCAAAATGACACCACAGGTCTGCTACTGCAGCCTGGGTAAGGTGGTGCATGCACCCCTTACTGTGATATAGGCTACCTATATCACTACAGATATACACACATAGAAACCTATAAGTCACTCCTATGGCAGGCCTTATCAATCCTGAAGGCAGAGTGCTTGGTTCCTATGTGAGAGGGTGCCCATGCATGAGCTAGAGCCCCTCTGCAGCGTTCGGAGACCCTTCTCTGATGCTGTTTGTAGTGCAGCCTGACCATATACTCTTAAGTGCATTATAACCTCGCGTTAAATGCTAACTTTGGGATGGCTGCACGGAAACATGTCGTGTTTGGTGTCAAACATCTTGGAATACTACCCCCCACCAGTTCTGGCAGCGGGGGTAGCATTCCACCCTTCTAGAGGGAGAGACATGTACACACCGGCTATACCCGGTAACTGTCTTTACAGAGCCCTGGCATCACAAAATGGATGCCGCTGCCACAGACACGAGTCTGGCCTCCTGCTGCTGACTGAAACTCCGGCAGGGGAGGCCTGGACAATAGGTTTTCCTGTCCCAGGGAGGTGTAACCACCTCCCCAGACAGGATAATGTGTATTGGGGCTGGGCGGGAGCACTCTCTGGTGCTTTGAAGTCCTGCACTGGGGGCACATTTGGTGTCCCTGTGCATACCCCAGTTCAAACCGGCTCAGGGGCTTCCAGCCCCTGCTCTGGCGTGAAACTGGACAAAGGGAAAGGGTGTAACCACCCCTCTGCCCTGACCCTCCCATAGGTGGGTCCCCAGAGTATGTCCAACCCCTATCTTAGTATAAGTATGGGACCCCAGTCCTTAGGACTTTAGATTTACCTGGACGAAACTCTGACACAGAATCCTGGACCTTCGACGCTCTACTTCAAGATTAGAGGACTGAAGAATCTCCCTTGGGGTCAAGGAGTGACTCCTCTGCTTGGCAGGCACCAAAGAAGCAATTGTCCGGTCTGCATCGCTGAAGCTCCTGCCGGACGCCAAAGTCTTTGCATGACCAGAGGTGGATTTCCAGACTTCCCCGAGGCTGCCCTGAGTCCCCAGCAAAGCTGAGGCCCGTAGCTGTCGTGGGTAACGTGGAACCATGACCCCTGGATGCCGATTGCATTTGCAAGTGCATCCTCTTCTGGGTATCCCACGAAGTTGTGCTTTGGGCTCCGAGTAGCACCAGCCTCCAGCACCGACTGCACTGAAGATCACTGGCCTCCACTCTACGAGTGTCCTGTGAGTCAGCTCCACGTGCATCGACTTGAGGCTCCTTCGCGGTCGCTAGTCTGTTGGCTAGTAGGCCCTCCCGAAGGCCAATCTTCTTCTGCTTGGGCTCCCTGGTTGCTCCAGGCGTGCCCTGACTTACCCTTGCTGGGTGAGTCCCACAGACCTTGCTGGTCTGCACCATCGTCCTTCTTCCATTTCCACGAGACTTGCCGTTGCCAAGGCTCGTTGGATCCAATCGGTCGCTGACACCCCTGAAATCGACAGACGTTGTGGTACAGCTCGAATCCAGCTCCTGGTCGTCGTCGACACCTCCTGGACCTCGTGGCTGAAGAGTCAAGACGACCGTCAACCTACCTGAAGCACTCGACATCGGTGGGCATCTGCTCATCGCCTTCCTGGTCACTGGCTAGTGACCCAGACTCTGTCCCCTCTGCTTTCAGGTTCTTCAGATCTTCGATCCACCTTTGGATCCACCCGAACACTTTCGACTTGGCCGCCAGCAGCACTTTGCAGCAGATCGCCATTGAAAACTAAGACGAAACCCGACCCCGAAAGGCACCTATGCACCCGGCTCCCCTGGGTGAGGTAACTGGAGTACTCCGGTGCTCCCGTGGGTATTGACACTAGAACAGCCTAGTTCTAAAAGGGTTTGCTCCAAGTCCTCCTCTAAGTGTCCCTTTTCTTTAAAATTCCAACCGCGACTTTCCCCATAGAAGTCAACGGCGATTCGCGGCTGTGTTCTCACACTGCACGCGTCCCCCGTGGGTCCCCTGTGTCACTACCTTGGGTGGTTCCTTGTGGTCCAAGCACTTCTACAGGCTCTAGGCCTTGTGTCTAGCTCAGTCGTGGTTCTTATACCACTTTATTGGTATATGGTTTGGTACGCCCCTAGGGCTCAAACGTGAATTTGTGCTATTACTGTAGATAACTAACTTATAACTTATGTACTTGAACTCTAGCCTCATAAAGAGACTAGAGGGGTGTGTTTAGCAATAAATACATATATTTTGAATATATACCTGGTGTGGTCCTCTTTCATTTGGTCACTCAAGAGATTATAGACTGGTAAAACAAGCTGCTTTACATTCCTTCAAGACTTAGCCTGAAGGCTGCTCTCCATAGCTACCACTAGGATAGCTTTCAATAAAGGTTGTCTTTAACCTATCTCCAATAAGGGGTTGTTTGGACTGGTGCAAGGTGCCCACTATAATTAGTGGACAGCATATGCCAGGCCAACTTCTACACAGGCAACAGCCCATAATCAATGGAAAAGAGGCTTTGGCATTTAGGGACACAGGGGCAAGTGTCACCATGGTGACACAAGACCTTGTAGATCCTGGGCAGATTATACTTGGTGAAATGTACCAAGTGACCAATGCTAGCAATGTCAGAACAGACCATACTCTGGCAGTTGTTAACTTCTCCTGGGGAGGGGTAACTGGCCTTAAGAAGGTTGTGGTAAGTGCAGACCTACCAGTTGAATGCTTGCTTGGCAATGATTTAGAAACTTCAGCTTGGGCAGAAGTGGAGCTCAGGACCCATGCAGAAATGCTGGGCATCCCTGCAGATGTGTTTGCTGTGACCAGGTCACAAGCCAAAATGTCTAACACTGAACAGGCCTTGGATTCTGGAATAATGGACCAAGTGCCCTCCAAGAAGAGGAGTAGTAGGGTAAAGGCAGTGCCTTCCCCCTTGGCTCAGAAGGAAGATCAGTCTCTTGAGGGGGATGATCTCAGTCCTGAGGAAGGAACTGTCCCAGAGGAGCTTGAACCTGACCAGGTTGAGTTCTTGGGGACAGGGGCCCTTCCAGGGCAGATCTGAGCCAGGAGCAGCAGAGCTGCCCCTCTCTTGAACCCCTCAGACAGCAAGCTGCTGCTGAGGCTGCTGGGAAAGCTAGTGGTCCCCATACAGTGTATTGGGATGATGGACTCTTGTACTCAGAGTGTAGAGACCCCAAGCCTGGTGCCACCAGGAGGTTGGTTATACCTCTGAAGTTCAGGGGCTTCCTATTGACCCTAGCCCATGACATTCCCTTAGCAGGTCACCTGGGCCAGAACAAGACTTGGGACAGAATTGTCCCTCACTTTCACTGGCCCCACATGTCTGAAGACACCAAGGAGTTTTGTCGCTCCTGTGTAACCTGCCAGGCCAGTGGCAAGGCAGGTGGCACTACAAAGGCCCCCTGATACCACTACCTGTGGTGGGGGTTCCCTTTGAAAGGGTGGGGATTGACATTGTTGGTCCCATGGATCCCCAAACAGCATCTGGGCACAGGTTTATCCTGGTGGTAGTGGATCATGCCACCAGGTACCCAGAGGCTATTCCCCTTAGGACCACTACAGCACCTGTGGTGGCAAGAGCCCTCCTGGGAATTTTCTCAAGAGTGGGCTTCCATAAGGAGGTTGTATCAGACAGGGGTGCTAACTTTATGTCTGGATACTTGAAAGCAATGTGGAAGGAGTGTGGAGTGACTTACAAGTTCACCACACCATATCACCCACAATGCAATGGTTTAGTTGAGAGATTCAACAAAACCTTGAAGGGCATGATTAAAGGGCTCCCAGAAAAGCTTAGGCGAAGATGGGACATACTCTTGCCCTGCCTTTTATTTGCATACAGGGAGGTGCCTCAAAGGGGTTGGCTACAGCCCTTTTGAACTTTTGTTTGGTCACCCTGTCAGGGGTCCATTGTGCTTGGTGAAGGAAGGATGGGAGTTACCTCTCAAGCCCCCAAAGCAAGACATAGTGGACTGTGTACTTGGTCTCCGCTCCAGGAAGGCTGAGTACATGAAAAAGGCAACTAAAAACCTTGAGGCTAGCCAGGAACTTCAAAACGCCTGGCATGACCAAAAGGCTGTACTGACTGTTTACCAGCCAGGACAGAAGGTGTGGGTGTTGGAGCCAGTGGCCCCAGCAGCTCTCCAAGACAAATGGAGTGGACCCCATACCATTGTTGAACAGAAGGGTGAGGTTACCTATTTAGTAGACCTAGGAACACCCAGGAGTCCCCACAGGGTTCTCCATGTCAACAGGTTAAAACCATATGTGGACAGGGCAGACATGGGCTTGCTCATGGCTACTGATGAGGGACAGGAGGAAGAGAGTGACCCACTCCCTGACCTGCTCTCACAGAACCCTGATGATGGGTCAGTGGATGGTGTAGCCTTGGCAGGCAGCCTCACTGCCCAGCAGCAAACTGATTGCAGACAGGTGCTCAATCAGTTCAGGCACATATTCTCACTGACACCCAGTCAGACCACCTGGTGCACTCATGAAGTGGACACTGGGGACAGTCTGCCTATTAAAAATAAGATTTATAGGCAACCTGACCATGTCAGGGACTGTATCAGGACAGAAGTCCAGAAGATGTTGGATTTGGGAGTTATTGAACCCTCAGATAGCCCTTGGGCTAGTCCAGTGGTCCTTGTGCCAAAACCTCACACCAATGGTGGGAAAAGAGAGATGAGGTTTTGTGTGGACTACAGGGGTCTCAATGCAGTCACTAGGACTGATGCCCATCCAATACCTAGGGCAGATGAGCTAATAGACACTTTGGCCTCAGCCAAGTATCTAAGCACATTTGACCTGACAGCTGGCTACTGGCAGATCAGACTAGCTGATGATGCAAAGCCAAAGACAGCATTCTCAACCCCTAGTGGGCATTATCAATTTGTGGTGATGCCCTTTGGTCTGAAGAATGCACCTGCCACTTTTCAGAGGTTGGTGAATACAGTCCTTACAGGTCTGGAAGCCTATAGTGCAGCATATCTAGATGATATTGCTGGCTTTAGCTCCACCTGGGAGGATCACCTGGTCCACCTCAGAAATGTTTTGCAGGCCCTGCAGAAAGCAGGCCTGACTATCAATGGCCACCAAGTGCCAGATAGGGCAGAGTCAGGTTGTGTACCTGGGCCACCTTGTGGGTGGAGGCCAGGTTCAACCACTGCAGAGCAAGATCCAGACCATCATGGACTGGACTGCTCCAACTACCCAGACTCAGGTGAGAGCCTTTTTAGGCCTGACTGGGTACTATAGGAGATTTGTCAAGGGGTATGGATCAATAGTGACACCCCTGAATGACTTAACTTCCAAGAAAATGCCCAAAAAGGTTCAGTGGACAGTTAGCTGTCAAAAGGCATTTGATGACCTAAAGCAGGCCATGTGCACTGCTCCCATTCTACAGAGTCCTGATTACTCCAAGAAGTTCATTGTCCAAACAGATGCATCTGAATTGGGGGTAGGGGCTGTACTGTCACAATTGAATGATGAAGGTCAGGATCAGCCAGTAGCTTTTATTAGCAGAAGGCTGACCCCTAGAGAGAAACGTTGGTCAGCCATTGAGAGGGAGGCCTTTGCTGTGGTCTGGGCTCTGAAGAAGTTGAGGCCATACTTGTTTGGTACTCACTTCCTTGTTCAAACAGACCATAAGCCCCTCTTATGGCTAAAACAAATGAAGGGTGAAAACCCCAAACTGCTTAGGTGGTCCATTTCCCTACAGGGGATGGACTTCACAGTGGAACATAGACCTGGGAGTAACCATGCCAATGCAGATGGACTCTCTAGGTACTTCCACTTAGAACATGAAGACTTAACTGGGCAAGGTTAGTTTAATGTCCCTACGTTTGGGGGGGTTGTGTAGGAGAGTAGGATCTGCTTCACATGGGTACCCCCACTTTTTGCTGATGCTTCACTGTTTTTCGACTTTAGTCTGGCTGGGGCCCTGCTAATCAGAACCCCAGCCTAGCTGCTTCCTCTCTAAAATGGTTTCCATGTGCCTTAGGCACATCTCTGATTGGAATCTGGAGTGCCCTTATAAGTCCCTAGTATATGGTATACTATGTACCCAGGGCATAGGTACCTCAGAGGCCTGCCAGGGGCTGAAGCATGTATTGTGCCACCCCTGGAAGGCCATCCAAAATGACACCACAGGTCTGCTACTGCAGCCTGGGTAAGGTGGTGCATGCACCCCTTACTGTGATATAGGCTACCTATATCACTACATACATACACACATATAAACCTATAAGTCACTCCTATGGCAGGCCTTATCAATCCTGAAGGCAGAGTGCGTGGTTCCTATGTGAGAGGGTGCCCCTGCATGAGCAGGGCCCCTCTGCAGCGTTCGGAGACCCTTCTCTGATGCTGTTTGTAGTGCAGCCCGACCATATACTCTTAAGCGCATTATAACCTCGCGTTAAATGCTAACTTTGGGATGGCTGCACGGAAACATGTCGTGTTTGGTGTCAAACATCTTGGAATACTACCCCCCACCAGTTCTGGCGGCGGGGGTAGCATTCCACCCTTCTAGAGGGAGAGACATGTACACACCGGCATACCCGGTAACTGACTTTCCAGAGCCCTGGCATCACAAAATGGATGCCGCTGCCACAGACACGAGTCTGGCCTCCTGCTGCTGACCGAAACTCCGGCAGGGGAGGCCTGGACAATAGGTTTCCTGTCCCAGGGAGGTGTAACCACCTCCCAGACAGGATAGTGTGTATTGGGGCTGGGCGGGAGCACTCTCTGGTGCTTTGAAGTCCTGCACTGGGGGCACATTTGGTGTCCCTGTGCATACTCCAGTTCAAACCGGCTCAGGGGCTTCCAGCCCCTGCTCTGGCGCGAAACTGGACAAAGGGAAAGGGGTGTAACCACCCCTCTGCCCTGACCCTCCCATAGGTGGGTCCCCAGAGTATGTCCAACCCCATATCTTGGTATAAGTATGGGACCCCAGTCCTTAGGACTTTAGATTAACCTGGATGAAACTCTGACACAGAATCCTGGACCTTCGACGCTCTACTTTAAGATTAGAGGACTGAAGAATCTCCCTTGGGGTCAAGGAGTGACTCCCCTGCTTGGCAGGCACCAAAGAAGCAATTGTCCAGTCTGCATCGCTGAAGCTCCTGCCAGGACGCCGAAGTCTTTGCATCACCAGCAGGTGGATTTCCAGACTTCTCCGAGGCTGCCCTGAGTCCCCAGCAAAGCTGAGGCCCGTAGCTATCGTGGGTAACGTGGAACCGTGACCCCTGGACACCGATCGCACTTTGCAAGTGCATCCTCTTCTGGGTCTCCCACGAAGTTGTGCTTTGAGCTCCGAGTAGCCCCAGCCTCCAGCACCGACTGCACCGAAGATCACTGGCCTCCACTCCACGAGTGTCCTGTGAGCCAGCTCCAAGTGCGTCCACTCGAGGCTCCTTTGCGGTCGCTAGTCCGTTAGCTAGTAGGCCCTCCCGAAGGCCAATCTTCTTCTGCTTGGGCTCCCTGGTTGCTCCAGGCGTGCCCTGACTTACCCTTGCTGGGTGAGTCCCACAGACCTTGCTGGTCTGCACCATCGTCCTTCTTCCATTTCCACGAGACTTGCCGTTGCCAAGGCTTGTTGGGTCCAATCAGGTCGCCGACACCCCTGCAATCGATAGACGTTCGTGGGACAGCTCGAATCCAGCTCCTGGTCATCGTTGACGCCTCCTGGACCTCATGGCTGAAGAGTCAAGACAACCGTCAACCTACCTGAAGCACTCGACATCTGTGGGCATCTGCTCATCGCCTTCCTGGTCACTGGCTAGTGACCCAGACTCTGTCCCCTCTGCTTTCAGGTTCTTCAGATCTTTGATCCACCTTTGGATCCACTCGAACACTTTCGACTTGGTCGCCAGCAGCACTTTGCAGCAGATCGCCATTGAAAACGACGACGAAACCCGACCCCGAAAGACACCTATGCACCCGGCTCCCCTGGGTGAGGTAACTCGAGTACTCCGGTGCTCCCGTGGGTATTGACACTAGAACAGCCTAGTTCTAACAGGGTTTGCTCCAAGTCCTCCTCTAAGTGTCCCTTTTCTTTAAACTTCCAACCGCGACTTTCCCCATAGAAGTCAACGGCGATTCGCGGCTGTGTTCTCACACTGCATGCGTCCCCCGTGGGTCCCCTGTGTCACTACCTTGGGTGGTTCCTTGTGGTCCAAGCACTTCTACAGGCTCTAGGCCCTGTGTCTAGCTCAGTCGTGGTTCTTATACCACTTTATTGGTATATGGTTTGGTACGCCCCTAGGGCTCAAACATGTATTTGTGCTATTACTGTAGATAACTAACTTATAACTTATGTACTTCGAACTCTAGCCTCATAAAGAGACTAGAGGGGTGTGTTTAGCAATAAATACATATATTTTGAATATATACCTGGTGTGGTCCTCTTTCATTTGGTCACTCAAGAGATTATAGACTGGTAAAACAAGCTGCTTTACATTCCTTCAAGACTTAGCCTGAAGGCTGCTCTCCATAGCTACCACTAGGATAGCTTTCAATAAAGGTTGTCTTTAACCTATCTCCAATAAGGGGTTGTTTGGACTGGTGCAAGGTGCCCACTATAATTAGTGGACAGCATATGCCAGGCCAACTTCTCACACCTCTTACCTCTTGCTCCTTTCCTACACCTTTCTGCACCTCTTGCTTCTTTCTGCAACCACTGTTGCTTCATTCTGCACTGTTCCATGCTTCTTTCTGCACCTGTCTTGCTTCTTTCTGCACCCCTGGTTTCTCTTTATGTCACCTCTCTTGCTTCTTTCTGCACTTTCTTGCTTCTTTCTGCACTGCTGTTGCTTCTTTCTGCACCTCTTGAAATTTCTGCATCCGTCTTGCCTCTTTCTGCACGTCTGTTGCCTCTTTCTGCAACTCTCTCGCCTGCTTTGTGCACCACTCTTGCCTCTTTCTGCATCCTCTGTTGCTTCATTCTGCACTTCTCCATGCTTCTTTCTGCACCTGTCTTGCTTCTTTCTGCACCCCTGCTTGTCTCTTTGTGCACCTCTCTTGTCTCTATTCTGCACTTCTCTTGCCTTTTTCTGTAGTTCTCTTCCCTCTTTCTGCATGTCTGTTGGCTCTTTCTGCACCTCATCTTGCTTCTTTCTGCAACTCTTGTTGTCTCTTTCTGCACTCGTCTTGCCTCTTTCTGTACCCCTCTTCCCTGCTTTCTGCACCTCTCTTGCCTCAGTCTGCCTACCTATTGCCTCTTTCTGCACCTCTATTGCCTCTTTCTGCAGTTCTCTTGCCTCTTTCTGCAGTGTCTCTTGTCTCTTTCTCCAACTCTCTTGCTTCTTTCTGCACCTCTCTTGCCTCTTTCTGCACCCCTCTTGCTTCATTCTGCACCTTCTATGCTTCTTTCTGCACCTCTCTTGCTTCTTTCTGCACTGCTCTTGCCTCTTTCTGCACCTCTCTTGCTCTCTTTCTGCACTTCTGTTGCCTTCTTTCTGCAGTTCTTCCTGCCATCTTTCTGCACCTCTGTTGCCTCTTTCTGCTACCTCATTCTGCTTCTTTCTGCACTTCTCTTGCCTCTTTCTGCACCTCTGTTGCTTCATTCTGCACTGTTCCATGCTTCTTTCTGCACCTCTCTTGCTTCTTTCTGCATCCCTCTTGCCTCTTTCTGTACCTCTTTTGTCTCTTTCTGCACTCTTTCTTGCCTGTTTCTGCAGTTCTCTTGCCTCTTTCTGCATCTCTGTTGCTTCTTTCTGCACTTCATCTTGCCTCTTTCTGCACCCTTCTTGCCTCTTTCTGCACCTCTGTCTTGCTTCCTTTCTGCACTTCTCCTTGCCTCTTTCTGCACCTCTCTTGCCTCTTTCTGCACCTCCTCTTGCCTCTTTGCTGCAGTCTCTCTTGCCTCTTTCTGCACTTCTCTTGCCTGTTTCTGAACCTCTGTTGCCTCTTTCTGCACTCTCCTGCTTCTTTCTGCACCTCTCTTGCTTCTTTCTGCACCCCTCTTGCCTCTTTCTGCACCTCTCTTGCCTCTTTGTGCAACTTCTCTTGCCTCTTTCTACACCTCTCTTCCTCTTTCTGCACCTCTCTTGCCTCTTTCTGTACCTCATGTTGCTTCTTTCTGCACTTCTGCTTGCCTCTTTCTGCACCCTTCGTGCCTCTTTCAGCACCTCTGTTGCTTCTTTCTGCACTTCTCTTCATTCTTTCTGCATCCCTCCTGCCTCTTTCTGGACCCCTCTTCCCTCTTTGTGCTCCTCTCCTACCCCTTTCTGCACCCCTCTTGCCTCTTTTTGCACCTCTGTTGGTTCTTTCTGCACTGTTCTTGGTTCTTTCTGCACCTCTTTTGCAAATTTCTGCATCCCTCTTTGTCCACCTCTCTTGCTTCTTTCTGCACTTCTCTTGCTTCTTTCTGCACTGCTCTTGCTTCTTTCTGCACCTCTCTTGCAAATTTCTGTATCCGTCTTGCCTCTTTCTGCACGCCTTTTCCCTCTTTCTGCACCTTTCTTGCCTGCTTCTGCACCACTCTTGCCTCTTTCTGCAACCCTCTTGCCTCTTTCAGCACCTCTGTTGCTTCTTTCTGCACTTCTCTTGCTTCTTTCTGCACCCCTCTTGCCTGTTTCTGTACCCCTTCTTGCCTCTTTGTGCACCTCTCCTGCCTCATTGTGCACCTCTCTTGACTTGTTCTGCAGTTCTCTTGCCTCTTTCTGCACCTCTGTTGGTTCTTTCTGCACTGCTCTTGCTTCTTTCTGCAACTCTGTTCCAAATTTCTGCATTCCTCTTGCCTCTTTCTGAACCCCTCTTCCCTCTTTCTGCACCTCTCTAGCCTCAGTCTGCCCACCTGTTCCCTCTTTCTGCAGCCCTTTTTCCTGTTTCTGCAACTCTCTTGCCTCTTTCTGCAGTTCTCTTGTCTCCTTCTGCACCTTTGTTGCTTCTTTCTGTACCTCTATTGTAAATTTCTGCACCACTCTTGCCTCTTTCTGCACCCCTCTTGCCTCCATCTGCACCTCTGTTGGTTCTTTCTGCACTGCTCATGCCTCTTGCTGCACCCCTCTTCCCTCTTTCTGCACCTCTGTTGCTTCTATCTGCACTTCTGTTGCTTCTTTCTGCATCCCTCATGCCTCTTTCTGGACCCCTCTTCCCTCTTTGTGGTCCTCTCCTACCCCTTTCTGCACCCCTCTTGCCTGTTTTTGCACCTCTGTTTGTACTTTTTGCACTGTTCTTGGTTCTTTCTGCACCTCTTTTGGAAATTTCTGCATCCCTCTTCCCTCTTTGTCCACCTCTCTTGCTTCTTTCTGCACTTCTCTTGCTTCTTTCTGCACTGCTGTTGCTTCCTTCTGCACCTCTCTTGCAAACTCCTGTATCCCTCTTCCCTCTTTCTGCACCCCTGTTCCCTCTTTCTGTACCTTTCTTGCGTGCTTCTGCACCACTCTTGCCTTTTTCTGCACCTCTGTTGCTTCTTTCTGCACTTCTCTTGCCTCTTTATGCACCCCTCTTGCCTCTTTCAGCACCTCTGTTGCTTCTTTCTGCACTTCTCTTGCTTCTTCCTGCACCCCTCTTGCCTCTTTCTGCACCCCTCTTCGTGCAACTCTCTTGCCTCTTTCTGCACTTCTCTTGCTGGTTTCTGCTCCTCTCGTACCTGTTTCTACACCTCTCTTGCCTCTTTCTGCACCTCACTTGCTTCTTTCTGCACCCCTTTTGCCTCTTTCTGCACCCCTCTTCCCTCTTTGTGCAACTCTCTTGCGTCTTTCTACACCTCTCTTCCCTCTTTCTGCACCACTCTTGCCTCTTTCTGTACCTCTGTTGCTTCTTTCTGCACTTCTCTTGCCTCTTTCTGCACCCTTCGTGCCTCTTTCAGCACCTCTGTTGCTTCTTTCTGCACTTCTCTTCCTTCTTTGTGCATCCCTCCTGCCTCTTTCTGGACCCCTCTTCCTTCTTTGTGCTCCTCTCCTATCCCTATCTGCACCCCTCTTGCCTCTTTTTGCACCTCTGTTGGTTCTTTCTGCACTGTTCTTTGTTCTTTCTGCACCTCTTTTGGAAATTTCTGCATCCCTCTTCCCTCTTTGTCCACCTCTCTTGCTTCTTTCTGCACTTCTCTTGCTTCTTTCTGCACTGCTGTTGCTTCTTTCTGCACCTCTCTTGCAAATTTCGGTATCCTTCTAGCCTCTTTCTGCACACCTGTTCCCTCTTTCTGCACCTTTCTTGCCTGCTTCTGCACCGCTCTTGCCTCTTTCTGCACCTCTGTTGCTTCTTTCTGCACTTCTCTTGCCTCTTTCTGCACCCCTCTTGCCTCTTTCTGTACCCCTCTTGCCTCTTTGTGCACCTCTCCTTCCTTATTCTGCACCTCTCTTGCCTTTTTCTGCAGTTCTCTTGCCTCTTTCTGCACCTCTGTTGGTTCTTTCTGAACCCCTCTTCCCTCTTTCTGTACCTATCTTGCCTCAGTCTGCCCACCTGTTCCCTCTTTCTGCACCCCTTTTGACTGTTTCTGCAACTCTCTTGCCTCTTTCTGCAGTTCTCTTGTCTCCTTCTGCACCTCTGTTGCTTCTTTCTGTACCTCTATTGAACATTTCTGCACCCCTCTTGCCTCTTTCTGCACCCCTCTTGCCTCCTTCTGCACCTCTGTTGGTTCTTTCTGCACTGCTCATGCCTCTTGCTGCACCCCTCTTGCCTCTTTTTGCACATCTGTTGCTTCTTTCTGCACTTCTGTTGCTTCTTTCTGCATCCCTCCTGCCTCTTTCTGGACCCCTCTTCTCTCTTTGTGCTCCTCTCCTACCCCTTTCTGCACCCCTCTTGCCTCTTTTTGCACCTCTGTTGGTACTTTTTGCACTGTTCTTGGTTCTTTCTGCACTTCTTTTTCAAATTTCTGCATCCCTCTTCCCTCTTTGTCCACCTCTCTTGCTTCTTTCTGCACTTCTCTTGCTTCTTTCTGCACTGCTGTTGCTTCTTTATGCACCTCTCTTGTACATTTCTGTATCCCTCTTGCCTCTTTCTTCACCCCTGTTCCCTCTTTCTGTACCTTTCTTTCCTGCTTCTGCACCACTCTTGCCTCTTTCAGCACCTCTGTTGCTTCTTTCTGCACTTCTCTTGCTTCTTCCTGCCCCCTCTTGCCTCTTTCTGCACCCCTCTTCCCTCTTTGTGCAACTCACTTGCCTCTTTCTGCACTTCTCTTGCCTGTTTCTGCACCTCTCGTACCTGTTTCTGCACCTCTCTTGCCTCTTTCTGCACCTCACTTGCTTCTTTCTGCACCCCTCTTGCCTCTTTCTACACCCCTCTTCCCTCTTTCTGCACCACTCTTGCCTCTTTCTGTACCTCATTTGCAAATTTCTGCATCCCTCTTCCCTCTTTGTCCTCTTCTCTTGCTTCTTTCTGCACTTCTCTTGCTTCTTTCTGCACCACTCTTGCCTCTTGCTGTACCCTCTTGCCTCTTTGTAAACCTCTCCTGCCATATTCTGCACCTCTCTTGCCTTTTCCTGCAGTTTTCTTGCCTGTCTCTGCACCTCTTTTGCTTAATTCTGCACTTCACTTGCCTCTTTCTGCACCCCTCTTGCCTCTTTCTGCACCCCTCTTCCCTCTTTGTGCAACTCTCTTGCCTCTTTCTACACCTCTCTTCCCTCTTTCTGCACCACTCTTGCCTCTGTTCTGTACATCTGTTGCTTCTTTCTGTACTTCTCTTCGCCTCTTCCTGCACTCCTTCGTGCCTCTTTCAGCACCTCTGTTGCTTCTTTCTGCACTTCTCTTCCTTCTTTCTGCATCCCTCCTGCCCCTTTCTGGACCCCTCTTCCCTCTTTGTGCTCCTCTTCTACCCCTTTCTGCACCCCTCTTGCTTCTTTTTGCACCTCTGTTGATTCTTTCTGCACTGTTCCTGGTTCTTTCTGTACCTCTTTTGCAAATTTCTGCATCCCTCTTCCCCCTTTGTTCACCTCTCTTGCTTCTTTCTGCACTTCTCTTGCTTCTTTCTGCACTGCTCTTGCTTCTTTCTGCACCTCTTGCAAATTTCTGTATCCCTCTTACCTCTTTCTGTACCCCTGTTCCCTCTTTCTGCACCTTTCTTGCCTGCTTCTGCTCCACTCTTACCTCTTTCTGCACTTCTCTTGCTCCTTTCTGCACCCGTCTTGCCTCTTTCTGCACCCTTCTTCCCTCTTTGTGCAACTTTCTTGCCTCTTTCTGCACTTCTCTTGCCTGTTTTTGCACCTCTCGTACCCGTTTCTACACCTCTCTTGCCTCTTTCTGCATCTCACTTGCTACTTTCTGCACCCCTCTTCCCTCTTTGTGCAACTCTCTTGCCTCTTGCTACACCTCCCTTCCCCCTTTCTGCACCACTCTTGTCTCTTTCGTTACCTCTGTTGCTTCTTTCTGCACTTCTTTTGCCTCTTTCTGCACCCTTTGTGCCTCTTTCAGCACCTCTATTGCTTCTTTCTGCACTTCTCTTCCTTCTTTCTGCATCCCTCCTGCCTCTTTCTGGACCCCTCTTCCCTCTTTGTGCTCCTCTCCTACCCCTTTCTGCACCCCTCTTGCTTCTTTTTGCACCTCTGTTGGTTCTTTCTGCACTGTTCTTGGTTCTTTCTGCACCTCTTTTGCAAATTTCTGCATCCCTCTTCCCTCTTTGTCCACCTCTCGTGCTTCTTTCTGCACTTCTCTTGCTTCTTTCTGCACTGCTGTTGCTTCTTTCTGCACCTCTCTTGCAAATTTCTGTATCCATCTTGCCTCTTTCTGCACGCCTTTTCCCTCTTTCTGCACCTTTATTGCCTGCTTCTGTACCACTCTTGCCTCTTTCTGCACCTCTGTTGCTTCTTTCTGCACTTCTCTTGCTTCTTTCTGCACCTTACTTACTTCTTTCTGCACCCCTCTTGCCTCTTTCTGCACCCCTCTTCCCTCTTTTTACAACTCTCTTGCCTCTTTCTACACCTCTCCTCCCTCTTTCTGCACCACTCTTGCCTCTTTCTGTACCTCTTTTGGTTCTTTCTGCACTGCTCTTGCTTCTTTCTGCAATTCTGTTGTAAATTTCTGCATCCCTCTTGCCTCTTTCTGAACCCCTCTTCCCTCTTTCTGCACCTCTCTAGCCTCAGTCTGCCTACCTATTCCCTCTTTCTGCACCCCTTTTGCCTGTTTCTACAACTCTCTTGCCTCTTTCTGCAGTTCTCTTATCTCCTTCTCCACCTCTGTTGCTTCTTTCTGTACCTCTATTGCAAATTTCTGCACCCCTCTTGCCTCTTTCTGCACCCCTCTTGCCTCCTTCTGCACCTCTGTTGGTTCTTTCTGCACTGCTCATGCCTCTTGCTGCACCCCTCTTGCTTCTTTCTGCACTTCTGTTGCTTCCTTCTGCATCCTTCCTGCCTCTTTCTGGACCTCTCTTCCCTCTTTGTGCTCCTCTCCTACCCCTTTCTGCACCCCTCTTGCCTCTTTTTGCACCTCTGTTGGTACTTTTTGCACTGTTTTTGGTTCTTTCTGCACCTCTTTTGCAAATTTCTGCATCTCTCTTCCCTCTTTCTGAACCCCTGTTCCCTCTTTCTGGATCTTTCCTGCCTGCTTCTGCACCACTCTTGCCTCTTTATGCACCTCTGTTGCTTCTTTCTACACTTCGCTTGCCTCTTTCTGCACCCCTCTTGCCTCTTTCAGCACCTCTGTTGCTTCTTTATGCACTTCTCTTGCTTCTTCCTGCACCTCTCTTGCCTCTTTCTGCACCCCTCTTGCCTCTTTGTGCACCTCTCTTGCCTCTTTCTGCACTTCTCTTGCCTCTTTCTGCACCTCTGTGTGCCTGTTTCTGCACCTCTCTTGCCTCTTTCTGAACCTCACTTGCTTCTTTCTGCACCCCTCTTGCCTCTTTCTGCACTCCTCTTCCCTCTTTGTGCAACTCTCTTGCCTCTTTCTGCACCTCTCATGCCTCTTTCTGCACCACTCTTGCCTCTTTCTGTACCTCTGTTGCTTCTTTCTGCACTTCCCTTGCCTCTTTCTGCACCCTTCGTGCCTCTTTCTGCACCTCTGTTGCTTCTTTCTGCACTTCTCTTCATTCTTTCTGCATCCCTCTCTGCCTCTTTCTGGACCTCTCTTCCCTCTTTGTGCTCCTCTCCTACCCCTTTCTGCACCCCTCTTGCCTCTTTCTGCACCTCTGTTGGTTCTTTCTGCACTGTTCTTGCTTCTTTCTGCACCTCTTTTGCAAATTTCTGTATCCCTCTTTGTCCACCTCTCTTGCTTCTTTCTGCACTTCTCTTGCTTCTTTCTGCACTGCTCTTGCTTCTTTCTGCACCTCTCTTGCATCTTTCTGTATCCGTCTTGCCTCTTTCTGCACGCCTCTTCCCTCTTTCTGCACCTCTCTTGCCTGCTTTCTGCACCTCTCTTGCCTCTTTCTGCAACCCTCTTGCCTCTTTCAGCACCTCTGTTGCTTCTTTCTGCACTTCTCTTGCTTCTTTCTGCACCCCTCTTGCCTGTTTCTGTACCCCTTCTTGCCTCTTTGTGCACCTCTCCTGCCTCATTGTGCACCTCTCTTGACTTGTTCTGCAGTTCTCTTGCCTCTTTCTGCACCTCTGTTGGTTCTTTCTGCACTGCTCTTGCTTCTTTCTGCACCTCTGTTCCAAATTTCTGCATTCCTCTTGCCTCTTTCTGAACCCCTCTTCCCTCTTTCTGCACCTCTCTAGCCTCAGTCTGCCCACCTGTTCCCTCTTTCTGCACCCCTTTTGCCTGTTTCTGCAACTCTCTTGCCTCTTTCTGCAGTTCTCTTGTCTCCTTCTGCACCTTTGTTGCTTCTTTCTGTACCTCTATTGTAAATTTCTGTACCACTCTTGCCTCTTTCTGCACCCCTCTTGCCACCATCTGTACCTCTGTTGATTCTTTCTGCACTGCTCATGCCTCTTTCTGCCCCCCTCTTGACTCTTTCTGCACCTCCCTTGCTTCTTTCTGTACTTCTCTTGCTTCTTTCTGCATCCCTCTTGCCTCTTTCTGTACCCCTCTTCCCTCTTTGTGGTCCTCTCCTACCCTTCTTTCTGCACCTCTCTTGCCTCTTTTTGCACCTCTGTTGGTTCTTTCTGCACTGCTCTTGCTTCTTTCTGCACCTCTTTTGCAAATTTCTGCATCCTTCTCTTGCCCTCTTTCTGCACCTCTCTTGCTTCTTTCTGCACTTCTCTTGCTTCTTTCTGCACTGCTGTTGCTTCTTTCTGCATCTCTCTTGCAAACTTCCTGTATCCTCTTCCCTCTTTCTGCACCCCTGTTCCCTCTTTCTGTACCTTTCTTGCGCTGCTTCTGCACCTCTCTTGCCTCTTTCTGCACCTCTGTTGCTTCTTTCTGCACTTCTCTTGCCTCTTTCTGCACCCCTCTTGCCTCTTAATGCACCTCTCTTGCTTCTTTCTTCTGCACTTCTCTTGCCTCTTTTTGCACCCCTCTTGCCTCTTTCTGCACCTCTCTTGCCTCTTTGTGCAACTCTCTTGCCTCTTTCTGCACTTCTCTTGCTGGTTTCTGCACCTCTCTTACCTGTTTCTGCACCTCTCTTGCCTCTTTCTGCACCTCACTTGCTTCTTTCTGCACCCCTCTTGCCTCTTTCTGCACCCTCTTCCCTCTTTGTGCAACTCTCTTGCCTCTTTCTACACCTCTCTTCCCTCTTTCTGCACCACTCTTGCCTCTTTCTGTACCTCTGTTGCTTCTTTCTGCACTTCTCTTGCCTCTTTCTGCACCCTTCGTGCCTCTTTCCAGCACCTCTGTTGCTTCTTTCTGCACTTCTCTTCCTTCTTTCTGCATCCCTCCTGCTTCTTTCTGTACCCCTCTTGCCTCTTTGTGCAGCTCTCCTACCCCTTTCTGCACCCCTCTTGCCTCTTTTTGCACCTCTGTTGGTTCTTTCTGCACTGTTCTTGGTTCTTTCTGCACCTCTTTTGCAAATTTCTGCATCCCTCTTCCCTCTTTGTCCACCTCTCTTGCTTCTTTCTGCACTTCTCTTGCTTCTTTCTGCACTGCTGTTGCTTCTTTCTGCACCTCTCTTGCAAATTTCTGTATCCCTCTTGCCTCTTTCTGCACCCCTGTTCCCTCTTTCTGCACCTTTCTTGCCTGCTTCTGCACCTCTCTTGCCTCTTTCTGCACCTCTGTTGCTTCTTTCTGCACTTCTCTTGCCTCTTTCTGCACCCCTCTTGCCTCTTTCTGTACCCTCTTGCCTCTTTCTGCACCTCTCCTGCCTTATTCTGCACCTCTCTTGCCTTTTCTGCAGTTCTCTTGCCTTTTTCTGCACCTCTGTTGGTTCTTTCTGAACCCCTCTTCCCTCTTTATGCACCTCTCTTGCCTCAGTCTGCCCACCTGTTCCCTCTTTCTGCACCCCTTTGCCTGTTTCTGCAACTCTCTTGCCTCTTTCTGCAGTTCTCTTGCCTCCTTCTGCACCTCTGTTGGCTTCTTTCTGCACCTCTCTTGCTTCTTTCTGCACCCTCTTGCCTCTTTCTGCACTCCTCTTGCCTCCTTCTGCACCTCTGTTGCTTCTTTCTGCACTGCTCTTGCCTCTTTCTGCACACTCTCTTGCCTCTTTCTGCACCTCTGTTGCTTCTTTCTGCACTTCTGTTGCTTCTTTCTGCACCCCTCCTGCCTCTTTCTGCACCCCTCTTGCCTCTTTCTGCACCTCTCTTACCTCTTTCTGCACTCCTCTTGCCTCTTTTCTGCACCTCTGTTTGTACTTTTTGCACTGTCTCTTGCTTCGTTCTGCACCTCTCTTGCCTATTTCTGCATCTCTCTTGCCTCTTTCTGCACCTCTCTTGCTTCTTTCTGCACTTCTCTTGCTTCTTTCTGCACCTCTGTTGCTTCTTTCTGCACCTCTCTTGCTTACTTTCTGTATCCTCTCTTGCCTCTTTCTGCACCCCTGTTCCCTCTTTCTGCACCTTTCTTGTCTGCTTCTGCACCACTCTTGCCTCTTTCTGCACCTCTGTTTGCCTCTTTCTGCACCTCTCTTGCCTTCTTTCTGCACCCTCTTGCCTCTTTCTGCACTCCTCTTCCCTCTTTCTGCACCTCTCTTGCCTCTTTCTGCACTTCTCTTGCCTGTTTCTGCACCTCTCTTGCCTCTTTCTGCACCTCTCTTGCCTCTTTCTGCACCTCACTTGCTTCTTTCTGCACCCCTCTTGCCTCTTTCTGCACCCCTCTTCCCTCTGTGTGCAACTCACTTGCCTCTTTCTGTACCTCTCTTCCCTCTTTCTGCACCACTCTTGCCTCTTTCTGTACCTCTGTTGCTTCTTTCTGCACTTCTCTTGCCTCTTTCTGCACCCTTTGTGCCTCTTTCAGCACCTCTGTTGCTTCTTTCTGCACTTCTCTTCCTTCTTTCTGCATCTCTCCTGCCTCTTTCTGTACCCCTCTTGCCTCTTTGTGCACCTCTCCTACCCCTTTCTGCACCCCTCTTGCCTCTTTTTGCACCTCTGTTGGTTCTTTCTGCACTGTTCTTTGTTCTTTCTGCACCTCTTTTGGAAATGTATGCATCCCTCTTCCCTCTTTGTCCACCTCTCTTGCTTCTTTCTTCACTTCTTATGCTTCTTTCTGTGCTGCTGTTGCTTCTTTCTGCACCTCTCTTGCAAATTTTGGTATCCCTCTTGCCTCTTTCTGCACGCCTGTTCCCTCTTTCTGCACCTTTCTTGCCTGCTTCTGCACCACTCTTGCCTCTTTCTGCACCTCTGTTGCTTCTTTCTGCACTTCTCTTGCCTCTTTCTGCATCTCTCATTCCTCTTTCTGTACCCCTCTTGCCTCTTTGTGCAACTCTCCTTCCTTATTCTGCACCACTCTTGCCTTTTTCTGCAGTTCTCTTGCCTCTTTCTGCACCTCTGTTGCGTTCTTTCTGCAACCCCTCTTCCCTCTTTCTGCACCTACTCTTGCCTCCTTCTGCACCATCTCTTGCCTCTTTCTGCACCTCTTTTGCCTGTTTCTGCAACCTCTCTTGCCTCTTTTCTGCAGCTTCTCTTGCTCTCCTTCTGCACCTCTGTTTGCCTCTTTCTGTACCTCTCTTGCATCTTTCTGCACCCCTCTTGCCTCTTTCTACACCCCTCTTGCCTCTTTCTGTACCTCTGTTGCTTCTTTCTGCACTTCTCTATGCCTCTTGCTGCACCCCTCTTGCCTCTTTCTGCACCTCTGTTGCTTCTTTCTGCACTTCTCTTGCTTCTTTCTGCACCCCTCCTGCCTCTTTCTGTACCCCTCTTGCTCTCTTTGTGCACCTCTCCTGCCCCTTTCTGCACCCTCTTGCCTCTTTTTGCACCTCTGTTGGTTCTTTCTGCACTTTCTTTGCTTCTTTCTGCACCTCTCTTGCCTCTTTCTGCATCCCTCTTGCCTCTTTCTGCACCTCTCTTGCTTCTTTCTGCACTGCTCTTGCTTCTTTCTGCACCTGCTGTTGCTTCTTTCTGCACCTCTCTTGCCTCTTTCTGCATCTCTCTTGCCTCTTTCTGCACCCCTGTTCCCTCTTTCTGCACTTCTCTTGCCTGTTTCTGCACCTCTCTTGCCTCTTTCTGCACCTCTCTTGCTTCTTTCTGCACTTCTCTTGCTTCTTTCTGCACCTCTCTTGCCTCTTTCTGCACCCTCTTCCCTCTTTGTGCAACTCTCTTGCCTCTTTCTGCACCTCTCTTGCCTCTTTCTGCACCTCTCTTGCCTGTTTCTGCACCTCTCTTGCCTCTTTCTGCACCTCATTTGCTTCTTTCTGCACCTCTCTTGCCTCTTTCTGCACCCCTCTTGCCTCTTTCTGCACCTCTGTTGCTTCTTTCTGCACTTCTCTTGCCTCTTTCTGCACCTCCGTTGCCTCTTTCAGCACCTCTGTTGCTTCTTTCTGCACTTCTCTTGCCTTCTTTCTGCATCCCTCCTGCCTCTTTCTGTACCTCTCTTGCCTCTTTGTACACCTCTCCTACCCTCTTTCTGCACCCCTCTTGCCTCTTTTGCACCTCTGTTGGTTCTTTCTGCACTGTTCTTTGCTTCTTTCTGCACCTCTTTTAGCAAATTTCTGCATCCCTCTTCCCTCTTTGTCCACCTCTCTTGCTTCTTTCTGCACTTCTCTTTGCTTCTTTCTGCACTGCTGTTGCTTCTTTCTGCACCTCTCTTGCCAAATTTCTGTATCCCTCTTGCCTCTTTCTGCACCCCTGTTCCCTCTTTCTGCACCTTTCTTGCCTGCTTCTGCACCCCTCTTGCCTCTTTCTGCACCTCTGTTGCTTCTTTATGCACTTCTCTTGCTTCATTCTGCACCTCTGTTGCTTCTTTCTGCACCCCTCTTGCCTCTTTCTGCACCTCTCCTTCCTCTATTCTGCACCACTCTTGCCTCTTTCTGCACCTCTCTGCTTGCCTCTTTCTGCACCTCTGTTGGTTCTTTCTGCACCCCTCTTGCCTCTTTCTGTACCTCTCTTGCCTCTGTCTGCACCACCTGTTCCCTCTTTCTGCACCCCTTTTGCCTGTTTCTGCAACTCTCTTGCCTCTTTCTGCAGCTTCTCTTGCTCTCCTTCTGCACCTCTGTTCGCTTCTTTCTGTACACTCTCTTGCCTATTTCTGCACCTCTCTTGCCTCTTTCTGCACCCTCTTGCCTCCTTCTGTACCTCTGTTGCTTCTTTCTGCACTTCTCTTGCCTCTTTCTGCACCCCTCTTGCCGTCTTTCTGCACCTCTGTTGCTTCTTTCTGCACTTCTCTTGCCTTCTTTCTGCACCCCTCCTGCCTCTTTCTGTACCCCTCTTGCTCTCTTTTTGCACCTCTCCTACCCCTTTCTGCACCCCTCTTGCCTCTTTTTGCACCTCTGTTGGTTCTTTCTGCACTGTCTCTTTGCTTCTTTCTGCACCTCTCTTGCCTCTTTCTGCATCCCTCTTGCCTCTTTCTGCACCTCTCTTGCTTCTTTCTGCACTTCTCTTGCTTCTTTCTGCACCTGCTGTTGCTTCTTTCTGCACCTCTCTTGCAAATTTCTGTATCCTCTTGCCTCTTTCTGCACCCCTGTTCCCTCTTTCTGCAACTTTCTTGCCTGCTTCTGTACCACTCTTGCCTCTTTCAGCACCTCTGTTGCTTCTTTCTGCACTTCTCTTGCTTCTTCCTGCACTCCTCTTGCCTCTTTCTGCACCCCTCTTCCCTCTTTCTGCAACTCACTCTGCCTCTTTCTGCACTTCTCTTGCCTCTTTCTGCACCTCTCGTGCCTGTTTCTGCACCTCTCTTGCCTCTTTCTGCACCTCATTTGCTTCTTTCTGCACCCCTCTTGCCTCTTTGTGCACCCCTCTTGTCTCTTTCTGTACCTCTGTTGCTTCTTTCTGCACTTCTCTTGCCTCTTTCTGCACCTCTTCGTTGCCTCTTTCAGCACCTCTCTTGCTTCTTTCTGCACTTCTCTTGCCTTCTTTCTGCATCCCTCCTGCCTCTTTCTGTACCTCTCTTGCCTCTTTGTGCACCTCTCCTACCCCTTTCTGCACCCCTCTTGCCTCTTTTTGCACCTCTGTTGGTTCTTTCTGCACTGTTCTTGTGTTCTTTCTGCACTCTCTTTTAGCAAATTTCTGCATCCCTCTTCCCTCTTTGTCCACCTCTCTTGCTTCTTTCTGCACTTCTCTTGCTTCTTTCTGCACTGCTGTTGCTTCTTTCTGCACCTCTCTTGCCAAATTTCGTTTTCCCTCTTGCCTCTTTCTGCACGCCTGTTCCCTCTTTCTGCACCTTTCTTGCCTGCTTCTGCACCACTCTTGCCTCTTTCTGCACCTCTGTTGCTACTTTCTGCACTTCTCTTGCCTCTTTCTGCACCCCTCTTGCCTCTTTCTGTACCGCTCTTGCCTCTTTGTGCACCTCTCCTGCCTTATTCTGCACCTCTCTTGCCTTTTTCTGCAGTTCTCTTGCCTCTTTCTGCACCTCTGTTGGTTCTTTCTGCACTGCTCTTGCTTCTTTCTGCAACTCTGTTCCAAATTTCTGCCTCCCTCTTGCCTCTTTCTGCACCCCTCTTGCCTCTTTCTGCACCTCTCTTGCCTCAGTCTGCCCACCTATTCCCTATCTCTGCACCCCTTTTGCCTGTTTCTACAACTCTCTTGCCTCTTTCTGCAGTTCTCTTGTCTCCTTTTGCACCTCTGTTGGTTCTTCCTGCACTGCTCTTGCCTCTTGCTGCACCCCTCTTGCCTCTTTCTGCACCTCTGTTGCTTCTTTCTGCACTTCTGTTGCTTCTTTCTGCATCTCTCCTGCCTCATTCTGGACCCCTCTTCCCTCTTTGTGCTCCTCTCCTACCCATTTCTTCACCCCTCTTGCCTCTTTTTGCACCTCTGTTGGTTCTTTTTGCACTGTTCTTGGTTCTTTCTGCACCTCATTTGCAAATTTCTGCATCCCTCTTCCCTCTTTGTCCTCTTCTCTTGATTCTTTCTGTACTCCTCTTGCTTGTTTCTGTACTGCTGTTGCTTCTTTCTGCACCTCTCTTGCAAATTTCTGTATCCCTCTTGCCTTTCTGCACCCCTGCTCCCTCTTTCTGCACCTTTCTTGCCTGCTTCTGCACCACTCTTGCCTCTTTCTGCACCTCTGTTGCTTCTTTCTGCACTTCTCTTGCTTCTTCTCTGCACCCCTCTTGCCTCTTTCTGCACCCCTCTTGCCTCTTTCTGCACACCTACTCTTGCCTCTTTCTCTGCACTTCTCTTGCCTGTTTCTGCACCTCTCTATGCCTGTTTCTGCACCTCTCTTGCCTCTTTCTGCACCTCACTTGCTTCTTTCTGCACCCCTCTTGTCTCCTTCTGCACCCCTCTTCCCTCTTTGTACAACTCTCTTGCCTCTTTCTACACCTCTCTTCCCTCTTTCTGCACCACTCTTGCCTCTTTCTGTACCTCTGTTGCTTCCTTCTGCACTTCTTTTGCCTCTTTCTGCTCCCTTCGTCCCTCTTTCAGCACCTCTGTTGCTTCTTTCAGCACTTCTCTTCCTTCTTTCTGCATCCCTCCTGCCTCTTTCTGGACCCCTCTGCCCTCTTTGTGCTCCTCTCCTACCCCTTTCTCCACCCCTCTTGCCTCTTTTTGCACCTCTGTGAGTTCTTTCTGCACTGTTATTGGTTGTTTCTGCACCACTTTTGCAAATTTCTGCATCCCTCTTCCCTCTTTGTCCACCTCTCTTGCTTCTTTCTGTACTTCTCTTGCTTCTTTCTGCACTGCTCTTGCTTCTTTCTGCACCTCTCTTGCAAATTTCTGAATCCCTCTTGCCTCTTTCTGCACGCCTGTTCCCTCTTTCTGCACCTTTCTTGCCTGCTTCTGCACCACTCTTGCCTCTTTCTGCTCCTCTGTTGCTTCTTTCTGTACTTCTCTTGCCTCTTTATGCACCACTCTTGCCTCTTTCAGCACCTCTGTTGCTTCTTTCTGCACTTCTTGCTTCTTTCTGCACCCCTCTTGCCTCTTTCTGTACCCCTCTTGCCTCTTTGTGCACCTCTCCTGCCTTAGTCTGCACCTCTCTTTCCACTCTCTCCCCACTGCTCCGCTGTGCCGTCTCTTGCCTCCAGACCCCGACCTCCTCCTTGGGAGGTTCGAGGCTGCTGCCTGCGCCTGCTGCCCGCTCTAACTGGGACCAGACTGCCTCCAACCACCCTAACCTTTCTCAGACGCTTTTTTTCTTAATTTTTTTCCCTGTTGTGCCACTGTTATTGTGCCCATATGTGTCTTGCTCTAATTCCACCACTGTTTTTATTTTCTCTTGCCTGCCTGTTCCTTTTGCCTTTCGCCGCTGCTGCCCCTGCGGCCCCTCCCCCCCGTTATTCCCCCCTGGAATTTCCCCTCTGGAATTCCCCCCCGGAATTCCCCTGCTCCCGCCTCCCAGCCTCTCCTCCCTCCCACCTCCCCTACTTAATGGCGGCCGCTGCAAAGGCAAGCCCGTCTGCGCCCGTCCGCGACCCGACCGTGGCCAGCACCAGGAACCCTGGCCCTCCCACTACCCATCGCTACGACACCACCACCCTCCTCGCACTCAACCTGGAAGACTTAGAGAATGCCAACAGGCCTCGCTCGAACATGACCCACGGCCAGTTCTCCTGCCTCCACTGCCGCCAGACCCTCACCGCCACCCCGGCCTCCAACACCGCCGACGCCAGCACCGGCGACACCCTAAATTGCATCCTCCTCAATGTACGCTCCGTACACAAACACGCCATGGAAATCTAGAACCTACTGGACTCTCTTTCGCCCGACATCGCCTTCTTCACAGAGACCTGGACCAACGCATCCTCCGCCCCCGACATCAGCACCGCCATCCCAGATGGATACAAGATCCAGAGGAAAGACCGCCCCAACCACCCAGCGAAACCTTCCCCTCCGCCGAACACCTGCACTTCAAGATCCAGACCACCCCCAAAGCCACACTCCGAGGAACCCTCGTCTACAGACCCCCGGCACTGAACACCCTTCACCGCCACCATCACCGAGCTTCATCGCACCCCACGCGATCACCTCAACAAACTACATACTCATTGGAGACCTGAACTTCCACCTCGACAACCCCAGCGACCCCAACTCCACTATCCTTCGTGACAACCTCGCCAGCATCGGACTTAAACAACTCGTCAACACACCGACCCACAGAGCAGGACACACCCTCGACCCCATCTTCGTGGCAGGAAACACCATCCATTTCAGCCACACAACGCAGCCGCCATGGACCGACCACCACTGCGTACACTTTGCCATCAACAAACCCAAGGCACCCAAACCAGCCCCACGCCCACCACGAAGGAACTGGAGCAAGGTTACCAACGAGCAACAACTCCCACCCTCAACCGAGACAACCACACCTGGGCACCCGACGCAAACAGCGCAAACGACGCAGCCAGAGAACTCCCACACCTGGATCTCCAACTGCGCAGATGAGCTCGCTCCGCTACGCAACCCCGACAGACAACGCCCCAGGAAAGCCGCCTGGTTCACAACCGCTCTCCAAGAAGCCAGACGCACCTGCAGACGCCTGGAGAAGAACTGGAGAAACACCAAGACAACCGAAAACCACACCACCTACAAGGACGCCATGACGGACTACCACAACCAGATCAGAGCCACCAAAAGGAACCATCCACAACAAAATCTTGGCCAACTCCACCAACTCCAAGGAACTTTTCAGTGTCATTCAAGAATTCACCAACCCACGCAGCGAAGCCACAGACATCACCCCATCCCAAGACCTCTGCGACAAGCTTGGAACCTATTTCCACCTCAAGATCAAAAACCTCTACGACAACTTCATCAACCATCCACCAAGCGCCACAGACGGCCCCCCGCCCCCCAGAAACACCAGCCAGCCCACCATCTCCAACTGGACACCGATCACGGCCGAAGACACTGCCTCGACCATGAAAAGCATCCACTCTGGGGACCCCACCGACCCCTGCCCCCCTCACATCTACCACAGAGCCGTGGCCGCCTTCGCACCCGAACTACAACGCACCATCAACACCACCTTCAAAACAGGCACCTTCCCAGATGACTGGAAGCGCACAGAAGTCAGACCCCCTGCTCAAGAAGCCCACAGCTGACCCCACCGACCTCAAGAACTATCGGCCCATCTCGCTCCTCCCCTTCGCAGCCAAAGTTGCAGAGAAAACAGTCAACAGGAAACTGACACGATTCATTGAAGAAAACGCCGTCCTCGACCCGTCCCAATCCGGATTCCGAAGCAACCACAGCACAGAGACCGCCCTACTCGCCACCATAGACGACATCCGCACCCTCCTGGACCAAGGCCACTCCGCAGCCCTCATCCTACTCAACCTATCAGCGGCCTTCGACACCGTCTCCCATCGCACACTAGTCATCAGACTACACGACGCAGGCATACAAGGAACAGCCCTAGACTGGATCCGATCATTCCTCACCGGAAGAAGCCAAAGGAGAAGACTCCCACCCTTCCTCTCCGACCCCACAAAAATCACCTGCGGAGTCCCACAGGGTTCATCACTGAGCCCCACCCTCTTCAACATTTACATGGCCCCCCTCGCAGCCATCGTCCGACAACACGGCCTCAACATCATATCCTACGCCGATGACATCCAGCTCATCCTCTCCCTCACCAAAGACCCCACCACTGCCAAACTCAACTTCCAGAAAGGAATGCAAGACGTCGCAGTCTGGATGACCAACAGCTGCCTGAAGCTCAACGCCGAGAAGACAGAAGTCCTCGTCCTCGGTACCACCCCTTCTGCATGGGACAGCACCTGGTGGCCGACCGCCCTCGGAAGCCCACCTACCCCCTCAGACCACGCCAAGAACCTCGGCATCGTACTCGACTCATCACTCTCCATGAACCGACAGGTCAATGCTGTCACCTCCAGCTGCTTCAACACCCTCCGCATCCTCCGCAAGACCTTCAAGTGGATCCCCCTGAGTCAAGGAAGACGGTCCACCCACGCACTCATCACCAGCAGACTGGACTATGGAAACGCACTCTACGCCGGCATCAACAAGTCCCTACTCCGCAAACTCCAGACAGTACAGAACACCGCCGCCAGACTGGCGTCCTCGGCATCCCCCGACACGAACACATCAGCCAACACCTACAAAGTCTCCACTGGCTCCCCGTGGAGAAAAGAGTCACTTTCAAAATCCTCACTCACGCCTACAAATGCCTACACAACAACGGACCCAAATACCTCAACGACAGAATCAACTTCCACGTACCCAAAAGAAACCTCCGATCTTCCAACCTCGCACTGGCCGAAACCCCGCACATCCACAGAGCCAGAGCAGGCGGAAGATCCTTCTCTCACATTGCAGCCAAGACCTGGAACGAGCTACCAGCAGACATCAGACGGGCCCCCTCCCTGAACACCTTCAGGAAGACCCTCAAGACCTGGCTCTTTGGCTAAACAGATCTGCGGACCCCCCCCTCAGCACCTTGAGACCCTCACGGGTGAGTAGCGCGCTTACAATTCCCTGATTGATTGATTTTTCTGCAGTTCTCTTGCCTCTTTCTGCACCTCTGTTGCTTCTTTCTGCACTTCTCTTGCTTCTTTCTGCACCTCTGTTGCCACATTTCTGCATCCCTCTTGCCTCTTTCTGCACCCCTCTTCCCTCTTTCTGCACCTCTCTTGCCTCAGTCTGCCCACCTGTTCCCTCTTTCTGCACCCCTTTTGCCTGTTTCTGCAACTCTCTTGCCTCTTTCTGCAGTTCTCTTGCCTCCTTCTGCACCTCTGTTGCTTCTTTCTGCACTTCTCTTGCCTATTTCTGCACCCCTCTTGCCTCTTTCTGCACCCCTCTTGCCTCTTTCTGCACCTCTGCTTGCTTCTTTCTGCACTCTCTTGCCTCTTTCTGCACCCCTCTTGCCTCTTTCTGCACACTCTCTTGCCTCTTTCTACACCTCTGTTTCTTCTTTCTGCATCCCTCTTGCCTCTTTCTGCACCTCTCTTGCCTCTTTCTGCACCTCTCTTGCCTCTTTCTGCACCCCTCTTGCCTCTTTCTGCACCTCTGTTGCTACTTTCTGCACTGCTCTTGGCTCGTTCTGCACCTCTCTTGCAAATTTCTGCATCCTCTTGTCACCTCTCTTGCTTCTTTCTGCACTCCTCTTGCCTCTTTCTGCACCTGCTCTTGCTTCTTTCTGCACCTCTCTTGCCTCTTTCTGTACCCCTCTTGCCTCTTTCTGCACCTCTGTTGCTTCTTTCTGCACCTCTCTTGCCTTGCTTCTGCACCTCTCTTGCCTCTTTCTAGCACCTCTGTTGCCTCTTTCTGCACTTCTGTTGCTTCTTTCTGCACTCCTCTTGCCTCTTTCTGCACCTCTCTTCCCTCTTTCTGCATCTCTCTTGCCTCTTTCTGCACCTCTCTTGCTTCTTTCTGCACCTCTCTTGCCTCTTTCTGCACCCCTCTTCCCTCTTTCTGCACACTCTCTTGCCTGTTTCTGCATCCTCTCCTGCCTCTTTCTGCACCTCTCTTGCCTCTTTCTGCACCTCTCTTGGTTCTTTCTGCACTGCTCTTGCTTCTTTCTGCAACTCTGTTCCAATTTCTGCTCCCCTCTTGCCTCTTTCTGCACCCCTCTTACCTCTTTCTGCACCTCTCTTGCCTCTGTCTGCACCCCTGTTCCCTCTTTCTGCACCCCTTTTGCCTGTTTCTGCAACTCTCTTGCCTCTTTCTGCAGTTCACATGCCTCCTTCTGCACCTCTGCTGCTTCTTTCTGCACTTCTCTTGCCTCTTTCTGCACCTCTGTTGCTTCTTTCTGCACTTCTCCTGCTTCTTTCTGCACCCCTCTTGCCTCTATCTGCACCGCTGTTGGTTCTTTCTGCACTGCTCTTGCTTCTTTCTGCAACTCTGTTCCAAATTTCTGCCTCCCTCTTGCCTCTTTCTGAACCCCTCTTCCCTCTTTCTGCACCTCTCTTGCTTCAGTCTGCCCACCTGTTCCCTCTTTCTGCACCCCTTTTGCCTCTTTCTGCACTTCTCTTGCCTCTTTCTCCACCCCTCTTGCCTCCTTCTGCACCTCTGTTGGTTCTTTCTGCACTGCTCTTGCTTCTTTCTTTACCTCTTTTGTCTGTTTCTGCACTTCTCTTGCCTCCTTCTGCACCTCTGTTGCTTCTGTCTGCACTTCTCTTGCCTCTTGCTGCACCCCTCTTGCCTCTTTCTGCACCTCTGTTGCTTCTTTCTGCACTTCTGTTGCTTCTTTCTGCACCTCTCTTGCTTCTTTCTGCACTCCTCTTGCCTCTTTCTGCACCTCTCTTGCCTCTTTCTGCACTTCTCTTGCCTCCTTCTGCACCTCTGTTGCTTCTTTCTGCACTTCTCTTGCCTTTTTCTGCACCCCTCTTGCCTCTTTTCGTACTTCTCTTGCTTCTTTCTGCATCTCTCTTGCCTCTTTCTGCACCCCTCTTCCCTCTTTCTGCACTTCTCTTGCCTCTTTCTGCACTTCTCTTGCTTTTTTCTGCACTTCTCTTGCCTCGTTCTGCACCCCTCTTGCCTCTTTTTGCACTTTTGTTGCTTCTTTCTCCACTTCTGTTGCTTCTTTCTGCACTCCTCTTGCTTCTTTCTGCACCCTTCTTCCCTCTTTCTGCACCTCTCTTGCCTCTTTCTGCACCCCTGTTGCCTTTTTCTGCACCTCTCTTGCCTGTTTCTGCAACTCTCTTGCCTCTTTCTGCAGTTCTCTTGTCTCCTTCTGCACCTCTGTTACTTCTTTCTGCACTTCTCTTGCCTCTTTCTGCACCCCTCTTGCCTCCTTCTGCACCTCTGTTGGTTCTTTCTGCACTGCTCTTGCTTCTTTCTGCACCTCTCTTGCAAGTTTCTGCAACTCTCTTGCTTCTTTCTGAACTTCTCTCGCCTCTTTCTGTACTCAAATGGGAAGTGCAAGCTGTCAAGTTTAAAGGTCTGCGTGCTCTCGTGACTGAGGTATATGTCTACTTGTATATCAATTCTTACATGTGTTATGCATCTGAAGATGGTAGCTTAAAAAGCGGGTAACTTCTCCTATAGGTGGTCAAATTTTCTCAGTTCTGCTCTGTCATTCGGTTGCACAGGCAGACATGTCTTATGTATATATGTGTTATAGAGCCCCTCAAATATACTATTGAATACCCATGTGCCCTGTATTGTGAGCAGAAAGAAATGCATACACCTTTTTTACACAAATTTACAGAGTATGCTGTTTGAAACACAGGTATTCAAGTGTTTGTATGTTTATTTTCATTTAACTTGTCACTAGGTAAAAGCATAGACATGCATACATACCTTCACAAACTTGGTCAGACTTACAACAGTGATATGCTTAGGATTGCTGTTTTATATTTGGTAGGCCTAACATTCTGAGCAGTCGATTAATAGTGAACCTTCAAGAGAAAAGTGAGGTTTAAGACATCTTCGGAGAAGGATTAGTGATTAGGGTACTTTGTATGAGTCTGTTGTAAGGTACAGTCAAAGTAGGCCTCTTTCTGCACCTCTGTTGGTTCTTTCTGCACATCTCTTGCTTCTTTCTGCACCTTTCTTCCTCTTTCTGGACTTCTGTTGCCTCTTTCTGCATTTCTCTTGCTTCTTTCTGCACCTTTCTTCCTCTTTCTGCACCTCTCTTGCCTCTTTCTGCACTTCTCTTGCTTCTTTCTGCGCCTTTCTTCCTCTTTCTGCACATGTCCTACCTATGTAGGCATAGTTAGAAATTAGCATTTAAAAAACCTTAGAAATTCACTGAAAAAACCAGAGGTTTCAGGGACGTTATAGTTAGGGATTAGCATTTAAAAAACCTTAGAAATTCACTGACAAAACCACAGGTTTCAGGGACGTTATAGTTAGGGATTAGCATTTAAAAAACCTTAGAAATTCACTGAAAAAACCACAGGTTTCAGGGACGTTATAGTTAGTTGGACATTTCACTCGTATAAAACCAGAGAAATTCGGCCGTTATAGTTAGTAGAGCTAACTATAACTCGCGCCCCCGCAATGCACTGCTGATGACGTCACATATTACATCACTCATGACATGGTCAGTGACATCACTGATGACATCACTGATGACATCTCAAATGACATCACTGATGACATCACTGATGACATCATCCATGTGATCATCTGATGCACCTCCTCACACCCTAATAAAACCTTTGATACTCCCACTCTAAAATACAGACTACCAATATCGAAACCATAGACAGACCAATAGCAGTTAGTGCATACCTGCTTTGTGATTCATACGTCTACACACACATCCACTCACTAACCCATACAGTCACTCATACACGCAGTCATTCATCAGTACAGCCACTGATATATCCACTCATACACCCATATAGACACTCACACACTGCCACTCACCCAAAGAGTTACTAAAACACCTAGTCAGTCACCCAAAGAATTAATTACACTGCCATTTACTTACCTATACAGTTATACACACACACCACCTCACTTATTCATACAGATAGTACCATATACGTACTCTCTTCAACAATTACTGACATGAGCACACACTTATCCATGCAGCCACTGTCACAATCACTCACTGTCACATATACTCACTTATATACTCCAACACTCACATATACTGCCTTTCACAATTTAGTTACTTACACATATACCACTAAGACATCCATTCACTCACCAACACAGCTATACGTACACTTACTCACCCATACAGTCCATAACACACGCACTCATAAACCCATACACCCAGTGAATCACCCACTCACACATCCATGCAGGGAGTCACACCCCCCCCACCCACACAGATACTCAGGCACCCATACAGGTACTCAGACAACCAATCATTAACCCATATAGACACTGATGTAGCTACTCACCAACCCATGCACTTACACACCAACTGACAGACTGATACAGACATTCACACAGATTAATCATTCACCCATGCATTCACTAAGACACGTTTAATGACTCACTTATACAGTCAGTCACGCACCCACTAAATCATCCATTCAGACACTCATACACCCAATCATTCTTCAATACACCATGGAATATATATATAACATTCTTGAACTTTTTAGAAACACTCAGTCACTGGATGATGTCTTCAGTGATGTCATCAGTGATGTCATTTGAGATGTCATCAGTGATGTTATCAGTGATGTCACTGACCATGTCATGAGTGATGTAATATGTGACATCATCAGCAGCGCATTGCGGGGTAGCGAGTTATAGTTAGCTCTACTAACTAGAACGGCCGAATTTCTCTGGTTTTATGCGAGTGAAATGTCCAACTAACTATAACGTCCCTGAAACCTGTGGTTTTTTCAGTGAATACATATATGTATATATATGTCAAATCCTCGCGCTGCTGTGCAAGAAAGAGCCCGCACTCAAGGAGTCTTGAAATATTAATTTATTAGACTGGCTGACGCGTTTCAACCTGTCCCGTCTTTGTCAGAGCCACTGTCCCACCATGAAAGTGCTCTATTTTCTTTAAACACAAGTGAAAAACAATATTAAACATGGAAGATAGACTCGTGGGTATTCTTTCTATCGAAAGTCCATTTCATGGGAAAATAGACTGGTTTATGATCACCAAGAAACATTATATCTAAAAGTTGCATTGTTTGCTGCAAACTAAAAAATACTCTTTACTGAAATTCAAATTAATTAATGCAACTACTCCTGTAAATGCGAGCAATCAGAAATCAGGCCAGTGTCATATTATAATAAATTCGATATCATTCTACTCAAAATAGAATGCATTAGTTGCAGAAAAAACGTATATTGCTATGTCATGTGACATTATATGGTAACTGGATAATATTGCCAGGATTCCAGTACATGAAAGAGGGGGAGACAGAGAGCGTGATTTGAATAGAATGGAATCGGAGTATATCTTCCGACTCAGCAGCAAATACCCTGGTGGCCTCAACCATGATGAGGTATGTGCGCTGTGCTTTTCGAGAAAGAATGCACCCAGATTAGTTTTTGTTTTGTTTTCTATCATTATTAGGGTTTCTTTTTCCTTCTAACATTTTATTTTATGTTTCACAATTTTTATTGATGGATTATTGGGAATATATTGTGGGGATTATCCTTGAGGGACGTTTGAAGATTGGGTTTATGCCACTTGGCAATATTATCCAGGTGGCAGTAAAAAAACTTCAAATGAGGTTTGATAACCAACCCAGTTTAATCGTTCTTAGACACAGGTTTTTCAAATGAAAACAGAAGATCAGAATACTGTGTAGACTTGTCCCTGAATGTGAGTGTGCAGATTTCACTGATTAGTTGATCAGAGACCAGTTTGTTTGCAGTGCAAAAATAAACAGATTTTTCAGAAGGTATTATCCATGGGGAACCCATCCTTGGATGACGACATCACAATGGAAAAAAATATAGCGATATCCCAGATTTCAGTAAAGAACTTGAGGAGAAACCTTTGAGAGTCAGTAAATGTGGTTAAATCTTGCAAATCATCTCGGAAATTGTCAGAGATTTACAAAATAAATATTGATAAAAAACCTTTGGGTTTCAAAATGGAATCACCCTTGACCAATATGTGTTTCCGATGTGCGAACCCGCCGCATGTTAAAAATGGTAAACCTTGTCCAGCAAACAATGCCATCTGTAACTACTGAAGAAAGTTAGGGCACTTTGCCAAGGTTTGTCAGACGAAAAAGAACAATACATTTAGGCCTGTAGTGTGTGTGACACAATCTGATTATGAGGCTGAATCTGAGTCTGAAAATGAGGGTTTAAATGACCTTGTATTTACCGTGGGTGATGAAGTTTCTGGTTGTGATAACACCCACCACCATAGACAGCATACTCCCATTTCGGGAGATACTTCCTCATGTGTCGAGCCCATTGTGGATATTTGTGTAGGGGATAAAGCCTTTAAACTGCTGGTTGATTCTGGAGCAAGAATCACTATGATCACACAAAGATTATTCAAGGATACATAGCATGACAAGAGTTTATTTCCACCTGACCTTTCACCTGTTGCTTGCATGTTTTTGGGCAGTTGAAAAGTTCCGCTGCTATGTTTGGGGTAAGCGATTCTGTCTACAAACAGATCACAAACCTCTAGTATCTATCTTGAGGGGCGGGGGAGGTAAATGTTGTACACCAACGATTTTGAGGTTATCTACTCAACTGCTACAGTTCCAGTTTGATGTTGTATACATTTCTGGTGGCAAGAATGTCCGAGCTGACTTTCGTTCCCAAGTAAAAACAATGATAAGAATTAAGTTGTTTTGGCAGAACTTATGGATGAAGACTGTTTGGTAGCATCCATCGAAGTATCCAAGTTAGGTGTATGTTCTGAAAAAGAATGGAAAGTGTCTTTAATGGATGACCAAGTGTTACAACAAGGGCTAGATTTTATCAAAAATGGTTGGCCGAGTGAAAAAGTATTGCCTCTCATGCTTCAGGCATTTTTCAAAGTTTGTGAGGAACTTTCCATGGAAGATGAGATGTTAATTAGGTCTGACAAGTTGGTTCCACCACTTAAGTTGAGGTGTGGCATAATTAACAATGCCTGTGAGGGGCACCTTGGTTCTACTCTCACCAAACAGTGCATTTATGATTCTTTTTGGTGGACCAGGATGGATGCGGACATTAAAGAGGTGGTGGAAGGTTGTGGTGTATGTTCTTCAACAGACAAAAGTTTGAGAGTGGCAACCCCTTCATTAACATCCATTAAGGTTCCTTCGAGACCTTGGGTAAAATTAGGGAATGATGTTATGGGCCCTTATGATTCTTTACCTGGAGGTACCAAATTTGTTCTGGTACTGATGGATTATTGTTCCAAGTGGCAAGAGCTTGAATTTGTATGAGAGCCTTGTGCAAGCTCTATGATGGAGTTTCTCAGAGAGATTTTTTAGAGGGAAGGTTTTCCAGAAATTCTTATTTCAGACAATGGTACCCAATTTATTAGCAGGGAATGTCAGAATTTTCTTAAATCATGTGGTAATAAACATCTCAAGAGCTACTTATATCATCCCCAAACCAACGGTCTCGTTGAGAGAATGAACTGTGTTGTTGGGGCATGTATTAAATGGCCAAAAAGTGGGAAACAAGATATTGTCAAATATGTGATAAGTATGTTGTGGTTTTATAGGATTAAGCCGCAGTTGGCAACCAAATTTTCACCAATTTGAGCTGCTAAGGGGTAGAAAACAAAATACCACTTTTTGTCCAGCCTGGAAATGGTTGAAGAGTGAGTCTGACGTTCAAAATCTAATGCGATTGGTCAGAGAGAACGTCTGTCGCACTTAGAACAAGCAGAAATGCTGGCATGATCAGAAGAAAGGAGGGAAAATGTGGTTGTACAGGTTGGGATTTGGTGTGCATTAAATCAACCTTTCATGTACAAAAAGGGGAAAAGAAAAAATTGAGAAAATTTGTGGTAACGCTGTCAGAGTTGCTGGTTGTCATTGGGGTGGGATCTCTCTAGGGTGTTAAAAGAGGGAGATAAAGTTTGTGAGCAAGCTGATAGAGAATGTGGATCCCTGAATTCATCTAAGTGCAATTCCACTGTCAGTTACCATAGAGTTGAGAAGGTGGTACCTCTTCTGCATAGGAGTTCACGAAAAACCAAGAACCTATTAGGTTTTTACATGATCTTTATTCTTGCGCTTTTGTGTGGGTTGGGTTGGTGGTATATTATTTTTGTGTTTTGTGGCATTGGGGACGGGCTAATGTATTGCTGTATGGTTGGTGTTGAGAAGGAGTGATGAGTTGTTTCATTGAGAAGGGAATATAGGTTGTATTCTCCCTTAGAGTAATCTGCTAAAGAGCCTTAGCTCAGCCCTGCAAAGGAATGCTCTTCTAACCAGTTTCTAAATAGGAATGTGTTTATTTGAAGTGAGGACAGTTGGTCGTTGAACTGAGGGAAGCCAAGAATACCTGCGTGTACTACCGAGGCAGCTCCTTACATTGTATGAAATAAACCCTTAAATGGTAAATTACCTTGCCGATCTGTAGTCGTTACTACACACTGTTAATTGCTTTCTTTGTATGGTGAGGCCTTTGATCCCCCCTGCTTGGGGGGGCAAAGTAATTAACTAGGCCCAGTATTGGGGACAGAGATCTGCAATCTGATTAGGTGTTCAGCCATAGAAATATGACTAATTTTACAGTGCCAAAAGATGTGTATGTGGAATGTTGAGGGCTGGAAATTCATACTTTGGGTGCCTGTGTTACCCCAGATTGATACTTTACTGTACTTTGTAGGCCTAAGTAGCAGAAAACTGTGCTTTAGGGCAGATTTTGCTTAAAGTGAGTACACTGTGCAAATACCACAGACCTCAGTAAGCAAGCACTACAGACCTACACTATAGATGGCTACTCACATTATAAATCCTACTCCGGGTCAGTGCCAATCCTTGCAGATTCCCTTCTGCTACAGGCTACCTATGCAAGGTACAGGGCTGTACATGAAGGTCGTCTCACATGCGCAGCCTGCACATGTGTGCACACAACCAAGTCCTAAGGCCTCTTACCCTAGCAATGCAGCACTTGCCTTCACCTAAAAGACAAACACTGCCGGTTATCATACTCTGCCCAATTACAGTGAATTTATTGTGAGTGACACTCAAGTAGTGAGACTCTTTCACAGTATGAGTCCTAAATGGGTGGAACCCATTTGCTAACTTAGGCATCACCCCTTTTCTTCCATTTTGCTGATGAAGAAGTACATTCCAGAAGCCATTTTGCTTCAATAACGTTTTGGACTATGATATAAGGTGCTTCCAAGGGCAGTTTGACATATTGGGCAGGCTTTCCCTTTGCCCTGATTCCTAAAGTACCATTTTTTGATCATTCTGTCCATACCAAACTTCTCAAGGAGTTAGAGAGCATTTGAATCTTACATGACTAAATGTCGGGACATGACCAAACAAGTGAAAGACGCCTTTGTGGTAGACCTGCATCAGAGACTCAGCGTGTCTACGTTCCAAACCATTTTGTATAGCCTGTCTGAAAATAAAATACCCTATGCAAGTGTTTAATATCTGTGATTTGAATTTAATATGCATACTGTAGCCACACCTACCTCATATGATACATAGCTGTTACTTGAGTTTGAAATCCTTTAAAAAACAAGACGAGGCATTTGGCAAAACAGCAACGTTTAATTAAACGTTACGGCTGGGAGAACAGTTACAGGCACAGTGTCCATTTACAATCGGAATATGTCCTTCTTTTATACAAAACACGAGGGGTTGTAAATGTTTTCGACATACCATATATGGTGAGGAAGGTTGGTTGCTGACTTTGGAGTCATAAATTAATTGTCTAATGGTTATTACTACAGGTGGGTCTTGACCTTGGGTGGACAAAACATGGCCAGTGTACAACGTGTCCAGATGTCTGGCATGGGGAGCGCGCGATCACTACGTGTGCTAGGTCCTGATTAGTTATGTGTTCCTAAGTCATGTGGCATCTGACTTTTTATGGGTTTTTTAGGAGCAGGCATACCACCTGTGCTTTATTGGAGCAATCTCCCTTGACCATTGTAATGTCGCTGCGCCTATCTGTGGGATTGATCAAGAGGTTCCTGCCTGAGAATTTGCCTGCCAGCTACGCATCCTCCCACCTGTGACCTATCAATCAACAATCCCGGCCCTGGGTCTCAGGGCCTGCTTGACTAAATATATGCGAGTCGAGGTTGATGTGGAGTTCACAACGGGCAAATCTGTTAATAAGGATGAGATTTAATTTTCATCGATGAATGCATCGATTTCCAAATTAACATAGCAAGTCATTCTTAAGTGTAAGGACCTAATTAAAACTGTCCTGAAAATCATAAATATATTTGCGTCCATTCCTTTGGAGACGTGGACAATTTGTTTTTTTTTACTAAGTGTATATCAAGAGTACAAACCTAAGCTTCGCAGGCATCCCTCGATTTATGAGAAGCATTTAGAAAGAGATCCTCGTAAAAAGAAAAAGAAATTCAACCATCAAAAATGGAGTCAACTGTGAAACATTTAAATTAGATAATGATCTATTACTAGGATACAGAGGTGCAGGTGCATGGGAGTAGTAATAATCACAATGTGAAATGACATGCTTGTATTTCTGCATTTAAAGGAATAATTGACAAATTCCTCGACAAAGCTCACTCTGTCATACCATCTCATTGTTTTGTTTTACTATTGTGATTGGTTTTAAAAGTAGTTCACCTGAACACAATCTGTATGTTTGTGGGGTTTATAAGTTAAAATATGTTAAAATTTGTTAGGATATGAACCGGGCCGGACTGACTGTAGTGGTCACCGTGCGTTTTCCCGGTGGGCCGGAACCGCGGGGGCCGGTTTTGGACCCATGGGGGCCGGTTTTGTTACTGGGGGCTGGTTTTGCAGCAGTGTTGCAACATCGGCCCCCTGTAACAAAAGCAGGAGTGGTGCTTCTCACCAGCAACCCCCCACATCCCGCTCCTGTGGCTGGTCGAGCACATTGCCAGGGCTGGTTGCTGTTCCCAGTCCAGCCGTGTGTATGGTGACCAGGCAAGTGGCCTGCACCAATGTGTATTGGCACAGTTTTACACGTGGTGTCATGCATTTACATGAAATGTTTGCCCATGTTACAAGCATCCACACCAGACCCCCTAGGAGGTTTTAGCTTTTATAACAACATTGTTGATGTAATTGTCTGGTAGTGAAAAGCTGGATGCTAATGCTGTGAAGTGTTTGTAGATGAAAAAAATTAAAAAATTCTCTATTGCCACTGACAATGTGTTGCAGCAGGGCAGTGGCCCTACAATCCAATTTGAACATTCAGCAATAGAGATCATATGTCAAATGTTCAACTCTGTAGACATTTGAATGCCATAGAAAGATCCACCTCTGAGCTGAGGAGCATGATAGTGGTCCAATGGGTAACTGTAAAATAGCAATACATTGAATGACAGTCTCTACCCAACACCCAAGAAACCAATAGGACTCAATTCACAGGGGCATTGGTACGTATAATCCTGATTTACACATGCAAAACAATGTAAGGCATTTACAACAGGTGGCATTGCACTCATACATCCTTTTACTCAAGTGCAGTAATATCCACTTTGCCGTTGATAGCGCTTTTTTCTATATGTTTATTTAAATCGCTTCTGACAGATCAGGAGTGGTGTCAATCCCCCAAGGATTTTGTTGCTCCTCAACGGGACCAGGCCGAATACAATTTCAAAGCAGCGTATAAAGTACGTTAGGCTTTGCAACGAAAACGAGACAAATATTAAAATGAAACAATGAAGGTGTATTAAAGATTAAAGTCATTACAGAACGCAAAATAAAATGATTAGAAGTCAGTCTACTACTCAACACTATAATGTTCAAAATCAAATGCAAATAATAGAATAGCAGAACCATATGTAGCTCAGCTTGAATAAAATAAGTCATAAACCAAACCGGCGTAGTCGCTCCTCCAAAATATCAGGGGAGAATGAGACCACAGCCCTCAGGAATGGGCTCCTTTCAGTGTAAATATCGTTATTTAACATACAAGGACATTAGAGTCACACCATATTCCCAATAATACCATATTCCTAATAGATGAGGCCTAGAAACAATTCGCTCTCAGTGGAACATTGTGCAACAGGACTTTAAAGACAAGAAATATCATTCTATACCTGGGAAAAATGACACTACATCTCAAAACATTGTTTACAGAATTGCTTTTATATGAATCGTCTGTGTGCAGAGTGCGACAGGAACAACAAATACCTACATGCTGAAAAGATGGGTGCAGCACAAGCTATTTCGGAATCGAGGCGTACATCCTCAAATGTTAGCATAAGCACAATTTTCTCAAAAGAATATCTTGATTTCACTATATGTTAGTCACATCATGGAATTACAATAAAAACTATTATTTAAAAAACACCTTATCAGTGGAAGACTGCACATGCATAAAGACCTCTGATAGGGTAGAGGTTGTACATTCCACGGTGGGGTTTCTGTAGTAAACATTGGAACACTCAGGGGCATTTTTATGAGCGCCTTACACTGCTGGAGAATCACTTTGTTGTGACGCGCCGGCGGTGCAAACAACAAAATTATATTTATGAGGTCACGCAAAGCCACTTTGCGTGGCTTTGAATGGCCTCATAGATATGGCGTAAGGCAAGGTAGCACAAAACGATGCGTTGCCTTACTCTGCACTAGGGAGACGTTCCATGGGTGTTGCAGTGGATGTTCCCGTGCAACGCCCATGGATTCTGACGCTTCCCCAGATTTGCAAGAACATATAAAACTGGTGTGATGCGCCAAAACCTTACGCCTTCCCAATGGAGGCGCAGCGAGGAGAAATAACTTTTTTTTTCTCCTCATTTTTTCCTCTTTCCATGTGTGCTGCATTTTGTAGCACACATAAAAAGAGGAAAAAGCCTCCCAGGATTGTTTTTGTGCAGGTAGGGGCAGTGGCGTAACGAAACTTGAGGGGGCCCACCTGCAAAGTGCATGAAGGGGGCCCCCTCCGACCACACTCAGGAGCTCTGCTGACAGGGTACTAAGCTGAAGGGGCCCCCTGGAGCTAGGGGCCCCCCCGCACCGCGGGGGCTGCGGGGGCCTTTGTTACACCCCTGGGTAGGGGCCCCTTCCTGCACAAAAGCAATCTTGCTAAAAACACAGGCACCCTTGCACCAAGGTGCAAGGGTAACTGCGTTGGTGCTAAGCTGCCGAAATGGCGCCAGCCCTGGGGGAAAGGGCAGGAATACACCGTATTGGATACATACGGTGCATTCCTGTCCTTTCACTTTAACTTAGGGCAGCACAGCAAGGTGACTTGCTGCGTTGCCCTACGCCAGAACCCCATAAATGAGGCCCTCAGTATCTCGAGAGTTTGTGGGTATTCCCATGACTCCTTTTGGTCCCATCTCACCTTAGAAGTGGTTGGAGATTTAGTTACTCCGGCCAGATATTGGAATATTGCACTCACCTCCCTTTTTAATGCAATTTTTGAAACCGGGCATTTCCCAAAACTGTGGAAATTTGCTTCGTTTTTACCCCTGCTAAAGAAGCCGAGCCTTGATCCCAAGGATCCAAATAACTTTCGACCGATATCCCGCCTTCGGCTACCTGCGAAAATGATTGAGAAGGCAATGAATATGCAACTCAGTGCCTTCCTACGTGAAAACCAAGTGTTAGACCCTACGCAATACGGTTTTAGAGAAGGTCACAGTACCAAGTCGGCACTAATTAAATCCACGGAAGAGATTAGGGAAGCCCTGGATAAGGGAGGTAAGGTCGCCCTGGTTCTGCTCGACCTGTCGGCAGCCTTTGATACGGTCCATCATGATCTACTGATGGACCGTTTGTTGGCATGCAGGGTTCAAGGTAAAGCATGGAAGCTCCTAAAATCATTTTTATCTGGGCGTTCACAAATAGTTACACTGGATAAATTTCACTCTAAACCATTTACCCTGCCTTGCGGAGTGCCACAGGGGTCTTCGCTTAGCCCCTTACTTTTTAATGTGTACGTTTCATCCCTTGCCTCACTGATCAGCACCTTTGGTTTTAATCTGACGTCCTACGCTGATGACACACAGATTGTCGTGTCGCTGCGGCCTGATCAGGGATCTGAACTAGTTAATCAGTTCCACGACTGTATGGAAGCTGTGGGGAGGTGGATGACACAAAATTGCCTAAAATTAAATTCAGGCAAGACAGAAGTCATCCTTTTGGGAATGATGCCAGTTTTGGACCTCTAACCTGTGGCCAATAACATTGGGCACTCTTCCTACACCTTCAAGGAAGGTAAAAAACTTAGGCATCATGGTTGATGACAAGCTTAATTTTGGTGATCAGATCAATACAATGTCATCTGCCACCTTTCATGTGCTTAGGATGATCAAAAAAATTCTCCCCTTTTACCGGCTGACAGCCAGCGGACAGTGGTCCACGGCGCTTATCCTGTCTAGGCTCGATTATTGTAATGGCCTCTATCTGAGCCTACACGAACGCTTCATGAACAAACTCCAACTGCTGCAAAACGCGGCAGCGAGGTTGCTTTCGGGCATACCTAAATTTGCGTCGATTTCTAAGGAAATTAAAAACTTCACTGCCTGCCAGTCAGGAAATGGGTGCGCTTTAAAGCCCTGTGTACAGTTTTCAAGGCTCTTCAAGGCATAGGCCCTGAGTATCTGAAACAGCGTATACAATGGTACTGGCCTAAAAGAACCCAGCGTTCCATGGAAGCCAAGCTAGTGAAAGTACCACTGATAAAAAAAGCCTCTTGGGTGGAAGAAGCTTTGTCGTGCGTGCCGCAAAAGCTTGTAATGACCTTCCTTTTTACCTGAGAAACAGCACAGATCTCCTGACATTTAGGAAGAGTCTAAAGACTTGGCTTTTCAACCTGTAATTGCAGTTTTCCGTTTCTTTACCCAAGGGATAATAACTAGCGCCAGGACACCTCCGGGTAACCGTTGCGCTCTATAAGTTCCGTTAACATAACATAACAAGAGAAAACCCTCAAGATTGGTGGTGCTGCAGAGAAAGGTGTTTTTTTTTATCAACTACACATATTTCCGTGTAGATGAAAAAGAAGAAAAAAACAATGTGTAATTGCTCAAATCTGACAGCATTTCAACATACATAATTGTGCAACATACACACTTAGCAGAGAAATCCAATGTCAGTGCACAAATTCTCCTAAGCTGTACCCATAACCTGAATGAGAAAGAGGCTGTGATAGATTTTAGGGAAAATATAGGGGAAGGGATTGAGAGACAAAGAGAAACACTGAAGGCAGCTAATGATTATTCAACAGCAATCCTCAGTCTTCAGAAGCAAGTGATATGTGGGAACCCCAGCCAGGCTAGTACAACTGATGTCATCAGTAATAACGCTTAGGAAAAGTAGATACCTCTTGCCTCACAAATGAATGCTTTGGGCTATAACTAGCCCCTTCAGAAAACTTGGAACAATTCAGAGGAACGGAATATGAAGGAATAGCAAAAGAGCAAAAACACCAGTGCACCAAAAATATACAATAAACAATTCTAGCTGACGTTAACTAAGGGATAGTACAAAGGGATAATAGGGGAAGGGAACAATTAAAAGTGTAGGGATGCAGAAATAAGAGCGACCTGGGTCACAAGCAATCTTAGCAAGAAAGAAATTGCTGCCAATGCTGGGTTCCACGTGCAACTGCCACTTGTAATGCCTCTGCCCCTGCTGCCCTGGAAGTGCATTCCGTGACCTGTTGCCTACTGTTCCAAGCCCTGACCTACTGAGCCTATGCAACAGTCACAGACAGGTCCAGCAGAGTCACTGTTGTTTTCCCTGTTGCTGTTTTCCTCAGTATAAAGAGCGGGAATGTGAACATGAGAGCTCTGCAAAGGACTTTGACCTCCCTGCCTTTCATTAAGCTGCAGCTCTCTGCTTCTATGCTGTACCCTGCAGGTGAAAGCAAAAGGAGTGCTAAGGCTCACAATGACAACTGGGCTGTGCCTGGTTGTAAAAGGGTATCCGCACAATGGCCATGTTTATACATGTCAACATTTTAAAACTGGAAATCAGGGGAATGTTGTTTTCTCCATTGACATATATTGAAGCGGAGACAAATGTAGGTGGAAGACAGCTAAAATAAAGTCATTTTTTGCTTCAACAATCGGGAGACTCCTGCCTGAATCGGGTCTGCTGGCATGTATGATGGTATATTGTGCGACAGAAGGCAATACTTTATTCAAGGAGGCCAGATAGTTTAATCATGAACAAGAGTGGTAACTAACAAAGCTTGTACTATGTGCACGATACCAGCCATGAGTACCATGCTGTTGGTTAGAATAGCATTTGAATTTTCTACTTTTTGATGCAGTCCATTTGTTTTTTAAGTCTGTAGATATTGTTTTTAACAATCCATTGGGGTTTGTATTTAGTTTTGAAATATATTTGACATTATTTTTTAGATTTATGGTGGTATGATTCAGTTGCATAGGGACATAGGCAGAAATTGCCATGCCCTTACTAGTACCAAAGGCACAGTTTTGGTAGTTCTCAGCATGTATTGAATATATTAATGAACTTTAATTTTTAATTTTATTGTTTGCACCACGTACATTCCCTTTCTGTTAGCATTTTCAGCCATTATGATCCTTTCCTGGCTGCAAATCCGACAAATCATCCTATTATTACAAAACTACCTGTGCCTAAAGGAGCCCAAAATAAGCAAACACATCTAGTAATCGATTTTCAAAACAAGCCCAATCTAGATCAAGCCCAATCCTCACTAGAAGCTAAAAAGAAGCCACAACAAGCCCACGCCAGTCCAAAGATACACAACCCACCAAGCCATCAAGATTGAAACAATCCTGAGTTCTGCTAAAAAAGCCCAAAATGAGTGCAACACTGTAATAAACATAGCCATTGAGATTTTAAGACACTTTGGGATATATTTACAAGCCCCTATCGCCACCACAACGTCACTTTTCTCGATGTTGTGGTGGGGATAGGGGCTTCGACTTATACACAAGGCGGCGTTAAGCCACTTAACATGGCTTAACGCTGTCTTGTGAAGAAGGCCTTCTTTCACGCTATACTTAGCGTGAAAGGGGCAGGCAATGGGTGTTGTGGTGGGTGTTCCACCGCAAGACCCATTGATTTTGATGTTGCCCCATATTTACAAGGGCGGCGTTAATATGGGGCAGCACCAAAATTAGACCAGGGAAAACCTGGTCTTACTCTGGCATAATGAGGAGAAATGTTTAATTTCTCCTAGTTTTTGCTGTTTCCATGTGTGCTGCGTTTTGCAGCACACATAGAAATAGCAAAACGCCATTGATTGTTTATGTTAAGGAAGATGTCCCTTCCTGCTCATAAACAAATATTTTTAAAAAATTACGTTTTGCAAATTCTTTGTGTGCTACATTAAGCAGCACACATGGAAGTTTCAAAACATCATTTAAAGATTGTTTATGTGCAGGAAGGGACACCTTTCTGCACATAAACAATCATTCCCCTCAATGCGCTATTTGTGCAAGGGTGCCTGAGTTGGCGCTAGGCAGCTAAATTAGAGCCAGTGCAGGGGGAAACGTAAGGCTGCTCCGTATTCTTGTCAATACGGTGCAGCCCTGCATTTCAGAAGTGGTGCAGAGCGGCTTTAAAGCAAGGAGGCTAACGCCATGTTCCGTCACTTCCTTGTAAATATGTCCCTTTGCTTGCCCAAGTTCTTCAGTATCATTGTAATGGAATAGTTGTTGATGTTGTTCATAACAAATGGCAACATTTGAAGATGGCTACAATTCAATTCAATTTCAATCTTTATTCGATCTATTAAAAATGATCATAAAAGCACAGATAAAATACATAATGATAAGATATTAAAATCAGCAAATAATTCATCATTGATTTTAGAATAAAAAACCCTATTACAACAGAATCATTTCACATACTAAAAACTCTAAAATAAAGTTACAGCATGAAAGGCTCAACGCTCCTGGCGCCCGCCCCCCCTTCCTCTTTCTCATGCAGGCCCATAACAACGTAACTACCGAATAGCAAACCAGGGAGTCAGATAACGATTTAAAAAAATATAAAGTCACCCGGCATTGGTTAAAATTCGCTTGCTTTAAAATTGGGTTAAGGTAGTCGTTCCTTTCTTTCTCATAGAGCCTGCAAAATAAAACTAGGTGCAATTCAGTTTGTGGTGAAAGGTTATCACATGGACACACACTTAAATCTGAGTGGTTATATGTTTTTTCTGGGTAACCTAACATCAAAGGAATCATGTTCATGCGGAACCTCAATAATATAAATCTGTGTTGCGACCTGGTGACATTTACTAAATAGGAGAACCCCGCCTCTATCACTGGGGGGTTTTGGCGATATATAGACTGCATGTTTCTCTCTGTGGTATTCCTTTCGCTTATAATCAGCCATCAGTAAGAACATGTTGGTGACCTTTTGTTTAGAAACCTTTCGACAAGTCAGTGGGTCCTTAAACAATTCAGGGAGGCCGATCTCCTTCAGTACTGATTCCACGTAGTTGAGCCACCTAGACAATCTCCACTTATCCATGCTTAAGCAATTCTTTATTATTGTTTGCGTCAGTGTCACTGTGTCCCTCCGCCAAATTGAATGCCACAGGAGGATTGGGGCTAGATGTATTGAATCTGCAATATAGGGCAAACCCAATTCCAAATGTAAAATATAATTTGAGGAACAGAGAGGGAGGCCCACTATAGATTTGAAAAAGTTATTGTCAGTGGTTTGCAATAATGTTGGCGCTACCACATCCCATACACCAGCCCCGTACGTTACTGCTGCCTTTACTTTAGCCTGGTAGATGTTTTTTATTGGTAGTAAAGGTCTTGCGCCCAGTTTTTGGGCAAAAGATTTAACAGCCGAGATACGTCTCTCCATTACCAGCTTCCTTCCTTCCACCAACTTCGACCATGATAGGTCTTTGTCAAAGAGAACCCCCAAATAGGGGAAGGTGTCAACCACCTCTATTCTTTCAGTGTCCGCATGTAGATACAGGGTTTTATCTCTTTTTCTAGCCCCAGCTATAATTACAAAGGACTTAGTTTGGTTTACCTTCAGATGTATTGAATCCATGAAGGAAACATACGCAGTTATCAGATGTTGTAGGCCAAGCCCTGTTCTGGCAATTAACACCGCGTCGTCTGCGTACGCCAGTATTGGTAGCAGTTGGGAATCAAAGACAGGGACGTCCCGAGTGGCCACAGTGAGTGCTTCCTCGACTCCATTTGTATATATGGAGAAGAGGAATGGGGCGAGGACGCAGCCCTGCCTTACTCCCCTGGCGATTTTAAATGGAGGCGTGCAGTCTCCATTCTTGGTATAGCGGACTGATGCCGCGGCGTTTGAGTACAGCTGTCTGATGAAATTGAATATGGCTTGGTCAACCCCCATCCCCTCCATTATGTTCCATAGCTTAGCATGGACCACGCAGTCGAACGCAGCCGACAGGTCCATGAATGCCATGTAGATCTTTTCGTCCTTCATTCTGGTGTATTTTTCTTTGGTCAGTGCTAAGTTCAAGCACTGATCCACAGTGCCCCTTCCGTGCTGGAACCCATACTGGGTCTGGATTAAAATGTTATTCTCCTTTGCCCACCCCTCTAGCCTAGAGAGGAGGAGGCGGCCCATGAGCTTTGATGTTGTATCCAGCAGGGAGATTGGTCTATAATACTTTGGGTTGGCCCTATCTCCTTTTTTAGGTCTCGCCTACACAGCGCGCATGCGCTGCATAGGAGGACCTTTAGCCGTCGCTCTGGTCATTTTCAAGCACACTCGTGCTTGTGGCGGCATCCACCTTGCGGAAGCGAGCAGGGGCGCGCCACAAGCACGAGTGCAGTGCTTGAAAATGAGCAGAGTGCGCGCGCACACACCACTCCCGGGCTCTTTCTCTCTCTCTCGCTCTCTCTCTCTCTCGCTCTCTCCTCTCGCTTTCTCTCTCTCTGTCTCTCCCGCTCTCTCTTTCTCTCTCTCGCTCTCTCTCTCCCCCTCTCTCGCTCTCTCTCTCCCCCCTCTCTCTTTCTCACTCTTTCCCTTTCTCTCTCTCTCCCTCCCTCTTTCTCTCCCTCCCTCTCTTTCTCTATCTTTTTCTCTATCTTTATCTCTCGTTTTGAGAAGATGATTTAATTGCAAGTATTTCCAAAGATAAAACCACCTATGTAAGTTCTTCGAAGAAGGATAAAACCAGCGTAGGTATAAAGGTTTTTGGATTTGATTGTGCGATTCATATTTAACTTGTTAACTGAGCTCGAAGTTTCCAGTTTCAGTAAACTCAGGTCAGAGTTGACACCAAAAGGGAGTTCTGCAAATTATTAACACTGGGAGCCTTCCCGGCCGGCTTTGTTATGCTGGCTCCTTCGCACGCACGCGCGCGCGCACGCACGTAGAGCCAGGCTGACACGCGACTGTCCCAGAAAGCCATATCAATGACTGTCTCGCAAACAACACTTAGTGGTCTGGCACAGCACATGCTGTTGCCTGGAGCGAAAATGAACAAGGGTTTTTTTTTTATGCAATCATAGTCTGTAGACATGCCGCCCAGAACAAGACATAAAGCTGACCATGCTCGTCGGCGATGAAAGGAGTCATATTACTGTACAAACCAGTTCTTTCACAATGTTCCCTGGGATTTAATTATTTGTTTGCTGCCAGAAAATTAACAAGAGAGAAGATTAAAACCTAAAAGCTCAACTTGAGAAGGCAGTGTTCGGGCATTCTCCAAAAATAAATAATGATTTTTAAAAGTTCAAGAATTATGCACGTTTTAAAGAAATTATATCTGGAACCCCAGCATCGATCAGGCTTGCAAGAAAAGGAAAAGTTAGTCACTTGTGGTAACTCAGGTAATTTACGTTTTTAAGTCCCTCTGCTGGTATCAACCATTGCGAACCTCTGCCACCTAGTGGCAGAATGAAAGCGATTCTCTCCTAGGGCCTGAATACAAGTTGCATCATACTGGGTAAGGGTAAAGTCGCATGCAATTTTACAATTACCATCTCGCAATCTGCAACAGTATCATGCAATTGTAGGTAAAATCCCATAACATGGGGAACGGATTTTTCCAGAAGTAAAACCACGTGGAATGGGTTTTAACGCACGCATGTGCCCCCTGGTCTGAGCAGGTGTTAAGTGTGGACCTGTGGGTGGGGTAATGGGGGAAGGAGGAGGGGGGAAGGAAGGTTTTTTTTCTCACTTAAAAAAAGGCAAATTAGGCTGCTTCTGTACCATTTTTTCAGCCAGAATTACCATCCAGAACAAGCATTGGCATAGCCAATAGGTCTCGCCTTTTGGACCTTATAAGTGTTTAGCCATGCAACAGTTAATGTTGTTGCAGTAAGGATATTGTGCTGCATAACTAAATACTTATAAGGTCCCAAAGGCGAGACCTATTGGCTATGCCAATGCTTGTTATAGATTGGGACAATGACACCCGTTGACCATGAAGGGGGGGGACCTACCAAAGATATACTGTTCAGGACATTTGTTAAGACGGGTACCCATAAGTCTGGGTTATCCTGAAAGAAATCAATTGGGACACCGTCCGGTCCTGGGGCCATTCCCATACTACATGATTCCAGCCCTCTTTTAACTTCAGTGAGTGAAAAAGAGAGAGGAGGTTTGGAGTTTGACTCCGGGGATACGGAGGGAGTTGATGAGTGAGGGCTAGAGGCAAAAATGTTCTCGAAATGTGAAACCCATGCCTCCTCATCTACATTTGTATCTGTTGTGGGATCGCTAGGATTTTTAAAATATGGTGCGTTTACTAGCTTCCAGAAGTCACAGCTGTTTCCCATTCTAGCTGCCATGTCGAGGTCCGCCCATAACTCCTCCTTAATAGCCTTTTCTCTATTTATTCGTTCCAGTTTATATGAGGCCCGCAATGTTTTTATTTGGTCCGGGATTCTAGGTCTGATTTTCAAAGCGTGCATCAGAGCCTTCCTTGCTTTTGTGCATGGAGAGTCAAACCAACCCCTACCTTTTGCTTTATTTGGCACTTTTATGCGTGTAAGAGCCAGTTTTACCTTCTCTAAGATGCCGCAAAAGGCAGACACCATTTCCCCTGTGTCAGCTTCTGGTTCTAAACATAATAATATGTTATCCCGTGTGTTTGATATAATTTCTGGGATAATCTTTATTTTATCAATATGTGCCCATTTTAGTTGGACTCCATTTTTTCTTGCTACAATTGGGGTTACAATAAACTGGTGGTTAGGTGGGTCCCATGTAAGTACCTTTAGCTCTAGGGATAAAATGGCGTGGTCACTAAAAATCGAAAAATAATTTCCTGCCTTGGTGGCCCTTGTACTAAGGGGATTTGTTAATAATATATAGTCAATCGTTGACTTCACCCCATTTCGGTGGAAGGTTCCCACTGAATTGCCTATTGGGGGGTCTGGATCGCTAATTACTTCCATGTTTAAGGAGGCTAATGACCTATTTAAACAATTGCCATACTCATTGTGGGTAAAATGATATATTGGGTTTCCCCCCATGTCCTCTAAGCCACATACAGGGAGTGCATTGTGATTGCAGGGGTGTATGTTAAAATCACCCAACCAAATGACATTGACATTATTGTTCTTAATATTGCGTGTGATGTTATCTATTGCCTTGTCAACCTCTCCCACAATAGAATGCATGTTTGGGCTGAACCTATTGTTATAGAAATTTATTAGTAGCCATATCCCTTCCTGTTGTACCTCCATCGTAAGAATATGGAAGTTTGGGTTTGAGAGATCACACTTTATTACTTTTACTGATAGGTTATTTCAAATTAAAGTCAGGATGCCCCCCTTAGCCCTCCCCGAAACAGAAGGTTTAGCTAAAGTCTGAAAGGAGCGGTATCCGTTTATAAACACTGGCACCATAGCCCAGGTCTCGTGGAAACATGCAATATCATGGTCTTGCCAGACTTTTAGCCAGTTATTGTCACTCAGTTTAGGGGCAATACCAGCCACATTCCATTAGGCTATATTAAGAACCATTTTGTGTGCCCCCCGTTGTAATTTAGGTGACTGTAGGCTCTCACTAGTAACAGGGGCCGGCATGGCCTGACTCTCACAATTAACTTGAAAGTTTGATTTCGCTAAATGTAGTCAATCGCATGCTTCTAGGTTAGATAGGGGTGCAAATCTATTCACGAGCATCAAATCTGATGTCCTGGTGTTTCCCCATGAGAACCCCCGTATCTGTCCCTCCCTGTGCTGTAAATTGCCCCCTGATACCAGTGGGAAAGGGGTCTATAAAAATATCCCAACAGTAACACAGTAATATGGGTACTTTTAAAAAAGCCATTGCCTAATTGCTCTAAAAGGAATCTAACAACAAATTCATTTTTGAAATTTAAGACCACACAGTCTCCCGACATTTCTTTCCTTGCGGGGCCTATCCAGGATACTCTTCTAGCCATAATCATTTGACTTGGGAGGCTCCAACCTCTGCCCCCCAACTCATTCAAATTTTGCATTATCCAGTGAAGGGCTTTAGACATCAGTTGGGCTGTCGATTCTATCTGGCCCTCCCTCAATGGTGGTACGTTACCCAACACCAATACCAGGGGAGCGGCTGCTGGGGGGAGATGTAAAGTCTGTGTTCCAGTCACCAAAAGCCCAGAAATCGATCTTTCAACCCTCCGGTGATTAGCTTGACTGCCCCCCCTAGCAGGAATCTATCCTGGCTTGTAGGAACTGTGTTAGGGTGGTCCCTTTGCCGGTTTATTGTGTCCCCCACTACATTAGAATGTTTCATGCTTGGATGGCTATGCCAGTTATACCAGCAGTTGTACCAGGGGTTGTACCAATATGGATGTCAGAAATTATACATGAAGGATTGGCCAGGTCAGAAAGAGCAGGCGCCGTCTTTGTGGGCATCGTGGTCGGATCTGTTCTGCTTGTCGCTAGATGAGTTTGGGGCTCTGGGCCAGTCATTGATCCAGTCCTTATGAATAATGCCTCCAGTGCACGAAAGTTATTTTTGGCCTGGGATTCTATACCAGCTAATTTCTCTTCAATCTTGCTTAGCTTTAACGAAATGGGGTTCAGCATAGTGGAAACCAAAGTTTCTAGTCTCTGCCACATGGCCTCATTCATCAGAGGGCATGCAGTTGAGGTTAGTGTTTCCGGGAGGCTTATTCCACATTGTTCTGGCTCTATTTCATCAATCCTCCCAGTTTTGGTAAATCTCTGGGCTTTCGCCGGTTTCAGTCTCTGTGGACCCCCACCCCTTTTCCTCTTTACTGTGGGCTCAGGGGTGACTCCCAGGGGTTTTTTCACGGCCGCAGCCCTAGTGGATACTCTTCTCGTAGTACTTGTCAATACTGGGTGCTGGGGTATGGATCCCGTAAATGTTTCTGTTCCTACTTCCTTATCTAATAGAAGAGGTTGGGTTGGGGCGATGTGAAATGTCGTGCCCCCCCAAAGAGGATCTTTTTTGGAGGATAGGCTCCAAAGATAGGCGGCGTTCCGTCCGTTCAATCTCGTGTGCTAGGACTGAGGTCGCCCTGGTTAAGAAGGAGTCAAGTGTCCCCACAATGCTTCCACCCAACTGGGCGCTCTGGCCCTCACGCTTGCTCATCCTGATGGAGAACCCAGGGCCAAAAGACAGTGGCAAGAAATGACAAGGAGGTGGTAGTAACAAGACTAGGCGCAATACCTTATGTTGACACGGTCTTTAGAGGGGGGGCCCAGCCCAGCCTCTTCCGGGCTCCGACGGGCGTGGACGGGCCCGCCCTTGGCCCGGGCGCGGCCCGGTCGCGTCCAGCACCGCGGGTCGGCGGTGGTGTTTTATGCGCACCAGAGTGCAAGGGATGATGGGCAGTGTAGTTCTCTCCTGCTTCCTGCCTCCTCTCGAAAACAACCAGCAGATTCCCGGCTACAGCGCGCCGCGGGTCGGCGGTGGCGTTTTATGCGCACCAGAGCGCAAGGGATGATGGGCAGTGTAGTTCTCTCCTGCTTCCTGCCTCCTCTCGAAAACAACCAGCAGATTCCCGGCTACAAAAAGATAGTCTTCCTTCTGCTCTGCTTGCTTGTCAGAATAGGGAACCTAGAAGTCGGGACAAAAGAAGAAACAAGTGAATAAAAACTGCACTCATGAAAATTCAAAAAGGATGACAAATCAATACAAACAACATTAGAAAGAAAGGCTTAATTAAAATTTTATCTGACGAAGTATAGAAGCACAAAAGCATAATAATCCAATCTTAACTCTAAATAAAATCAGTTATTTTCAGTTTTTTATGTTTTTTGCGCAACAATTATTTTATTGAACAGTAACTCTGATATTATTAGATTGCATTTTCTTTTTATTTCCATCATACTTTAAGTAAGGATTTGTTTTTCATAAAGAATGTGTTTAGCCTTTAATATGGAAGCAATCTTTAGAAGATGGCTATTCTGTTCACCAAATATTCCGTGAAGTATGCAAAAAAGTGATGGATGGAATGCTTGAATTAATCTTAGCCACTGGTAAGTACTCTGGGCTGCATCCCAGTTCATAATTATTTTGCACACAGGCCATATACAAATCATTCATGACCCTGCTCCAAAAAGAACATCCCAACCCGAACTGCCAGACAAGGTCTTCCCTGAACCAGAATATAAACAACCCAAAAATATATTCACTCTGATTGGGTCTTCTCAGTCAGGTGTAGCTCAGTTCCAGTGGCAGAGTGAGCACAGGGTCCACGTCTGGGGATACCTGTCACACTTAAGGTATTGCACTGAAGTATACAAAAAAGTAATGGGTGGAATGTTTGAATTATTCTCAGGCACTGGTAATTACTTGAGCCACATACCACTCCATCGTTATCTTGGATCAAGCCATATCGAAATAACTCTTGACCCTGCTCCATTAGGAACAGTTCAGCTTGAACTGCCAGGTCAGGTTCTCCTTGAACCAGAACCCAAGCAACCCAAGACCGTTACAACTCAATTGGGGCTCTTCAGTTGAGTGTAGCTTGGTTCCAGTGGCACAGTAAGCACATGAGCTATGTCTGGGCATACCTGTCGCACTAAGGGTGTTGCACTGAAGTAAATTAAAGGTGATGGGTGAAATGCTTGGAGTAATTGCAGCTGCTGCACATTAATCAAGGTTGCAGCCCAGTCTGTTTTATTGTGCACACTTTGCAACCGCAATTTGGACCTGGCCATATGCAAATCACTCTTGATCCTGCTCCAATAGGAACAGTCCAGCCCGAAATGCCAGGCCAGGTCCTCCCTGAGCTGGAACACAAGCATGCCAGGACTGGTATCACCGTGCCATCTGCTACTCAAAACCATGCACCTCCTGCATTGCCATAAGAGGTGGCATGATGTACCAAACAGCCAATAGCATGCCATTGAAAGAGAAATGTACCTGTGATGTGATATTTTAAGAAAAGCGATGAGAAAAGCTGTAGCAGATAGCCAAATATTCCACACCAGACCTAAAAAGAAGCTTAGAATCAAATGAGAGCTGCTTTGTTAGATTATAATCTACCCTGGCTTTCTAGAACAAAGTTTAGGAAGAAAGATTCAAAACAGTTTCACTCAAAAAAGACTGTGACAGAAGCAATAATACTGTATCTTTTGGTATCATTTATACGTGGACACAAGCCAAATCTGAACATAGGTTTATGGAAAGTGATGACAAATCTGACTTTTTCATGCTGATACAACAATCATTAAATGGGGGGCCTACAGATTACCCTATAAGATGTCTCACTGACAGAAATATACTAGATTCCCTTAAAGACTAATTACATTAGAACTTTTGTATTTTCCTATTAAGAGATTGCTGATTAATATGGTATTATTATCTTGAGTATTATCAAAATAGCAAGTTTGAAGAGGCTAAAGAGCAATCCTACCCCCCAACCCCCACCTCCTAAAAACAACACCAATAGGAGCATTGCTTGGTATCAAATCTAAATTGATCTTATCCTTAAGTTTTGTGTGACCAGTGCTAGAGTCTTGAGACAACGGAGGAAAAGTTCACTGAGTAAAAACAGAGATGCAGGGAGCAGAACTAAAGGTTAGGGATCCACACAACACTTATTAAAATGGAGAACTGGGGAAGAGCTATTAGTGCTAAATAACTTAAAACAGGGACATTGAAAACTGTAACAAATGCCAAGAAATGTGGCATATATGGACTGTTTGACAATCTGAAGGAAAGCACTTGATAAACATGTTGATCTGGACCACAACACGTTTTTGGATGACACGTTTACATGTCCATAGTAATAAGTAAGCAAAAAGAACAAGTGAAGGATGGAATGCTGAATACATCAAATATTCACCCTTAGTCACAGATCTGAGTTTAATCCATTGTGTTTTTGCTCATCACGCCACCCCAGTTTGGACCCTGCCATATGCAAATCAGTTTTGACCCTGATCCTCATGGGAACAGTCCAGTCTGAACTGCCAGACCAGGTCCTCCCTGGACCGGAAACAAGCATTTTGGGATCGGTTTAAGGATATCCCCCTCATCAGCCAGGCTAGCTTAAATCCAGTGGCACAGTGAGCACGGGACCAAGGTCTGGTCATACACTTCCCACTTAGGGCGACAAAAGCAAAAAGAACAGATGATGAACGGAATGCTGAACAAATCAAGCATTCACCCCCAGTCACAGACCTGGCTTTAATCCATCGTTTTTTTATCACTACGCCACCCCACTTTGGTACCCTACCATACACAAATCAGTCTTGAACCCTGCTCCCCATGGGGACAGTCCAACCATAACTATCAAGCCAGGCCCTCCCTAGACCGGAAACAAGCATCCTGGGACCGGTTTCGGGGTATCACCCCTCATCAGCCAGGCTGGCTTGAATCCAGTGGCACAGTGAGCATGGGACCCACGTCTGGGCATACCCTTCCTACTTCGGGCGACAAAAGCAAAAAGAACAAGTGATGGACGGAATGCTGAACAAATCAGAAATTTACCCCCAGTCAGAGATCTGGGCTTAATCCATCGTTTTTTTGCTCACCACGCCTACCCAGTTTGGACATAATGATAAGTAAGGCAGTGCATGATGAAAATGGCTTTTCAAAAATGACGATTGTCCCCAGTTTAGTTTACCTTTTTGGGACACTCCCTCTATTGTTTCCAAAGGAACTGCTCACGATCATTGATAAAGACATTTTTGCTTTTGTTTCTAGGAATATGAGATGTTGATTGAAATCATCCAGTGTTGAGCGGAAACTAGGATTGGTGGTCTTAAACTGCCAAATGTGAAGTCATAGTATCTTATCCATCAGTTATTGAGCTAGTTTGACACCTACACCCATTCTCTTTTCTTTTGAAAAGACTTGAATGGTCCCTTTTGCAAAGCTCCCTAAGATTGAAAATATCCATATCACTTTCAGCCTGGAGTTGACCTACACCCAATACAATTATACAATTTACATACCTAGCTTTAAAAACGGTTTATAAACATTTAAAAGTTGACCCTTTGGTCCATGTCTCGCCTACCCAAAGAAATAATCTAGGCCTTCTAATCCAAATTAGACAGATAAGCTGAGAACCATTTATCCTAGCTGGTATCAAAACTATTGACCAACTGTTTGATAATAACCACATTACAATATTCTAAGTCCCTTGTGTTAAGTTTGACCTAGGTGCTAATCAATATCAAAACAGATAGTTGTCCCATTAACTTCCAATAAAAATCAAACCAGCCTCAAATACCTTCACCATCTTGTTAAGGCAATCCTGCCATACATCCAAATGTGTGGTCAACATTGTGGCGTGGTCTCTGGGCTGTACCTGACTATTATTTCCAATTTATACTCTACTATACCCCTTCAGGACCTGCACCTCTATTAGCAGACCCAAGTCTTGCATGAGTACTCAGCGAAAGATGAGTCCAAACTCATGGAATATTATGACAAGGGCTTGAGGGAGGCTGGGATCAAACTTACCTAATTTGAAAAATTCCAAAACTGGTATTGGAGTCCTTCTAGACTTCATAAAGCAAACCTCTGCTGTACTTCGACATGCTGGTGTGTCAGAGATTCTAGGGCTCACTAATTCGCATGTTTTCGAATACACTTACAGGGCTGCCCAATAGGAATAAATGAACCCTCCCCAACTGCCAGGCTAGAAGGTTACATGACATTTCTGAAATACCAGAGCTTAACATTCCACTGGAGGAACTCCATCTCGTTGGCTGTTGCAGAGCTATGTCTGCTACAACACTGGTAAACACCTATAGCACCTACCCACAATGAATGGCTAACTGAGGTGTATCATATGTCTACTTTTGAGAGACCAATAAACAGGTTGAATGACCAGGCAAATGTCTACCTAAAATCTGGGCTCCCATTCTAATGTGTATACACAAAGGGAGAGAAAGAGGAACAAGACCTGGTCACGTCCTCTTCACCTATGAATAATCACACTACAAGTGGCCAGGTCACCAATCTCTGGTCTAGGTGAAGCACTACCTGAATTTAAAAAAGATTTCAGAGATATCGCCTTGTGCACAACTAATGGTGGCATGCTTCTTCATCAGTAATATTCGACACCATGGTAGGTGAATACGACCATGGCCGGCTCAACCATTGCTGGAAGTTCTTAGATAAATCGATATTGGATAATTGCAGGGATCCAATTTAAAGATAAAAAATTCTTGAGATATACCTGGTGGATCTACTTTTATTATCAAATATGATTAAAATCACCACTGTTCCGGGTATAGGATGACATACAATGCCTCATCTACCCATGTAACTAAGGCAACATGTTTCGGTCGTTCAGAAAGCCCATTCGGGTCTTCAGCCTTCGTCATGGCCACTACAGTCCCTGCGTAAGTACACATGCAATCCATGCAGCCGTATGAGCCCTAATACTCTCACCTTTCTGAATCGTATCTGTAAGAGAAGACCCTGTGAGGAAAAAAGTTAAAACACAGGGAAAGAGAAGTCATAAATAAGTTATTATTATAAAGGTAGGAAACCCACACCACTGCGTAGATGCTGCAGTAGAAACGTCTGGTTTGTTGAACATAAACAGCAGAAAGCCCCATTTAAATCTCTGTTGAACCAAACTTAATGTAACAGTGTGAAAAAGTGTTATAATCACTGTAAACTATTCCTGCATCGCACTCCACACATGGGCATGCTTCGGTGTAAATAACATGCACAGTCTAGTGTCACATACGCTTACCCTGAACTTAGGGTGGTCCAAGCTAATACTGGTCAGACCAGGGGGGCACTCCCCAGTAGTCACACAGCTCATTGGAGATAGACGATTACATTGCCGGGTTAGATATCTAAGATACTAACCTTTTTACATAAATCACAACATTTATGCTTTGTACTCTTCTTTGTTTTTAGTTGCAACCGCATCACACGTACATCCTGACTTATCATCAATATATGAGCAGTAATCAGTGGTATCAATATGGAGTATAAGGTTCTTTCACAGAAAAAGCGAGTGGTAGTCACGTTTCCACTTCGCTCATAGTAATTGAAATCGGAAGACCCAAGAGGGCACATTTTCGTATAGTCGATATTGACAGTATGACATTCAGTATAGAGAGCTGTAATGTATTTATCACTCTACTCATTGTTAAGGTCAGAAGGCCAAGGCGCGTGCCTCTTTGTACTATTTCAAGGCCATTCTACCGATCAACACCTCTTTTGTACACCACTGGCACTCTTGTGCTGTCCTTATCCTGAAACACTACTGGCCGTGACAACCCTTTAATCCCCCTAGGCCCTCAAGTGTTCTTTTTTACCCTGGTGGGACGGTGGGTGAACAGCTTGACCAATACGGTATGAATGGCCCCAATAGGTGTTAGATCCTAAACGTGAAAAAGTGAAACCATCTCACCCCCCACTTTCCCCGCCAGAGATTTCCTTTGTTGCAAAGCCTTAGTAAGATAATTTATGATGTTCGTAGGAGTTCCTATTACCTCAGGAATCATTTCATTATGTTATGCACAAATGTATACACCTACTGAGATTATGCGATTCAACTAAAGTGTAGTTGTGTTTTTTCTGGTATAGTTTTAATGTTTGTGAGTAGTTTTGCTTTCCCACACATGGCTTAACACTCCTCTCTGCCTTGAGGTGATTTGTTGCTTTGAATATGTGATATAAAATACAGCTGCACGTTCTCGTTGTTCGGAATAATTTATCCCATGTATGCCTAAATAAAGAAATGTTTTAAAAAAAAGAAAGCAGATTTGTTCAGGTGGTATTGTGCCAACAAAAACTATGCATATTTAAGAACGCAAATAGCAGATGAGGAACAGCAAAATCCTACCACAACACTCTATTACAATAACACACCACAAAACCAGCAATACAGCACAACACAGCAACAATAACAATAACAAAAGAAAAATACAAAACAACAACACTGAAACACCAATGAAAAGCAACAAATCAAAAACCCAGTCGACTACGCAGAAACACAACACCACCATAAATTCGCCCAACTATACAACACAGCATAGCAACATAACCCAGCAACACAACACGACACAATATAGCACCAATATTGAAAATACACTTTAGTATCAGAGATTCCAGTCCATCGCTGGGCCTCTTTACACCATTCACCCTCCTACTGTATTTTTGGTTGACAATCAATTGTCATATATTTGGAGACACACATTTAACAAGATGAAATATAACAGAGATATAACAGTTCGAGTATATTTCCTTCTTTCAATGCCTAGATTCTCTTCGTATCAGAGACGTCTTCAGAGGATATTTGATATATCCGATATATATGAAAATCAATATAACAACAACACAAACAGCTAAACAGCGCAGATTCGCAAATGTGCAGTGTTAGGTTTTCTTGCGTCTGTGTTCTGTTATTCTGTTATCGTCATTGTTGTGTTTTGTTTTGTTGTGTTGCTTTGTAGCACACTGTTGTGCTGTTTTAAAAGTATGTTATTGCGTTGTTGTGGAGTATTGTACTGATGTATTTATTTGCAAAGCTGTATTTTGTTGTATCGGTATGTTGCAGCTTAAATGCAGAAATGCTCAATTTTGAATCTATGGTATTATGGGATTGTGTTATCATTGTGCTGCATTGTTGCCTTTTTAATGAAAGTTTCTTTTAGGTTATGTTGACTTTTTGTGGTAGTGAGCTCCATACCATTATTTTGTTGCATTTCCTTGTGGTGGTGATGTGCTTTGTTGTTTTGGATGTGTTCCATTTTTTTGTTCCATTATTTGATTAGTTTTCTTTTCTACTTTGGTTATTATGCAGCAGTCTCTTTTGATGGCATTGCTGTATTTTTGTTTTGCGTATTTTGCCTCGTTACGGTATTGTTGTTATGCTCTGTAGAGGTATCAAGAAATGCTGCTGCATTTCCAGCCCAAGCTGCACTTTCCTTTAAAGCTCCTCTGACAAATAGCAATTTACTAGTGTGCAAGGATGTAGTATACCAGGAGCCAGATCAAAAAACATTGTACACTGGCACTAATATATGTCCATGGTAGCAAGTAAGGCAGTTCTTAGTTCAAACATATTTTGCCACCATACTATGAAAGCTGATTTGGTGAGGTAATACTTTGTGACCAGAAAGTTTGTGCATGTTTGTTATTTTGGATTTGTGGTGGTGCTGCGTTTGAAACATTTTTTCAGCAGTTTTTTATGTTACATTATTGCATTGTGTTGTCACTTGTTCTGTATTCTTTGAATGATTGTCACCTTGCATTCTGCTTTTTATGTTTTGATCAGTACTTAATTTGTAAAAGAATGAGCAGGTGCCCAGAGCTTGCTCAGAAGTTGAGGCCGATGCAGTCGAATGTCAGTGTGTTTAATACCAGGGCTGCATAGTCCTAAATCCACCTCATGTCTCTTTAATCCCCTTTCCGACACTCCCTGCTCGTTTATCTCACTATTGCAGGTTCCTGCTTTCTCTCTTTGTAACGTTTTTTCAGTCTTTCTGCTTTGTTTGTTTTACCTCTCTTGCTCTTGGCAAACGGCTGATGCAGAAAAATAAGTGCTGGTCCCCACAAATGAGTGGCGGTGGCCCCCACAGTCAACCATGGCTTAAATGAAGCCCTGGTTTTGTTGTGTTGTGTCCTGTTATGTTTTTAGTTTTGTTGGTATTTTGCTTTGTGCTACACCATTGTACTGAATTCGGTTGTCATGTTAGAGATGTTAACAAATGCTGCTATATTTCAAGTCAAATGCAGCAAATTCATCTAAAGTTCCGTTGATAATTTTGCAGACAATTTACCACTGTTAAAGGTGGTAAAAAAACAGCTGCTGAAGCCCAGGGCTCGAGTCGAGGGTAGACGTGGGTAGACGTTGTCTACCCACTATTTTCAGAGGGCTGACTCTGTCTATTCACAGAAATATGCTGAACTCGTCCTAGTGTAGTTTTCTGACATGGGGACACTTTAAGCAGCGCCTGCACGTTGTCTGCTTTTGTTCCGAGCAGCAACACACAGGTGGGGAAGGGGCTTGTTAGATTCCAGCTTCGCCCACAACAAAAGCCCGAGTTAAGGGGCCATTAGGCCTCTTTTTGTTAGAGTATCCTGGCTGGGAGCTATCGGGAGCCTCACACCTAGATGCAATGGAGGGGAAATAAAGGCGCACATCTTACCATTTCGCAGTTACTGAAGAGAGAAATGCTTTTGACTTTGTTCAGTCCCTGTATATAAGAGATATGCATACACAGTTAAAATGTCAGATGTGTTAGTCGCCCCAGTATTTACACAAATAACAATTTAAATACCACTATTTCATTTTATTTCAATTATAGCGCTTTAGCACTACTTATCCCAAAGCAGGGTGTCAGAGCACTTTGCATCACACATAGAGATTATACACTGAAAATAATTTAAATGTGTGTACATCAATATAAAGGATGTGTTGCATAAGACAGTGAGGGTTACAAGGTGTAGGAGCCACATGTCCATCATACCTCACTGCGCTCTATTAGAAGGATTACAATTTGTGAACTGCAAGTAACAAAAAGATCTCTGTCTTAAAAGCAGTAACCCACTTACCCATTTACATAAAATAAAAATCTGTCATCTGCGTTGTAGGAAGGTGGAATCTGACTATATGGTTGCCCCCACTTTTTTTATGGTGTTTTGCTGGTTTATGACTTAGTTGGACTGGGACCCTGCTATTCAGGGCCCCAGTCTATCTGCTCTCTCTAAACGACATGGAGTGCACTCTAGGTGCACTAGTGATTGGATACTGTGGTGCCTTATGAGTCCCTAGTATATGGTACCTTAGGTGCCAAGGGCATAGGTACTTCACAGGCCTACCAGGGGCTGCAGCATATATTATGCCACCCCTGGGAAGCAGTCTAAATCTGACACCACAGGCCTGCTACTGCAGCCTGGGTGAGGTGGTGCTAGCACCCCTCACTGAGATATAGGTTTCCTATATCTCTCCTGCACACACATATAAACCTATCAGTCACCCCTAAGGCAGGCCCTATCAATCCTGAGGGCAGGGTGCTTGGCTTCTATGTGAGGGGGTGCCTCTGCCTGAGCAGGGCCCCTCTGCAGCTCTCAGAGTCTATTCTCTGGTGCTGTTTGTGGATGCGGTTAAACCATATACTATTTAAGTGCATTATATCCTCGCGGTAAATGCTAACTTTGGAATGGCTGCATCAAAACATGTCGTGTTTGGTGTCAAACATCTTGGAATACTACCCCCCGCCAATCTTGGCGGCGGGGGTAGCATTCCACCCTTCTAGAGGGATAAGACATGTACCTGCTGTGGAAACGCGGTAGAATCCTAAAGAGCCCTGGCATCACAAAATGGATGCCACCAGTCACAGACACTGGGCTGCCCTCCTGCTGATGACCGAAACTCACAGTGGAGGAAGCCCAACAATAGGCATCCTGTCACAGGGAGGTGTAACCACCTCCCAGACAGGGTTTAGTGTATTGGGGCTGGGTGGGTGCACTCTTAGAGTGCTTTGAAGTCCTGCACTGGGGGAGCAGAAGGCTCCTCTGTGCATATGCCAGTTCAAACCAGCTCAGGGGCTACCTGCCCCTGCTCTGGCGCGAAACTGGACAAAGGGAAGTGGGTGTAGCCACCCCTCCCTTGACCCTCCCATAGGTGGGGTCATAGAGCTAGTCCATCCCCTCTTTTTAGTATAAGAGGGGGAACCTTGCCATTGCAAAGCAGATAACCCCTGGACGACGCTCTACAGAAGAATCCTGGCCCTTCGACGTTCCACTACCTTTGGAAGACAGAAGAATCTCCCTTGGAGTCAAGGAGTGACTCCCCTGCTTGGCAGGCACCAAAAACGACAACGACGGTCGCAAACTACGCCGCTCCCGCCGGAGTCCGAAGTCCCTGCAGCCCAAGAAGTGGATTTCCTGACCTCTCCCAGGCCATCGTGAGTCCCCAGCGAAGCTGAGGCAAGTGGACCCCACGAGTAACGAGGAACCGCGACCCCTGGGTACCGTGCACTATTGTCGAGTGCAACCCCTTCACAACGTTCTACGAACTTGTGCTTTGGACCACGTGTGGTCCCGACCTCCAGCAGGAATCCCTCCGAAGATCAGAGGCCTACACCGTCCCGAGTGACCGTGGGCCCCTGTTGAGTGATTCCGCCCGAGGTGTCTTCGCGATCCCTTGCCCGCTGGCTTGTGGGTCCCCAGAAGACTTCTTAAAGAAACCAAAGGGCTCCCCTGGTTGCTCCAGGCCTGCCCTGACTTACCCTCGCTGGGTGAGTCCCTCAGACCTTGCTGGTCTGCGCCATCGACTTTTCTTCATCTCCCCGAGACTTGCGGCTGCCAAGGCTTGTTGGCTCCGATCGAGTTGCCGACACCGCAGTCAGCTGCAGACGTCGAGGGACACACCGAATCCAGCTCCTGGTCGTCGTCGACGCCTCCTGGACCACGTGGCTGAAGAGTCAAGGCACCTGCAACCGACCTGAAGCGACCGACGACGGTGGGCATCCATCTTCCTTGCCCCGGGTCACTGCCAAGTGACTTTGAACACTGTCCCCTCTGCTTTCAGGTCATCCTTCTTCAGAATCCAGGCTTGGATTCCACCGGACACTTCTTCAGCTCCCGCAAGCAGCAAGTCTTCTTTGTTCGCCATTGAAAACGACGCCGCGACCCGACACCAAAGGACACCTGTGCACCCGGCTTCCCTGGGTGAGGTAACTCCAGCACTACGGTGCTCCTGTGGGTGTGGGCCCTAGAACTACTTACCCTGTAAGTGACTTGCTTGTAGGTTCTCCCGAAGTATCCTAAAACTCTTTATTTCCAACCGCGACTTGCCCCATTGAAGTTAACGGCGATTCGCGCCTGTGTATCCACACTGCACGCGTCCCCCGTGGGTCCTTTACTTACCTGCCTTGGGTGGTTTTGTGAGGCCCCAGCACTTCTGAAGGCCCTAGGCCTTGTCTCCTTGCAAGTCGTTGTTTCTAAGTCTCTTACTTAGTATATGGTCTGGTACGCCCCTAGGGCCCCAGCCATATTTTGTGCTTAACTTATTGTGAAACGTTGATTTGTGCATATGTTTGTCTTCTAATCTCATAAAGAGATTAGTAGAGAGTTATTTAGAAATAAATACATATATATTTGATATATATACCTGTGTGGTGTCTTTTCATTTGGTGATTCAAGAGATTATATGGTAAAACAAGCTGCTTTACATTCCTCCGAGACTTAGCCTGAAGGCTGCTCTCCACAGCTACCACTAGGATAGCTTTCTTTAAAAGGTTGTCTTAAACCTATCTACCATAAGAGTCGATTTGCCCTGGTGCAAGGTGTCCACTTTAATTAGTGAACAGCATATACCAGGCCAACTTCTCACATTGGTGGGCAGCGTGTGGGATTCCAGCTTGCCATTGTTTTACCAGAAAATCTCTATTTGAATTACTAACTGAAAACCATTATAGGTACTCAAGGTACATATAAAGTCAAGCTTAGTATCAATAAGTTCTACTGAACTTAGAGCTGTGTGCCAAGGGATAGCACACCCTTTCCACAGCTCAAGCTAGGATCAGTAGGCCACAAACTAGTGTAGGTAGTACAACACTGCACAACACTAGAATGTCCTTAAAGGGTGGACCCAGTGGATCCACTCAGCCTCAGTATAAGGACATGGCTTTCTCTGACTTGAGAGCCATGTGTGTTGACAGACACCTGAGGATAGGACAGAGTCCCTCAACACTCCACCTGATAGATCTGCTGACAGCAGATGACCTTAGATTGGCTCTAGGAGCTAAAGGGTTTGAATCAGTGGGTGGGTCAGTCATAGTATCTGGGTCAGATGATGAAAATCAGAATGACCAAGACTCTGTGATTGAAGGGCCAGGCTCCAAGGGGCCTGAAAAGGACAGAGGAATTCTCCATAAGAGAACTGACAGAGAGGAGGAGAGGCACAGATCCCCTTCCAGGGAATCTGACCACTCTTATCACTCTGGCAGAGAATTTGTCCAGCAGAGGAACTCATACTTTCCCTTAAGAGAGACCTCCTCTGAGAGAAGGTGCAAACTGCTCCAGTATGAGGAAGCCAGAGTGGCCCTCAGAACCAAGCAGTTGGCACTGGATAGGGAAGCCCTGGAGATCCAGAGAGCTTCTAGAAAAGAGGGGTTAGAACCCCCTGGTGGCAGCAACAGTGTCCCTAGAGGCAGAGAATATATTCCTGACCATAGGAACCTGAGCAAGGTTGTTCCTCCCTACCAGAGTGGGGATGATATCCACAAGTGGATAACTGCTATGGAGAGGGCCTGTAGAGTACAGCAGGTCCCCCAAAAGCAGTGGGCAGCAATCTTGTGGCTCTCCTTTTCAGATAAAGGAAGAGACAAGCTCCTCACTGTTAGAGAGGAGGATGCTGATGATTATGAGGTCCTGAAGAGTGCACTGATAGATGGGTTTGGCTTAACCACTGAGCAGTACAGGTTGAAGTTCAGAGATACCCAGAAGGCACAGACTCAGGACTGGACTGACTTTGTAGATTGTGCATCCAAGGCTCTGGAGGGTTGGCTGGTTGGCAGTAGGGTTACTGATTTCAAAGGATTTTATAATCTAATGATGAGAGAACAGATCCTTAATAATTGTCAAAACCAGCTTTTACACCAGTACCTGGTGGACTCTGATCTGACCTCTCCCCAAGAATTGGGAAAGAAGGCAGACAAATGGGTCAGAACCAGGGTAAGGCCTAAGAATCAGGGTGGTGACCACAAGAAAGATTCTACCAAGTCCCAAGAGAAAGGTGGGGATAAATCCAAGGATAAGTCCACTACAGGGCCCCAAAATTCCTCTTCTGGGGGTGGGTCCCAAACTCCTTCCTCTCCTGAAAAGAAACCCTATTGCCATGTCTGTAAAAAGCCTGGGCACTGGAAATCTGATCCCAGTTGTCCCAGGAATGGCAATAAAGAAAATGTTCCTCCAACAACTACTACCACCCCTCCTGGTACTACCAGTAGTAATCCTCCAGTTGGGAGTAGTGCACCCAAAAAGTTAGGTGCGTTTGCAAGAGGAACAGAGGTGGGCCCTAGTTTAGACAGGACCCCCTCAACAGACTCCTCAGATTCTGATGGTGGTGTAGGATATGCCACCTTTACCATGGGTCCCATAGCATTGGGCAGGTACAGACTGGAGCCAATAATTAATGGTCAGAAAGCTGTGGCATTTAGGGACACAGGGGCTAGTGTCACCATGGTGGCAGGGAAACTAGTCCCCCCTCACCAGCTTTTACCTGAGTTTAAATACCAGGTGACCAACATTGATGGTGTCAGAACAGATCACCCCATGGCCATAGTCAATCTCAGCTGGGAGGGAGTCACAGGCCCAAAGAGAGTGGCAGTGTCCCCAACCTTACCTGTAGATTGCCTGATGGGCAATGATCTGGAAATTTCAGCCTGGGCTGAAATTGAACACCAAACCCATCTGAAGATGTTGGGTGTCCCTGTAAAGGTTAGTGGGGCTGTGATGGCCACAGCCCCAGCCCAAGATTTTGGAGAGATGGAGCCTGGAAGAATGGCCCACTCTCCCCCAGAAGAGAGCACAAGGGTTGAAGAAAAGTCTTCTTCCCTCCAGACAGTAGGTAAGGGTCAGCCTCCTCAGGGAACTGACCCTACCCCTAGTGAAGGAACTGCCACAGAGGTAGTCAGGCCTGGCCTGGCCACCCCCTGATGGCAGAGGACCCTTACAAGGTGGTACCCAGTCTGGAGCAGGTAACCTGCCCCTCTCTACCCTGCCTCAGTCAGCCCAGGGCTGCAGAGGTCAGGGAGGTCAGTGGACCCCCCAGGGCCCCCTGTCCAGAGGAACCCCCCATCAGCAGATTAGGGGCACCCAGGCTAGTAGCCCTAGCCAGGTAGAAATTCCTCAACCCACTGAGGGATCCCCCATACCTTTATGTAGGGACCTCCCCCAGAAGGACTCTGTTAGGCAAGGGCAAACCTGGGACCAAAAGGTTCCAAACATGCCATGTCCCTCCAGTGTTCCACCCAAAGGGACCCAACCCCCGGCTGTAGGCAGTCAAAGGTTGACCCTTAGAGCAGAGTACCACTCAGTCATGGAAAGACAGGCATACATGGTGACCAGTGAGCTGAGAAAGCTGAGGCCAACATTCCTAGGGCCACACTTCCCTACTCAGACACCTCACCGGCCTGGTACTTTACCAAAGCACACCACAGGTAGTGATTCCCCATGGTGGAGACCCTCTCATACCCTTAGGGTGAGGGATTGCTTAGTGGACCATAAGACAGGGGGCAACCATGCTAGTGCAGGTGCTTCCTTATATGGCCACTTAGTCAATAAAGGCTCAACTGGCCAAGGTTAGCCTTATCTCCTTTCGTTTGGGGGGGGTTATGTAGGAAGGTGGAATCTGACTATATGGTTGCCCCCACTTTTTTTATGGTGTTTTGCTGGTTTATGACTTAGTTGGACTGGGACCCTGCTATTCAGGGCCCCAGTCTATCTGCTCTCTCTAAACGACATGGAGTGCACTCTAGGTGCACTAGTGATTGGATACTGTGGTGCCTTATGAGTCCCTAGTATATGGTACCTTAGGTGCCAAGGGCATAGGTACTTCACAGGCCTACCAGGGGCTGCAGCATATATTATGCCACCCCTGGGAAGCAGTCTAAATCTGACACCACAGGCCTGCTACTGCAGCCTGGGTGAGGTGGTGCTAGCACCCCTCACTGAGATATAGGTTTCCTATATCTCTCCTGCACACACATATAAACCTATCAGTCACCCCTAAGGCAGGCCCTATCAATCCTGAGGGCAGGGTGCTTGGCTTCTATGTGAGGGGGTGCCTCTGCCTGAGCAGGGCCCCTCTGCAGCTCTCAGAGTCTATTCTCTGGTGCTGTTTGTGGATGCGGTTAAACCATATACTATTTAAGTGCATTATATCCTCGCGGTAAATGCTAACTTTGGAATGGCTGCATCAAAACATGTCGTGTTTGGTGTCAAACATCTTGGAATACTACCCCCCGCCAATCTTGGCGGCGGGGGTAGCATTCCACCCTTCTAGAGGGATAAGACATGTACCTGCTGTGGAAACGCGGTAGAATCCTAAAGAGCCCTGGCATCACAAAATGGATGCCACCAGTCACAGACACTGGGCTGCCCTCCTGCTGATGACCGAAACTCACAGTGGAGGAAGCCCAACAATAGGCATCCTGTCACAGGGAGGTGTAACCACCTCCCAGACAGGGTTTAGTGTATTGGGGCTGGGTGGGTGCACTCTTAGAGTGCTTTGAAGTCCTGCACTGGGGGAGCAGAAGGCTCCTCTGTGCATATGCCAGTTCAAACCAGCTCAGGGGCTACCTGCCCCTGCTCTGGCGCGAAACTGGACAAAGGGAAGTGGGTGTAGCCACCCCCTCCCTTGACCCTCCCATAGGTGGGGTCATAGAGCTAGTCCATCCCCTCTTTTTAGTATAAGAGGGGGAACCTTGCCATTGCAAAGCAGATAACCCCTGGACGACGCTCTACAGAAGAATCCTGGCCCTTCGACGTTCCACTACCTTTGGAAGACAGAAGAATCTCCCTTGGAGTCAAGGAGTGACTCCCCTGCTTGGCAGGCACCAAAAACGACAACGACGGTCGCAAACTACGCCGCTCCCGCCGGAGTCCGAAGTCCCTGCAGCCCAAGAAGTGGATTTCCTGACCTCTCCCAGGCCATCGTGAGTCCCCAGCGAAGCTGAGGCAAGTGGACCCCACGAGTAACGAGGAACCGCGACCCCTGGGTACCGTGCACTATTGTCGAGTGCAACCCCTTCACAACGTTCTACGAACTTGTGCTTTGGACCACGTGTGGTCCCGACCTCCAGCAGGAATCCCTCCGAAGATCAGAGGCCTACACCGTCCCGAGTGACCGTGGGCCCCTGTTGAGTGATTCCGCCCGAGGTGTCTTCGCGATCCCTTGCCCGCTGGCTTGTGGGTCCCCAGAAGACTTCTTAAAGAAACCAAAGGGCTCCCCTGGTTGCTCCAGGCCTGCCCTGACTTACCCTCGCTGGGTGAGTCCCTCAGACCTTGCTGGTCTGCGCCATCGACTTTTCTTCATCTCCCCGAGACTTGCGGCTGCCAAGGCTTGTTGGCTCCGATCGAGTTGCCGACACCGCAGTCAGCTGCAGACGTCGAGGGACACACCGAATCCAGCTCCTGGTCGTCGTCGACGCCTCCTGGACCACGTGGCTGAAGAGTCAAGGCACCTGCAACCGACCTGAAGCGACCGACGACGGTGGGCATCCATCTTCCTTGCCCCGGGTCACTGCCAAGTGACTTTGAACACTGTCCCCTCTGCTTTCAGGTCATCCTTCTTCAGAATCCAGGCTTGGATTCCACCGGACACTTCTTCAGCTCCCGCAAGCAGCAAGTCTTCTTTGTTCGCCATTGAAAACGACGCCGCGACCCGACACCAAAGGACACCTGTGCACCCGGCTTCCCTGGGTGAGGTAACTCCAGCACTACGGTGCTCCTGTGGGTGTGGGCCCTAGAACTACTTACCCTGTAAGTGACTTGCTTGTAGGTTCTCCCGAAGTATCCTAAAACTCTTTATTTCCAACCGCGACTTGCCCCATTGAAGTTAACGGCGATTCGCGCCTGTGTATCCACACTGCACGCGTCCCCCGTGGGTCCTTTACTTACCTGCCTTGGGTGGTTTCGTGAGGCCCCAGCACTTCTGAAGGCCCTAGGCCTTGTCTCCTTGCAAGTCGTTGTTTCTAAGTCTCTTACTTAGTATATGGTCTGGTACGCCCCTAGGGCCCCAGCCATATTTTGTGCTTAACTTATTGTGAAACGTTGATTTGTGCATATGTTTGTCTTCTAATCTCATAAAGAGATTAGTAGAGAGTTATTTAGAAATAAATACATATATATTTGATATATATACCTGTGTGGTGTCTTTTCATTTGGTGATTCAAGAGATTATATGGTAAAACAAGCTGCTTTACATTCCTCCGAGACTTAGCCTGAAGGCTGCTCTCCACAGCTACCACTAGGATAGCTTTCTTTAAAAGGTTGTCTTAAACCTATCTACCATAAGAGTCGATTTGCCCTGGTGCAAGGTGTCCACTTTAATTAGTGAACAGCATATACCAGGCCAACTTCTCACATGCGTGGTACATAATGTGCTTTGCAGGAGACATATTAACCCTCTATGCTGCTTTGATTTTAAGACTAGGACTAAGCAAAACACAGATTTCTCCAGCAAATACGTTATGCTCCAGAGTTATTTTAGCATTAATATTATTTCCTGAGATTTAGCTGGCAAATAAAGATCTCTGCAGCAGGTGCCTTAACCCCATAAGATTTTTTTAAAATACAGACACTGCACCCAATTAAGCAGACCAGATTTACTGCCACGTTTCTCCTTGTTGTCAATTTCTTTGTGGCAAGGTTTAAAAAAATAAATGTATGAGTTTAGGCCCAGATTTTGTGTTGGGGATGCCTCAATATTTTGGCACAACACTGATGCAAAATCTAATTTGTTGAATATTGTAAAGCGCTCAAATATACTCATGATAAACCTGCTGTACATATGTGAGGTCTTTAGATCTGATGTCACTTCCTGTGAGGTCATGGGTTGTGATGCCACATCCTGTGATGCCACATACGAAGCATGTGCCGTGATGTCACTTTCTGTGATGTCACCTGCGGTGATGTCACACCAATTCTGCCTAACTTGGGGAGTCCCCCATTTCTTTTTTTAGGACTTGAGCCCTGCTCAAGCCCAAAACTATGGCACAGACCTGTTTTAAATTAGCACTTCCATTACTCACTTATGCGTTCCTCTACCAGGTCTTCAATTAATTAAGACATTAGTAAGCCCAAAACTGTTATGTGATCCGGCCCCTTAACTCGTTTTTACCAATCATATTGAAGCCGTAAATACGTTACCCTTTGTGAATGACTAGCTTCCACAAATTTGTGCATCTTTGAAAAGCATAAAAACGAAATTTAAACAACCGAGAGTCACTTTAAATATTAATTTCTTTTTTTTGGTAAAATCATCCCCCTTCAATGCTAACCACTAAACAAAATGGCAAAGGAATATAAAACATATTGTTAGAAATGGGGGTCTCTAGTTGGCAGAGGTAGATACCTTTGTCCCAATGGGGACCCTTGCTTCTAGTCAGGGTAAGGGGGATACACACTCTAGATAACCCCTTCTCACCCCCTTGGTAGCTTGGCACGAGCAGGCAGGCTTATCCCAAAGGCAATGTGTAAAGTATTTGTACCAACACTCACAGTAACATGGTGAAAACACCACAAAAGGACACCACACCAGTTTAGAAAAATAAAGTATCTTTATCTAAACTAAACAAGACCAAAACTACAAGAATCCAACATACACAGTTAAAAATATGACTTTCAAAAGGTTTCAAGAACTTGTACCATAGAAAACTATGGATGCGTGACTTTTCACCAAAGTACCTGTAGTTGCGTCAAAGTTCACCAAGCCAAACAGCCGCAGCGTCGGAAAACAAAGAGATGCAACACTCCTGAGACCCTGAGAAGGCGATTTGACAGTCCCGCTGCACGCGAGGAAGGGTTGCGTCGATTCCGGCCTGTATGGGGAGTGATGCGTCGATTCTTCGTGCCGGATTCGGTCCGCAGGTGATGCATTGGAAGAACTTGCCGCACAGGTACGATGCGTGGAAATCCGTGATGCGTCAGCGATCGATGCGGCGGTGTTGCGCTGCGTCGGTCCTCTTCAGCCGCGATCCCTCGATGCGTCGATTCTTGCAGCGACGACAGGCGCTGCGACGGTTTTCGCAGCAGCGCGGCGATGCGTGGAAATTCTTCTTGCGCCGTGAAGATGCATCGGAAAAATAGCCGCAAGAAGAGCGATGCGTCGATTTCTGTACTTCTTTGAGTTTCTTTTCTCTTCCAGCTCCCAAACAGCAGCAACAACCTCCAGAGGCCCAAAACTGGCACATGCTCCTCAAGGCAGGTCAGAGCTCACAACAGCAGAGTTCAGGGGAGCTGGGGGTGAAGTCTTTGTGTCCCTGAGGCTTCTGAACAGGAGGCCAGCTCACTTCAGGCCCTTGGAGATCTCCTTCAAGCAGGGGACACAGCACACAGCAAAGCCCTTCTCCTTTCCTTGGCAGAAACAGCAACTGCAGGCCAACCCCAGACACACAGCAAGGGCAGTACTTCTCCTCAGTCTCTCCAGCTCTTCTCCTTGGCAAAGATTCATCTTGAATTCCAGGAATGATATAAAGTCTGGAGTTTTGGGTCTGATACTTATACCCCAAAATGTCTTTGTTCTCTTTGTGCAAGGGGCTCTGAGCCCAGTTCAAACCAGTTCTGGGGGCACTTCTACCAGTGCACTACAACTTCCTTTGTTAGTGTGGGCCTTGGTCCCAGGCATACCACAGGGGGCGGAGCCAGCATTGTGGAAGGCAGACACAGCCCTATTCAGGTACAGGTGCTACTCCTCCCACCACTCCAAATGCAGATCAGGCTTATTCAGCCTAGTGCTGACTCATCCAGACTCCTGGAGCCACTGCAACTCCCCAGCCCCTGTCACTCCAAAGCCAGACAGTCAATCAACAAACAGGCAGAGGCACACAGGAAGGTTGAACAAGAAAATAGCCACTTTCTAAAAGTGGTATTTTCAAACACACAATTTAAAAACCATCTTTACTAAAAGATGTGTTATTTAATTCTGACTTCAGGGGTATCAAACTCCATTTTTCTATCTTATCCCTATGGGAAGATATGCTTGTAAAATGTTACAAAGCATTTCCCATTCTGTCCTATTAGCAAGATAGCCTTTCAATAGTGAAAAACGAAATTGGCAGTATTTCACTATCAGGACATGTTACACATACCAGTACATGTCCTACCTTCCACATACACTGCACCCTGCCCAGGGGGGTACCTTGGGCCTACCATAGGGGTGTCCTATGTGTAAGAAAAGGGAAGGGTAAGGCCTGGCAAGTGGGTGGACTGGCCAGGTCGACATGGCAGTTAACAACTGCGCGCAGGCACTGCGGTGGCAGGCCTGAGACATCTTTTCAGGGCTACTCATGTGGGTGGCACAATCAGTGCTGCAAGCCCACTAGTAGCATTTGATTTACCCGCCCTGGCACACTTAGTGCACTTTACTAGGGACCTACTGGTAAAAAAAATATGCCAATCAGGGAGAACCAATCACAATATCAAATTACACAGGGAGCACTTCCACTTTGATACTGATCAGCAGTGGCAAAGTGCCCAAAGCATCTAAGCCAGCAAAAACGAAATCCAGCACAGCATCAAAAACACAGGAGGTAGAGGCACAAAGTCAGGGAAAACCACGCCACGGAGGCCAGGTCTAACACATATGAACATTATTATTACAAATAAATCTGTAACCCGTAGAGCACAAAAAAATTAAGTAAAGATAAAACGCATTATCCTAGATGTTCTATGACAAGACAGCGGTAATACATTGTGTGTATCAGTGAATTGTGTGATAAGTTCTATTAATTATTTCCTCTAGCAACGTACATTTTTTTGCAGACTGCTCGTTGAATATTAGATTGTTTCGTGGCCCATTTAGTTTCTAGGATCTGTAGGACATAATTAGAAACCATGACTCCTATTTGTTCTGGTCCATGCACACCAGAAGCATGTCATATTCTATTTGCGCAACTACGTGGCTATCAGAATAACAAGCAATTTTCTGCCTGGTTTCCCAAGCCTGGACTTACATGGCTTCAGCTCTTCCAGGGTTAGACAAACTACTTAATGAGACCTCTCAAACTCCCCAAACAAATTATGTTAGACTTCTTATGATCCCGTGCTACACATGATTAAAGTACCCGGCACAGGATGATATGCTATACTGACATCCTGGAAAGCCTACCCTACTATATTTGGGTGTACGTTAGTTGTAATTAGCAACAACTTTATGGATCCCTAAGTCAAACTTCAACGAAGAAATGTTTTTGTGAAAGGAGCCAATAGCATGCTTAAAGGTTAAAATATCTACTAATTTAGATTTATATATATATCTTATACTGTTTATTTTATTTTGAGAGTTCTTTGCATCATATAATCTTCATGTGAGTGTGTTATTTATACACTAGGGCCTATTCACAAAAGTAAATCAACACTTGTAGATTTACTACAAGTAAATATCTTCTTACATTTTTATTTTTGAGTAACATTACTACTTTTGGCTGTCTACCAGTTACAAGTGTAAAGTTATTCAAAAGTGTGGACTTACATGTCCCCACTCCTTGAAATAGGGGGTGGAGTCAGTAAAAACATGAAATACCACCGTTAAGTTACTGCTAGTAGTGACTCTACACTGCATTTGATGTCCAAACACTTGCTGGAGACCTCCATAATTGGATGGAGATCTCCCTATGGTAAAGTATAGGAAAAAGGTTTTTTTCTAAATGAGAGGAATGTTTTTATATTCAATAATAAATTAAATTAATGTATATATTTCGTATGAATGTAGAACAATATAAAACGTTACACCATTAATAACTTAATTTTAAATTACAAATGTAATAATTTGAATATAATAAAATAAAACTATTTTTTTGCAGTTTGCAATAAAAAATATCCCATTTATTAAAAAAATATTATGTATTAAAAATTATCAAAAATATAAAATTAATTAGAAGTTCTATCATTATTTCATATAAATGTTAATGTTACATTAATGTTTCAACTGTTAAAAAAAATCATAAAATATTTCACAATAAAATAATAATGATACTTTATTTATAGACAATATTGAACCATTAAATAACATGCATTTATACTTTTAAATAGTTGCAATAATTTAATGTACTTTAACATTAGTTTCTATAGGGTATTATTTTAAGCCCCTACCTCCATGATTTTCTATGGTAGGGTGTTGCCGTACAAATGGTTGGCCATGTGTAGTGCTGGACGTACACAATATCTGAGCTGGAGTGCATTTATGGTTGTTTTGGGTCCTTTTTGACTGCAGTAACATTAGAAGTGCGGTTTGTGAATAGCAAAAGGCATACTTTTTTGTGGGTGGGTGCATGTCTAGCCCTAAACCCCTACCTAACCCTCCCTTAACCTCTCCTAATTCCTCTCCTAACACCTTCCATTTAGTAGTAAGCATTCCCCATGTTACAGCCCCTCCCCAGACTCTTTCATATGTACTAGTAAAATTTATGCATATGTGTACAGAGCTTTTCTTAGTCGGGGCAGACCTCTCGGCACAGAAAAGATAGTAGAGGCAAGGTGGAGACCTTCACGCTCAGATTTGTGAATAGCATTTTGTAGTACATTAGTAGTACTATTTTAGTGCTGCTTAACATGCGGGCCTCATTTACAAACTTTTGATGCATGGGAGCACAAGCTGTGGATGTGATGGGTTCTATGAGGCCAGATATCCATCAACTAAGGTCCATGTGAAATCATTGACTTTTGATGTGACAGTTCCTTGAAGTAGAAATTAAAAATTTGTACACAAGGAGATCCTTCTCCGACCAGATACTTTTTGCACCTTCGCCCAGTGAAGATTTCTACGTGCAGACTTAGTGACGTTTTGGAGCTTGGATTCCTCCAGTGGGGTAATGCTGCATGGTGCAGACAAAGAGGGCTCCACGAGACCGAAGACTCTCCTTGCGACGTCCTGCTGAAATGGATTTGCTGCTGTGGAAAAGCTTAGAGCAAGAGCAACCTGAATCTTTGGCCCAGGGGCAATGTGCCTTTGTTGGGCTGACTTGGCATGTTTGTCCAGGTCCTTCTGAATCCTTTGGAGCCAAAACGTACCAGGTTTCTCAGGATGTTAGGAAGAGTGCACTTTGATACAGTCAAGGGTTCCAGGACAAGAGGAACAGCACCTGGGATCAAGACTCACTCCAGCAAAAGCCATCAGAACTGTCCTGGGCAGGTCCAGTTGGGACTTGTCAGCTGGGTCTTCAAGAAAAGGATTGCTAGCAGCCTGTTGTGTCCCTGTGGCTTAACAGGAGGTCAGCCAACTGACCTTTGGACTCCACTTCCTTGTCCTGTGAACTAGTGGGAGCAGGTCCAGCCTTACAGGTCTCAAAATCAGGTGCAATCTTTCTTTTGTCTTCCACAGGTTCAATAGTGTTCTGAAAAAGGTGCTCGGGTGTCACATTTATGTCTGGCACTTTCCTGTGAGTGGGGGTGAACCCTGGTCCCTCCCTAACCAATAGGGAAAAAGTTCCCAGGGGGTAACACTAGCCACATTTGCAGCTGTTTCTGTGTCTCCTACTATAAACAATGCCATAGTGCCACTCTCTACCTAAACCCAAGATGGCAGAATCTTTCTTCCCCTGTGCAGTGCTCCTGTGTCCACCCTAAACATGTGGCCAGCAAAATGAGCAACACTTCCTCTTTGCTCACTCAAAACTGGTTCTTGGGGCAGCTTCTCTGCCACATGGATTAGTGCCTGGATGACTAGAGAGACAAAGGACGGGGCAGACCCAGATTTTAGCTACATCTGCCTGTGACAGAGTAGGGCTGTTTAAAGTTAATTAAGTTCCTGGCCACAGCCCAGACAGTCATCCTGCCATGGGAACAGAACACTTCCCTACACCCAAGGCCTTTGTCTCAGCTCCGGAACAAGTTCACACGTCATCAATAGGCGATTCAGCTACTGGGTAACAGTTGGGAGCTCAAATAAATGGGCTTCTAGATGCTTTAGGCATGGAAAAGATGACTTTCTAAAAGCCTCTTTTCCAAATTATGTATTAAAAATCTGACTTTATGAGTGAATTGGGCTTGTAATAAATATTTTTTTTAAATCCCAGAATTCACCTTGTCGCTGTTTCCTAGGCATAGACAACATTATTAAATTTGATACTGTATCCCAATCCTTATCTATTAGCTAACCCTCCTACAGTGAAAATAGCTTTTAGATGTAAGGACATATTTAACAGTAAACCTCTACATATCCTATTTTTAAATACCATGCACCCTTCTTATTGGGCAGTAAGGCCTGCTGAGGGTCACTTATTAGTATTTAATAGGATGGTTTAGGCCTGTCAAAAGGGCTTAATTTGGCAGGCCAAATTTGCAGTTTCAGAACTGCACATCCAGGCTGCAGTTGTAGATCTGGAGTCATGTTTGCACTGTCATTGTGGTGGGTGGCACAAAGGGTGGTGCAGCCCATGTGTGACATTTAACTTACAGACCCTGGATACACTTTGTTTCCATATACTAGGAACTTACAGAGAAGTTAAATATGGCAATTAGTAGTATACCCAATTTTGACATGTTTTAGGGGTCAGAGCACATGCATTAAGACCCGGCTAGCAGTCTCCCTCTGCACAGAATCAAAAATCCGGCATCATCAGTCCAACTCTGTGAAGCATTTTGTGGATTGGTTCCTGTCCGTGGTTTTACCTGGAATCGAAGGTCTTGAAAAAGTATATCTATTGTGGTAAATTACTACAAACAGGAACCAATTAGCCAACTTCAAGTTGGATTAACTATTGTGAAGGTGCTTCTTTGGTAATAAAGCCTGTAAGGATATCAAATCGGCTGATTTCTGGCTAAAGGCTGAAAGGGACACATATATATGTCTGTATTTCTCTTACTGTTATGTGTGCAATAGCACCAAAACATTGTCGGCTTACAGACATATGACCAGGGCACAAGTCCTAAAAAAAGAAGTGGGGGGACTCACCAGGTTAGGCAGTATGCCATTGAAATCATGACGCGTGCCGTCACAGCGCATGATGTCATGACGCGTGGCATTACAGGTAGTGGCCTCACTGTAAGTGAAATCACAACAAATTACATCAGATATTAAGACCTCATACATGTTTATCAGGTATATCATGAGTACATTTAAGCGCATTATGAGATTTAGCAAATGAGATTTGGCGTTGGGTTTGTACCAAAAAAGTGGCGCAATCCTGACGCAAAATCTAGGCTTCGACTAATACATTTATTTTTTTTAACCCTGCCACAAAGAAATTGGCAACAAGGAGAGGCATGATAGTAGATCTGTTATGCTTAATTGGGTGCAAAGTCTACATTTTAAAACATTTGATTAGGTTAAGGCATCTGCTGTGAAGGTGCCCAGTAAATCTCAAGGAATAGTAATGATGGTGCGATAACTAGGGTGGTTAATGTACTTGCTGGAGAGATCTGTGTTTTGTGAAGTCCCAGATTTGAATCAAAGTAGCATAGAGGGTTAATGCGTCTCCTGCATAGCACATCATCTAACGAGCAGATGACAGATTTTTATTTTATGTAGACAGTAAAGTGGGTTACTGCTTTTAACACAGAGATCCTGTTGTTGCCTACAGTTCATAAATTGTAATCCTTCTAAAAGACCACAGTGAGGTATGAAAGACATGTGACTCGTACACCTTGTAACCCTCAGTCTCATGTAACTCATCTTGTACATTGATTTACACATGTACATGATTTATTGCCAATGTATAATGTGTATGTTATGTAAAGAGCTCTGACACCTTGCATTGGGTTGCATAGAGCTATAAACAAAGTAAAATAGTGTTATTGAATAGTGCTATTGAAATTATTTGTGTAAATACTGGGACAGACCAAAGCACCTGACATTCTTACAGTGCATGCATCTATTATATACAGTGACTGAACATAAGCAAAAGCTGCCTCACTTAAGTACCTGTGAAGAAATAACAAGCGGTGTGCATTTGTTTCCCCTCCGTGGAATTTACATTCAAGTGTGAGGTTCCAGGCCGCCTCCAGTCAGGATATTCAAACAAAAGGAGGCCTGATGGCCTCTTAACTTCGGCCCAGCTGAAGGTGAAAAAAGCCCCCTCCCTGCCTGCACGTTGCTGCTGGGAATCGAAAGCAGACATCGTGCAGGCGCTGCTGAATGTGTCCTGGTGTCTGAAAATTACACCGGGACAAGTTCGACATATTTCTGTGGGGCCCAAATTCTTGGCAGGGGGGACGGCGTCCACCCTGTGAAAAGAGTGGGTGGACGCCGTGTACCTGCATGTACCCCCGACTTGTGCCCTGCATAGGACCTCTCATGGGTGCATATATCTGACTTCAACCTTTTCAGATTACAAGTGGAAACCTGCTCAAGTCACAGCTTCCAAGGAGTAATCCTGAAAAGGTTTTGTAAATTGTATTTTCCATTGAAAATGTACATTTTTATATTTTGGCTTGTAATAAACAAAAAAAAGAAGTGCATTTGATAAATGTTCTGCTTTTTTCATCTCAATTGAGACATTAATTTTTGCTGTGAATAAACATGTCTTCAAAATTTTGGGGTGTTTTGATTCCCATCCCAACCTGGAATCAATTCACTCCTGCCTTTGACATCCTAGCTATTTTCAGGGTGGTAAGACTTCACAAAATATTTGTGTCTTCTAAGACACTCCTTCTATGTAACTCCAACACCCTGCCCACAAGAGGATATTTGCTCACATGAAATCCTCATAAGTTAAACATGTGTGTGTGTTTCTGTGTGTCACGTAAGAGTGGAGTCATGCCTGGCGAATGGTGGATTGCAGAGTGGTTGGAAAGTAAAATGGGTGTGGCGAGAGCAAGGGGCGGGAACAGTGACAGGTGAAAGAAGGGTGTTTGGTGAGGAAGAGGAGGGTATGAGGCCAAGAAAAACTTTGGGAAGTTTGCTCCAGTCATCTGCAGGATAGAAAGATACTGGGGAAAAGATACAGAGGGAGCCAGGCTACACAATATTTGGTCAGGGTGGGACAGAAATCTTTAGCAGGGACTTTTGGCCATCCCTTACAGTGGGACCAGGATTCCCATACCTCTGTGCCTCTGACACCTTTTTTGACCTCTGGATACCACCATCTCATTACCCCTCAAATGTTCCCTACTGGTATGCCAGCTTTGGTAGTGCACCAACCACGTTTCAATCCTTTGAGTGACCACAAACACCCATCAGTAACCCAGCTGCTTCTGTCACTGTTCAGTCTCAAGTGACCAGTTTGATGCACATTGCTCGGGTATGCCGGCACTTACCGCTGTGTACAGCCCCTCTCAGCATACCCAGACTACACTTCTTTAAATCATAAATACATGTTCTGCCTCTCTGGATCATACCCAACGTAAGGAGGACAAATAAATTGAAGAACATGCCAAACCCTCTACAGAAGATGCCAATCCATGCACTGCTCCCAATTTGCATGCCATGATTATTTTCTATGACCCATCCAACCAATTGCCACAGGTACCCTCTCCCTGCCACATTTGTCTGCTCCACTGCCCCCCTTTATTTATCAAATGTTAGTGCTCTCAGATTTCATAGCGGGAATCTCTATATACCATCTGTTTTCAATAGAAATTTCCCAAGGGTCCCTGTAACATGCTGCACAGAGGGGAGGAGAGGCAGTGAAATCTTGGGGAGCCCCGCCTGCAAAGATACCACCACATGGTCCTTGTTGTACCTTTCAATACCATAACCTCAGTAAGATTGTATGGTGCCTCTTGTGCTTGGTAACAGAAACTGTCACAAACCTGGTCGCCCCCCTAGCCCACGTGTTGCCCCTATCCTTTTGGGGGGCACCTCATAAGGGAGGAGGGGAGCAATAAGAACTATGGGTAGCCCCCCAAAATTTCCCAGAAGCCATTTCATTCTGTGCCCCCATCACCCTTTATAATGCACCCCCAAACCACTTTTTAATACTGCTCTCCCGAATTTGACTGCCCCCCAAATCAGAAAGTGTAAGGGGGTGCAGTAAAAAAAATGTTGGGGTTCCCCACCCTAAGTCCCATCCTATGTAATCACCCCATCTGTGGGATAGGGAACCACTGCATGAGTGTCCACGTTTGGCCCCACTCTGCTATGACCCCTCCTCTCTCCGCTGACTTGCTGAGTGCCCCAGGCTCCTCTCCCATCTATAACCCCTTTTTAGTCCCTGGGATCCCACCCACCTACCCTTGCTTTCCCCCATGCCTATTCCCTATGTCCCTGCTCTCTCGACCCCACCCACCCAATCTGCCTAGGCTCCTCCTACACCCCCTCTCTATCTCTCTATACAGGGGACAACAGGGGGTTTTGGCTAGCCCAGTTATACTGAGTTGCAGTAGTTCAGATGAAAGTAAATCCCCACTTGGATAAATATTTTTGAAAGCTTATTGGCAAAAATAAATCAAGGAGATGGCAAACAATTTGGCGATCTGGGATTTAAAAATATGGAGTGCAATAAAAATAACACAAAAATTCTGTAAAGTTGCCGAAGAAGTGTTCACACTTCCCATGGTCAGAAAATATATGTAAATACGTCTTCACTTTGTGCATTGTATAACAGTCGGGGGGTGAACTTCATGCTCTTGCCTGGACGGTGCCAAAATAACTGGAAGCGGTATGATATGAGGCACTCGCACAAAAGGGTTGAATAATACACAATAAACAGCACGCATTGTCAGAACAAGCAGTACAGTGTCCTAATCTTTGATTTCACATCTAGAGCTTAGTGAACAAGGTCCCTATCATGATGAGCTTTTTTGGCAGTTCAGAGACGAATGCCTGTTTTATGTGCCTTTAAGGTGTAAAGTGAAGTCATTTAATCCGATATTTCTTTCAGGCAGGGCTTTATTTTCATATAGTGCACTTTGGAAACAGTGTGCAAGATTTGCCTCTTTCTGTTTCTAAATTTTGCTATCTGAAAATAAAGCACTAAGAGAAATATCAGGATAAATGAATTCACTCTTTGCACTGCAGGTACATAAAATCAGCACTTGGCTCATCACAGCACCAGAAAAGTCAGTCATGTTTCAGCCCATTTTCATATTGGGCTGTATTTCCCCAGTGCATAGCTGCAAGCTACGTACAATTTATACAACACAGTGGCGTAGCAAGTGGGGGCGGTCCGCACAGGGCGGAATGAGCTTTTGGGGCGGCTGCCTCCCTCCCCGCTCTTACATGCAGCCGCTGTGGGCAGCAGACACAGGGACCACATAGTGATGTCCACTGTTGCCACATATTACCAACTCCAGAATTCTGTATTCATAATTTGGTGTACAGGGTGTTTGGAGCACGTACTGCTTTAACTTACCACCAAAGACATAAAATAACATCAATCAAAAATGGTTTGTAATCTGAACTCCACGTGTCATGGAGGGAGAAAGAAGTCTATGATATGTAGGCAGGGTACATCTTGCCATATTTGTCATCAGAATATTGTTAGAAATTGAGTCTCTAGATAGCAAAGGTATGTGCTCTGTCCATGTAGGAACCATAATCCTAGTCAGGGTAAGTCAGATACAGACCATAAATTAACCTGTGCTCACCCTCTGGTGACAGGCTTAACTTAGGAGGCAATGTGTAAAGTATTTGTGCAACAGTAAAACAGTGGAAACACCACATAAAAAGATACCACACCTGGTTAGAAAAATAGAGCTTAATTTAATGAACAAAACATCAAAAATCCAATAAGTAGAACTGAAGTTATGATTTTTAAAGAATATTTTCAAATTTTGTGCTGAAAAGCATAACGCACCAACTCGGGCTATCTGGTCACCCTTTTCTGGGGTAAATCTGAAAGTTCAGGTAGACCACGATGGAATGCAGGTAGGATACAGGGACCAACCTTGTCCCGCTGAAAAAGTACCTTGGTTGGAGGATGCGTCGACATTGAGGGCGAGATGCAAGGAGCATGGAGGCGATGCGTTGGTTCCGATCCTTAGGATTTGTAAGCAATGCATCGTCATTGAGCCACGCACTCGTCGTCAAGCAGCACTGGATGTAAGGGATGCATCGTTGCTGAGCCATGCAGCCGGCGATGCAATGTCCTCATAGCAGGCAATGCTTCAGCGCCGAAGAAGATGTGTCGGTTCCGAGCAGAGCAGTGACAGCAATGCTTGGATTTTGAAGATGCAGTACAGAAAATCCACTTTCAAGGGCCCAGGACTGGATTGGCACCACTTGGCAGGGGAGGATTCAGAGGTAGCAGAGTCCAGATGCTGTTGCAGGGTTACTGGAAGTCTTTGTTGTTCCTGAGACTTCAGAACAGGAGGCAAGTAGACAAGCCCTTGGAGTCACCCTGGGTTCAAGTGGTGTAGGTCCAGTCCTTCTCACCCAAGCAGAGAGGACAGCAGGTAGCAGCAGGAAACCAGTTCTTCCAGAACAGCAGTCCAGCAGAGTGGCAGTCTTTCAGCGGTACAGCAGTCCTTCTTCCTGGCAGAGTATCCCCAGGTCCAGAAGTGTACTGTCTTGGCAGGGTCAGAAGTCCATTATTATACACAATGGTGCATTTGAAGTGGGGGTGACTTCAAAGAGGGGCTTTGAGGAGCAAAGAGGTCCTCCCTTCCTGTACTGGCTCCAGACACCCTCCAGTTGGGTAAGCAATCTTTTGTGTGTGAGCAGGACACTGCCCATTCAGGTGTAAGTGTCAGCTCCTCCCTCCCATCCTGCCTAGCATGACCCATCAGGATGTGAATGGCCCATCAGGCACACCTAAGCTTCCTTTGTGTGGGACTGTCTAGCGGAACTGCACATGGCCCAGCTGTCACCCACTCCAGATGAGTATTGGAGACAAGCAACAGGCACACAGGGCTTAAGAGCAGAAAAATGCCAATGTTCTAAAAGTGTAAACAAGCAAGGCTTGGGTCCAAACCACCTGGACTGGACCACTCTATATTTGGAAGCGAAAAATGTGTCCAGGGGGACTGTTCCATAAGCTATTCACATGAACCTTAGACCATGAATTCAAAAGGTTCACTGGCTTTATTAAGCTTAATTCATATTATTTGAATACACAACACAAGTAAACTTCTTTATAAATGTCTTGAGAAAGAAATCACATGTGTAACAAAACAACCGTATCAGACATTGAACACTATGTCATACACAAAACTCAAAATGACATGAAGCATAACAAATTGGTAAGGAAGACCTACTACACAAATCATTACATAAACACAACATGTAAACCAGTCCTAGATTACCATTATACACTAGGAGGACAATATCTTGTCGCAAGCTAAGCCTGCCGTCCTGCCTGTGAAAGTGAGCCGGGGTTAAAATTCTATGGGTGTTGCCTAAAAGTAGGAAACTACATTTGTCCAATTCCTTGAGGCACTAGAATTGGACAAATGTAGTTTCCTACTTTAGGCAACACCCATAGAATTTTAACCCCCGGCTCACTTTCACAGGCAGGACTGTGCTGGTGAAGCTCCCTGATGGATTTGAAAGACTCTTTTGTAGATTGCCATTTGTGCTTTGTTTAGTAAGTCAGTGTCTTTCCCATGGAGAGCTGTGCTGCCGTATGATAGCGTAGGTAGCGTTTTGGCTTTTATTGTTGCCAGTAGGGGTGTGAATGATGGCCCCTTGAGCTTTTTTGATAAGGACCTGAAGGCGAATGATAAGGCATTTGCTCTCTGAGAAATGTAGGCTTTTTGCTGCAGATGGTTGTGGCGGTTATCGAAGTAGAATCCCAGGTACTTGTAGTTAGATACTACTTCTAACTTTTTGCCCTCCAGTTGGAATTGTTGTTTGGCAGTCCGTCGTCTGGTGATAAGCATTGTTTTGCTTTTTGTGATGTTTATCTCTAAGTTATTGTTGGCTATAAATTCCAACATTCCCGCAAGTGACCTTTGTAAGCCGATCTTGCTTAAGCTCATCAAAACGACATCGTCCGCGTGGAATAAGTGGGTTAGGGGTAGGGTACCTAATTTAGGTGGATGGGATGTGATCTTGTTGAGCTTTGGCGTGAGGTCTGCCATGAAAAGATTGAAAAGATGGGGGGCCAGGACACAACCTTGTTTGAGCCCTTTGCTGGTTTTAACCTTTCTTGATAGCCTTGCTCCATCTCCCAGAGTATAAGAGCAATATTCCTCTGAGTATTTTATTTGGGACGTTCCAGCTGCGCAATTTTCCCCATAGAATGTTACGGTCCACGCTGTCGAAGGCCGCCTTTAGGTCGATGAAACAGAGGTACAGCTGTTGTTTCCTTCGGATGGATTTATCGGCTATCAGTGAGAGTGATAAAATATTTGTTGTTGTCCCACACCCTTTCCTGAAGCCTGATTTATTAAGCGGAATTCGTTTTGAGCTGTCAGACCAAGTAGTCAGATCTTCCAAGAGTAATGAGGCATAGTACTTCGCGTCCACGTCCAAAAGTGCTATCAGCCTGTAACTCGCTGGGGACGTTCTATCTCCACCTTTAAAAATCGGAGTAATTACTGAGCCTTGCCAGCTTGACGGAGTTTGACGTTCTCTCTCTACTTCATCGAACAGTTTTTTTAGTCTTCCGCTCCAGAAGTCTGGGTCAGATTTAAAAATTATTGAGGGGATGCCATTTGGACCTGGGGCCCCGCTACCACTGCTCTTCCTAAGTGTTCTTCTTACGTCTTCGTCGCTGAAGCCTGGATGTCCGAATACGTCTTCTGTCTTATAGTCCTCACTCGATTGTGCCTCTTCTGCGTAGAGCAGTGTAGGCCGTTGGCCCGTTAGTCCTCACAGTAGTGAAAAATGAATTTGGGAATTTTTCACTGCCAGGGCATGCAAAACTAAAAAGTATATGTGCTGCCTTTTACTTACACAGCACCCTGCCCTATGGGCTGCCTAGGGCCTACCTTAGGGGTGATTTATGTGTGATAAAAGGGAAGCTTAAGCCTTGGCAAGGGGTTTTAAATGCCAAGTCAACATCGCACTAAAACTACACATACAGGCTTTGAGGTGGCAGGCCTGAGACATGTTTAAAGAGCTACTTAAGAGGGTGGCACAATCAGTGCTGCAGGCTCACTAGTAGCATTTAATTTACAGGCCCTGGGCACATATAGTGCACTTTACTAGGGACGTATAAGTAAATTAAATATGCCAATTGTGGATACAGCAATGTTACCATGTTTAGGGGAGTGAGCACATGCACTTTAGCACTGTTTAGCAGTGGTAAAGTGCCCAGAGTCCTAAGGCCAACAAAAACAGATCAGCAAAAAGAGAGTGAAAAACAGGAAACAAGTTTGGGGGAAGACCACCCTAAGGCTGACAGGCCTAACAAATATGTTACAATATACTTCCTAGAGCTGTGGCTCTTAACCTTTTGACTTCCATGGGCCCCCACGTAATTATTACTGGAATCTGGGGACCCCTACTGAGTTATTATTGAAATGCTGGGCCCCCAACCGAGTCATTATTGGAATCTGAGGACCCCACTGAATCAGTATTTGAATCTGGGGACCCCAGCCTAAGCAATTCTGATGATTTGAACTGTTCAATAATGGACAAAAATACAGAAACAAGCATTCATCAGCAAATGCATAGATAATGAAATATTTTATTGAATTTACAAACAGTTTTTTTTTTGTTTAATAATTTTTTATTAAGATTTCAGAAAAAAAGAAACATTATTAATCAAATGAGCACATTATGAATAAAATATAACAATTAATATATAAGAGAGAAACGTGAGCAAATAATTCAAAAAGAGAAAAAGATAAAAAGAGGTGAAGAAAAAAAAAGAAAGAAAATAAGAGGATAGAAAGAGATAGAGAAGAAAAGAAGAAAAGAAAGAAAGAGAGAAAGAAAAAAATAAAAGAAAGTTAGAAATTAAGAGAAAGTAAGAAATTAAGATGCAGGTGCATGTGTAGAAAGATAAGAAGTAAAAGGTAGCCAAAGTAGGTCAGATTTAATTTTCTGAGAAAGAGTAAGAGAAGAAACAGTAGCAATTCTGTGTTCATCACAAATATAGTTCCACCAAGTTAATAATGATACTTTAGAGTTATCTTTCCAACAGGACAGAATCACTTTAAATGCTAGAGCAATAAATAAATCAAACAGCAAAGAAATATGATTAGAAACATCAAAATCAGGTGAGGAGGAACCTAGAAAAACATTTTGTATGGATAATGGAATATTACATGGAAATATTTTCATACATTTAGACCAAATAGATTGCCAAAACTTCAATACATTAGAACAATCGTAAAGTTGATGAATTAAAGTCCCAGTGGATTCAGAACAAGACCAACATAGGGACGAGAAAGTAGGGGAAAACTTGGATATACAAACAGGGGTAATAACAGCTCTACTATAAATAAAGTATAGGAATTGAGTAATACGAGCGGCAATAGAAGTTTTAAATAACTTGAGCCATAATTTATCCCAAGAAGAGATAGGAAGTGACAAAGATAAGTCTGCTTCCCAGAGTAATTCTATATGGGATTTAGGTCGTTCAGTAACAGGTGATAACAACATCTTATAAATAAAAGCAGCCTTAGGTCTATGTTCCTGAGAAATACTATATAACGGTGAGGGTGGAGTGAGTAAGGGAGAAGCTAAAGGGAAATTTTTGGAAGATAAATAAGATTGCAAAGCTGTTGATATTAAAAGATATTCATTAAAAAATGAATCAGGTAAATTATAATGTGATTGTAATTCATGGAAGGGAATAACAAAATTATGCTGGATTAATTGATGAATAAAAATAATTCCCTTCTCCTTCCAGTGTTTGTAATAAAATTATTTACGTTTATATTTGATAAATTTATTATACCAAATAGTGGAAGACAAAAAACATTGACATGAGTCTAGACCATCGGAAAAAATATTATATAATAATTGTCGGGAGTATTTTAAAATAGGATTATCTGATATGAAGGCACAGTTAGACATATATATTATATTTCGAAAAGAAAAATCTTTTAATAGGGAACGCTCAAAAACAATCCAACGAGGGATAGGGATATCAGCAAAACCATTTAAGGCAAAAAATTGACGAATTAAAAATGCAGAATGATAGGATTTAAAATCAGGAAAACGCACACCACCTTCTGTTTTGGGACGTTTGAGTTTCATAAGAGCAATGCGGGGGTGTTTGTTATTCCATAAAAACTTTGTACAAATAGAATTAATCTGTGAAAAATATGAAACAGGGATCCTAAAAGGTAACATGGATAATGTATAAAGGACATGTGGCACAATCATCATTTTAATAGTATCTAATCTACCCCACCATGACAAATGAAGAGGGGACCAGGAAAGAAGGCGTGACTGTATTTTGGTCGTTAGTACATTAAACGTATAACTAATAGTGGTAGATAAGGTAGAGGAAAACCAAATACCAAGGTATTTGATTTTTGTGGGACACCAGGTAAAATTAGTATTATTCAACATATACTGATAGCAGATAGAGTTCAAGGGTAAGACTTCTGTCTTAGAAAAGTTCAACTTATATCCAGAGATACTGGAATACAACTGAACCTCATCCAAAAAGGGAGGGAGGGAAGTATTGGGATCAGACATATATACCAGTATATCATCAGCGTATGCTGACAATTTAGTTTCTATAGAATTATGCGTAAAGCCAGAAATACGTGAATTAACTCGAATATGCTCAAGGAAAGGTTCAAGACATAAAACAAATAACAAGGGCGAAAGGGGACAACCTTGGCGTGTACCTCTATATAATGGAAAAGATTTAGAAAAATGGTTTTTCACAAAAATACTAGCACAAGGAAAAGAATAGAGCAGTTTAACATAAGAAATAAAATTTGGACCAAACCCAAACCATTGGAGTGCATTGAACATGAATTGCCAGTTTATGCGATCAAAAGCCTTTTCGGCATCTAAGGACAATGCTGCAAGTGGAGATTTGTACTTCCTCCCGAAGGACATAACATTAGCAAACATGCAAGCATTGTCCGAAGCCAATCTGCCCTTAACAAAACCAGCTTGATCTGTCTTAACCAATAGTGGAATAATATTCTCAAGGCGAGAGGCAAGGATTTTAGCAAATATCTTACAGTCATAATTGATTAATGAAATGGGGCGATAATTTTTACAGAGGGAATGATCTTTATCAGATTTGGGAATAAGGACAATCAAGGCCTCCATAAAGGAACCAGAAGCTTTGGAATCAGCAATAAATTAGTTAAAAAGGGCCAGAAGTTTGGGAGCAAAAATAGAGGAAAAAGTGGAAAAAAATTCGACAGAAAGACCATCAGGACTAACCCTGGGCGTAGTTCGCGAAGTAGCGCTACGCGAAGCTACGCGAATTGCACTTCGCACTACGCGAGCTACGCGTAGCACTACGCGAACTGCGTAGTGCGCTGTTCACGATGATTGCACAGTGCCGGATGCTTGTCCGCACTGTGCAATCATTGAAAACGGCATCTTGCACAGTGCGAGCTGTCGTTTACTGCCGCTCGAGTAGATTTTTACTCGAGCGGCAGCTTTCTCAACGCGGACTGGTAGTTTCTCATCGCGAGCGGTCGCGAGCATACGCGACCACTCGCAATGAGAAACCTGACCTCCCCGCGTTGAGAATCTCGCCGGGAGGTTTATATTCCACGCTCGTGATCGGCAACTTGATGTTGCTGATCGCGAATGAGGAAAAAGTCTCGCCGGGATGTCATTTTGCTTGCTCGCGGTCGCCAACTTGACGTTGAGGACCGCGAGCAAGCAAAAAATGACCGCTGCACTACGCTACGCGTGTTTGCACTGTGCTACATGCAATTCGTGTAGTGCGAAGTAGCGCAAACTTCGCAAACTACGCGAGCGTAGCGTAGTGCTTTGCCCAGGGTTAATCAGGACCTGGTGCTTTCGATTTTTTTAAGGATTTGATGGCTTCCGTTATCTCTTGAAGAGTGACCTCTCTTTCTAGTAATTCAAATTCATCAGGAAGCAGAGGGGGTTTAGGAAGGCCCGAAAAAAAGGTGTGTAAATTTTGATTGGAGGGATTTGTATCATCAGTGTATAATGATTGATAATAATGATGAAATGCATTAGCAATATCTTCACCAGAGGACGCTAAATTATTAGTAGATTCATTAAGAATAGGACCAATATTTTTACGTTCAGATTTAATTTTTAAGTAGTTCGCAAGTATCTTGCCAGCTTTATTATTGACCCCGTGATACTTGGACTTAATTTTAAGAAGGACATTACATGCATCAATTGTGGCAAGCTTGTTAAGAGCAGATTTGGCCTTAATTAGTTCATGGAGAACAGAGGAAGATCTAAAAGTAAAGTAATTATGTTCCAGCAGTTTGAGTTGTTGTAGTAAAGTTGTATACTTGGCCTTAGCGGTTTTCTTCTTTTTTGCTGAGTATGAAATAGTAAAGGCACGGAAGGAGGCCTTAAAGGCATCACAATTATTAGTAATGGAGGTGTCCGAAGGATTATTAATAGCAAAAAATGTGTTAATGAAAGTAGTAGCCTCAGTTACAAAAGCAGTGTCTGATAACAAAAAATTATTAAGTTTCCAACGACCAAATTTAGGAGAACTCAGGGAAAGATCAAGAACAGAAAAGACGGGGGCATGATCAGAAATAAAAATAGATCCAATCTCAGAGGATTGAATAGATGGGAGTAAGGGTTTACTAACCAAAATATAATCAATTCTAGAACGAGTGTGGTGGACATTAGAAAAAAAGTAAACTCAAGGGTATCAGGGTTACAGGTCTTCCAAACATCATATAATGAACGAGAGGCAATGGCAGACTGAAATGATTTATGAGTTTTATCAGGATTGAATTTACACTTGGAATGTCTATCCGAGAATGGGTCCAACCATTGGTTAAAATCCCCAGCAACAATAATATTTGGGCCATCAATAGAGGAGAGTAAAATCTTAATACTATTCCAAAAGTCAGGGTCTGGTTTAACAGGGCCGTAAATATTCAATAAGACAAGTTCTTTATTTTGTATAACAACCTTAGCCTTTACCCATCGTCCATCACTATCACATTGCGTAGATAGCATACAGACCCTGCACCAAGATTGGCATACTCCACACTAAGGGGCCGATTCCGATGTCAGACGGACTCAGGTCCGTCCGACATCGGTCAGGAGCCGTAACCGACCGACCTGCTGTCGTCGGTTACGGCCCTGCAAGTACGATGCGACCGAACCCTGTTCGGTCGCACTCGTATACTACACATTGGGAGCATGCATTCCGAGCGGAATGCATGCTTTCATTGTGGAAAGCAGGGGTGCAGTTCATCCCTGCACCCTGTGGCCGGCACCCCAAGGTGCCTGCCACCGGGTGCAGGGATCAACAGAGGGGCACCATAGGTGCCCCCAGGCCGCCATTCGGCGGCCTCGCACCCATGGGGGCCCTACTGGGGGCCCCCAAACACAGTTACCGACTGCCTTTTCGTGCCGGAAAGACCAGCACGAAAAGGCAGTGAAATACTGCCATGGTACTCCCTCGGTCGTGAAGAGGCGGCCGGGGAGTACTGAAGGATTTCCGGACGGCGGACGGGCTCTCCGAGCCCGTCGTAAACCATCCGGAAATCCGAGTCGGATTCTTTCCGACCGAGCCCATCGGAATGGCTCGGTCGGAAAGGAATCCGGCCGGCACGTTCCGATTCGGTCGGAAGGGCTCCGACCATCGTTCGGTGCCCTTCCGGCCGAAATCGGAATCGGCCCCTATGTTTAAAAGGGCTGTCCTAGGGTTGGCATAGAACAGGTTTGGTCTATTAATGTGTATATACTCAAACTTGCATGTTTTAAGCTGTCTGCCCCGGATATGGAGCACTATGTTGAATGTTTTTTTGTTTCTACAGCTTACAACCTTAGATTGCATGATGTCTCAGAAAGTCTTCTTCAACTATATTCCTAAACCCTGCATGAAAACTTGACCTTGACTGCCACATGATTCCTCCTTTCTATCTTCAGAGTGACCCTCTTCTTACCTTCCATCTTCCCTATGCCTTTTATTTCTTAGTATAGCCTCCTCCCAGTCTTATTCCTGTCTGCCTTAATGTCTCTTATTGTAACTCTGTAAAAGGCTGATACCTTATTTCATAGATTACAAACTCTCCTCCTTTTTAACCCTACTCCTGCAACCTAACATTACCTAATTTACGCCAGCCTATCTATCACACCAACCATTCACCCAACACCACATAGCCCCCACTAATGATCACACCTAACTGGTGTTAATATAATCTACCACACAGTAACTGGAGTAAATGCATGCAATTTTCTTTCTTGAAAGCACATGACTAATCACAATAACCAACATTTAACCACTGGATTAACCACTAACCTTGTGTTCTGGAGTAGCATGCTACTCGCCACAAAGTGCTTCAACACCTCGTCAGGAGTGGTAAATGCCATATAAATACAATTACAATTGAGGCCACTGATCGTCCTTCTATACTCTGTTCGATGCCCTTGTACTGCTTCCACGAATCAATCTGAGGATGCCAGCTCAATTTTTAGCTTCCAATTTCAAATTTCTTTACATTTACAGGACATTATAAAATTTCTAATTTTACATTTCCCTTTTTTATTTATATAGAATTTATTAATCCATTAATATGATTTGATTTTCTAAGCAATTGAGGACTTCCTAAGTAGGGTTCTCAGATGCAAATGGGTCCTCGGACCAGAGGTTAAGAACCACTAGCCTAAAGTAAAACTTGCCATTTAGGATATATTCTAGTTGAGTTTCAGGACTTGCAATTTGCTACATTTTCAGAATTAGAAGCCAATGATTATTGCTGACAGATTGGGTGCGCAATAACGTCTGCTGGCACGTATGACAATAATAAGCACGTGCATTCCATGCTATTAGGAGTATTTTGATTAATGACAGCAGTAGAGTCTAAATATCTGTACAGAAGACTAATTTAAAAAATGCCTTTTTCACAGCTGTGCACAGCTGTGCACATTTCCATGGTTAATGAGTATGAATTACACCCACACACAAGCTAAATGAAATGGAAATCCATGTCTAATTTCAGCATTGGTTCCTCTGCATTAACACTCAGACGAGAGAGCGATAATTGCTTAATGGAGGACAAAGAAGTATTTGAATGATTAAAAGAGTTGCCTTTTTATAGATATTAATTGTTTCACATGGAATTTGTTAGATGTTAATTGAATAAATTATCCACTTACTTGTCTAAGTTTCCACCTCTCTCTTCTGACTTTCCATTATGTCACATAGAGATAGTTTGAGCCTCAGTTTGAGTACCTCACAAGGGTATTCGGTATTTAACGCACCTAATAAATTCTGAATCTAATGGCTTAGCATGTATCTGCTGCAATGAATAGCACCCACTCCAAGTTTTCCTCAGTAATGGTGAATTATAGGTGGATTTTGATATTTAGTGCACCAAAATCTGCTTGTCCTGGTAATGACCAGGCCATTGTTCTCTTGTTAATTGTCTCCAGATTTGAACTGCCGAGGTTTAACGGGGGGGGGGAGGGGCAGACTTTATTATTCACAGTAATGACTGGGTGTGGTAAAGTCCTCACAAATTATAATTGTGAGCCTTGAGGAGACAGAGGATTTGCGCAGGGGTGGAAATATCTAGGCCAGTCTTAATTAGTTCCTTTTATCAGACACACTCCACATGTGCTTTGTTACTGACACTAGAATGTTGCACAATTTCACATTATTCACAGAAGGATGCTGTTTCTCAAGAAAAAAGGAGATGAGGAAAGAGAAGCTGTCGGTCTGTTGGGGTCTGATCAACTCAATCGGGGGATTGACCAGAGTAAAAACAAACAAACGCTGTCATGGCAACCAAGGAACCTAGAAAGCTCAAAATATGTGAATTAGGCTCAACACAGTAAATCACCTATGACATACCCTCCTCCAGGCCGGCAGAATAGGGTAGGTTATGGGTGATTTAACATGCTGGCCCATTTTACTCCAGCAGCATAGCGCGATCCTCTGCCCAATCCTAAGAGGCACAAACTCCACTCAAATAGGGTGGGACTTCTGATGTCCTGTGCCGTAGCAGGTATAGTTGACACAACATATAGATTGGGTACATTTATTAATTTAAATCACATCTTCATTCCCAATCAGGTGTAGGTTAGGTGTCACTTCTATGGTCCTGACAAATTGCCTAAGATCCAGTTGGGCCACGAAAGGCAAGAAACATGTTGACCCTAGTTCACGTATTTTGAGCTGTGTAGCTTCATTGGTTACCATGGAAGCGTTTTTTTTTTTTTTTGCTCTTGTCAAGGGGACCACCTTATTAAACCGTCTTCGGCACCAATTAGACATGTTTAATCACTTACTACACCACCCTACACTCATGACATCCTCACTTGCACTCATCATTACGGCATCCAACTTTAAAGATCTCCAGCAACGAGCCGCCTCAAGGGGCCCGTTGGGCATTGCAGCACCAGCCCATTGAGGAGCTGCCCAATGATGAAGCATTAAACCGACTGGGTGTGTGAGGGCTATTGCTTCTGAGCAATCTTATCCCCTGATCCAGTTGATCAGCCCCCTCCCGACCGACACCTTCTCTTTCCTCATCTCCCCTTTTCTTGAAAAACAGCATCCTTCTGTGATTAACTGTTACTGATAAGGAGCATGGGTCTGGACCTGATAATTAGCTCCTTGTCCCTCCCTTTTTGACACAATTTCACATTAGTCACACATTCGAATGGTGTGTACCAATCGGTTTAGTTCAGTTTGAAAGTGTTTCTACTCATCCTGACACAAATGGCATTTGAATCTGTTTTATGATGTATAGCATGAGTCCAGTAAGGATTTCTATGACTTTGATCTTTCACTCAAGGGAGTAGCCAGAAAATAAAATGCCCTCCACTTCAAATCATGTCCCAAATTTCATTGAGCAAGTGGGTGAATCAGTTGGATCTAGAATCCATTGAGGAGATCGCTCTCCCTGAGGAATTATGAAATACTTAATGGTCCATCCTCACTTCTCTCCATCCTTCTTTCTCTCTTTTCCATCTTGCGTCACTTCCTACATTCCATCTTTTCTGTACTTTGTCCCTACCAGTCAGTCAGTCAGTCTGTCTGTACATCCATCCATCCATTCATCCATCCATCTTTCTTTTATCATACCTTTCTTCTCTCCATCCTTCTTTGCTTTTTCGTGTCGCTTTTTTACCAATGATTCATTCTTCCAACCACCCATTCATTCATCCATCCATCTTACCTTTCTTCTTTCTTTTCATCCATCACTCTCTTTTCTTCTCATACATTCAACCTTCTCTCCATCCATGCATCAGCATCAATTCCACTTTCTATCCATCCTTCTCTCCATTCATTCCTCCATCCTCTTCTAGATCCATTAATCTTTCAATCCATTCAGCCATCAATCCTTTTCCCTTCATTCGTCCTCCTTTCTCCATCTTATTCTCTTTTTATCCATCTTTCATTTTCCCCATCTTTTTTGTCTTATCCATCTATCCATCCATTCATCCATCCATCCATATTTTATCTCATATGTTTATCTTTTTCTTCATCCATATTTCCATCAATCCATCATCCACCCCATCCTTTTCTCCTTCCAACCTCCTTCTCCTCATCTATTCTCCATCATCATCTCCATCCACTGATCTTTGCATCCACCCATCCATCACTTTATCTGTCATCCTATCATCGCTCCCTACTTCTTACTTTAAGTTTCTCTATCCTCGCCTCTATCCATCACTACATTAATCCATCTTTCTATTCATCCATCCGTCCTCCCTGCCTCTATCCTCTCTCCATCCCTCTTTCTCTCTACACCTTCCTCCCTCTCTTCCACTGCAAGAGGCCAAACTTATGAGTTTCTTTTTGGAAACCAGTCTCCACCTAAGTCAAAGGAGTCATAAAAAAAATATTTTAAATGCTTCATGTTACACGGAACTGCCAAATGGCACCAGCTCCTGCTCAAGCTGCTAATGTGGGGGGTAATATCGCCCATGCTCTCACTGTAGTAAAAAACATACAAAAGTAAACACTGAGCATCTTCACTGCTCATGGGTTTGCACCTGCCGCAAATCTGTCTTTGCTCTGAAACAATTCCAGTTGAACGTTGCCTTAGAGGATTCCCAGCCCCCTTGCTTCCCCGTCTTTTCTTTACGGAGAATAGGGTGAGCTTGGTGTAGACTGTGCTTATTTATATGAGAAGCAGGCAAAGTCCTCGTTTAAGAGCTCGAAAGGCACAGACGCTTCAAGAGAGCCAGGCTCTCCACGCTGAACTTCCAGGATGGTTTCATTTGCCTGCGCCCCTTTTTACCTCGGTTGACCGGTTGGAATGTCTCTTCTAACCCGATCACTACATGCTCAGTGACTTAATAAAAGCTTTGTGAACATTTAAACTGCTCTAATGACAACAAAAATAATGGCCATCCACAGTCGGTGCCGGCTGGGAGGCTGAATTATTGAAGCGGTAAACATGGCCTGCTGTCTTTCTTTGGTGCCTCAGGCACAGGGGAGTAGTCAGAAAATTAAAATACTCCCCACTTTGATCCATTACTCGAATGGCATGGGGTGAGCGAAGCAGGGAAGCCCTACCCAACCTAGATGAGGTCTCTTCATCCCACCTTCCATCCAGCTATCTCTCTGTCCTTAAGACTTTCATGCATCCATTCAGCCATCTTTTCATCATCCTTTTACCATTCCATCCATCCTCCCTTTACCAGTCTGTCTATCCACCCTTTCATCATTTGACTCTTCTATCAATCGTTCTATCCTTCCACTCACACCCATTCTTCCAGTTTTCTCCCATCAGTCATTCTTTTCCATCCATCCACCATTTCACCCTCATTTTATCAATTTGCTCATCCATCTAGACTTCCACTCATCCATCCACTCATCAATCCAGCCTTTCATCATCCCGGCCATTCTTTCTTTCACCCACCGATGCAAATATTGTTTTACGCTTCCATCCATCAGTCCTTTCACCCTTACGTGCATCTTTTCATGCTTATTGGTCTTCCTTTTTGTCACAGTTTCTTTCTTCTATTCAGATGCTGTTCATTTCGCTCTTCCTTCCAGCCCTCTCGCTCTCTAACAGTCTCTGCCACGTAGCCAGTGTATTGCGGGCCTTAGTGCAAGGGGAAAATATGCGCACAAGCTGCCATTTAAATGATTAAATACAGGGAAATAAAAGCAGAGTTCAGGAGGCCCCTCAGGCCTCTGGGTCTCGGTGCCACTGCACCTGCTACACATATGGAACCTACGCCTCTGCACACTCTATTCCTCTCTTTCTTTCATCATTTCACTTTTTGGGCCTCATTTCTATGATTGGCTTTGCATACCTGTCCTCTGTTACAGTTTACCCTTACTCAGGTTTTTTAATAGCTTCTATCTGCAGAGCTGCTGACCGAACAGGCTTGCAAATAATTATGTGTCAACACCCTACTTCCTGCTACGCTGTGAAAGCGGGATAGGGGGGTCACTACGCCACTGCTCATACATAGAACTGTTCAGAGAATCAGAGGAAAAGTATCTCAGAATGAAGTCACTGATACCTGCGTGGATTTTCTGTTATTGTACAATGGTTTTAGCCCATAGCCATAGACATCTATATCGTATTCAGACGGTACAATTATTATACAGTTTACAAGAATAATTCTCAATGCAGTTCTTTTCCTAGACTGGCAGATGCTGCAAGAAAAAACAGATTTGCTTTGCCATCCAAAATACAACATAATGATATTAAACATGACAGTCACTGGTTTTGGTCCTTAGCATTGCTGCATACTCGTCTCGTGTTTGCTGTCCGTGTGTTGTGGGTAAATAAACCGGGTTCCCCAGTGGCGGCTGCCATGTACCGAGGGTGGTGGTGGTGGGGGGACAAAATAAATAATAATAACTTACCTTGAGGTGCGACACAACGTCCTCCTCCACCAGTCGTCTCCTCTCCAGGCAGGCTCCAACACAGGACCAGGAAACTACACTAACCAATCTTGGCGCTGGTCTCACAGCATGAGAGCAGCGCCAGGATTGGATAGAGCAGGCTCTCTCAGCGCTCCTAAGACCACTGGAGGCCTGCGCTTTCTCTAACCCAGACAGCTGGGTTAGAGAACTTTAAAATGTGTATGTCTGACTGGCCATGGCAAGACAGCTGGCCAAACAGACATGCACAGTTTAAAACGCACAGCTCCCTGTTGCTACCACTCGGCACTGGCCCACCCTGTTCTGTCACTCAGTTCAGGATGGGTCGGTTGCTGAAAAATAAAATGGCAATAAATAAACTTTATTACCATTTTATTTTTCAGTTCTGGCCTACGGGGCAACACTCCTCCTTTAAAATGGAGGAGCCGCCACTGCATTCCTGCTGCATTAAGTAATCCTATAAGCTATTTAGGATAGTCTTTGGGTGGTGTCGGGTCTGGGTGCTCGAATGCCATTAGGGTCTCTCCCCAGGTCTCTGCAATTGGGTATTTACTACAGCCTCTGTTTTCCTCTTGCTTCAGCACTGCGTGTTCACTCTGGGCACTTTGGGATACATCTCTCTTCCAACCGGTGATTGGCTGTGTGTATTAAGCCTTCCAATGCATAGCAATACTCTGCTTAGCTAACGTGAGTGCTAGTGTTAAAAATTTGGGGGCAGATTTATCATTATTTCACACAGAGCAGCTCAGCAAGTCACCTTGCTGTGGTGCACTGCGTTTAAGGGCAGGAATGTGCCGTAATTAACATGACACAGTGCATTCCTATCCCTTCCTTGCATTGGCGCACAATGTGCTGCCTAGCACAAACACCATGGTGCAAGGGTACCTGCAATGCAGACAGGATTGTTTTTGTAAAGGAAGGGACACCTTCTTGCACACAAACAATCCCCTGAGACATTTTTCTGAGGAACAAACGAGGAGAAATAAATATATTTCTCCTTGTTACGCCTCACCTGGGGAGGCGAAGCCTTTTGACGCATTTTCAGGTCCACTAGTAATGGTAAATCTGGGAATGAGCCAAAATCCAAGGGTGGATGCATGGGAACACCCACGCTTACCCATGGAATGCTTTCCTGGGGCAAAGTAACGTAATGCAGCAGTTGCCGCTGCATTGCATTACTCCAGATTTATTAAACCAAGCAAGGTTGATAAATCTGACTTAGCAGTTGCGCTGCCCTTGCACCCCGACTCGACACAACTCAGTGGTAAATCTTCCCCCTGGTACCTACCTGCCCCATATTGGCTGTGTGCATGAGTCCTAATAAGCATAGCTCAGGGGAACGGCGTATCTCCCTACCCAGCATCTTGCTTGGGGGTTCCAGGATGGCTCTCCAAAACGTAGCAATTTTTTCACATTCCCAGACCATATGCATGAAATTGGCACCAGCATGGCCACATCTTGGACATTTGTAAGTGATACCCAGGGATATGTGTGTGAGCATTTTAAGCGTTAGGTACGGTCGCATGAGTACCTGTCCTACTGTTTGCTGTCCAGTGCGTCCTCATGCTTTGGGCAAAAATGGAGAACATAAATCACGGCAGCCCTGCCGTGGAGAGCTACACCACCTCGTAAATGGAGTGAGGGGCTGTTGGGCCTGGAATTATGCCAAACCTGAAAGGCAGCACAGTAAATGAGGAAAATACAAACCCGCTCTGCGTCCTGGGGCCCACTGGAGGGTGATAAATATTTTCAAGTGATTGAAGGAAGTGGCCCTTAGGGGCCACCCGGGTTACTTACAACCACCTGCTATGCCTTCTCAAGAATGAAGAGTCGGTCAGACAGTGTAGAATACAAACATTACTTTATTAGCAATACTCTGCAGAGGAGTCCAATCTGACCTGCACCCTAAGATGTCTGCAGAGGGACTGACTCCCCCCCCGGCCTGCAATGCGTAATCATTCTTCCAAGAACCCCCCAACCAAGCCCACAGCGGAAAGTTACCGGCCTGGGCCAAACATGAACAAAGGAGGCACAGAAGGATGGGCTACCACCTGCCAGATGGGTACATGCTATCTGCAACCCAAGGTTACAGCGCCGAGTCTCAGCGTCTCCTAACGTGGGAGCAGACCTACGCACTCGGATAGGCATGCAAGGGCAGAATGACCTATTCATTAGTAAGTCAGACTCCAACCTTGAGCAGGGAAGGAAATAATAGCTGAATACAGTGTTCTGCTGATGCAAGCAATATGAATAATGAGACCTAGTTCAGGCACAGCCTTAATGGGGATTGCGAAATACAAAATGGAGTCACACTTGCTAACTGAGGCCTGCGCATTACAAGGATAACTCAGTGGGTTACATAACGTGAATGCAAATGGAACATCATTTAGCCGCACACTGCTAACCTACTATGGCATGGAATAAGTATATAATAAGAAGGGGGTTTCTTCAAACCTAACAGACCCTCCTTTTAGCATGGGTGGCTAAATGCTTTATTGAGGCTATCCGGTAGGGTCTTTACAATTCTAAGTGGGGATAAAGAAAATGCATAGTCACTCATGTTACAAGGGAAAATAAGGCAGCACGGGTATATCAAAATCTTGTTAGTATTCAAAAATACCTACATGTATCAACAACATATCCTGTATCTTTTGCATCATCATAGTAGAGACTTTATTATCACGTAAATATTTTAAGTATTCGGTCACATTGAATCTCTGAAGATCCAACTTTTCATTTTGTAGCTAGGTGGCATTCCTATTACCTTTGTAAACACTCATACAATCTTCTGGATGTAAGGTACCCTCCTTTCCATCTGATCCAGGTGTATACCCCTGGTGTACTACTATGCACTCCAACAAACACAAAGTTCCCTTCTCCTTCTACTCTGAAAACATGAGGATTCGATCCTCTAATTGGATTGGTTAACTTAGTTATAGTAAGGCCATACACTGAGATATAATAAGACAAATTTTACCAGGTTGCTAAATTTACAGCCAAAAATATATAAAATCATACATAGAATAATCAATTTCTAATCAAACATATGAATTCAAAGGAATGTATTATCAATATTTTATTCAAAAGATCATGTTCTATACAATTGATAGTAACAAAGTTAAAAACACATTTAAAATCATATATTCATCATATTTTTAAATAAAGGTAAACAATATGTGCAATAAATACATGAAGAACAACTGTCAACACATGAAGAACAACTGTCGACGCGGCGTTTCGGTGCTAAGGTGGAGCGTCACCTTCTTCAGGACAATAGTTCAATATTTAAAAATCTATTGATTTATATGGAAGCTCTTATATTTGCCTCCAATGAAGTTCTGGACGGGTTCCTCGTCTGATTTTTACAGTCTCATAGGTGCCGGATGATACCATATAATTTTCTTTGGAGGGTCTTTGTTTAGTTTTCTCACCCTTCTATTTCTATGAATCCCTTCAAGGAGTAAATGTAATACCTTTATTAGTCACACTTCGATGGGATCATTCACAAATAACTTTTATATTGTCAAGTCCATCTTAACTCAAAATATTGATCTCTAATTAAAATCTTGTTTATTTGATCCACCCACTTTTTCTTCTTTAGGGGTGCTGGTTCCAGTTAATTTTAGTTCTGGTCCAGATTTTATTCTGGTATGAAGTTAAAAGAACAAGCATCCATCTTGCTGACCACAGTCAGGTTTAACTTCATACCAGAATAAAATCTGGACCAGAACTAAAATTAACTGGAACCAGCACCCCTAAAGAAGAAAAAGTGGGTGGATCTAATAAACAAGATTTTAATTAGAGATCAATATTTTGAGTTAAGATGGACTTGACAATATAAAAGTTATTTGTGAATGATCCCATCGAAGTGTGACTAATAAAGGTATTACATTTACTCCTTGAAGGGATTCATAGAAATAGAAGGGTGAGAAAACTAAACAAAGACCCTCCAAAGAAAATTATAGGGTATCATCCGGCACCTATGAGACTGTAAAAATCAGACGAGGAACCCGTCCAAAACTTCATTGGAGGCAAATATAAGAGCTTCCATATAAATCAATAGATTTTTAAATATTGAACTATTGTCCTGAAGAAGGTGACGATCCACCTTAGCACCGAAACGCCGCATCGACAGTTGTTCTTCATGTGTTGACAGTTGTTCTTCATGTATTTATTGCACATATTGTTTACCTTTTATTTAAAAATATGATGAATATATGATTTTAAATGTGTTTTTAACTTTGTTAATATCAATTGTATAGAACATGATCTTTTGAATAAAATATTGATAATACATTCCTTTGAATTCATATGTTTGATTAGGAATTGATTATTCTATGTATGATTTTATATATTTTTGTCTGTAAATTTAGCAACCTGGTAAAATTTGTCTTATTATATCTCAGTGTATGGCCTTACTATAACTAAGTTAACCAATCCAATTAGAGGATCGAATCCTCATGTTTTCAGAGTAGAAGGAGAAGGGAACTTTGTGTTTGTTTCAGTATCTATACCCATCCCTTTTTCAAGTACTAGGGTACCTCCCAAACCTTTTTGAGTCTACTATGTACTCCAACACTGCGTCATAATCAGACTGTATCAGGACTATTCAAATGTTCATTATTAAGCAGGGAAACTATAAGAGACGTGTTGACCTAACAGATATCTACATCACTGCTCATCAACCCTTCGATCTCTTTCTGAAGCATGATCTTAGCATTTGTATCGCATGGATATCCTTTTTCTTGGGAGTCGGTGTACTTACACAGCAGGTACAACGAGCCGGGAGACTGTGTATACATGGGCATATTCTTTGCGTTAGCAACCCCTTTTGACTAAGGGCAGAAACCTACTTTCACGTTGTAGTTGATGGAATGTATGATGCATAGACGAGGCAACAAACATTGGGGAAAAAGGAAAGAGAGGCAACATCTGTCAGACCATTTCCTCATAGGTAAAACATAATTGCGAAAGTAAACATTATAAAGTAAGATCCAAGGCAAACTTGTTATCAAGCATGCTATAAGTCAGCGGGGCTGCAAAGAGGTGTTCTTCTTCAATAATGGAACGACCAAAAGGATACATGGTAATTGGGAGAGAAATGCAATGCAATAGAAATAATGACCAGGGAACAGGGGGATGGGCAAAACTCTTCTTTCCAGTGTCTTTCAGAGAGCCATCACTGGCAGGCTCCTATTGTTCATCTGGCGTAGGCGCTGTTGAGCACCGGCGGTGGAGCTACTCGTCTAGCTCTTTCTGGAAAAATCCTCTTCGCTCAGGATAGGGCACCCTCCCTCCTTGGAGGACACCCTCAACTAATCCTGTCCAGTGTCCAGGCCAGTGCACCAATCTCTTTTTCCCTACTCTATCGCTGGCACCTTAGACAGGGTACCTGCACCCTATTCTTCATCCATGAAGTCCATCCCTACTCATTCAACTTTCCCTCTGGTGCACTGTCCTTCCGTTGGGGCGCAAATTGTGCCTCAATACTGCGGGCACAGGGTGTTCAAGGAAAAATGGGGTCAAACTCAAGAGGACCAGGGGGCAGAGACTCAAACACAGGCGAGCCCACAGGCTGGGCTCAATGGGCTAGGACTCAAGCACAGGTGGACCAACAGGCTGGGGCTCCTGGATAGCCCCTCTCTCTGTGTTGTTTTTCAGTGGTACTGCCTCGTCCAGCACTTCTTTGCTCTGCAGCTCCGCCTCAATCATATTCATGGATGTTCCATAACAAGCAGCCAGGCTGTGCATCACGTCTGGGGCCCCTCTTTCTATGACTGCAGGGTGTCCTGGACCTATTAGTGGGTAGAATGCAGAGTTTTAATTAACTGGCAAGGATAAAACGTTATACAATTAATTGTTTTCTCTCCCAACACCAAGTAGTGGGGTAAGCCTTAATTCATTTACTAAGCCCTGAAAGAACAATCTGGACATACTTTGAATCATTGCATCTGTCCATCCCTATATTATTAATCTGAAGAACCTCAAAAAGGGAATTTCAAAGCAATGGCTTGTTTGTGTTTCTTGTCTTAGCAAGCTTGTGTTCAATAAGTTAACCCTGGGCAAAGCACTACGCTACGCTCGCGTAGTTTGCGAAGTTTGCACTACTTTGCACTACGCGAATTGCACGTAGCACAGTGCAAACACGCGTAGCATAGTGCAGCGATCATTTTTTGCTTGCTCGCGGTCCTCAACGTCAAGTTGGCGACCGCGAGCAAGCAAAATGACATCCCGGCGAGACTTTTTCCTCGTTCGCGATCAGCAACATCAAGTTGCCGATCGCGTGCGTGGAAAATAAACCTCCCGGCGAGATTCTCAACGCGGGGAGGTCAGGTTTCTCATTGCGAGTGGTCGCGTATGCTCGCGACCGCTCGCGATGAGAAACTACCAGTCCGCGTTGAGAAAGCTGCCGCTCGAGTAAAAATCTACTCGAGCGGCAGTAAACGACAGCTCGCACTGTGCAAGATGCCGTTTTCAATGATTGCACAGTGCGGACAAGCATCCGGCACTGTGCAATTATCGTGAACAGCGCACTACGCAGTTCGCGTAGTGCTACCCGTAGCTCGCGTAGTGCGAAGTGCACTTCGCGTAGCTTCGCGTAGCGCTACTTCGCGATCTACGCCCAGGGTTACAATAAGTCATAGAGATCACAACACAGCTTCTACTTTGTGAACCTTCGCTGCTGTGTAGGTCTACAGACACCTCTAAAATTATTTTTCCAATGAAGCCAACATAAATATTGCATTTGTGACCATGCTCTCAGGTTATAGTTGTGGCAGGAAATTTAAAATTCCTAATTTAACAGAGATCCTGATTATATAAATAACTGACAAATTAAGCATAATGTAGCAAGTACATGAATTCTCCAGCAAAACTTGTTGTTCCAAACAAGCTCTTGTTGAGCTATGTGCTCTTCAAACTGTTAACCACTAAAATGTGTGGTGCACAATTACCGGGGGCATACAGGCACCCTTCCTAGTATTGTGCATCATGTGCACCATACAGTACACGGGCTGAGCAATGTCTCATCCTGACAATATGCCTTACTTTCAACTTAGACATCTTGACTTCAGTACCCACACAGCAGGGCCTGCTACAAACATTCTCTTATTTCATGTTAATCATTTTCTGCAAACGCATTATTCCTTCCCACATCATCTGTTGCAACCCAGTTACTCAGGCTAACTAATAAAGGATTTGTGATGTCTCTACAACTGTATGTAGTGTTGCAGTATCATAAGCAATAATGGTGGTGCCACCTGGGTATTCAAACGAAAGCCACCAACATATAGTTCCCCTTAAGGATCAGATAAGGGAACATCAGTCTAGTCTACCTGTCCTTTCATCTCTATCTCAATTCCAATTCCATCAATTTACAGAAAGGAGGGGCAGTAACATGGCGGACTTCAAGGTGACACATTTTCCTAATCATGACAATTGTTTCAAACTGTGTTATTTTATAGCCAATTAGACGTGCACTGGTGAGGTGCTGTGTCTCTGTTTATTCAAAAGCATGTTCACAGCATCCTGTGAAAGGAGTGGCTTAAGCGAGCCCAACCTATTGTCTTATGGAACTGGCCACCGTCATGACCATACCTAGACAGCTCGGGCGGACTCAGAAGACAGAAAGCGCACAACAAGCCGTCTTGCGTACTTACAACACAAAATAGCATACAACAATATATGTACCACGCACAGAAGCCAAAGAAGAAAAACGCAGTTTCAAGTGTTAGGCATTCAGAGTTAAGGCTCATGCACCCCATGCACCTCATTTAATATGTTAGTCCCTTAGTCGCCAAGGAGCTAATCTCCTACCCCCCTTCCACAGTAGGTGACCTAAGCAGGTGACCTCCTGTCGACAATATTTACCCCTTTTAAAAAGCAGACTCCCTAGCCATTCAGAGCTAAACACAAGAACAGTTTGTTAGAAATGGGGGTCCCTAGTTGGCAGAGGTAGGTACCTCTGTCCAAACAGAGACCCTTCCCTCCAGTCAGGGTAAGGGGGATACACACTTTAGATAACCCCTACTCACCCCCCTTAGTAGCTTGGCACGAGCAGACAAGCTCATCCGAAAGGCAATGTGCAAAGCATTTGTACCAACACTCACAATAACACAGTGAAGACACCACAAAAGGACACTACACCAAATGCACATCCTCTTCCTCTGTCACACTGGGACCAAACAGCCTATCCACAATGAGGCAGAAACACACAGGAAAATTGGACAAGAAAATAGCCACTTTCTAAAAGTCCCTGTTGCAAACACAGACTTTAAAACCCATCCTTTACTAAAAGGTGTGTTACCAAATTCTGAGTCCAGGCTCCAATTATCTACCTTATCCCTATGGGAGGATATGCTTGTAAAATTTTACAACACATTCCCCATTCCGTCCTATGGGCAAGATAGCCTTTCAATAGTGAAAAACGTAATGGGCAATATGTCACTTTCAAGGCATGTTACACACACCAGTACATATCCTACCTGTCAAATACACTGCACCCTGCCTAGGGTGGTACCTTGGGCCTACCATATGTGTGTCCTATGTACAAACTGTGCACAGGCGCTGGGGTGGCAGGCCCGAGACGTTTTTTCTTTTGGGCCACTCATGTGGGTGGCACAATCAGCGCTGCAAGCCTACTAGTAGCTATTTATTTACCAGCCCTGGCACAATCAGTGCACTGCACTAGGGATTTACTAGTCAAACCAATATGTCAATCAGGGAGAACCAAGCACAATATCAATTTACACAGAAAGCACTCGCACTGTGACACTGATCAGCAGTGGCAAAATACCCAAAGCATCTAAGCTAGCAAAAACTAAAACCAGCACAGCATCAAAACATAGGAGGGAGAGGCAAAAAGTCAGGGGAAACCATGCCAAGGATGCCATGTCTAACACCATGCAACTGCACTGCCCTACAACTTTGCTGTGTCTAAAACGATGAGCAAGTAACTACCTTGTATTTTGAAACCTTTTTATAGATGCCCTGTCTTTCTGCATGGTCCTAAAAGGCGCAGCAGAGCCTATATCTTTTACCAGCCAATGTTATCTCAGACAAGGACCTATTATATATATTCTATAAGCAATACTGCCAAAGAATGCGCTTTAGATCAGCGACAGAAAAATATTGAGCAGCAGAAAAAGCATAATAATAACCAGAGCAGCAGACAACTGGAGGGCCACGTTTTTATTTTTCCTTTGAACTGCACACAGGTCAGTCACAAATTGTAAACACAATCAAAATAGTGGGATTATTACAATGTACCAGCCTTCTCCTCACCAACACCTTTCTCAACCAAATCCGGAATCATACACAACAAGGCTCGTGAAATCTGTAGGAATCCCAGCTCTACATCACCTGTTGCCCACACAGTGGGTGGCACATTCGCAAAACTGGGGGGAAAACAAACACTACTCCCTACTTACATTAAAGCCCCTCATCAGACATTCACCTGCCTGAGAGCAGTGATAATAGGATGCCAAACCCATCACATGCTCACCACAATTAGGCATAAACTGAAATGAAAAATTCACAATAAAAAAAGACCAATAATCAGAGCAAGAGAGCGCAAAACATGTGCTACAACTAATGCGTCTGAAGCACCCACCAATACACGCATAGCACTGTACTATGTTAAATACATAACAGAAAGAAACAATATAGACCAATTACTTCCCAATATCTACAACCAAGTCGCTATTGAAAAAAACACAATAAAAACGAATCTGCAAATAAACAATCAAATTCCTCTTTTAAGACACAAATCCTGTCCACTAAAATCTAAATAACACCTTCACTCTCTTATCTTTCCTCTGACAGCATCAACCAGAGCAGCCAGAACATCACAGCAGGAATAGGAACAGCAGAAAGAAAAGAACAGCTGAATGCTTAAAGCAAAAAAATCAGAGGGATATTTGCAAATTGACATTTCTGAAAACAATGCTACGGCTGTCTCCTGCTGGGCCCCTCTAAACTGTACATACGCATTTTAACTCACTTTTCATTCCCTGCAAACAATTTTTCTTATCAAACCCTCTCTGTACCATCATATTCTTTCCTTTTTCTTAAACTCTTTCTACTTCATTCCTTGTCCAGCACTATAGTACCCTTCATCCTTCAGAATACCATCTATCAACTTTCTCTGAAAACAAACCAATATTTACTGTACGTGCACCTTAATCTGATCAGAGAACATTAATCCAATAACCAACTGAGTCACAAAGAATCTCATGCCACTGGCTCCAGGACATTCTATCCCAGTGTTGTGGAAACTCTAGATACACACTTTCACAAAACTCATGAACCTATTCTTTTAGCTCCTGTGTTGTTCTTTTAATCTGTACCCAATTAACATCTTTTGCTGGCACTCTGCCCTTCAGGAAAGTCTGGCTCCGCGCTGTGCATCTCTGCCTGTCTGTGTCAGGAGCTGGGCATGGCCCCCACCTTCCTTTCTGGCTTTACAGAACTCTCTCCCCAGCGTGAGCCCCCTCCTTGAGAATTCCTCCCTTATCTCACTGAAGGCCATAGCAAGCCTGTCACACACTGAATTCACAAGCTATGTTTTTCAACTTTGAAAATCCTTTTATACAGCATAAAGACACACTGCCTGGAGTGCTTGAAAACACTTTTTCCAAATTAAATACACGTTCTATTGTGGGCAAATCCAAATGAAACACACCCACTCAAATCAATCATAGATTAACTTCTGAGCATTGCACCGACTTTCTACGTGCCAATTTTCAGAATGCAGTTCGTGTCTGAAGCTGGAAAGCTCTAAGTACCGACACACTGCTCCCTTTTTCCCTTTCCAGAACTCCTGCCCCCCCTTTCATGGAGAGACCGAACACATTCAGCGCTACTGAATTACGAGCGTGTATTTCACCTCTCCTACTGCACCTTTAGAATACGTGTCTGTTCAGCATAAATATACATTACCTTGAATAATCACAACACTGTTGTCAATTTAAATGCGCATCCCTTCCTTACATTTTTCTCATGTTGTACTCTTCCTATGTCAAAACAAATGTACATTCTTGCTAGTATTTCTGATCAAACCAGATTTTTATTTATTTATTATTTTTCCATTCTTCAAAATTTAAAGTATCGTCAGGAGCCTTCCAATGGGCATCT